>CM040397.1:44585571-45185571 GCA_022702515.1 Ilyophis sp. 1 JC-2022 | reverse complement strand
CCACCTGCTCAGCCCCCGGTCACAAACTTTTGTCCGTTCCAAAGTCGGTTCAGTGGAATTTTGAATCTCCCGAAGTAAATTCTTGGCTATGCATCGGTAACGACAAATCACACTAGCCCGTGGAGCTGCTGCCCAAAACCGCACACGAGACGCGAATACACAGGGGGGCCTTCCTGGACGTTTGCCCCAGACACTTTCCCAGGCTTCCATCTTCCTCTCATTTCTTCTTATCATACCATCACAACCACAAAGGAATTGTGCTTGTACAATGTATCAAATGAAAAGAAAAAAAGAAAGAAAGAAAGAAAGCCATTTTAGCGATGGCAATAAAAAAATATGACAGGAACGATAGCCACTGAGGATATCACAACAAGGTAGATTTTCACTAAGGCAAGGCTACAGGGGATACATCCTTTTCACACACTCATACTCAACCCATATCAAAAGAAGTACATAAATACGACAACAACGAAGAGAACAAATTCGGGAAATACCGATTTACCGAATGAAACGCGTCCCTCATGTATTAGCAATGATGAACAGCAATGCGCGAGCAGCGGGGAATCGATAGCTCGGCGGAGCGGAAGAGGAACATGTGTAAGATATTTAGCCTCTTTATCAGCCCCATGCTGAAAGCTTAGACAGCCTCCATGACAGCATTGTTCATGTGAAGATTTCATATGAGGAGACAGCGTAGTCTAAAAACACCCCGGGCCCAATTCACATTTAATTCAGCTCTAAACCCCGTTCCTCTGCAATTCCCCTTATATACTAAACCCCGTTCTTCCGTAATTTCTGCTCTGAGGGGACAACACCGCGACAACATTTCCGTAATCAATGCCCGCCATTTCAATACTGTTATTTTTAATAATATATAATATAATCAGCGTAATCAGATCCAGATGGACTGTTTGCGCAAGGCCGACATTAAAAGGCATTTGCACCTGAATTAAAGCCACTTCCAGTGGGCACTTCATACAGCCAGCTGTTTTCCAGTAATAGCCCAGTCTGTTTTTGGCTGCTGGTCTATTTGTACCGGACTGATAATGGTCATCATAAGACTCAGGCAGACCAAGCCTGAGTGCTTTATAATAACTGGCATCAGTGGTTACTCTTAAACTACGGAACACGGAGAGTGCCACAATTGCGATTAAATAAATAAATAAAATAATAAATAAATACATGTGGAAATATAAAAATGAATAAATAAAATAATCTGGAAATAAATCAATTAAAATGAATTAAATTAAAATAGAAATGTAAACATATGTAGCCTACAATTCATTTAAGTTATGACTTTTTTATAAAAAGATTTCAGATGTTTTGTTCAAACATATTCCTTTATTTATTCCCATATATATTTCCCAATTTATTTCCCTGTTTACTTATTTATTATTATGAGGCTTCACAAAATATTATATTTTTGCAACTCCAAATATTATAATTTTGATGGTCGGCAAAGCAAACGATTCAGCTAAACTAACGTTACAATGGCCAGAGGAGATGGAGACGGTCATGTAACTCAGGGTCATGTTGAGATTGAAAGATTTATTTAACGTTAATAAAGTACCTGTAAATCAGCCTTGGTCATTGATGAGGCCATCATGTGTAATAGCCGTATTTTTTCCGTGAATAATTCTGGAGTATATAAAGGAGTTTTATTTGATGCATTTTTAATAATTATTTTCTACTATTTCGCGAGACAACATGGCCACCACAACATATGTTAGATTTCAGATCTACAACTGTTGTTCTAGCTGTATACAGCCTTTTTTGCAAGTGGACACACAGCAAATTCATGACCTGAATTTGTGCACTGATGCTGAAACCATTGCAATATACTTCAGGCATTCTAACCTATGTTTAATAACCTCTTAACTAGATGTACAAGGGGTGGAGTGAGACTCAAACTAGGTTATTTGATAAATAGAATAGTTAGAGATGTTGCACATTCATAAGTGTATGCATTTATAACATGTGAATATGTCTGCTGTAGGACAACATTCTCTGCTATCACCTGGAACTCTGATACTTATGTTTGGAAAGTGTGAGGATGTTATTGATGGACCAAAATATCAATGAAATCATTTTAGTTTCAAAGCACAAACCTGAAATTGTTTCAGAAACAACAAGCCGTTCTCTAACAGAAACCACAAGGGCAAAAAGGAGTTGAACAATGTCGCCTTCTACAGAATCAGAATCTTTTATATGTAGTTGTATTCTCTGAAACTGCAATCTCTTGAATTAAACCCTTCATAAATCCTCCCCTTCATCTCTTTCTCCTGGATTCAATCAGCATGTGTTCATCATCCTCCCCAGATAGTTTGTCAAGCTCATCCATCACCAAAATTAACTCACCAAACTGTTTGTGAGGGAGATAAATAAGGAACGAACATCCCAATAAAGGACAAACGTTCATTGAATCCAAGCCTTCACATACTGTATTCCCACTGGATTTACAGGAGAGTAAAGGTTGGTGCTGCTTCAGGTGTGTCTGGCACATGGTGGCGCTCTGTCAGGTTTATCCGTCTCCAACGGTCATGTTTGTAAGTGACGGTAAGGATGTGAAGGTTCACTAGAGGCACTCTGCATTGTACACTCTGTCGACCGTGATACAAAAACCTGAAGTTGAGTGCCTGTCTAGCTTCCTGCCTGGTTTCCATGGCATCCGCACGACGCTCACCTCACCCCATTACGACAAGCGCCACCTGCACTCCCCTCTCAAACACACACACGCGCGCACACACACACCCAGCAGCATCTGCCATAATGTTGGTCTCATAAAAGATCACTCCTGTTCCTGCACTCCTATATTACCTGTGTGTCCTGTTTACAGTATGACATATGAAATATAATGTAGTCTGCATAACACATTGTTTATGTAAAATATATGAAGTTGCATTTTATATGAACTATTTAAAAAAAATTATTTAAAGGGACAAGTACAAAAGGCATTGCAGTTGCTGGGGCAGCATTGTGCTTATGCTTATAGCTAAAGCTAATTTCCAACATGAATTCCTTGATGGGCATTGATAGAGCACTTTTTTGTGTCATTTAACGGCAGCTTCTCTTTGCCCCACCAAATACATTTTTTTGTCCTTTTTTGTAGGATAAAAATGACAATAACGGTAAATGAAAACCTTCATCGTCGCTACATCCTTGAAATTTTGAGGCAAAAGACTTCCCCTGAAGGTATTCCTGGGTTTAATGATCACTCGCATTCTCCAGAAAAGTTGTGGCTACACAAGAAACAAAACAATAATTGGAAGTACATGAGCCAAAACCTCAGATGCAAACTAACAATTGCATAAAAACAAAGCAAAAAAAATTGTCAGGCTCTCCAGAACCCCAGCGGATATTGTTAGAGAAGAATCACATTCTCTCAACGCCTGTGAAGTGAAATGTAACACCGTCACATAAATGTGTGGCTGAGGAATAGGTTTTCTCTAAAAATGACCGTGCACAGGCAAAAATGTGCAACAAAGTGAAATTAAAATATACAGGCAATTTTTATGTACTATTATTATTATTAATTAGTTACACTCACAAATACTGTGAAGTCTAAAGGAAAGGCCAGATAGGGATACAATGTACAGGATCTACAGGAGTGCCGTGCATTTTCCACCAATGGAATAACAATATAACAATGTACCTCAATGTACAGTACACATCCTATGGTTAATCATTTCATTTTTATGTATAAAAAAAACAAAAAAACACATCCACACCGACAATCCAGGGTTTAGCCAATCATCCTCACAATTCCTTCAGCACAAGGCTTTCTTTCCTCTTGTCAGTTAATTTAAAGTTCAAAATGAGGTGAAACTCCACCGGATGATTTTCAATAGAAAAAAAATAAGGTGAAATGTATTCACAACTTAATTTAAACAAAGAATATTGTTCACAGTGTTTCACTTCAGCTTACGTCCTAAAACGTTATCGCAATGCTGGCTTGCACGGTGAAAAAAGTAATTAATTATTCTTTTGATTCTCAAAGAGTCACAGTCATTAAAAATGAATTCACGCGTCGAGGGGGTCGCGGGGTCAATGAAGCTGAGATTGCCGCTTTCCTCTCTGAGCAAAAAAACAAAGGAAAAAAAAAAGAAATAAAGAAAAAAAAACATCGCATCTGTCTCTTAGTGAGACTCTGGGTCCACATTTGGAAATCTATGCATTCAGCTGCTTTGACAAAAAAAAAAACTGCGTTAGACGAACTCGGTTTCTTTCTACAGCAAAGGAAAAAACGCCGATGGCAGAATCGGAGGATTTCTGCACGGAACAGTGGGGACATGGCGGCGGGCTCACCAGTTTGGCATTCTCATTAGTTTTTATGCCTGGAACTGATGGCTCTTAGATAGTCAGTGAACCAGTGCACGGTGTCATTTTACATTATTAATGACACCGCCGCAGTGGCGGCGGGTGCTCTTCCCTGTTCACCATTGCTAATGGAGCTGTCAGCAAGGATGTACTTTCGGCTCAAATCTGCTTATTGGTTAGCGGGGGGCCATTTCTTATCGGTTAGCCAATGAAACGATAATGTTTGATCATTAAATTTGGTCCGCGTGTACTTTTATTGGCGCACACCATTCTTAATGGCATTGAGAACTATCGTTTTTTCATGTGATCAATTGTTCTTGTTGTTTTATGCAGATTACTTGCTGAGCCAATCACATACCATTGCTGGACACGGGTGTGCGTTGTGGGCTCATGGACGGTCATTGGTTCAGGCTATCTGCTTCAAAAGCAGCTGCTAAATTATGAAGGAGACAATTCCAATCAATACCCTGTATGTTTCTTTATTTAGGGTTACCTTCGACGTGGTCGAAGATCTAACATATGTTGTGGTGGCCATGTTGTCTCGCGAAATAACACACGCGAGAGGTGGGCAGAAACAACCAATTCTTGAGAAGGGATTCAATTCAATATCCACTCAGAACAGAATCAGGCTTTATGAATGGTCCAGTCTTGTGCGTGCGTGCATGTGTGTGTGAGATTATAATAAAAGGATACATGCACTGTTTAAGAAAAATTTTACCCTAATTCTCTACAGTCATTTGCAGCATCTGTGTGTTTACTTAGAGCAGGGGTGTGGGTGTGGGTTTTTGTTTTAGCCCAGCACTAAGACACCTGATTCTATTATCAAGGTCTTGATTGAAGACAATGATTCATTAATTAGTTGAATCAGGTGTCTTAGTGCTGGGCTAAAACAAAAACCTGCACCCACACCGGCCGTTTGCAGATGAGACTCCCCACCACTGACTTAGAGACAGTGGTTATTCTCTTTAAATTAAAAAAACACCTCTTCTAGTTAAAGCAGGCTCTAAGTGCGTCTCTCCCATAAAGAATGCACCTACATTCAGAATGAGCTCACCCCTGAAACCTTGACTGTTGGGGCATAGACAGGCGTAGACACTTCAGACACGCTGGAACCACAGCTAATCTCGTGCACCTGAAGGGGGATTACACTTTCCTTCCTGATTTACGTTCATCTCCGTACAGCATTATCTTCTCAAAAGCTCATAATAGCTACAAGAATGTAAGACATATGATTTAAACTGCCAAGAGAGTTTTTGTTGGTTAGACGAAGCCAGCGGCTAAATGCAGGTTTGCGTACAGAAGTTTACCTCACGCTAATTTCCGCCTGCGTCCACTTGTACTCCTGAAAGGCAGACGAGAGCAGAGCAGGCGCAGGACTGCAGGAGTAGGGAGAATTTAATTTGGTTCCTTGGGCATTACTGCGGCATTGGCTCTTTCCCAAATCATGCTAAGCGTCCGCAGGCTACCAGTTAGGACTTAGAGAAAGATTAGCCTCATCACCAATCAGCACCAGCTGTCTCCTGTAGTATTGTGAGCATTTTCAGGTGTAAAATAGTCTCTGTCTCTCCTGTAGTTGTGTGCAGATTGTATAGTGAAAAATAGCCGTTGGCTTTCCTGTGGTAGTTTTTAGATGAAGGAAGAAACGTATGAATGAATAAACCAGCCCATCAAATGTAATTAATATGACACTCCTAAAAAGTTGAATGAACACATAACTCTCCACAGGCCCCACAAAAAAGATGTGAAAAAGAGAAGATCCAACATTAATGGCAGTGGGAAAGGATGAGCAATAAGGAGAGCTGAATAATTCAGAAAGGGATCTATTAAAGTTGGGTATCCAAGATGTCAAAGTTGCATGTCCTGCTTTGGCACCAATTACTTTGTATCCTTGACACCCAGTGCCAAACCAGGCAAACATTTTTAAATAGTCTATGTTCTCAGTAGCTACTGTATACTTCTCATTCCTCAGGGCCCTGCTGGCCTCTCCCTGACCTTGAGCCAATCACATTGTCCCGGAGGCGGAGTTTCTGCTCAAGGTCGCATCATAATAATAATTATTATTTTTTTTATTTTTTTTTCCATCTCAGCCTTCATACCCTGGAGGAAAAAGATGGACATGCTTTTCAGAAAAGCTGAAGAAGGTAAGTTCTGCTTATACTTGACTTAATTTCACTGAACTGGGACCAGGGTGGGGGTGTCATACTATCATCTCAAATAGAGAGAGAGAGAGAGAGCCAGAAGGTCACACTCAGTCTATTACCAGCGAACAACGCTCCCTCTCATTCAGGCCCCCTGTGCCATGAGTAACAACCTTGGGAGGGGTGAAGGAAAACACAGAGACCGCACAGCCGGACTGATGCAGCCAGTTTTCACATAAGATATGAGTGAGAGAGAGAGAGAGAGAGATGGGCTGACACACAGGAAGCTACCCTGAACGCGATGAGATTTCATGTACTTTCATGTTTTCCAAACTTAATAAGCCTCACTGCTGAAAAAAGTAGCTCAGTTAAATTTTTGTTTGAGTGGAATAAAAAAAATTCAAAGAATATTTTCGCTGGAATTCATTTGTGGAATGCAATTATATTACGCATGCAGTACTTGTTATGCAATTCTTGTAGTGGCTTAACAAAAGATTCTAGATTGGACCTGTGGGACCAAATCCAAACCCAGCGTCCAGAGAAGAAGCGTCTCTCCCCCATAGCTTCATTAGGGTGATTTCGGTTTCTCACCTGATGAAAACTCACCTGATGGACCAAGCTTCTCGAATCCCACGCTGGACAGTTAATGAGGCGTTCGGGTGTATTTGAGAATTTGAGGTGTATCTCAACGATGACTCTATGCCACAGCATGTTTTGTGTCACTTGCCGTCTGTGTTAATAAAGTATTCAGTATTGTAAGTATTATACTTTTCTTGTTGTCGCCATTTTGAATGCGCACACCATCCTTATGAAGTGCTTTTAGTCAATGCACCTAAAGCATTTGAGCAAAGCGGTTGCAACAGCTTTAGGATTTCAGCTCCGATAGTAAAGCTCATATAAATGGCGGCTCTCTGTGTGAGCGACTGGCGCTGCTATACCGCGTTTCGGTCGGCTGCTTCAGGAATCAGCTCTTTTATCTCCTCACTTTTCACTCCAGATGACCTCAAAAAGGAGGTCATTTTACACCCCATTACTCCCTGTTCAGCTCAGCTCGGTTCACCCAAGGAGAGAGAGGGAAAGGGAGCGAGAGAGAGAGCGAGAAGGAGAGAGACAGCTTGTGCCACTTTTATCAGAAGCTCCAAAGGCACTTGCCGGTCCCCCGAGAAATGGCTACTGACACGACGCTCCTTGCCGTGTTTCCTTCTTGTTTTTGTTATTTTATTGTCCTCCTGTGTGTTCTCTAGGAGGTTTTGAAATGCACCCAGAGCAAAAAAAATAACACTTTTGTATCCGGCTTGAATTGCCATCCCCCCTTTTAAGTACCTGCGCGCTTTGTGTGCGACCAGCCGTCTCTGTGTGACAGAGCGAACTGTGTTTATGTAGCTCCATTCAGGGGTCCCAGAACACTGTTCAACAAGAGCAGGCCGCTATCTCCAAGCTCAAAGGAAGAGCACAACCAATCAAATTGTTACCAGGCACTCGTCTGGTACCGGAACCAAGAGCCGTCACCGTGCATTCATTAAGACGTCTGCGATCGAAGGCCGTGATCCATTTAATCCATTTAATCCATTTATGTCATTGTAACGTTATGCTAACAACGGCTACTAGTCTAATCATTTTATACCATGGGGGAAACATTGGTGAAGCTAATTACAAATTCACATCAACAATGTGTGATACGTGGTTACCAAAAAATGTTGGTTTAATCCTTTATAACGTATAATGTCTGTAGTGGTATGAAATGTGTCAAATATATTTGTTTTTATTGAAGTTACGTTTATGCTTGAGGTAGAGGAATACAATATTTATTAGCTACAGTCACAACCGTAAGCATATTGCGCGCGCACACACACACACACACACACACACACACACACACACACACACACACACACACACACACAGGTGCACTGAGTTAAATAATTAGAAATTTGTTTAAAGAACTGGACCTGTGAATAAATTCAGTATAGTGATGACAACTCAGTAGGCCTATTACTTATGTGTTAGACTGAACTAATGTGAACAAGTGACTGTACGGTGCTGATTATCTGGATGCTGCTGCCATTATTTATTCAGTGTAATTGGCCTAATAGCCTAGTTTATTATTTCGTTTTTTTATTTTTATTATATATATATATTTTTAAATTTGTTTATAATGTACATGCTTATCTTTATTTTGATTTCTTAACAACACAACATAGTGCCTGACATTAAAATAAGCATTTTGTCGAAACATTAGCATTTGATATCATTTATGTGCATTTGGGAGATGTTATAATGCACATCCCGTAAATCCGATAAGTTTTCAGGAGTTTCTTGAGGTAGGGGGGGCCCCAAACAAGATTATGCATAGGACCCCCAAAAAGCTAGAAACGGCCCTGCTGCCATGGGATCTTTAATGGCCACAGTGTGCCGTGAGCTTGGCTTAATATCTCACCTCAGAGTATGCATTCGCTGACATTCTAGTGTCCATATAGCTGCTGTGAGGCAGTGCTATTCTATCCAGGTCCAAGAGTAAGACCCCCCCCCCCCCCTGGAACACCAACACCAGCAGAATCTTTTATTCCTATCCAAGTACTAAGCAAGCCCAGGCCCACTTAGCTTCATCCATCTGGCAGGAGACTGGTGGCCAAACGGCGAATCTCAAACAGAGCGTGCTCAGTAAATACAGGAAACATACACTATAATCTAGAGGAAATGGGATGAAACAGACAATGGTTAAAATCCAATATGAAGTGCTGCGATTCGCCGGAGCTCACACCACAAGACTCCTACAACATGCTGCTGTTTTCACATTGGGTGCAGTAGCGGTGGTTCACAAGATACATTTAAATATAAAATAGTATCCCATACACTCACCAGTCAAAGTAAACACTGCACTTGTTACGCAGCTGCACTGGGTACAGTGTACTTGCAATTGTTTTGATTTACGAACAAACGGACAAGCAAACACAGTTGAATGCAGGCAGGTTTTTCTTAGTTCAGTAACCGCTATAAGCACCCCCAAAGATGCATTAAAAGCACCCCCAGTATGTTTCTGTTTCTTGGACAAGTAAGGTACAGTTTGACGCCAGTTTGTTGAGGGTGTTAATGGACTGATGGAGATGCCTGGCATGAAACTGTGTGTGGCACAGACAAAATCTCTCCGGGCTCAGAGATACTGGAAGGACAGAGTTTTCACCTCCTTTTAAGAGTCATATGTTCCTGTGTGTGTGTGTGTGTGTATGTTTGTGTGTGTGTGTTTGTGTGTGTGCGCATGTGCGTGCGTCCGTGTGTGTGAGACAGTTCATTACTCTACCGTGTAGTTCAACCTGAAGTTCTCACTTGTCTTGGTAGTGAACAAAAAAAAAAAGAAAACCCAAAGTTGCGTAATGTTGGGTTGCCATGGGACTACCGCGGTTTCATATCTGGTGACAGTCTGGGTTCATATCAGGTGACTGAGAATGACATGACAAAAATACGGCATTGCAAAAGCAGCACCCATGTTAAAATTGCTCTGTGTTCCTCTGCTTCGCTCTACTCCGAAAGCTGTTCTGCATTAAACACGTCAAAGCGTGCTTATTTATCGGGATACAGAGATAAAGTACGCTTGTTTAATGATTTTGGGCATTGCTAAAGGCTTGAAAGGACTAATTCCGCTCCAAATTGATTTTTTTCTCTCCGTATTTTTTTGGGGGGTGAATAGCAAAATTAAATTGCTTAATGATTTCCTTTTATCAGGGATTTTCCTATTAAAGCTGCCAAAGGCAACTTCTTTGCTGTTAGGGTGGTCATTATTAGATGCTACAATTACGAGAAACTAACAGGCTTCTTATAGCCTGCATAGGAAACTGCATTAAACAGGTACACAGTGTTTCTGCCAGCGTCTGTAATGACAAGGACAATTACTCTTTGAAAAGTTTCTTTAATTACACTTACTTTCCAGTTGCTATTATTCAGCATTGCACGCTTGAATATTCAGCTGTGTGCGTGTGCGTGTTGTGACAGATTCAGAGTTGTTATTGTTGTGCGTACGGGGGGTGGTGGGGGTCAAGACATTTTTCATTTGCTTGTGAGTTTAGGTGAAGCCTGTGGCATTTTCTAGATCAGTGCTCTTTTCTGCCACCAAATCTTGACAGAACAGAAATGACACATCGGATCCGGACTCATTTTATTTCATTCAACCACAATCCAACTGCCAATGTCGCTTTGTTTTTTTCTCTGCTATAAATAATAATAGTAAGTACAACTGACATTTAAAGATTATCAGCCTGACAGGGATTTAAAATAGACCTCTCTTTTCAGAAACACATAGCTTTGCATTATTTTTTTTGATATCCACAATTAAAGACACCTGTGCACAGTGGGGGGGTTTATTGTCACCTTGAAAAACCTTTGTTGATGCATTTCTCAATTATCTCTCCCTATTTTCTTTGCTTTCTCTGTAATGGTGTTTCTTGTCACACACTTATAAACATTGACAATGCGCCATGACAGCACAAAATCAGTGCTGGATTAATTAACATTAAGTCACCAATTGAATCCCACCGCCATGCTTCAGGGGAGTTTCCAATCAACTGAGACAAGCAATTGGGTTCACAGGACACGGCTCTAGAACAAAAAAAACCCTGATTGGACATTGCCCAAAGATGCAGAAATAAACCAGGCTCCCGGCTGGCTAGTTTCCCCCCCAATTTTCCAGCTTCAATGGGATTTCTCAATCCGGTCTGTTTGGACAGAGTTCCATAGTAGAGCCAACGGGGCCCTGAATCACAGTCCTTTCCAAACAGCAGGCTAGTACTGTGTCGAAGGGCGTGTCTAACCAAACAGTGTTCATGGACATTTTTACTCATTTAAAGCAGATTTGTGCTAACAGCACATCAACAGCATTGCTTTTTCTCAGGATAAACTGTTGTGGCTGTATTTAGGTTTTTTGCATTTCTAAAAAATGTGTTCTAGAGTTCATCTCCGTGTTCACACGGCCTCCTTTTGACGACATCAGGGTGCAGGATAATTTGCAGAGACTGCACCAGAATACATTTACAGTCAACCGTGGCCTGTGTGTTCCACACTTTGTACATACGCACATGTAAAACACGACAAGCTTTCAAATGCATCCACGAGGTTAACCATTCAGCAAATAACACAGGGGGCCAGTTTTCATGGCCTCTCCCATATTGATGGACGTTCACACATCATCAAATGTCTATTTGTTGCTTTGTTCCATTAAATTGAAGTTTTTCACAGCGTTTTTTCTCCATGATCAAACCAATGTTCCACAGCTAAAAAAACATGGAGCATATATGATGTTTGGGTATCCTATAATAATAATAATAATTAGACATTTTTGCAGCCTACCGACATTTTGCCGTTCATCCTCTTGCTGGCTGGTGTTGCCTGTTGGGTGATGTCACTTAATTTAGCAGTGCTTCTGTATATATTGGGCGGTGCTGCATGTAAGATGGTGTTGGATAGGACGAGGGCATCATCTTCAGCAAGGTCTGGCTGCACAAACCAGGACGCAGCACAAACCACATCCTGATCTAGAGGCTGTTACTAGAGATGCAATTTTCCCTCCCAAACCTCCTCGGGGCCTAATTACAGAGCAGAGACCCTGCAAATGAGGTTACCGAGGGTACGCACGTGGGAGAGAGAGGGTAATTAAAGCAATGTCATTTTAGATTTTTTACCCAGCCCGGCTTTTACTGTCGCATATAAACAAATCTTTATTTTTTTTTTGTACCCTCCTGATACTGAATGACACCAATAAAATAAAATATATTCTGATCTCTCACAGACTCAGATTCGGAATAGCTGGTATGTGAAGGACACTCGTCTTGTGTTTAAGGCATTTTCAGTATGTGACATTGTTATATTGTAGATTCAGGAAGCATAGTGTTGACACTTTTCACTGATGTATGCAGGAGCCAAGTATTGTTACAGCATGTGGGTTGCTTGGTATTCTGTTTTATTTTTATTTTTTTAGATTACATCCCATTTCGCTGTCTGTTCCATCAAACGGCTACAGAGAGGAGGAGGTGAAAAAGCGCAGACATTTTACAATCCGATAAGTCTGGGACACGGCGCTGAGCTGAACAGAAGCAGCGGCAGCTCATTTAATCAGGTCAGCCTGGCATTGGATACTTTCAGATAGATAGAGAGCGACAGGACAGCCAAAAAGTGCACTAAAAAAGCACAACAATTTTCCCTAAAGTACTGGTAGTGTAGACTCACAGCCTCTTTAATGGCGCATGTACCTTATGCATGGCCTCTTCCTGCAGGTGTTGTACTTTTGTGGACAGCTCGATTTGTTCAGCAGGTAAATGTAAGTCTATAAATTAGGTGAGGAGCGTGTGGTCATGGGGTTATGTGTAGATATGAAAGAGACTGAGAAAAAGTGAGATGTGGAAGTGTGTGCCTGTTGGAGTAGGCCTACTTGAAAGCGTGTAAACTCTGACACGAGAGCCCTCCATGTTTGCATCCCCGTCTGGTACGGGAACTGCACCGCACTCGAGCGCAGAGCGCTACAGAGGGTGGTGCGGACGGCCCAGTACATCGTTGGAGGTGAGCTTCCCTCCCTCCAGGACATATACAACAGGCGGTGCGTGGCCAAGGCGAAACAGATTACGAAAGACAATAACCACCCCAGTAACAAACTGTATGTACTCCTACCATCACGTAAGCGATACCGCAGTATCAAGACCCACACGAGCAGATTCAGAGACAGCTTCCACAGTCAGGCCATCAGGCTGCTGAACAAGCTGCTGATCCCTGCCCCACTTTAATAACTAATAATTTCGATAACTTGTTCTTTTGCACACCTTATTGCACTGCATTGTATATTATATAACAATGCATATTTTATTTCATTGATTTATATATATATATATTGCTCCTTTCAATTTTTATTATTATTATTATTATTATTTTTTTTATACTTATTGTTTTGTACATTGTATATTTTAATTGACATAGCTTTTTAACTTAGATTTTTACCGGTATTCTTTTATAACTGCTGTCCATTGTCGGGCGTTTGCACATAAAGTTTTTCACTCTCTGCTTATACCTGTGTAAACTGTAAAGTGACAATAAAAGAACTTGAACTTGAACTTGTTTTCACGGAAGTACTTCGGCTCAGTAGTTCAGTCAGGTTTATGTCAGCATGTGTGGTAGTCCTGGCTTCTTCTTTTGAACGTGTTCATTCAGCATTGAAGAACACATAATGACAGTGAAATAGGACAGAAAGAACAGGAGAGAGAGTTCCCCCAAACTTTTTTGATTTTACTTTTTAGGGTCATTGCGTTTATTGTCGAGAAGATTTTTAAAAAGCTATTTTATAAAAAGCAAACTGAAAAGCATCCTTACCTTCTGCTTGATTTGTGTTTTAATATGTAAAAACAAGACAAAAACAAACTAGAAAAAGCTGCGGAAAAGATAACTGGCACAGAGTAAGAGGTCGATTTACTAAGATCCCAAGTAAGGCGTGTTATTTTGCGTGTGCACCCAAAGTATTCAAACGTGTTATCATTTCGCTCTTTGTGGGTGATCAACAAAGAGGCATTATGTAAATGGCTCCAGCCGCAAGCAGCCATATTTAAATGAGAGATTTTTGCATGCTTGGAATGATTACGTATAGGCTACTGTTACACTGAACAAGCTAGCGGTTTTACTGTTTCACTGGATGTCTCTTAGTTTCTGCCGGGAGTAAGATGTTTGTCAGGACCGAAATGCTCATAACTATATTAGCACTACACATAAAATCACATTTCCATCTGATCATGGGTTTAATTTTGAGAAAGTTTTTATTTGCTTTGTTCTTCACAGTTATACTGTCAAGCCTGAAAGTCTGCACACCCCTTTCATCTTCTCCACATTTTATTACGTTACAGACTTATACTACAATAGATTGAGTTCATGTTTTGCCTCAAACATCTACACACAATAGCCAATAATGACAAAGTGAAAACAGGTTTTTAGAAAATATTCAATTTTATTTTACTGACAAAAATAGGTTATTTAGGGGTTACATATCTGTACACACTCTTAGTCTAATACTTGGCATATCCTTGCAAGCTCCGTCAGGTTGGATGGGGAGCGTCGGTACACAGCCATTTTCAGCTCTTTCCACAGATGTTCAATTGGATTCAGGTCTGGGCTCTGGCTGGGCCACTCAAAAACATACACAGACTTTCTCCGAAGCCACTTCTTTGTTCTCTTGGCTGTGTGCTTCGGGTCGTTGTCATGTTGGAAGGTAAACCTTCGCCCCAGTCTGAGGTCCAGAGCGCTCTGGAGCAGGTTTTCTTCAAGGATCGCGGTGCACTTAGCTACATTCATCTTTCCCTCTATCAGGACTAGTCGTCCCATTCCCGCTGCTGAAAAACATCCCCACATCGTGATGCTGCCACCGCCATGCTTCACTGTAGGGATGGTATTAGCCAGGTGATGAGCGGTGCCTGGTTTCCTCCAGACGTGACGCTTGGTATTCAGGCCAAAAAGTTCAATTTTGGTTTCATCAGACCAGATAATCTTGATTCTCATGGTTTGAGAGTCGTCTAGGTGCCTTTTGGCAAACTCCAAGCGGGCTGTGATGTGCCTTTTACTAAGGAGGGGCATCTGTCTGGCCACTCTACCATAAAGACCTGATTAGTGGAGTACTGCCTGGATGGTTGATCTTCTGAAAGATTCTCCCATCTCCACAAGAATACCCTGGAGCTCTGTCAGAGTGACCCTCGGGTTCCTGCTCACCTCTCTGGCTAAGGCCCGTCTTCCCCGATGGCTCAGTTTGGCCGGGCGGCCAGGTCTAGGAAGATTCTTGGTGGTTCCAAACTACTTCCATTTATGAATGATGGTGGCCACTGTGCTCTTTGGGACCTGTAAAGCTGCAGAGATTTTTCCGTACCTTTTTCCAGATCTATGCCTTGACACAATCCTGAGGTCTGCAGATAATTCCTTTGACCCCATGGCTTGGAGTTTGCTCTGACATGCACTGTCAACTGTGGGACCTTATATAGGCAGGTGTTGGCAATCCCCAATCATGTCCAATGAATTGAATTTATCACAGGTGGACTCCAATTAAGTTGGAGCAACATCTCAAGCAGTATCAGTGGAAACAAAATGCACCTCAGATCACTTTTGGGTGTCATAGTAAAGGGTGTGCACACTTGTGTACATATAATATTTTATTATTACATACATTTATATATTTTTTGTGTACATATAAAGTTTTCACTTTGTCATTGTGGGCTATTTTGTGCAGAATTTTGAGACAAAAAATGAACTCAATCTATTGTAGAATATGTCTGTAACGTAATAAAACGTGGAGACGGTGAAATGGGTGTGCAGACTTTACGGCTTGACTGTAGATGTAGTATTGCTTGCTTGATTCAAATACTAGTTACTCTTGTATTCTGTATTTATTCTTACTGTTCATAATGTATGTATCCGCAACTTCTCTTTTTATGTATTTTGAGCGTTATCTAGAATTGGCCAGCTAATTAAGCCCTGTTGTTACGCAATCATTCAGAATGTTCGGTTATGGAAATTCCAAACACCCGTGTGTCCCATACTCGCCATGGGTAAGAATACAATAGACACACCGGTGTGTCCGCACATGCCAAAGAGTTTAGAATCAGGGACAGTGTACCTGAACAGTTGGACTTGGAGATTAATATCTGCCGTAATGGAGGCCCTGGCAGACTCACCAGAAGTAGCCTATGGTCATTGCTGGTATGGTGTGGCTTCTTATTCTTATTCGTTTTTTATAGGTTGGTGTGCCCTTCTCACCTGAGCACCTGTCCCTTAGAAGGTCTCTGCACAGGCCTGTTGTGAAAGGTGGTATAAACATTAAATTAAATTGACTTGACAGTGTTCTTCAAGTGGACATCAAGGTTCAACATAGAACCATCACCCATAGCAATGACACCTTTCAGAATGTTGTATTGGAGTATATGGTTCTTCAGAACAGCAAAGAACTTTTGAGTGGACATGGCTCAATATAGAACTCCTCTTCTCCCAGACCAAAAAAACAATTTTTTAGGCCGAATTCCCTGAATTAATCATAATTTTAAATGCAGTAATGATATTAATCTCCAGACATCATGCTGTACAGACATCCACTCACTGTCCCTCAAGTTACATAGAGATTACACTACCATTGCCAAAAGACATCACAATCTTTAATGCCAGGGATGCCGGGTACATTACAATATGGTGTAGAGAAAACTTGCAGGGCACAATTAAAACTATAAAGAAAACACACATGTATATTTGGCTATTAATAAAAAATACCACTTCCTTGAAAGACATATTCTTGTGTGTGACCTGCATTCCACCCTATTAATACTCTAAATAGAGGATGAGTCCCCATGTGGAAATATATCATCCACATACTGGCTTTCTCCGCAGAAGAGAACATCTTGAGTGGGCATCATATTGGCTTTCTGACAAACCACATGACCTTCTTGCCCCATGTGCCCTTAAAGAACATGATGATCAAGCTTGTCGACCGAAACAATAATGCAAAAACATATTTGCTTGCTTTATAGATTTTTTTTTAAAGGCCATTTGATTCCATTTGACATGATGGCTTATTTCTTAAATGCCTTCAAGGCATTTCATAGGAGGTAAAGTACATTCATCATAAAAGTGATGTACTCATTATGGGCATTGCTAATAAAGGAACGGACTTCTTCGCTGAAGGTCACAGAGTGAGACAAGGAGGCAGAGCCTATCCCTGTATGACATTTATATAACTTCATTTCCCACAGTGTTGGAACGGTCTGTGGCCCCAAAACTTGTTTTGCCAGTGATGGCAGACCCCTACCCTGATTGGATGACCTGACCCTGCTGTTTCCCAGTAAAGTTAATTACCTCAGTACCGCCTGACCAAAAAAAAAAAAAAAAAAAAACAGGATAACATTTATTTGAAGTGTCATTCATCCAATTGCTCTTAATTGCAGTGAATTGTCGGGTACCATCGATAAACCAGACTACAGAAACACAAGAAAAAGTGACAGGGGTAAGCTCCACAGTAAAAGCCCTACATGTATAATCTTGCATAAACATTTTGACATGACAATAACAAAGTTGGAATAATACATGTGGGGGCAAATTAGGCCTTTTCCCATTTATTATTAACGAACAGAAAACAGGATACATTTTCTGGGCTCTCCAATATCATGAGCTCAACTAACAAAAGAGTCATCTAGCCCTGAAACTCATTAAGCTGAGCAACGCCACCATCATTTAACTTTGGGAAACCACTAAAAGAACACTTAGATCAGAACAAATTATCAACCACCTCATCTGCTTATCTGGACCATTGGGACACAAAATCTAAAATGCAAAACAAAAGGAGAAGCTAATGGAGCGTATTGGAATGACAGTACATTCAGGGACACCCAGCCATGCCCAGAGAGAGGCCCTGATGATGCTCTGCAACAGCGGTTTGGCAGCAGCGCTAAAGCTTGAAATCTCAAAATGTAAAAGAATTGACCTCTGCGATAAAGCCGAGTAGGCCTACACCAAACATGAGCCAAGCAAGATTAATTGAACCAATAAATAATGATGAAAAGGGATTACACCATGGCAGCGTAGATTGTCAGAGAAAAGGCTCCCAGACGAACAGCACTTAAAGTACAGGTTGAGTGACCATAGTCTCTCTGTTGAAACAGGCTGCTATTATAATAGCTGACTAGTCAGGTAGAACAGATTGGATACTCGGCCGGATCCTCCATCAGGCCATCCTGGGCACGTGCTTACCGAGCATTCTGTTTTGAAACTTAAGTTTCAATGGCTTAATGCTTAATATCTCTGCCACCCAATCACTGATTTTATTACAATTTCATATGATTGGTTCGTGAGTTTACTGGGTGGGAATTTATTACTAGATCGCTAGATAAAACTAGATAAAACCTCACGTCAGCCATTGAAATCTTAATTTTCTTCACAGCGGACTGAGCTGACCACCACGGAGTCTCAACTGTTGATTTGACTACGACTGAAGGAAAACCAGAGAACCCCCGGAGGTAAGATGGATTTTTAACCATAGTTTTGATACTTCAAAAACAATTTTACTTTCTATAAAATCCAGTTTTTCTCAGATTGTAACTTACATTACATTACAGTTATTTGGCAGACGCTTTTATCCAAAGCGATGTACAATAAGTGCATATTGAAGGTCATTGACACAACTACAAAGCAAATCCGATGAAGCACAACTTTCTCACAACATAGGAGCTATCCCTAGTAATGAACATACAATACAGTCGGTTATACCTTCTAAGCTATAAAATAGCAAAAAACCAAATAGAAAATAAAATAAAAAAACAGGAAGTACGTACTATATAATTGGCCCTATATAGGTAGTTAATCAAAAAAGTGCGTTTTCAGACCACGACGGAAAACAGACAGTGTTTCAGCTGAGCGCAACGGAGTGGGGAGTTCATTCCACCACTGGGGAGCTAGAGTGGAGAAGCTCAAGTGAGAGGGAGGGAAGTGCAAGTCGCCCTGCACCAGCAGAGCGAAGTGGTCGAGCAGGAGCGTAGTGCTGGATCAAGTCCTGTAGGTAGGAGGGGCCTGACCTTTTGGCTGCAGTGTAGGCCAGGATCAGAACTTTGAACCTGATCCTGACCACAACTGGCAGCCAGAGGAGTGACCTCAGCAGGGGGGTGACTTCGGGAACTTTGCGAGGTTGAACACAAGCCGAGCAGCTGCGTTCTGGACCAGTTGTAGGGGCAGAATGGCACAGGCTGGCAGGCTTGCGAGAAGGGAAATCCGCTAGCTAGTGTAAAGCTCTAGCTTGAAATAAGAATCAACATGGTGCTATCCTTCCCTTCAGCTTGTTTCGTGATGAAATTGTGAAGAGGTCTGTCGTACTTTCAAAAGGATACGTACACCCTAGATAACTTTTTTCCCGCTGTAAACGTGTTTGTATGCCTACCTTATAATGAAACTTATTCATCCATTTCGTTATTTCAACAATTCTGAAATAATATTGTATATCATAAAAAACTGGTAGGAAAGCGTCTTTGTGCTGCCTCTAATGTGAGGGTTTGTGCAGAATAACGATGAGCCAAACGCGACAAAGGAAAAAAAGGATATAAAGTCTGTGGCAGTAGCCAAAACAAAAACACACCCCTATAAAACTGGCTAGCCACGTAAACATGGGCAGAGAAAAGAATCAGGATAGCGAACGCTAAAAATATAGCGAGAGAAGGACAAAAAACAATGCACCTTCGGAACGTGACTAAAACGCCCGATAATTGGTGAAATAAACAAAATAAAAATAAAACTTACACTCTCAGTAACGAGAGTGAAAACACATAGCCCAGTCAAGCGCGGGTCCGGTGAGGAGCGAGAGTATAAACGCCACCTGGGACTCTTGGGTGGTAAATCGCGCTGACTGGGATTTTTAAAAAATTAAGCACTGGGCTAAAAGCACCCGACCGTCGTAGCGGAGAAGGAGTTGCAGTTTGGGCTCCTGAAGAAAATGTGCTGCGGGAACCAGAGAAGGGATGGCCTGAGCAGCAGATGGAGGTGCTTGGTGTGATACAGTGAGGATATGCATACTCTCTGCCAACTCCCGAAATCAGCCCTCCTGAACCCTCAACTGTTTCGTCAGCTGATCTACTTGACCGGTAAGCACATGCTGTTGTGTTTGAAGTGCAGCAATACCCTCCTCAGAGGGACTACCTCTCAATTGCTCTAGAGGAGCAGTCGCTGACTCATCCATACTGGCTTTGTTATACTGTGAGGGTTTGTGCAGAATAACGATGAGCCAAACGCGACAAAAACCCCTATAAAACAGGCTAGCCACATAAACACGGGCAGAAAAAAGAATCCGGATAGCGAATGCTAAAAATATCGCGAGAGAAAGACAAAAAACAATGCGCCTTCGGAACGTGACTAAAACTCCAGATAATTGGTGAAATAAACAAAATAAAAATAAAACTTACAATCTCAGAAACGAGAGAGTGGGAGCGAAAGAGATGGAAGAGAAATAAGGGCACAGAAAAACTAATTCCCTAGGCTTCTAGGCCGAAGAAAATCTCAACTGCAAAACCAAAGAAAATTATCTTCTTTCAAACAGCAGAGACTTAACCCAACTAACACTGATTTTGTGAAGGCACAAAATGAAAACAAAGCGTTCAGAAGCGGAAGAGAGAGGCTTAAATACCTAACAGGTAGGGGAACAGGTGAAATTAATAATTAGCGGGGAAGAGCAAAGCCCCGAGAAGGAATGTGGAAAAATCCGCTAGATTGCTTAACCGGCGCAGAGAGTTAAAATTCCCTTTCTGCTCCCCACACTGCCCCCGCCCCAATCGTGATGTCAGAGTACCTCTTTGGAGGTAACTCTACGTCATATGGATATTTGTTGTCGCCCACAATGAAAACAGCCGGCACCTGATTGGTTAGACCCACAACGTTTCTTTTGCTAACAGCCAATAACGGGAATAACGGGAAACTTCGTAAAACAAAAGAACACTCTCTGCTAATAATAGCTCACAGCCAGAAGTGTGCAAAACCAAAATGAAAGAACAAAGAAAAACTGTCTCAGAGAGAACAGCAAAGAAACTAAATAGATAGCACAAAACACTACCAGGTATAAAACAATCCTATACCTGATTAAGTAGCTATAGCAAGTCCCCCCTGAACATAAACAGAGTTTAATATCAGGAGGTCGCTAGTTCCTGGCTATACCTGGCTATACCTGGCTCGAATGCAATGTCGTGAGACAAATAAGCACCGGAGAAGCGGAAGTGAGAAACTTAAATACCCCGCAGGCAGAAGCGCAGGTGAAAACAATAACGAGGGCTGCAAACCATGAAACAGAACATGGAAAAAATCTGATTGATTCTCAATCGTGACGGCAGGATGAGAGCCGCAAAAGAAAAGAAAACAAACAGCCACGAACCACTACATAACTAAAGCTAACGACATAGTAGTCTCACCCAAGCTCAAAGTCTCTATTGTGTGGTTTAACTGTTAGCTCCTTTCTTGCCATCTTTATCAATTGTATACTCAACTATTCGTCTTTTATCAATATTATTTACTAACTAGCTAGTGCTGTTTTCACATATGTCCAAATTGGAAGGTTGTCACACGCAGTGACACACCCCTGAGAGGGAGATTTTGGGTTTGCACCCTACATTGTCACATAGAGAGAGAGAGAGCGCAACCATACCGACACGAAAATAAATAAAAAGACCTTCACCTTTCCCCCTCATGAGATCCGGGCAAAAACAATAAACTAAAACAACAAAGACAAAGCTTTTCAGCGCGTCACAGAACCGTCAGCTTTACAGCTGGTCCAGCCGGGTTCGTTTCACGTTTGTTCCTTGTGCCCTCACCAAGACTCACTCTCTCGACGTGTGCTCCTGGTCTTGGCTCTGTACCGTGGAGACGAGCACCCTTTAAGTACCTGGGCTGATTAGTTAACACACAGGTGTGTGCGTGTGCTCTCTCCACCAATAGGTGTGGCCGGGACAAATCCAATTAGTCACTGAACCAAATGCCACAAAGGCATTGGGCCTTTGTTGTTGGAATCGTCGATCAATCCTGTCGAACATGAATGGAGACGGGTACTAAACACTAACATTAGGCTACATTCAACTTATTGTTTTCTCAACTTTTTGTCTGTCACATTTTTGACATGAGCAAGATTTCCCTGTTTAGACTGAAGATATTGAAAGATAAGATGCATTTGAGCCATTGTCACTGATGATTTAAGCCTTTTCATTCAGAACATTTCTTGATCATTCATGGACATTATGTCAATTAGTCTACTGTATCAAAGCATTGCTGAAGTTTTTCAATCCAGTCTCCAGCCCCAAAGTGACCCAACACATGTTTCACTGGGAATCTTGTGACACACCTAATTACATAACACACATAAATACACCATACTGTCATCAAACTGTACGTACCTTTTTTTATTTGTAGCGATGGATGGAGACCAGTTCAGCGGCCTGATATGGAAAAGGAGGCGGCATCTGAGTGCCAATGAGCTCAGGCTCATTGTCGACCAGATTGTGAAGGAGGAAGAGGACCATCTTTATTCAACTGAAGTGCGTGTTTTATTGCGCATGCGCACATAAAATGTATAATTCAGTGTGTGTGTCTTTTAAAGAGAGATAGAAAAAGAAAGAAAGAAAGAAAGAACATACATGTGTAGTACGATAGCTGTAGCGATAGAGGTGGGTGGCAGAGCTGGCATGGGGGGGAGGATTTTGAGCTTGGATACCCAGGTGCCCTTGGAGTTCATAATCCAGCCATGGTTATGTATACCCACTGTGAGCTGAGGAGAGGGAAAAACTGAGAGACATTTTCTGTAATCCCGTGTTAAATTCTGCCAGATAATGATTTCTGCTTCCCCAGATTCACAAGATAGGCAACACAGTTTCCACTGCTGCAGAACTCTGGCAGCACAGTATGTAACAGCCTGTCATATAAAATGGGACAGTGTGCAGACCTCATAAAAAAGAGAACGTATGTATTTCTTTTAAATAGGGAGAGGGGTAAAAGCCTGGATTCCAAATGCTTTGGAAACAGGATCATGCGTCATATACTGTAATTAAAGTCTGTTTGAAACACTGAAGCTTCAAATCATTGGTAGGAAGAAGTATGTAGCCTACATGAGACAGAGAGAGGTGTGTGTGTGTGTGTGTGTGTGTGTGTGCTTGCGTGTGTGTGTGTGTGTGTGTGTGTGTGCACGTGCGTGTGTAAGCATATATAAAATGTGTGCTTGCTTGCAAGGGTGTAAATCCCCTCGACAGCTCTAAAGATCTTTATTGAAGCACATGAGTTATGGGGTTCAGCAGTGTTTAAGCTGCTTCTCAGGTAATCTTGTGAAACTGGCTGCTCATTTAGCCATTCCTCACTGTCACCGTTGCCTTTTACACTGTTACACTGTACTTTTCATGACTCAGCTCTCTCTATCTCTCTCTTTCTCTCACTTTCTCTCTCTCTCAGGCAGGTTTCTACATCCATTAGCTACGTGCTTACTTCTTAGGAACCACAAAGTGCAAGCTCTTTGCTTATTCAATGCCGCAACACGCACTAAAAATGCGTTTGGCTCTTTTGCAACTTTTTTTATTTTTTGCTTCGCTCTATTCAACCAGTAAGCCTGAAATGCATTTCTTATTAAAAAATGAACCATATATAATTCTGCTAAACAGTGTATCACAAAGAATGCGTCTGGAGATGACACAGTGTGCGTATATGCTGTATTTCCATCCAGCCACGGAGTCACTTCACCCCGTGTTTTGTCTCCTTTCCACTGCCAGTCTGGAGGACCTGTAACAGACCATTACCCCTGACAATAACACTGAATCCCACAGAGCGCTTTGTGATTACAACACAGCCTGGAGTCTCTATCCCTCTCTTCCTCTGCTGTTTTTTCCCCCCAGTGCCTGACCTCTTGGCTAATGGGTTAGGTTCACCCCTATCTAAGCTATTTTAACAGTTTAGAAAATATTTTTGTTGTATGGTGCGCACATCTATTTATTGATTGATACATTTAGTTTCTTTACTTTTGAATCATTACGAATCATCGATTACGAATCATCGACTGCCACTGAAATCACGACTGTGCCACCTGGGCACTCACACGAATCGCTGCAGCTGATGTACGCGCACTACTCTGGTGCTCTGACTATTTTACGCAAATACAGTGCTACAGAGGTAGTGGCAATCAGTGAGTGATCTCTCACTGACAGGCAACTTTTGCACACCAGGCACATTTTCGGAAGTGGTTACGAGAGGAAGCCTGGCCAACCATCCCTCCCCTAGTACTCCAGCACCGATGACTCCCAGACCTGAAAATTTGGGCAATTATTTGTCAGTGCTTGAATTCATTTTTTCTGTAGTTTTATGCACAGCTGGCTTTAATACATACATAATGATTGTGTATTCATGTGTTGTACTGTATTGGTTATGTGTCCTGTTATCTGATTTACCCTGCCCAGGGACTATAGATAAAAATGAGCTCAATACATTCGCTACATCTGTCTCATTTACATTGATGTGAAAACTGAAATGTAGATTAACATGTTCGGTCCCTGTGAAATAAATACGACTATGGCGGCTGCCTTTACGACTATGGTGGCTGCCTCAACCACATTTTACCAAATACTGGACTTTAAATGTAGACTTAAACAGACTAATGCCTTGGAAATGGTCGTAACTGGCACCTGTGTGCATGCATATCGAAACCCCTGGGAAGCACATCCAGATGAAATGCGGAGCTTTTAAGAGAGCGAGACGGCTATGATTTGTGACATCCCGCACGGTCCAGTTACCACTCAGTACCACAATAAATATTTATGTGGCAAATTAGAGCAGCTAGGGCTTCCAAGGCAATCTCCATCAGGGATGCCTGCTTCAGTGAAGCTTGATAATGACACAATAACCAAACAAGCGGAGCCCGGATCAAAGGCTGATCCGGTTATCTTAGGCTGTGCATTTACGGCAAACAGTTTGAGTGCAAGGTAGGACAACGTCAATGCGGCATCTGCTGAAAATGCATCAGATAGCCGTCGGTTTGAGCGGGGGAGGGGAGGGTTCGTCTCGAGGCCTCGCGAGGTTCTACATTTGCTTCTGTCTGAAAGTTCAGTTTTATAATCCTCGCTAGTTCATAAAAAGTGCGAACCATCTGCCCGACGTTTACGTTCAGAGAACTGTCTCCCGCTGGCTTTTACCGCTGGTTTTATTATTTCAATGAACGCAATCAGCGAGCTTGCTGCTAGCTTGAAATATATTGCTGATAAGACTGATAACGGTCGTTCAGTAAATAAACTTGAGCAGATTTAATTTGTCAGCTCCAGAAACTGACCTTTATTTCAGTCCACAAATAAAACATTCAGATATTCCACCGCCATTCACAAGAAAAATAATACAACGGAATAACAGATTTATCGTTACCAGAGACAGTTGCATTCTTGTAGCTATCTCTTTATTATTTCAACTATTGATGTTTCTCTTTAAAAATGTCACCGAGAGAGATAGAAAGTGAGTCTACTGAAAGCTCACTGGAATGAGCCAGGGGTTGCAGACAGTTCAGAGGATGAGGAGGAGGATATGGAGAAGAGCATCTCAGTCCCCAGAGGTTTCGTTTTCACCCCAACCTTGCCTGCAGTTTGAAGCAGACCCGGTGTAAACATGTTTGACTTTGCTTTTTTGTGAGAAAGGGAGCACGTGCGTGTGCGCGCGCATGGAAAGCCTCGCTCGCTTTTTGAAATGAACCGTTTTCATCCGTGGCTTGCCGGAGCGAGGTCGGCGCAGTCTCATTAGCATCGCTCTCTCATTCTCTCTGTTCCACAGCCGCGGAGCGCTGGCCGTGTTTGCCGCCCCTTCATCTCTGGGTCTAGAGGCTCTGTTAATGGGCCCTGGAGGGAGGCTGTCCTCGTGTGTATCTGAGCTCTCGCCCTCAATCTCTCTGCCGCTGAGCCGAACCGACAGCCAGGGGGCTGCGTCATTACCGACTGGAACCAGTCCAGAACCACACACTCTCTCGAATCAATGGACAGACGGCTTTAGCTTGACAGGGGTACAGAAAGGACAAAATCCATATTTATATCTGTTTTTGGACAGGGCCTTGGCACACTGACACACGGAACTCAACACGAGGCCTCTGGCCCGGCCGCTGTTTTATCCTGTGATATAACCTGGAGGCATGAGCATTCTAACCCATGTTAGAGAACCATATTTTCCGTGAGGATGGTTTCAAACAGTTCAGTTATGTTTTGGGAAGCTCTTCGAATCTGGGCCACATGACTTTTCATCAAGTATTGTATGGTGACATCCTAAGAACCTGTATATAAATATGTGGAAAAGTATTTAAATTTTTTAAAAAGTATTCTTTTATGATGATGGTGAAAATGATAATGTTGATGGCAACTTTGGCAGTGAAGGTGATGATAAGGAATATGTTGTTGATAATATTTGGGTAGGTGATGAAATATTTTCAAAAGGAGGGGAACATAGAAAGAGAGAGAGAGAAAGAGAAGAGAGAGAGAAAAAGAGAGAGTTAAACCATTTGTTAAACCAGAGCACAATTGAGAAGGACCACTTAGATTAGCTGTTTTCTAAAAAAAAAACAGAACACAGAAAACAGAAAAAAACATCAAATAAAAAAACCGGCAAATAAACCAAAGCATAACGAGTTCATAAACATCTACACAAATAGCCCTGTCAATAACCCACCGGAACTTAAACTCATCCAGGTTATAAAACCCATATTCTGACCTCAGCCTGGACACCGCCATTGCCCGCAGAATTAAAAGAGCATATGTTCTGCCACTTACTTTTAACACTTTCTAAAATGCCACTTTACTCGGCCAACCATAAAATTAGCAATCACCAATATCGCTTGTGCTTGTTGCATTTTATACCCAGTTTAAAAAAAACTTTCTGACCCAGCTTTTCAGCAACTTCAGTAGCAGCTACACCTTGGGGCACTCATTAAATATGTGCGAAACAGCATTCTCCAAAAAATATAGAGAGTATTCTCCCTTTGTAGCTCAAGCCATGCTGCCATTCTGCACAGCCCCATGGAGTACCCTCCACTGGAGATCTCCCCCATGTATTGGAAAGGGACCAGGAGGGTTGAATATCTGCGGTTATTACAAGTTGCTCCCTACACCTTGTGTTCACTAAATTACACAGCTGAGCACAGTGCAGATTTCACACACAAGCTGTGCATTGGTTTTTTCCCCCCATTAAAACAGGCCTGAGACCACCCACACCTCTCAAGAGAAAGAGGGAGAGAGAGAGAGAGAGAGAGAGAGAGAGAGAGAGAGAGTAGCAGATAGAGAAATTAGTGGGGGGGGGGAAATCTCATTTTACATCATTTTCAATCCCAAAAATGACAGCAATCTTCCCTCCTAACTCCACATTAGATGGAAATGTCATCTCTGCAGAAGTAATTTACTACTCCGGCACTTTTCCAAATGGCAGCGGAGAAGGGTGGGCTAAGGGCCCGGTGAGTGGACGGCCATCTACAGAAGAACGCCCAGCATGGGAAAATGTGAAAAGCTTTAGTAAGAGCAGAATAGCAAACAGCAGCTGTGCACAATTACTCCACCTACGTAGCCACAACATGCTAACGGCACAGGCAGCATTACAGAAAGATGCACTAATAGCATAAAACTATTTTTGCCCAATATTATTTGTCTGTCTCCACTTAGCAAAGCGCCGCTGCCCAATGCTAAAATTCCACTTTAAAATGACGCATCATAGTGGTCGGGAGTGAACAAGCAACTTTTTTTTTAACACGAGTGAGAAAATATATTTAGCAAGCTGTGCGATGTAGGCACAGGAAAACAGCCTGCGGCACTGCGAGCTCGAAGCTTCACAATCAATGTACGACAAATCACTGCCCATTTATAGCAGATGGCTGTGAAATAGACTTACTTTCAATGTCCTCCACAGGGCCTGTGGAGAGGTGTGAGAATAACAGAACTGAGTAAAGATTAATAGGAATAATAGTCATTTATGAGGGGAAAAAAAACTATAAAACCAACCTGCTTAGAACAAAATTTTAAGTAAAAAAATATATCACCCTTTCTCCTACATCTTATGATTGACTGTGAGATTGTTTGAATTTGAATGAGCTCCCATTTGAATTTAAACATATATTTAATTTAGCTATAGCTAAATTAAATATATGCCATGTGGAAAAATTTTGACAAATATTATCCAGTGCTTAATTATTGCCGGTAAAATTAGAACCCTGTGTCATGATTTTTGGCAGCCTCTGTTGGTTTCTACGGTGGTTCTTTTTTTTGGCGGCATCTGGAATTTTCCATCTTCCGGTGTTTTGATCTCGCCCGGCTATTATCGCTCGCACCTGTTTTGGGTTTCCTGCCGGCTATATATAGCTCAGAGTTTCCGCTTTCCGGTGCTTCGATATTGTCTTTGCCACTTGACATAGAAGCCAGTAAGGTATAGATTTTAGGTGACCACTTCACTTTTAAGCTTGCTAAAAAGTTACGTGGGACTTGCTCATTAGCTGCATTAGAGTTTTCCTTAGTTGGATTGTGTTTTCTCTTCTGTGCTTTCTGTCCCTCGTTTTGGTTTTCGCTTCTGTTCTCGTTAGACAGATTGCTTTTATTTTCTTCCTTTGTTTATCTTTTTAGTGCTCTCCCGTATAAAAAGTGAGATATTTTTTTACTTTTCCTTTCTGCTTTTGTTTTTTATTCATACCTCTGTTTATATCGCTTTTTCATATTGTGACGAGAGGTATTCTCTGTTCACTTGAATCTCGAGTTCGCTCTGTTTTGTGGGTTGTTTTGATTTGGCTTATGCCTGGAACATTTTCCATTTTTGTTTGTATATTTCCTTCTCCTGGTGCGGACCTGTCCGCTTTATTGGTACCTTGTTTTAAAATAAAAAATTTATTTATATAAAAGTGCATGTGTGTGTTTGTGTGTGTGCTGCGGGGGTTAAATGAGTAAATGGGCAGTGCCATTTATACTGTCTTCACTTTTATTTACAGACTTTTTTCTGGCTGCTGCTGCTAGAATACTGTTTGTTATGTCAGGCCCCAAGCGCTCTCAGCCCAGCCAGTTTAGCTATGCAGGTGGGGGGGGGGGGGGTTACGTGGATCAGGTAAACAACCACCATGGCTATCTTAACGAGTGTCTACAATCCCAAGGCTACAATCCCAAAATAATTTAACACCCCAGCGGCTTTCTATCCACAGGTGAGGGATAAAAAATGCACTGTGTCACTCAGCACTGGCCTTCCACTGGCAGACGTCTTAAGACAACCCTGAAAAAAAAAAATGAATGTCTGATCAATGGATCTGAAACCAGACTGAGAACCTAAATTTTAACTTTCCAAAACATTTAGAAGTAATTCATCAAAGCCGGAAAAATCCACAATGCATTACTAAATGTCAAGACGATTTCAGACAATGCATATTTATGGCTGTATGGAGAGATTATTGATAGTGTGCTGCTACAGCTGGGAATGGTCTCATATAGCAATTGTTCAGAGTGCAGGACGTGTCAGAATGGGAGATGCTGGAGAAGCACAGGGGTGTCAGATGGCTGTTAGCGTTTAACTTTTAACCAAGGTTACAATCACGCTCATTTCAAACATGGCCGCTCTTTGAACTGCCATGATGTGCGCAGTCATTCTGACACACCGTCTCATGTGTCGGTGACAAATTCGCAGAGACAATCTGAGGCCAGCGGGTCAAAATCATTCGTTTTAATGGCAGAAAATCTGTGAAGGCTTCAAAAAAGGAATAAATAAAAACAGTAAACATAATTCACCACACAGGCTGTGCACAGTAAGTCACCGTACAGCGAGTCACTGCATACAGCACATATTGAACTTATAAAAGTAATTTATTTTTCTCACAAAAAGGAAAATTCGTTTCACTTTTTTGATTTATTATACAATACATTTTTCAGCATTACTTGAAACCTGAAACTTGACTTTTTTGTGTTTTGCTAAGAGAAAAGCCTTTTGCATTTTTTTGAGAAAAGCCTTTTCTGTTTGTGAGAGAGAGAGAAAGAGAGAAAGAGAGAGAGAGAGAGAGATAGAGAGAGAGAGAGAGAGAGTATGTTTAATTCCCACAGGTTCATGTCTCTTCCAGCGAGTTGGCTTGTTTACTCTTCACTTGCAGAATGCCTGATGTTTTATTGGCAGCATTCTGAATGTCCCCGATTGTGTTCGACTTCACTGCCATTGACCCTGGACTGCATGTAGTGCCTGTCTATCTGCCTGCCTGCTGTCTGTCTCTCTGCCTGCCGTCTGTCCCTCTAACTAAAAAAAATAAACAAAAACAGCTGAGAACAATGTGCGATCTTGTTTCATCTGTCTTGTTTCTATTTAACATATAAAAATACTTGACATAGGAGTGATCTTTGTGCTGTATTGACATATCATTAACATGACCGTTGAATTAGCATTTTGAGAATAATTTCAAAGAAAAATGTTAAATTGTAAATTGTGTTCAAATACTTACTAAACTGGAAAGACAGTACACAGTCTAATAACAGACACTCAGTCTATTAACAGATCATTCAAACATGGAAAAACTCACTGTGACATTAAAGGATAAAACAGAAGCATACAGTAACATCTGGCTTCCATGAATCTATTTCTTGTCTGAGATCTGAAACCCTTTACAATATCACTTATATTTTCTTATTTCACACACCAACTTATTAACAGTAATTTGAATATATCGATGATAAAAAATAAAAAGTAATACATAAAGTATTGCAATCCTCTGGCAATTCACAATCTGAAATCTATGTATATATGGGTATCCATCCATCCATTACCTAACCAGCTTATTCCTGGTTAAGGTCGTGGGAGAGCTGGAGCTTATCCCAGCATGCATTGGGTGAGAGGCAGGACTACACCCTGGACAGGTCGCCAATCCATCTCAGGGCACACACACCATTCACTCACACACTCATACCTACGGGCAATTTAGAGTCTCCAATTAGCCTAACCTGCATGTCTTTGGACTGTGGTAGTAAACCCATGCAGACATGGGAAGAACATGTGCAGAAACACTCCGTGCAGAAAGGCCCTTGAACTCGTTGCCTTCTATCTGTGAGGCGACAGTGCTAACCACTGCACCATCTTGTCGCCCTATGGATATATGGACATGTATGTATGTACATCTATATGTACAGTATATGTTTGCACAGAAAAAAATAACTACTTACACTTGCATGACTGTGACAGATTAACCACTATGGTTAACATTCTTTTTAATTTTGCATTTATGACATTTTTACATTTTCACACTTCACAGAATCTTAAGTCCTGAAACTTAAAGGCAAATGAGTCATGTGCATTCTAAACTAATCCTTAAATTATTGAAGAAAGTTATATTTATTACTTACTACACTGTAAACCCAAATAAGTTAAGTTTACTCAAAAATTTTGAGGACACAGATTACCTCAAAAAAATTAAGTTCATAAACGTAATGGTCTTGTGTACACAGCAATTGAAAGAAATGTGATCAATTAACTAAAATGTACAGCTCTCTGCGTACTCATTATACTCTGTTCAAATAAATTAAGGGAACACTTAATCAACACAGTATAACACCAAGTCAATTCAACTTCTGGGATATCGATCTGTCCAGTTAGGAAGCATAAACGATCGTGAATCAATTTCACCTGCTTTGGTGCAAATGAAAGTGATAACAGATAGACAGGAGAGGCAACAGCAAGACAACCCCCAAAAAGTAAATGATTTTTCAGGTGGTGGCCACAGACCATTTATCTCTCCTTATCCCTCCTGACTGATTTTTCTCTAGTTTTGCATTTTGCTAGTGCCCTTGTCACTACTGTTAGCATGAAGCGGTACCTTTAGCTCATTCAGGTTGCACAGGTAGTCCAGCTCCTCCAGGATGGCACATCCATACGTGGGTAACACTTTACAATAAGGGAACACACCTCATGCCTGAATTAATGCATGACTCATCATGATTTCATCATGATTTAATGCATGAATTAATGCATGATGTATCATGAACTCTGTGCGGTTCAATATTAATAAATGATCAAGGCATTATTAGTTCATGTGATTACTGTACACTTAATGTATCATCAGTTAATGAACATTAACTCACAGTTAAGTCATACATGAAGTAACATGTCATCAAAGTAGCTGCAAACCAGTTAGGTAGACAAAAGCTTCTCAGACCATCAGTGGTGGATTTATCCATTTTGGGGCCCCCAAACTCTTCCTGACAGTGTGCTGACAAAGCTGTTCGCTTTTAAAACAACAGAAATTCAGATTTTTATAAATCACCCATTTTTATAACAACCCCCCCCCCCCCATTGCTTGTGCATATAAGGAGACAGGATCTGTGTGGCTTACAATATCACATGTTTTATGTTATTTTAATTTAATTTATCTTAGGAAATGTATGATTTGTCATTATTTATCAATATTAGCCTATTTGCAATATTCAATCATTCAGACTAATAAGCTGCTGGGTGAACCCTACGCCTACTTCTAATATGTTTCTACTAAAACTATGGTGCTTTAGTCATATTTTCAACCCAGTTATACCATAATACAGAATAATCAATCTGTGATTTTACTTGACACAATAACAAACATATAGTATTGATGTTTTACTTATTGTACAGCCAACAAAAGACTCTGGTTGGTCAACATATGACTTACTCAACATATGACTCTGATTAGGGAACGGGTACAATAATGATTAATCTAGCCTACAATTACACGCATGCTAGGACCGTGAAAATAGGAAAAATAAAAATAGGAAGTGAATCTACTATCTACTGATTGTAGGCTAAGGAAATTATTAAAAGCGTTTTTATTTTTTACAATCCAGATAACCTGTTTGTGACTTTTGTCGCCTTTAGCTTTCCGTATACAAAAACCACAACCGTAATATACGGTAGTTCGAACTTCCATGAAAACGAATAAAATCTATTAGACAGACAACAGGCGCTCGTTGAATGAATGGAAGTCAGTGGAGTTTTTTACACTGAAACGGGTCATTATCAGACAGACGAAATTAAGTTTCCCTTTTCTTTTTAGATTATGGCTATGTTGTCATGGCCCAGTACTACTACTTACAACCCGTTATGATTGTGACTATCCAACGAAAACCAACTTTAAAACCGGCTAGCGCCGGGCAGATGCGCGTCATTCTAAGCATACGTTATGTAACTTTAGTTGCTAAGCTAACTGAAAAAACTACATGAATGTTACTTAAATTCCGGTAAGTAGTTTATGTAGCTAGTTAGCTCATTGTAAATGCGTTCAATGTTTGCAAAAAAATCGACGTAGCAGTGAATCAATCTCAGACACAAATAGCTAGCAAGCTAGCTGCTATGAGGCCTACTATCACTTGTCATTTTGCTTGCTGGCTTGCCAATGTCAAATTTATTTAGGCTAGTTCAGTGGCATTAGTATTAGAACACACAGGGATTTGCATATTGCTGCTAACTGTAACAGTAGCTAGTTAGGCAAATATTAAATTGCATAATTCCCTTAGAAATGTCCTTTTCGGAGTAAAATTTGTATGTATCTAACGTTACCCTGTCATGTGAGCTCAGGACTGGACTTATTTAAATAATTAGATTTTGCGAGGAGCATGTACAGTAGCCTAACTTAGTTATCCTTCAGTTGCCACCAGACACACACATATATATATATATATATATATATATATATATATATAAATATTGAACTGAATTAGATTCAACTACTTTACGTGATGTCGTAATAAACCTACATGTAGTTCAACCTTTTCATACTGATTTCTGTCAGCTAGTCATCATCACGTATTCAAGAAGACCAACCAATCTCCGATGAGTAAAACAAAAACTAGCTTTGTATCGTGTCAACTATAATCACGCATTGATTATTATTCTTATATGTATTGTGGATATAACTAGTTTTAATATATGACTGTTAACCTTTTAGTTTTGGTAGAAAAAGGCAGGGGTTTCTAAATTATAGCCCAAGCGGAAATTGAGAGGTGCAGTGCACTGGAAGCCATATTGGTTGCTGTAACTTCGGCAATAGAAGCAAGCAGTTGAGTCCGTTCAATATCATAGAGTTCAGTGTATTGCCCACTTTTTTTTGGTGTCTATCTGAGTGCCATTGTAGTTTTGATTTGTAAATGATCTTCTTTTAACAGTAGGGTCGTGGGAGATATGGCAGGACATGTAGGAGGTGGAAATGGGTTTTTGGGATTTTGAGGTATCAGAGGAAATGGCCAGTTCTGAGACTGGTGAAGACTGCTCCCAAATTTTGAAGACACGTTCGTCGGGGGACCACAACAATAAGTGATCAGTGGCGTTGCCACTGCTGGATACACACATTTCATTGTTAACCACAGCAGGAGCTTTATTGATCCTAACAGTGGGGGACATACACAAAATATAGAGAGGGCTAAGGGGATTTATAAAAATCAGGTATGGTGACTGAGAGGAAATGGGAGTGAGGTCCTTTTGAATGTCTTAAATTGTGTTCCACATGTATAATTAATAAAACATTGATGTTCTATTTGGACGACTTTTGACTGGTTTATTTTAATATTAGGTTTTCAAGGGTGCAGAAATCATTGAGCTATTTATTAAGTAATAGTGATGTGATGATGGGGTAATCATTACTATATGAAGAATTGTGTGTGACTTTACTTGAAGGGTCACAATTCATTGAACTCATAATTAAGTAATGATGAACTCATGGTTAACAAATGCTTGCCTCCTATCAATCTACATTAAGTAATCATTTGCAAATTAGTATCATGCCATGACTTTACTTAGAGGGACACAAGTCAGCCAAGTACTTAGGAAGTAATGGTGATTGCATGTGTGAAATAATGATGAAATTTAATGATAAATGGTGAACTTTACACTCAGTATCCACTGTATTAGGAATACCTACCTAGTACTATCTAATGTTCTGTTGCTGCAGCCCATCCCTTTCAGGGTTCAACATGTGCATTCAGTGATGCCCCTCTGCTCACCACTGTTGTTCATTATAATTTTTTTGGCCTTTCTGTTAGCTTGAATGAGTCTGGCCATTCTTCTCTGACCTCTCTCATTAACACGGTTGTTTGTGCTCTCAGAACTGCCACTTGATATTTTTGGGGTATCACACTCAACCCCGACCCAATTTTTCCAACAAATAGCGTATATATTAACCTTGAGTATTGGTAACTATATAATTGAAAAATAAGTACAAAGTACTAATTCTCTAAAACATGAATGGCTGTCATAATCCACACACATTGACTCCATATTATTTACAAAGATCACCATCAAGTCTATTAAACGTGATTTTTTTATGACACATTAGAGATGGGCCTACTATAGGGTTTGCCCAGAAGCATAGTCTGAATGACTGAATATTGGCAAATATAGACTATAAATACTAATTATGCACTTTCTAAGATAAATTAAAATAACATAAAGCATTTGATATTACTGTCACCATTTTCACAGGTAAATGATAGATGGGGCTGAGAAGCCACACTGGCAGAATTTTTTTTTAAGCGAACAGCTTTGTTGGCGTTTTTTCTGAGTTTTAGCGGCCCCGATATAGATAAATCCACCACTGATGGTCTGAGAAGCTTTTGTCTACCTAACTGGTTTGCAGCTACTTTGATGACATGTTACTTAATGTATGACTTAACTATGAGTTAATGTTCATTAATTGATGATACATTAAGTGTACAGTAATCACATGAACTAATAATGCCTTGATCATTTATTAATATTGAACCGCACAGAGTTCATGATACATCATGCATTAATTCATGCATTAAATCATGATGAAATCATGATGAGTCATGCATTAATTCAGGCATGAGGTGTGTTCCCTTATTGTAAAGTGTTACCCATATGTGCCGTTGCAAGAAGGTTTGCTGTGTCTCTCAGCACAGTCTCAAGAGCATGGAGGAGATACCGGGAGACGGGCCATTACACAAGGAGAGCTGGACAGGGCCGTAGAAGGGCAACAACCCAGCAGCGGCAGGACCAGTATCTGCTCCTTTGTGCATAGAGGTACAAGAGGAGCACTGCCAGAGCCCTACAAAATGGCCTCCGGCAGGCTACTCGTGTGCATGTTTCTGACCAAACGGTCAGAAACAGACTCCATGAGGGTGGCATGAGGGCCCGACGTCCTGTAGTGGGACCTGTGCTCACAGCCCAGCACCGTGTAGCTCGATTAGCATTTCGCATTTGACTTACTGCTATACTAAAATAAACTAAACAAAACTAAACAACTGTCAAAACATACAATTATTATCTCAGCTTAACTTAAATCCACCCTCGTTGGTACAAGGGCCCATGCTGCAGCAGTTCACCAATCCATCACAGGGCACACACACCATCCACTCACATAGGCTACCTACGGGCAATTTGGAGTCCCCAATTTACCTAACTGGCATGTCTTTGGGCTGTGGGAGGAACATGGCCATGGGGTGAACTGCAGCAGTTCACCAATCCATCACAGGGCACAGACACCATCCACTCACATAGCCTACCGGCCGGGATTCAAACTCAGTACCTTCTTGCTGTGGGGTGAGAGTGCTATCTACTGCACCACCGTGTCGCATGGGCGCTTATAAAATCCAAATGAGACAGGCTTTGAAAAAAAAAAGTAAATGTTCATCTACCATGGATACATGTTACGTGTAATTTTCTGTAAACATCTGTCTAATTTATTCCGATGAGTAGCTTTGCCATGTAGCGATAACCCATTTGAATTTTCGAGTTTTGTTCTGTTATTGTGTATTGCATTATCTCATTTAAATTGGGTTTTCCCGGCAGTCATCTTTTCTTGAAATTTTCAGAGTACGTTGATTTTAACCAATAACTGGGTGAGTGTGTCATTACGCAGGATATGTCAGGTCACGTGTGTGAGTTTAATAAAATAGAGTAACATATCACTGAACTCAAATAAATAGTCATTGACAATTAAAACACCCACTTTAGTTCACGGTACTTGATTGTTTAGTGTTGTATTAACTATTTCAAGGGTTTTGATCATAATGCACTCTATTCTTATGAGCGTGCTATACTGTTTATAGGGGTTTACAGTGTATTTGTCTGACAGTGAACCCTTGCATAAATAAATTAAATCCAATGAGAGGAAAGATCATGTTACGTGACTTTTAAAGTTGTTTTATATTGAGAAGTATTAATTCAAGCCAACAGCCAGAACCCTCAAATCCCAAATGAAGCTCGGGCCCCAGCAGTCCCTGTTATTGTTGTATAACCCAGCACTTGCAAACTCTCTTTTTTCTTCAATATTTTTGCAAAGATTTTATAGTTTTTTTCCCCCAACAATGTATAAATGTTTAATAAATGAGGCTTTCAGCTGGGAGGCAAATAATCAACAAGCTACAAGTGCAATCATTAAATTCATCAGTCTTGTGAATAGCTGTAAACAAGGACGTGCTCACACAAACACAGATGCACGCAGATACACGCGCCGGCATGCACACGCATGCACGCGCACACACAGACACACACAAACGCGCATGCACACCCACACCCACACCCACACATCTCTCAGTTATCATATTTCAGTATTGTTTAGCGGAGCTGTCACTGTTTAACCAATAAGCCGTGACCTTTGCCCGTTGTGTGATGTTCTTAATTCTGGGCAAGGTAGAAAGAGAGGCGAGACAATGGTCCTGTCCCTATTTGGTCGCTAAAGTGAAGACGCGGTAATTAAAACAGACATTTATAACAGTTTTGAAATGAGGCCCTTGAGGGGTCTTGATCCTCCTCGCTCAGTGATGGGAGACGGAAGGCGACAGGGGCCGACGTGCGGCAGACAGTCGGCTGCGTTACTGAGGATGTGACAGAGCGGGTTATTTATAACACCGCCCGCCCTTCCCTATCCCCTCACATTCCCTTTGCTAATTAAGCACCTAATATTTATTGAGACGGGTTGTGCCCACTCAAATTACTGGGTACATCGATGAATGGACTCATTACTCTCCCAATGCACATACATATTCTCATTTCCTCCATTGAAATTAATCAGTAAAATCATGATTAATAACAAGATAGTGACCATTGTTTTTTTTATTATACCAAACCCAATTTATCATCATTTGGTTGGCCTTATCTCAAAGCAGAGTGTCAGCTTGGTCAGGCTCATAGTGCCATAAGGTAAAAGTGAGACTAACAACTGCGAGGGTTGAAAAACAGGGACAATGATGTTGTGTTCATGTTGCTTTTAGCTATTAGCCAAGAAGTAGCCAGAAAGTATCCACAAATTTCTTATTGTTATATCAGTTGTTACCAACATACTTTCTGAAGCTCCTTTCTGTTTTCTACTAGTGAGGAGACATCATGGCATTTTACCCCTATTTTGCAACTCTTAACATTCCCCAATAACCATCCCCCCCCCCCCAAAAAAAAAAACATACATTTTTAACATACAATTAATTGCAAATGGCAATGTTCTTTGTGCCTCAGATACGCTAACCCACATGGTAATTATTAAGCGTCTATAGCAGGGTTTTTACCACTGCTCCAGAGCTGTTCCAGGTTATGAATCACTGACTGTGGTATTGCACAGGGGTTATTTCTGTTCATGGCCATCATCATCCTTCCTGAGATTTCCTGAGTCAAACTGATTCTTTCTATTTCTCATATCCTTCTATTTCTTCTCCGCAGAGTCGCCTTGTTGAATTACGTCCTTGTCATCCTCTTGTGATTCCCGCTCATTTACCTCCCGCCTCCGCCGTTGTTACTCACAAAACACAGGTGGATTCACTTATGTTCTCTCTTGCATTGTCAGTCGCCCAGGATTAGGGCCCGCACTAAATTAATGCAATGAAATGCAAGGGAACGTACTGTAATATAACCTGATAAGGCAGTACATCTGTGCATGCTACATCTGAGGAATAGCCTGCATGTTACCCATAGCTGCATCGCGTACCCTCATTTAGAGTGAACCACTCCTCGGCTACGAGAGGAGCTCTAGGTTAAATTCCATTTTAATAGGCTGTGCAAATATGTGCTTTGGCGCAAAAGGAAAATATATACAGCCTCATCCCTCCTTCCTCACCCCTTCCTCCTCCTTTTACTAATTTTTCAACACTCTCTTTCCCCCCAAAAGATATATTTCCTAAAATGGAATTGTAACAACACGCTATAGCAATCACGGGCGCTGCCATTTTTAATTTGAAAAGAGTGCTGAGAAAGTCGAGTGGACATAATAGAACTTTAATGGCTGTTGAGTTCTCACCATGGCATTCAGGGACTCAGACACATATGACGTTCCAGCGCACCAGTGTCAATCTACTCTGGCCTCTGGATCTCTCTGTCTGTAATTACCGCCGCTTTCATATGCGCAGTTATTGTTTTGTTTTTGTATTTTCTGAGCGGCATTGCCGTTGGGGGTCATCGTTTCTCGGGAGATGATTACCAGACCGACTGTTTCAGTCCTGTGTGAAATATTTCTGTCTCTTTTGTGCCTTAGGGGCTGTCAATCTCAGGAATTTAGGAATTCTTCTGTTTTTGTTTTTATTTGCATCGCATAGTTCTGCAAATAACATAATGACAACTTGGCAATCCTCAGACACGTGTCAAAATATAAGTTTTAACAAGGTCACTGTATTCAGAGAAATTATGTAATTTTTATATGGTTTATTTTACTGGCATTTTGCAGACATCCTTATCCTAAGAGACAATGCAAACAGAAGTGCAAATTCACCAGAGGTTTATAAAATAAGCAAGTACTAAGAACCAGAGTATCCAAACAGCTAGTTAAATCAGAACATTTTGAGGTATTAAATTTAATCTTATTGGCGGTAAGTGTATTGCCAGTGTGCTTTTAATTTTGGATACATATATTATACAGAATTAACCCCCTTTCATCTGTTTTCGATAATAATATATTTATTTAGGCAGGTCTTGTTTGTGATGTGAAATTCAGAAAAGAGTCCTCATACCTGCTGTGTAAATTTGGTATTTGATTTTTATAAAGGGTTTGTTCGAAAGATCTTTGATCTTCATTGTAGGGTTAGGCAGAATAAGGTAAATAACCAGCAGTATAACTAAACACCATGTTTTATGTAAGCTATGCAAGTGGACCAGGACAGTGTTGGCCCATCAATCATTCATAAATGTCGCAAACCGCACTCTTCAAAACTTTGATTGGCAGCCTCAGGGGGCGTGGCCCCAATTGCATTACCCCTTGCCTTGATTTTTTTTAACCCAAAAAACACAGCTGGCCCAGGACAGTGGAAAGGCCTGCAGAGACAGGAAGGAGCATCTGTCTGCTGACAGGTAGGGAGTGGATGACAAATGCGTTTGGGGTCACATGGCGGGTCAGGGGGTCTCACCTGGTGTGGCTTCCAAGGTCAAAGAGCCACAGGTTATTTGTGCCCAGGGCCACAGGAAACCAATAATTTTCCAAAAACAAAGAGGCATCTGGGTAATTACCGCATTTAACCACCCCCCTTTTTATATCGGATGGGAGCACCCTCACTATCCCTACCTGCTCCTTTTCCCCCTCAAATTCTGTCTGTGTCAGGAACATGATGCATCACTTAAACCCCCCTCTCCAATTTCGAGAGTACTGAGCTGTCGCAGCTGTGTCTCAGCCCCGAAATGTCCCCTAATGACAGAAGGCAAACTGTTTAAAAGGATCTCATCTTATGTTTAATTTCTGTTAAAAAAATTGTGAAATGCTCCACAGGAAGTGCAACCGCGTCCACGGTTGAAAGGAGGGAAGACGGAAAGAGGGATGGTGAGGCCGTAATGTTCTCTGCTGATCCAGATATGGTGTGCGTCCCCTGTGATCTTGAAAGATCTGGGGAGGGGGGGGGGGCGGGGGGAGAAGACGTTCGTCCTCACACGCTGTCGTCATACGTCTGTATTGCAGCTTCTCCGGGGAGTTGCGTGGGTAAAAAAAATGAATACCCAATCATATTTCTGCTTTGCTCCAGGCAGTCTTTCAATTACAACCTTCACACTTTCAAATATAAACTCTTCAAAATCCCCCTTTTCCCTCTTCTGGCGCTCAGATGTAGCTGTGAATTTATTAAGGAAAGGTCAAAATTAAATTAGACCGGATGAAGCCTGATGAGACCTTTCCTCAATGCATAAAAGTTATGAAGATCTGTACGGTTAATTGAACTAAATATTAGGGTAACCAGGCTCCCATTAGACATGGGACTCCCATTAGACTCCCATCCGTATAAAATATAGTAACGCTAAAAAATAATATTTTCATATGATATCTAAAAGCTGTCACAGTGATGGTGTTGATCACAAAAAAATATTTAAAACCCAGATACGACAGAGAAGGATGCGCTCATGCAACACTGGTGGCTGTTGCAATAGTGTGTGCATGTGCGTGTGTGTGTGTGTTTCAGGTTGCAGGTTTGAACACTGCTGGCTGTTCCATTGTGTGTGTGTGTGTGTGTGTGTGCGTGTGCACGCTTGTGTGTGTGTGTGTGTGTGTGTGCGCGCTTGTGTGTGTTTTTGTGCACATATGTATATATAGAGTATGCTCCTGCATGTACATGTATGTATGAGTGTGTTTGTGTGCACATTTTTGTCTGGCTGCATGCCTGTGTATATATTTGTGTGTGAGTGCATTTACGCAAATACAGAACAAAGTGTTAATTTACTTGCAAAACAATAATATGAAATGATAATATAATATGTACCTTATTGGAGAGCACAGCGCATTGTTCTGTGTATGTACATTTGTATGGCTATGCAAAGTAGTTGTACGCATGTATGTCTGCATGTGAGTGGGTGTGTGCGTGTGTGTGTGTGTGTGAGTGAGTGGGTGCATGCATATCTGCATGTGAGTGCATGTGTGTGTGTATGTGAATGTGTGCATGCATATCTGCATGTGAGTGCGTGTGTGTATGTGAATGTGCACATGTATATCTGCATGTGAGTGCGTGTGTGTATGTGAATGTGTGCATGCATATCTGCATGTGAGTGTGTGTGTATGTGAGTGGGTGCACGCATATCTGCATGTGAGTGTGTGTGTGTGTGTGTATGTGAGTGGGTGCACGCATATCTGCATGTGAGTGTGTGTGTGTATGTGAGTGGGTGCATGCATATCTGCATGTGAGTGTGTGTGTGTGTGTGTATGTGAATATGTGCATGCATATCTGCATGTGAGTGTGTGTGTGTGTGTGTGTGTGTGTGTGTGTGTGTGTGTGAATGTGTGCATGCATATCTGCATGAGAGTGCATGCGTGTGTGTGTGTGTGTGTGTATGTGAGTGGGTGCATGCATATCTGCATGTGCGTGTGTGTGTGTGTATGTGAGTGTGTGTGTTTTGCTGGTGGCAGGTTTAATTCCCTGGTAGGACACTGCTCTTGCCCTTCACCAAGATGATGTAAATGGCTTCAGTATATATCCAGCTATATAACTGTACAAATGCAAAAGCTGCGTATGTTGCTCTGGAGGACAGCTTCTGCACAACGGCGGTAATGTTATGTACTAAAGTTACATTTTAGGTATGTCTGCAAGTTCTGTAGGTCAGCTAGTTAATTATCTTGCTATCGCAGCATTTAAATATCATTAACTGCATAGTCAGTCATGCGTCTGATTCAATGATGTGTGTGAATGTATGTGTATGCGTGTGTGTGTGTGTGTTTATGCGTGAATGTAGGTGTGTGTGTGTATGTGTATATGCATATGTGTGAATATGTGGTTATGTGTGAATGTCTGTGTACGTGTAAGTGTGAATGCGTGTGTGTGTGTGTGTGTGTGTGTGTGTGTGAACGCGGGTGTTCTGTGAGAGTTGATAAAGACAGATGCAACACTAGGGAGCACACTTACACCAGGAACAGGAGACCATGGCCCAGGAGCAGAGCCACAGACACGTGAATGTGCGTCAGCCCTGGCATTTTTGCTGAAGCTAACAAGGAGCTCATATTTTAAATGGCATTCTGCAATATGTCCAGTCTCTGCTGGTTTTATTATTAGCTGCTTTAAAAGGTAGGCAGCACGTTCACTTATCCTCAAATATGGTCTACTGACAAAATAATAGGGTGAGATAGGGGGGAGAGATGGGCTCAATGTTTGCTACAAGCGCGCGCGTGTGCCTGTGCATGTGTTTGTGTGCGTGTGTGTGTGAATACGCGTGTGTTCGTTCGCGTGCAAATGTGTGTTTGTGTGTGTGTGTGTGTGTGTGTGTGTGTGTGTGGGGCGGGGGGGCATGGGCGGATGCACAAGCAAGTGATGCGCTTTGTGAATTCTCTTCGTAGCTAAATGTTATGATAAAGAGAATTCAATCTTTTTCAAGTGCTTTCGTTCCCCTTTCATATGTGGTACCGGCCCGTCATGTCGGCATGTCAAAACTCTCCCCTCCCGTTTTGTATTCAAGGAGATTGATGTGTGCACAATGAATTAATCACGTTTCATTGACATCATCACACTTTAGCATGAGATGGAAATTATACAATTCTTTAATATGTTCAGATTTTGAAAAAAATTCTGAACAACGGATTTTTCCCTGAAAGGTTCATATTTGATCCTATATAGTTATAGTTTAAAAAAAACATCAACAATTAAGGTGGCCAAGGTTGTCTTGCGGAGATGTCAGCATGAATGTTTTCTGGGTATCTGACTGGTAGCCAGCACTTCAGAGAAATAAAACTCTCTGTAATATAGCAAAATAATATGTTATATGTTTGAATTCTTTAAAATGAGCTCTTTCTTAATCTTGCTTTCTTCAGAATAATTCAGAACAGAATAAGGGAAGGAGAGGCGGAGATAAAAAACGAGAACAAATGAATGCGCCGGGAAATATTCGGCCATCTTTGCTCACTCCATGATCATTTTGAGGTTACATCATTCATTAGTAATATTGAAACTGCAGCACGTACATGTTAATGTTACATAAAACTAGTATTATAAACTTGGCTTCGCTTATCAATATCAAAATGTGCAATTACTAAATGAGTCAATTATAGATTAATAAAAATAGGCGTCATTTAAAATTATTTTTCTATTTTATTATCTTGTATTTACGGTATACTGTTATTTATGGCTGTTTACAATCAGTACTCAGTCCATTGTACACAATTGCGTCCTTATTCCTTTCTTTAGTTATGTATATGCACAACATTTTCCTCGCTCTTTTCGAATGCTTGTTCAGTCGCAGCCATTTGACCCAAATGGCTTCTAAAAAAAGGCATCGCCGTTGCTGTAGGAAGTGAATGATAATGGATCACGTTTCCCTCATTTGTGTTTTTTTAAAATAGCAATTTGACCATTCCCTGGCTGCCTCCCAATATTCTTCACTCCCCACCTCCTTTCCTCCACTCCCCCACTACCACTCCTCTCCTACCAAGAAGTTTGCAAAACTGCCTGAACATTTTCAGTAACCATTTGCATGTACAGACAGTATACAATGTACCTGACTTTGCGGTTTGCGTCGAGACATTAATTAATATGTAACCATTAATACGTAATTAAGATTAAGTAATCAGCAACGTTAGATTAAAACGCAAAGATCAGTTTCCGGGGCACGGAGTAAAGGAGGTGGTAGTGGAGGAAGGGAGGGTGCATTTTTAGAGTATTGGGACGCACCCAAAGTCAAAGCTAGTTAACCCCTTCCAGGTTACATTGGGGCCGCTAGTTAACCCCTTCCAGGTCACACGGGACTGAGGAGAAAAGGAAGGAAGGATGCATTTTTGAAGCGTTCAAACACTGTCATACAAACACATGTATGTGTACCATTCTCATTGCTTATGAATTTAGCCATCTGGAACTGTAAAACTGTAAGGAAAATAAATATTTTGATAAAGCTCTTCTAATAAACAGGAAGAAAAAAATAAATCAGATGATCTTTAGTTTATCAAAGAAAAAAGTAAAAACTTTTTTTCAGGTAGACATTAAAAAGCTTCAACATTTGTCAATGTTGTTTAACTTGGCATCATTTTCATAGGGCAAACAACTGGGGAAAAGCGCAGATTCCAGATGTGAACATCTGAAGCGTTTCATCGCAGCCTTTTGTTCTACAGAGATCGTTCTCTTTTCCGTATGATGTCACCACACTGTGATCCCAGAGATGACTCGCTGACGAACCCGCGGAATGCTTCGAAAATGGTTAACAAACCTCTTGAAGCAATGTGTGAATTAGCATGCCGGGATCAAACGGCTTGAGAGAGGATGTTGGCGCAGACACGTATAAGAACTCACTCTGACGGGGACAACATGGAATAAATAAGGCATGCGGAGAAAATCTGTGTTTCACGTGGAAATCATGTATTATGGAAACACGGATTCCACAAACAAATCAACTCTGATTATCAGAGGGATATTTCAGTGGGTAGAGGAAGTCTCTCTTTTCCCCCGTCCGTTTTGCAAATTCATATTAGCCATGATTAAATTAGCATGCAACACAATCGTAATATCTCCAAATCGGTTTTCTGTGAAACAGAAAAGAACATAACAACCAGTGAGAAAAGTGAATAAAAATGCTGTAATGGATAACTGATAGATTAATGCACTTTCTAATTAAGTATATTAATAAAAGTATATTTAGTATATAAATAATAATAATAATAATAATAATAATAATAATAATAATAATAGAGGTCTTTTATTTTTTACTCAGTGCATTTTATACCTTTATTATACATTGGCTCACTCTTGTTTCAGGGTGACAGAATGCCACCCAACAATAGATCCTAGTGATTAATAAAGGTAATATATCATCAAACCCCCAGGTTGGAAGGCACGGACCAGCATAAATCAATGAGTATTAACATCCTAAGTGATCGTTATATGGGCCCTCATTAATACAAATAAAATCTACTGAGGATTTAAGGATTTAGATTTAGCACCTTCGGTTTATATCTGTTGTGATTGTTTCTCTTTGTCAGCATGAATATCGAATGGCGTGTCCATTGTATTGATCTTCTGTTCTTTTCTCTAAACTTTATTATGCTTGTGAGTGTGTGTGTGTGTGTGTGTGTGTGTAAGCCTTTGGCCGCCTATAGGTGTTTTAGAAAAGGACTTTGACTATATCCACTGCAGCAGTGGGGCACAAAGCTATCTGGATGCCATACAGGTAGAACTTTAGAACCCAGAAGCCTTCAACGCATCTTTGCTTTGTCACGGGAGGACTAGGGCTGCATTCGGATCCAATTTTACACGTTCCCTTTCTTTGCTCACTTCCCTCGAGTGAGCTATCTTGTGACGTAATTTGCCACTTGCAGCAAACAAACTTAACAGGTGCTCTGCAAGGGAGGATTGACGAGAAACAAACAAAAACTAAACTGAACCGCCCTTGCAACATATAGATCCAGTTGGCAACGCGTCATAGGCACGTAGGCGGGGCCAGCGAGTGGGAAAACAATGGCGTGTCTGTCACTGTTCTGAGTAGGGACACATCGTAGATTAAGCTAGCTATCATTGCTATTTTATTATAATGTCAGAAAATTACATTGACACATTGTTTCCTAAAGATATTTTGGCAAAATAAACCAAACAGGACTCGAGTGCTGTCCTTTTGCGGTTACAAAGTGGACAAATGATCCAACTCAGTGGCCTCCGGTATCAATCCTTGACATAATCTTCTGTCTTATTGAATTCCCCGGTAAGAAACCGTGTCAACTAGGCTACATTATGATCCAGTGCCACGGGCCGTGGCATAGCCTACCGTCAGCTGTAAAATAGGCCTCTGTAACCTTACCTTTATAAGGATATTAATCTCAACCGGTTTCCGTTTATAGTTCTTATTTCTCAATCACGCAATTAACTGAATTACAAATATCAATGAATAGAGCAAGTTTTTTTGTGCTAGTATTTTTCTTTGTGTCATAAGATGTGTCGCACTTATGTAGGCTATTGATAGCTGGTGCTATCAATAGCCTACATAAGCGGGGTATACAGCATTAGAGTTGTTTCAGTTTATTTAGCTTGAGTAGCCTAACAATCAAACAATTAATACACTGAATAATCAAGACCAATATGTAGCCTATCTTATAATGATGACAATGACAAAGATAACTAACTTGAGACATAGAAGCTATGTTAATGATGTAATTTTCTGGGCTAGTGGCGTTAGCTGTTAGAAATTAGTTTCTTGGCATTAAAAAAGGGTGCAAATCCGGGTTTTTAAATATGTTTGCCATGCAGTAAGCCACACATAAACTTTGCGCATTTTGAAAATTGCTATTTAAAAAATATATTACTAGATTTAATCTTAATTTAAAGACCTATAACTGGCCGCTTCGTTGATTTCCTATGGAACATCCGCCATATTTTCCCTCTGGGGGGGTTGGGCCTAGAGTTTTTGTAGATGTGCCCTCTCTTGCCGACTGGATCTATAGGAAGTGCCAACACCATAGAGTTGAAACGTGTGAAGCATTGCATTGTGGAATTCCCTTCTTGCTGGAAGCTTGCATTTTATACCCTTGGTGGGAGGGAGAATAAACAAGGAAGCGGGGGAATGTAATTACTCCCTCCCTTTTCTTAAATTGGAAACAAATACCACTTGGTGTGGCAGCCATATTTCATCCTAACATTTTTGGGATTACCCCCTTGAAGCAAGGGAAGTGAACGACAGAAAAAAAGCGTAAAATTCGGATCCGAAAGCAGTCATGGTGTCACATCCAGTTCTGAAGTGTGCTTTCCCCACAGACACCATTGCTAGCTGGGCATGTAACCTGCATGCCTCAACATTGAATCCTCTGCCAAACCTTCATTGCCAGCTAAAGGATGGGCATCAATCTGCTGGGGGACACTGGGAACACAGGAATCTAAGTCCAAACATTAAGGTCCCCCTGAAGCAGTGCTACATTCAACTGTCCACAATGGAAACCCTGGAGTCTACCTGCCGCCATTATGTGTCATGGAGCAAGCCACCAAATGAAGAGGAGAATGTCCTCAAAGACACAAGTGTCCTAGGGGACCCTCTATCTGGCGCTGTTTACACCTGGCCCTCACAGGGAAAACCATGCACGATCACAAACACATCAAAACATTGGGCCTCATTCATGAAGCGTTCCTAAATATACGTGGACATTTATATCCGAACGGAGTTGTTACGAAAAATGTACGCCAGATTCATCAAACCGTGTGGAAAAGGTTGATTCTTTTGTATTCACGTATGAAGCACGTCCACGTTATTTCGTGATTAGCATAAATCCACGCCCATGAATTGCCTTATATGGAGGCTGTCACTTTCATTTAAAGGTCCACGCCTAGTCAAAATGGCCCAGAAAAATCAAAGGAAAGAATTATAGGCAGAAATCGAAGTTTTACTAGCAGATGTTCAATCAAAAAAAAAAAATTTGTTTAATATTGTCAGTACCGGCGTCATGAACTGGTAAAGTACAAGCCTAGCAGGATATAACATGTACCATAGGAGCGCATTGCCTGGAAATTAATTTAACGTTATTAATTTTGTAATTCTGTCGGGGTTCTGTGCATGTGAGTTGTGGTTTGAAATCGGGTAATCACATGGGCTACCTTATTTTAGAATCTCTCTGTCGCGTTCTAATTGCGGTCACATTGATGCGCGTGTCCCACACAGCTCAGGTTTTACCGGGATATAGCCTGCTGGCTACATTCCAACCCAGTTAAAAAACTTTCACTTTAAAATTTATCCGGTTTTCCCCCTTAGCGCGAGACGGCGTTTCACCGACTTTTCAAAAACATGCAATGGGTTGTGCAGTCTATGGCACCGATAACATTGGACAGGTTGGCAATTTCATAAAAACCCCGCTTTACCTCCACCTGGCTTTGCATCTTGTAGGGGAACTGGATGTATGCTGGCATTAGCTGGATTAAGCTGTTGACCACAATTGCAACCCTGGCTACAGACATGTAAGCCACTTTAAAGAAAATTTAATTAATTGGTTAAATGTGTGTTTTAATTAGCATAGCCTATGTAAGGTCATGTAGAATTTAAATTTTTAGCAATTTAGAAAAAATTGTAGGCTATTGGGAGCATTCATTAGCCTATGTTATGGGTCAAATTAAACAGCTTACAATTGATTAATAGACGTTTAATCAATTTTTACAAAGTGTTTGCTTTTTACAATCATAATTTATTACGTTTGCAATGTGTATTCCAAAAGGCTACATTTAGTCTTGTGAATATAACAGAAAATACAAATAAATTCATATTCTAATTATCCCTCAGAAGCTACATTTACCAGCATTCTGCATTTACGAACGCGGTATGCGTGCTCTTGAGCAGGTGTAAAATGTGTTAGTACGTCCGATCAAATCTCAGATATGAAAACATTGATGAATGCCAAAATACGGGCGAAATTGGTAATACGAACGATTTACGTGCAAACTTGTTCTGCTCACGTTTCATGAATGAGGCCCATTAACTCTATTTATCTTCTGTCCCTGACCACTTCCTGTTTCCTGTTCTGTCTCCAGGGAGACCCATGGAAGACGCTCGCAGCCTATCAACCGAGGACACTCGGCTATAATAAAAGGCGCCTTTTTCAGTGACCGTAAATTAATTCTACGACTTGTCGTCGTGATGCTCAGGCGCTCATTAAGCAGTGTTTCCGTACAGGAATCCCGGACAGGGGACCAGCTGTATTAAGACTGCATGGCTGGCTTCCATCACGTTGTGTTGTGTAAATGTAGAGTCTAATGAGCCTCGCCTAATGCTCAGCACACATAAATTAGCGGTGACACAAAAATGCACCTCTGTTGCCGGGTTGCGCCTCCGGAGCACGCATTCTGAGAGAGTGGGGACCATCATGCGCAGAACCTTATTGAACTGAGGAGCCGGCGATCATTACACTTTCAAAACTCGTTTTACTCTGTTAATTTTCACTTTGTCTGAACTCTTTTTAATTTGATCCTTTCCTGGGCTCTTACCTACATCAAGCCAGGTCATTTTAAAGAGCCTTGGTAAATGTTTCGGAGCTAATGACTAAGGGAGGCATTTTTTTATAGAAAGTTATAGCTTTTTGGTCAACTGATTTTTATATGACTTGTATGTAGGCCTACTTCTTTATTTACAGACCTCCTAGGGGTCATATATACCTTGTTTTACCTACCGTGATGTGCAACTTTCAGTGTTATGCATGGTATCCATATTTTTAATTACATATACATATGTGTTTTATGTGTGCTGTTGGTAGCAAGTAGAAATTTCCCACTGGGGATCAGTATATTTCATATGCTATTCTAATTCTGTGCGCTATGGTCACTGTGAGAATGTGAGGGAACCCAACTGCAGAAAGCAAGTGTATTTGTTTAGAAGGATGGTCTCATAGTGTACCGTATCCACACTAGGAACATGGAAGTTTTGACCACAGGACACACTAGCATTGTTCAGTGTTCATTGTCTGATCACAGCATAAGGGGATTTAGTACAATGCTCACTTGGCTATAAAGTTAATATTCAACAGTCATATTTATATAAGGTACAAGACAAATACAAGCAAAGGCATATTTTTGTAGTTCGAATGCATTCAAAATGTATGCACGGCATTCACGGGAACGATGCAATCCGTGCGAAGTAGCGCTTTCCTGGTTTCATTTAAAACAGCTTCAGTCAAAACTAGCACTGCACTAGAAATGGCTTTTCCTCCATTCAAGGAGAATAACAGAATAAGCACTGCCATTACTGAGGCACCTTGACATGGCATGACTTGATCTGGATCGGTCTTCGACATTTCTCTGCACCGTGATACACCGTTTGAGATGTAGGGATGTTCCCGTTCTCCATGCACTTCGTATGCATAATGGAAACACGTCCAGCTACAGAATATAAGTGGCTGACGGATGCGGCGGCGGGTATGTCATGGCGTTCTGATTCACAAGAGCTGAAACCCAATCCAGTATTTATGGGATAATTGGAATATCCTTGTAACAGCTTCTGAAACCGTGTTCTCTTCTTCCATGAACGGTATGTGAGCCCATTGACTTTCGAAGAGTGATGTCATATTCCTCCTGCAGAATTCCCGACACTGGTAGATACATATGGTTCTATAGCACATACCCCATAGCACATACTGGCCAATATCCCATAAAAATAATTAGAATTTGTCTCTATTTTTCTATTTTCTATCTATGTATCTAATTGCTGTTCACTTTCTCGGCTCTCTCCGTCTCTCTTCCAAAAAAAATAACTAATTTTGTTTTAAGAGTCAATATTCTAGAAAGTGAAAATAAATCAAGGTATTCTAGGAATGAGTGGCAATGTCTTCATGGTGCTTTATTTTTGTAAAGCGTTTACTCAACATGCAAATGATGCACCAGTAAACACAGGCTTTTCAGCAAAATATAAACTGAGTTCATCATCTTGGTTCCCTCAGCGGGAGTAATGGCCGGGCCTACATCCTGCGAACAACCAATCGTATGAGAGGTAGAGACAATTCACCCTCCAGTCACAAACTCCATAAACTGGAGACCCTTCGGGAGTGGAGGAGGATTTCAGAAATATTGCCACAGAGTACCTGCGAGCGGAAAAGCGATATTAACAGAGAGTTATGAGTCTTTCAGACGTTAAGCCATCTGTAGGCTCATTATCCCACCCTATAATGGCCCAGGAGGCGGCTCACCTTGAAACGGGAGAGAGCCATGAGCGCACGCCCTGCAGCCTTGCACGCCCGCTCACCCCAACCTCACCCCCTCCCCAACAACCCCCCCGCCCCAGATATATGAACTTCCCCACGGTGAGTTTGAAATTAGCCGTTGAGCCCTGCAGCTGTTGGATTGCGGCACGTTTTTTGTTTTTTTTCTTCTTAATTTGGTGTCAGCGACTCTGAGATCCATCATGCTCTCGCGACGCGTGCATGCGCGTCTCGCCCCTGTCAGTAATTTTGTTTGGCTGAATCGTTCCTTTCCCACTTGTAATGATGATGCATGCCGTGCAGCATTCACATAAAGGCTTCCTGTGTTCATGCATCACGTTGAGACATTTATGGCCCTGCGTTGATGGAGTGTCAGCAACGATCAAACAAACAAAATTGCTCTTTGAGACCATTACCATGATTGCTCATTTGATTAGCAGATGCACATAGCTCACTTGTTTCATAAAATACAGTACATAGCTGGATTCCACAGCACCACCAACTAGTACCTTTCTCCAAGGTGTACCTTGCCTAAGTTTCAAAGCTGTACCCTTTTGGTTGAAAGCCATATATACAGTCAAGCCAGAAAGTCTGCCCACCCATTTCACCTTCTCCATGTTTTATTACATTACAGACATATTCTACAATAGATTGAGTTAATTTTTTGTCTCAAAATTCTACACAAAATAGCCCATAATGACAAAGTGAAAACATGTTTTTAGAAATGTTTTCAAATGTATTAAAAATCGAAAACTGAAATTTCTCATTTACATAAGCATTCTACGGTGGCTCTGAAGTGCAAAACGGAAAAACTTGTGGCCCTGAAGTGCAAATACAGCATACAAAAACAAAACCCTGTGGTCCTGAGGTGCAAATGCAACATACAAACAAAAACTTTCAGCCCTGAAGTGCAAAACACAAAAACAAAACGAAAACACAAAAACAAAAACTTGCAGCCCTGAAGTGCAAAACACAAACACACAAAAAGAAAAACACAACAACAAAAACCTTCGGCCCTGAAGTGCAAAACACAAAAACAAAACGAAAACACAAAAACAAAAACGTGCAGCCCTGAAGTGCAAAACACAAACACACAAAAAGAAAAACACAACAACAAAAACCTTCGGCCCTGAAGTGCAAAACAAAAACTTAGCAGCCCTGAAGTGCAAAACACAAACACACAAAAGGAAAAACACAGCAACAAAAAAGTTCGGCCCTGAAGTGCAAATGCGGAACACACCATTACGGAAATACGTCATCAGCTTTGGCATAGTTTGAGTTATGTACCACAGAAGAAGAACTGAGCCGTTTGGTCCTAACTTCGGATTGCTGTTTGATTCGGTAAATTATGTTGAATTAATTTGAAACGTTACGTTATTTAGACAACGTAAAAATCTGTAATATGATTGCTAGATTGGATCATATTTGAGAAGTCGTGTGAGTTAGTTAACGTTAGCTGGATATTGCAGCTAGCTAGCTAGCTATCTTACCTAATGTTTTTAACCTAGCTAGCTAGCTTAATGTAGCCTTTCGTAGCATCTTTCTAACTCACACGACTTCTCAAATATGATCCAATCTAGCAATCATATTACAGATTTTTACGTTGTCTAAATAACGTAACGTTTCAAATTAATTCAACATAATTTACCGAATCAAACAGCAATCCGAAGTTAGGACCAAACGGCTCAGTTCTTCTTCTGTGGTACATAACTCAAACTATGCCAAAGCTGATGACGTATTTCCGTAATGGTGTGTTCCGCATTTGCACTTCAGGGCCGAACTTTTTTGTTGCTGTGTTTTTCCTTTTGTGTGTTCGTGTTTTGCACTTCAGGGCTGCTAAGTTTTTGTTTTTGTGTTTTGCACTTCAGGGCCGAAGGTTTTTGTTGTTGTGTTTTTCTTTTTGTGTGTTTGTGTTTTGCACTTCAGGGCTGCAAGTTTTTGTTTTTGTGTTTTCGTTTTGTTTTTGTGTTTTGCACTTCAGGGCCGAAGGTTTTTGTTGTTGTGTTTTTCTTTTTGTGTGTTTGTGTTTTGCACTTCAGGGCTGCAAGTTTTTGTTTTTGTGTTTTCGTTTTGTTTTTGTGTTTTGCGCTTCAGGGCCGAAGGTTTCTGTTGTTGTGCTTTTCTTTTTGTGTGTTTGTGTTTTGCACTTCAGGGCTGCACGTTTTTGTTTTTGTCTTTTCGTTTTGTTTTTGTGTTTTGCACTTCAGGGCTGCAAGTTTTTGTTGTTGTGTTTTTCTTTTTGTGTGTTTGTGTTTTGCACTTCAGGGCTGCAAGTTTTTGTTTTTGTGTTTTCGTTTTGTTTTTGTGTTTTGCACTTCAGAGCTGAAAGTTTTTGTTTGTATGTTGCATTTGCACCTCAGGACCACAGGGTTTTGTTTTTGTATGCTGTATTTGCACTTCAGGGCCGCAAGTTTTTGTTTTTGCGTTTCCTTTTTGTTTTTCCGTTTTGCACTTCAGAGCCACCGTAGTATTCATACCCTTTGCTTTAACATATTTTTAAAGTATCATATCTAATATTTGGTCGCATATCCTTTGCATGCTGTTACTTCCTGAAGTCTGTGTCCAATCAAAAATATATGACTGCATATTTACATTTACAGGACAAACTGTGAATCACAATGGCAAACTGAGATTTACGGTAATGATGCCTGGATTTACGATTCGATGACAGAAGGAACGGCAGCAGTTAAAATTGTATTCTTGTTTCAATTAATTAACTGTAAAAGTTAGCATGGAATCCCATCTGATAATAGCATACCTCAGTAGGACACCCCTCACCAAACAAGCTCCCCCAGTGTTTCACTTCATCAAAGCACATTCCAAAGCAAACAAACGCATGGCCAGCGTACAGAAAAAATAGCATTAGCAATGCTGAGTAAATATACAGAAAAAATATTACTGTTAATTTAACTCAAACAGTCAAATTATGAGCTCCCCCCCCCCACCCCCAACTCAATAGAAACCACATGTACTCTCTCAGAGTTGATTTAACATGGAATATATGTAATACTGTGTAACACTGCCATACCACTGTGAGATATTCTTTAGATGGCTAAACACTGTTGGCAGAATGGAAGCAAAGTGTAAGAAACTGGCTCTTTTCACAATTTATTATATATTTTTGGGCTGTTGTTTATAAACTCTGCAACACTGCATATCTTGCTGGTTGTCATTTTAAAAAAAAAGTAGCAGTTTGTTGTCTGGTAGGGGCCGACATCAAACGCTTGTCAAAATGGGGAGAGGATCAGTGGTTCCGCTGTTTCTTAAGGTATTTCTTTTGTGTTTTTGTATTTTAATTGTAAATTGCATTCGTTCCATTCAAAGCGTACTCGGGGGACATGTTGTCATTTTGGCAGTAATGGAACATCGGGGAACAGATGGTTTGGGTACAATTCCGCTCTGTGACTGGGTGCTACAGTCCTTTATGTCATATCTGCCCACTTAGGTTGGTCCAAGCTCATTTTCAGAACACAGGAATACAAGAGAGCTACGTGTATATGCAGCAGGACAATGAAACGAATGCATGAAACATTGCCCCTGTCTAATTAGGGAACACCGGGGGAAATGATGCATGGAGATTAAATTGCACTCCCTAATTACTATAAATCTGCCAGAATGTCCTTTATATAGCACCTTGTCCCAGTCATTCCCGAGAGCAAATCTTTCATCTCCAAAGCCAAAACAGAAGAAAGACATATAATTTTGATTTTATTAGTAATAAGTAACACCTCATCAATATCCAGTCAAAATTACCTGATAGAATACAAGGACATTAATCTCTTCTTCCCTTATTTTCCATGATCATCACTTTATGCCCATGAAACATGGCTTGATAGAATTAAATCAATTTTCTCAATTGATTTTTTTCTCTGAAGATTTAATTCACTTTTAGTGCACTATTCATAACTTTGAGAAGTGTGTGTGTGTGTATGTGTGTGTGTGTGTGTGTGTGTGTGTGTGTGTGTGTGTCTGTGTGTGTGTGTGCGTGCGCGCATGCATGCTCAGATCACCATACTTCTGAAGCGAGATTTTTTTGTTGCAGATTCACTGCTAACTGTTGCAGCAGCTGTCAATAACACAAGGAACTCATTAATTAAAGAGAAACAGAAACATTAAAGAACATTAAAGAAACAGAATGGAAACAGAAAGAAAATAAGTATTTCAATACAGTGAATGCAAGCTGCTCCACATGCAATAAAAATAACGGAGAGGTGAAAGGAGGTAATAAAACATTGATTTATTAAATAATCTGTGAAAAGACATTAAGTAGACTCCAGAAAAAAGTATATTTAATTGTTTTTGTTCACACAGGAGAGGGAGGGAGAGAGAGAGAGAGAGAGAGAGAGAGAATCAGAGATAATGTGATAGGATAAAAAAGGGGTAAAAGTAGGACATAATGCAGGAAGATTTCGTTAAGCCACCTTCATCCAATCACTGCGGTATCCTCCCTAGGCCACACGGTCAACAGCAGTCCCCCCTTCAAAGGGACTGCGCATAACAGGAAGAGGGAGATGGAAGAGGCCCAGCAGAACCTGGAACGGCACCTGGGCCAGTCCATAAATGAGGGGATCGGTGGTTCTGCAGTGCGCCTGGGCTAGGATCCACACAATGGAGAGAGAGAGAGCAAGCCAGGATTTGCTATAACCACCTCTTTTACAAGACCATTTCTTACACAGGGCATGCAGGTTTATCGACTAACTTCTGTCTGTCCGAGGCACCTAGAAAATATAACTCTTGTATTTTTTTTTTTATTGACGTGGTAGTGACAACTTAAAGATCAAATAGTAAGCACATCACAGGAGAAGCACTTTTTTTTTTTAGCTGTCTGGGCCCATGTGGTGTTATTACCTGTTTGGCCAAGTAAACCTTTTTTTTTCCTATTGAATTTTGATGGTAACTATAAAGTATTTTTTTATGATCCTTGTCAGATGTGAACAGATAGGGAGGAAAATAAAGGCTTAAACAGAGTCCTGTAAAATGTATTCCCCACGCCGACGAGCTGGGTCGAAATTGCGGCTAATTCCAAATGTGTCAATCACGCTGTCCTTTATGGAAAGAGGCATGGAGAAGGCGGTGGAGGGGACATGCTGTCATGTTTGCTGGCCTCTGCTCGGCTAGATAAGTCCTGGCCGATTGAAGCTGCGGCCTAAAGGAAAGGACTCCGGGCCATATCCCTGACCAGCCGCACAGGACATGCATCTCGCAAACCCATTGTTTTGCATGCCAAAACCAGAAGTTCTATTGTGCAAGTACACTCAGAGCAGAGGCAACCCGCTAAGGCCGTGAATATATGCCAGCATTCCATTTTCAGTATGTGCCAACACGTTGTCACTTTTGCTTAATAATGCATTCTTTCAGTGTTACAAATCAGTGTTAAATCTTGCCATCACTGGTTTGGAGACGCAGATGCACATGCACCCATAAAGGAACAAAACCAGTGTCAGCGTGCACACGGCATCTCCAATAACTCTGATAAGAGTTACACTACACTGCAATCAGAGGGCATCTGGAGCATCATGGTGCTCAATGTGCTTAGTGAAAATTCATAAGACAAGTTGACATTTATTTAGAAAAAGCCTTGTATAATATTGATGTATAGTATATACTTCTGGAGCAACATTTTTGTTGTCAATTGCTAAAACTGCTAGTCGAAAGTGCTTTTTCAGCACAAGTGTACTATCCTAGACTAACAGAGAACCTTGAAATAAAAAAATTAATAGAGAAACATTGAGTTATTTTCTGTTCCACTAAAAAATTTGTTTTGAAATATTTATTGTTGCACTGTATGGTAAACATTTTGCAACACTGAATTTAAATGCAAAAGCAAAGAGAAAGAGCGAGAGAGAGATAGAAATTGTCCAAGTGAAAAGCTTACTGCAGCAGATGACGGCGTCATAACTGTATTCCCGTCAAATTCCCATGGCAACAGACACAGCGGAGGTGTCAGGGATGGCACAAGTTAATTATCTTGTGCATTTAAGCAGCAGACAGCTGCAGCATTGCCCACATTCTCAGAAGACGTCCAAATGAAGTTCTGAAATAAGTGACCTTGCTCATTTCTCCAGACATGTTCCACTGCTCTGAGAAAGTCTTGCTGTATTAAATTTTTACCAAAAAAAACGGTTAAATTTATTTAACGGTGAAACACAAGTGTCAGTAGCTGACAGGAGTACCGTTTTCGCACAGATAGGAGGCAAGGTTCAACTGCTAATTGTAAGCACCTGTTGCCATTTTCAACTCAGTGATTTTCCCATTAGGGAGACTGGCAGCTTTTCCTTCAAAAAGAAAACTTACCATTAGGAAATAAAGGGCTGTTGTTGGTGAACATCACAATACTGCTTAGATTCTACTGTTGTTGCTACTTAATTTTTTCCCTTATATTTTTTGACATTTTTTCTCCTCAATCTGGAACCATCAGTTGCATTGTTTCAATTCCGCTCACTGGGCCTCATTCATAAAACGTGAGCAGAATGAATTTGGACGTAAATCGTTCGTATTTGCATTTGTTAGTACCTCCGAACAAAATTTACACCAGAGCACACGTACCTCGTTTGTAAATTCAGAATGCCGGTAAATGTAGCTTCTGAGTGATAATTTGAATATGAATTTATTTTAATTTTTTGTTAAATTCACAAGACTAAATGTAGCCTTTGAAATACACATTGCAAACGTAATAAATTATGATTGTAAAAAGCAAACATTTTAGATTACGCCTATTAATCAATTGTAGGCTATGAAGCTGTTTAATTAGACCCATAATGTAGTTTAATGAACGCTCCCATTACCCTACTATTCTTTCTAAATTGCTAAAAAATTTAATTCTACATAACTTTACATAGGCTATGCTATAACACACATTTAACCAATGCATAAAATGTGCTTTAAAGTGGCTTGCATGTCTGTAGCCAGGGTTGCAATTGTGGTCAACAGCTTAATCCAGCTAATGCCAGCGTACATCCAGTTCCCCTACAAAATGCAAAGACAGGTGGAGGTAAAGCAGGGTTTTTATTAAATTGGCAACCTGTCCAATGTTATCGGTGCCATAGACTGCACACCCCAGTACACGTTTTTGTTGAAAAGTCAGTGAAACGCCATCTCGCATTCAAGGGGAAAACCGGATGAACTTTATTTAAAAGTTAAATAAAAAATATATATTTAAAAATATATATATTTTAACCGGTTACAATGTAGCCAGCAGGCTATATCCCGGTAAAACCTGAGCAGTGTGGGACACACGCATCAATGTGCAATTAGAACGCATCAGAAAAATAAAAAAATAAGGTAGCCCTTGTGATTATCCGATTTCAAACCACAACTCACATGCACAGAACCCCAACAGAATTACAAAATGAATAATGTTTAATTTATTTCCAGGCTTTGATAAAGCAATGCATTCGTATTGATGGTATATGTTATCTCCTGCTAGCCCTTTACTTTACCAGTGCATGACGCCGGTACTGACAATATTAAACTATTTTTTTCCCTTGATTGAACATCTGCTAATACAATTTTGATTTCAGTGTCAGAATAATTATTTCCTTTGCTTTTTCTGGGCCATTATGACTAGATATGGACCTTTGAATGGAAGTGACAGCCTCCATATAAGGCAATTAATGGGTGTAGATTTACAGTATGCTAATCACAAAATAATGTGGACGCGCATCGTAAGTGAATACAAAAAAATCTACCTTTTCCACACGGTTTAATGAATCCGGTGTAAATCTTTTGTAACAACTCCCTTCGGACATAAATGTACACTTCTTTTTAGGAACGCTTCATAAATTAGGCCCACTGTTCAATGGAGCAACTGTGTTTTTTTCACTAATAAGGGTAGTAAATAATCATCTTTTAAAAAAATAATTTAGCACCCAATATGTGGTCACAAACATATAATTCACATTTAATTTGGAATGTCCAATAATATGCAATTGCAAGCCCCACAGCCAACTCAGGAGAGTACAGACATCCATGGTTCTCCCCTACTTTTCCTTTTTCACACTGCAGACTACAGCGAAGCTTGCACAGAGTGAGAGTCGGAGGAAGACCTGTCATACTCAGCTTTGACATGCAGTCTACAGGCATCCTGATTGACCAGTGGGGATCGCTACGAAGAAACGCGTACCCCTAACCGACTGAACCTTCCCATAAATGGGCAAAAATGACCAATTATGCATTGCCCTATGGAGCTACAGGCCACAGTCAGCACTGGCACAATCCGAGGCCGTGAGACTCATCCACGCACCACAGCACGGTGCCTTAACCGAATGAGCCATACAACAGCCTGAAATAATGACATTTAATCACACCTGCTTTATCTTGCATAAAAGCATTGGGAAATGTGGGGTACACCCTGTAGGTGTAATGGCATTGCAGGAGAGACGGCCCATGTCTTTCTGCTCTTTCACAGCGAACATTTAACAAACCCAAAGTGGGCTCCTTACAGCATTTCTGAACTTTGCTCACAGACTGTCAGCCTATCGGTGTTTCGCAAATCAGCGCTACAGCAGTCTGCTAGCTGAGGGGGCTGATATAATATAATCGTACTTAGCATAAGTTTTATAGCGTTATTTTTGGTACGGTCAACGACGGCATTAAAGGGCACAAAACGCTAATACGGGTAGGCAGTGGTTTATTTATTTTAAGCACATATCGTGCTTACGCTGTAATACGCTAGAACGACGCTAGGCTACTACTGTACGCAAGAGATATGCATACGCTGCTATGAAGGTGACTCGATGTCAGGAAGCGTATTATGGTACGAGTAGCACAGGCAGAGGTATATGGTACCGTATAGTGAACGTTGTGATGAGTACGTTATAAACGTATAGCGTACGTGGTGTTGAAATGACGTATGACTGAGAGGGTCCTTAACGTATATACCGTATTTCAAACAAGAGTGAGAGTTGAAGAAATGACTGAAGCCCATGGCAAAGCAGAAGTTATAAGCAGATTGTATAGTGAAAAAGTAACATTTTATTAGTGCAGTTTAATAAATAATAAAAAAATGCAGTTAATTATTGTTTATTTGTTAAAAAAAAAAAAAAAATATAAAAAACAAAATAGTTAAAAAAAAAAAAAGTTAAAAATAAAATTAAAAAAAGTTTAAAATAATATTTAAATGATATATTCATATGATCAATTAATAATATATTATGCAAATAATAGTTATTATTCTATAAAAAAAAATGCATATAATAAAATATTAAAAAAAAAATTATAATAAAGTTAATATTAAGATAAAAAAAAAAATGATTTAAATGCTCAAAAAAACAGAAAATAAAAACAAATTTACAACATATAAAAGCATGTTAATAACAAGAACAAAGCAGAATTTATTAAAAATAAATAGCATAACAAAAAATATAAACAGAATAATTAATAGAATTGTAGCAAGATAAAAAATGGCAAAATAAAATTTGCTTGCGCAAGGCACATAACAAACAGCAAAAAGAAAAGGCATGAAGAAAAAAGCATGCAACAGCATAAAACAAAGCACTTAAAAAGTAACTAGCTACAGGTGAATCAAACAGAAAAAATAGCTCAACTTCAATTTAAAACATTTAGCCCTTATCATTTAACAACTAGAACTAACTTAAAAAGTTTATGTTTTAACTTTTTTTTTTATAGAGTCTTTAAAACCGTGGTGTTATGTTTTTATTTATTCCACTCCTGTCAATATCCCTTATTAGACCCATACTGGTGCATTTTGCCTTCAGTGTTTGCTCAATCCTTTGCATACCCATGCCTACTTCATGCAAAAAAGTCCCTACTTTTGTTGGGTCCTGTGTTGTGTTCCTGGTCCCCATCCGTGTTTTGTCAGAATGGCCGATGGGCCGATGGTTGGCGTTGGGTCTGTGCCAGCGAATGGGGACGTCTGTACGTTAATACGCAACTATATACATCATACTACGCTACTATACCATAATATAAACTACTATACCATACGCTACTCATACATATACATTCCTATAAAATATAAAAAATATATATCATGGCGCTAATCAATAATGGCAAAAAAGGGCGCTAGCATTTTAAAAAAAATAAAATTCAAAAAAAAAAAAAAATACTCAAAAAAAAAAAAAAAAACAGAAAAATCTCAAAAAATAGAAACACAGACTGCAACACAAAGTAAAATTCTCAACAGATAAGGCAGTCACAGGAGACAACACTGAACACTCAAGGAGGGAGGAGCCATTCATTTCACACAAGAATTGCACATCAAGATACACACTTTCATAGAGATCAAACCATTCAGATTTAGACTTCCAAATCAAACACACAGCACTGACAACCACAAACAACAAGGTGCTAGAGATGCCCCAACTAACTTGCACCTTGCTGCCACAATGCCTAAACATTGCCCCAAAATTCTAAAACCTTTGCTAAAAACCTTGAAAAGAGAAAGACAGTCATGACTGTCATCAAATGAGTCATCACAAACCTTCACAGACACTAACACTACAAAAACACTACACAACACAACACACACAAAAACTACAACACAAACCAACACTACAAAACTAACCTTACAAACTTTCTAATGGCAAATTTCTACAAAAAATTCTAACATGGCAAATTTTAATTTTTCTGATAATTTTTCAAGGCAATCTAAATTTTCAATTTAATTTTTTATTTTATCTTATAATTCCCTTATTATTTTATTTTTTTACCTGAAATTTTTTTATTTTTTTTAAAAATTTTATTATTAAAATGATATTTATAATAATAAAAATTATGTTTTAAAAATTTACTAACTTAAATTTACACATAAAAATTTTTTACATAAATTAAAAAAAAAGTATAAAATGGATGACTGTATTATTAAAAAAAATTTATACACATGACATTTATGAGTTTTTTTTCTAACATTTTTTTTTTTTATTTGGATTTTTTTATCATTTCACATAATTTTTTTGTTTCACAGACATTGGTTTTTTTGCTAATGTTACACCAAACACGGGACATGTCTACACATAAACACAATGTTTATGGTTACCACAATGTTTTACAATTTTTACATGCATTTACACAACATTTTCAACATTTCCAACAACTTTTACACACACAACAACAATTTTTTTTATTTTGTTTTTTTTTTTTTTTTTGTGTTTTGTTTGAGGTGTGCGTTAATTTACTTTAGTTTATTACTTTTTTATTCATTAATTTTTTATTTATAAATTAATTTAAAAAAAAAAAATCTCTCAATGAAAAAATCCTCATTCGCCAAAAAGCGCTTCTCAGGCATCTACAATCCACACACACGACAAATAAAAAAAAATTCGCTTAAATATAAAATAAATGTAAATACTTAATGATTGGATAAACGCTACTGAAACTGTTATACTCGGAACTGAATTTATATTGCCTATAAAATGATATACAAAAATTCTTCAAAACAAATAAATTAAAAAAATTTTAATAACATAACATCAATCATTTTTTAATAGTTACTAATCTTAACTATTTCCTGTGCATTAAAATAATAATAGTAGTGTAGGTAGAACAACAGATAGCTAACTTGATGGACAGAGGAAGAATGAATTTTTGCAAATGGCATTAAGCATTGTTTTTTGTTTTTGATTTTTTTTTCTTTTTTTTCCGATTTTTTTTCTGAAAAAAAATGAAAATAAAATAAAAAAAACTAAAACTTTTAACAACATGATTTATGATTGCTTAATGCTATTTTTATTTTTTTTTATAAAATTCAACAATTTTTTTTTTTTTATTTTTTTTTTTTGAAAAAAAAATTTTTTTTTTGTATTTTGCATTTTGTGCCCACTGCCCTGTTTGTGTAGTTAATGCCAATTCAATTAGTTGTTCAGTTGTGAGCTTCAAATGCTTAGCCTGCCAAAAAAAAAATTTTCAATACATTTTTTCTTTGCAAACGAAATTTTTTTGCTTTCTTTTTTTTCTTGAAGAAGCCATTTTGGAATAGATCTCTCTCGCTTGGTCTAGATCTACTTGAATGAACGCGCCGTAGTAGCTACGAACCTAGCCGCCGTAGCCGTAGTACTTACGCGCAGTCCAGCTAGATGGCTGCGCGTGATAAACATGCCTTAATATAAATCCAAATAAAATCCATCAAAACCATATAGGAATAATCAGAGGGAGGGTAGGATAGGCCGGGGGGCAGGGGGGGGGGCCGGGGCTTTTTTTTTTTTTTTTGAATGCAGCAGCAGCAGCAGAAGGCTCGCCTGAAAATGATGAATGTGCTCTGATAAACCATACCCCGCCCCCCCCCCGCGCCCCCGCCCTGAATAACATGCATATAAATGTTATTAAAACTTTAGACAACGCATAACAACATATATACATGTTTAGCTAAAAAAAAAATTAAAAAAAATAAAAAAAAATAAATAAAAATAATAAAAAAAAATAAAAAATAATATATAATAAAAAAAAATTTTTTTTTTTTATTTTTTTTTTTTTTTTTTGTGGGGGGGGGGGGGGGGGGGCGCCCCCCCAGCCGCCCTCTATAGGCCGCGCGGCCACTGGTAGTTAAAAAAAAAAATTCTGTATTTTTTTTTTTTTTTTGCGTATAAAAAATTTATTTTTTGAATACATACGCAACTCATACGTTTCTCTCATACGCTATAGTGTGACAGGGCCCTGAGGTGAGGCAGTCAAGATGAGGATCAGCTGTAAGAGTGGAAAAGTTGTCTTGAGTGGAAAAGCACAAAAAGTATATTTTCGTGTACAACTCATGTTTTAATGTGTTACTCAATACTTAGCAGATACATTCATAAATGAACGGCGCGAGGAGCTGTTTTCAGTTCAACTGGGTATAACGCCTTCCAGACACCGGAGGTTCTGATATTGCTATGTGTTTGAAAGCATTTACGTAAATACAAGCAGCTGTCTAACAGGGTTAAGAAGTATGCGTAGGAACACCTTTACCCCCTTGCCCATCTAATGCACTTTCAGTGCTTCAGTTATTATTTCCCAGCATGCATGTTAGCTAGCATGTTTTTTTTTTGCTAGCTTTTAGATTTGTTACTATAATTTACATCCTTTAATTCTGTGCTGACACACAATGCAGGTTTATCGCCATTTCCATTGTATCTGAACTCTGCGTTTTCCACAAATGATTTAGTATCGATGACCAGTTGTCCACACTTTCAGCATTTAGGGCTTTAATGACTTCATCAATGAAATGATTAAAAGTAACTGCTTTCAAACGGAATCACATCCCATAACACATTATGGAAAATGAAATGTTCTGTCTGAGAACTGATCTGATTAAAAGGCATTAAATGAAGATTGAATATTCATTCTTTCTCCCGTGAATATCTGTTTCTGACATAATGGCATTAAGAGGGTACATTATCCCTTAGACATTAAAAGTGTCTAATTAAATGTTATTAACAACTCTGTATACTCTCAGCCTGTAATTAAGGTTGGAACAAAAAAATTCTGGAGCATCTGGAGCAAGACCTCGGTTGGAAACCTTTGGTTTAGGTTGTAGTTTTTATTTTTTATGTCATTGTCACGCCACCTTCAGCAATGTTTTTTGCAGGTGTGCACGTTGTTCATGGCTGTTCATTTTCTTTCAAAAGATGAGCTTCGGGATCTGGCCGTGAAAAGGGTGAAATAACAGCCTGGTGTTGTGAATAACATGTCCAGCCACGGGTGTGTTCCGGGAAAGGGGAAGCCGGGGATGTCAAAACAAACTGGAGAGAAAGCAAGGGAATGTGGGCAAATGACAAGAAGAGGAGGAGAGGGACGAGTAAGGTCACGGGCCCGTGCGGCGTCGCGATTCACAACAGGAAGCTGTATAGGGACGGCGGAGTCATCCACGGCCTCATGCTCACCGTGTGGGAGGAAGTTGGAGCCAAGCAGACACAAATTACTTTCAGACTGTTTCATCAAGGTTCGGCCTGTGCTGTCAAAGCAATACAATAAAAAAGAGTTAGCAGTCAGCTGGGATGTCAGTCATGGCAAATGGCCACAATAGCTCCAGAGAGGAATTCTGGGAAAAGCCTGGATTGACACTGCGACCTTCTTTACTTGAGAAATTTGATTATTGTGGCAAGTTTCAATGGAATTAAATAAATGTGTCAAATTGCAAGCTTCCTCCGTGTGTCTGGAAGGTTGTACACATTATGAAATGAATGCTATCCTCAACCGATTGACCTGCATTAACTGACTGAAGGGCTAGCTGAAGACATGGAATGGTAAGCCTCTTATGCTTCTCTATTTTTTTGCCACTTTAAATGAACTCAACATGAAACGCGCTGGAACAAGCGTCGGGCTTTACTTGGCTTTAGCGCGGGGCTCGTCTGCACAGCAAGCCAAAGCAAACGCCTCCGAAACCGAAGCAGTACCAAACAAATCGTGGATTCCACAGACGTGCTTTCTACTGTACGCTTTCTGTCTCCTGACGGGTCTGCAGGCACAAAAGCAGCACTGAGCCGTGCGCTGTCACATCAATCACTTCACAAGTACAAATCACTGCTCTTTAGACACGTAATGTCTTTCAGCTGGTTTACCATCAATAGACGTAACAGGATTTGGTTTCTATGAATTTATTTACTTTGAATTTGACTCCTGAAGTGGTCATTTATTTTTCTTTTCATAGCCTGACATTTGTCGACGCACAAAATCATTTCATAATAGACAATCATTTCAAAAAGGAAAAAAAAATTCTCCACAGCTCTGGAAACAGAGAAAAGGGGGTTTAGAAACAGCAGCATTACTTTGTTTGACAATGTAAATCATTTTCAATTATCTTTCTCATAGATAAGTAAAAATGTCAGGCAAAATACAAAATATTGCAGTCAGTGAACACATTCAACATCAAAATAACTGTTCGCTAGTAAAAATGAAACCTAAGCAGGCTTTATTATTTCTCAGCCCTTGATAGGCAAACAAGCCTCAGGACAGACGGCAGACATTGCATGGGAAATTCATGCTCATGGATGGTCAGCATTTCACTCACAGTATGTATTTGAAATATATATATATATATATATATACATATACAGTGCCCTCCACAATTATTGGCACCCCTGGTAAAGATGAGTAAAAAGGGTTATAAAAAATTCACCTTTTGGTGAATTAGCTTAATCTCACACTGAAAAATGAAAAAAATCCAACCTTTAATTGAAGTAAATTTATTCTGAGAAAAAAATCCCTCATCGAGAAATAATTATTTTTAACAAAACCATGTGTGCCACAATTATTGGCACCCCTAGAAATTCTTATGAACAAAATGTAACTGAAGCATTTTTTTCATTTATATTTTACTTTTTAAAGTTGATCAGAGTGTTTAAGAACTTTCAAGCAGTAATCCATTACTTCCTGTTTCACTGGGGTATAAATATGAGGTGACACAAAGGCCATATTCCCTTATTCATACATCAACATGGGAAAGATAAGAGAACACACAAATCAAATGAGGGGAAGTGTGTTGAGCTTCATAAGTCAGGGAATGGCTATAAAAAAATAGCTACTCACCTGAAAATGCCCATATCTACCGTTAGGGCAATACTTAAAAAGTTCAAAGCAACTGGAACTGTTGGAAGAGGACCCAAGTTTATTTTTCCCACACGCACAGTGAGGACGATGGCAAGAGAGGCAAAGAAAATCACAGAGGAAAGTAACATCTTGAGGTCATCAAGTCTCCAAAACTGCCATTAGACGTCACCTCCATGCCAACAAATTATTTTGAAGGCCTGCCAGAAAAAAGCCTTTCCTGTCATTTAACCACAAACATAAGTGCCTGGAGTTTTATATACGCTACTGGAACTTTGACTGGAACTGTGTTCTATGGTCAGATGAAAAGAACATTGAGCTTTTCGGCAACCAACACTCAAGGTGGGTTTGTCGTAAAAAAAAGGATGGCTATACTGAAAATAACCTGATCCCCACTGTTAAGTATGGTGGAGGTTCCGTGATGTTGTGGGGCTGTTTTTCCTCCAAAGGCCCTGAGAACCTTGTTAGGGTACATGGCATCATGAACTCTATGAAATACCAGGAAATCAGAATCTGACTGCCTCTGCCAGGAAACTAAAACTGGGTCGTCGTTGGATCTTCCAGCAGGACAATAATCCAAAACATACATCCAAATCAACACAACTGAACACAAAATCAAGCTTCTGCCATGGCCATCTCAGTCCTCTGACGTAAACCCCATTTAAAACCTGTGGGCTGAGCTGAAGAGGAGAGTGCACAAGAGAGGACCTAGAACTCTGGATGATCTGGAGAGATTCTGTAAAGAGGAATGGTCTCAGATTCCTTGCTCTGTATTCTCCAACCTTATTAGATGTTACGGGAGAAGACTCAGTGCTGTTTTATTGGCAAAGGGAGGTTGTACAAAGTATTAAATGCAGGGGTGCCAATAATTGTGGCACACATGGTTTTGTTAAAAATAATTATTTTTTGATAGGTTTTTTTTTCTCAGAATAAATTTACTTCAATTAAAGGTTTAATTTTTCTAATTTTTTCAGTGTGAGATTAAGCTAATTCACCAAACGGTGAATTTTTTATCACCTTTTTTACTCATCTTTACCAGGGTTGCTAATAATTGTGGAGGGCACTGTATATACAGTATATATATATATATATATATATACACATTTGCCATATCCAAATTTAAAATACAAGCATGTTTGCATGTAATGAGGTTAGCTTGCTTCTTTGTGCTATTTGCAAAGCAACCTATGCCTCCACTATTTTAATTGTAGTTTTTAGATATTTTCATGTGGGAGGTGTTTGTAGTTTGGAATAATATGCCAATCACTGACTGCACTTCTGCATGTGGTTGTCGTTGGCAACAAGGTATCATAATCACACATGAATGGGCACTGAGTGGTCAGGGAGCTCTTTCGAAGGTATTAAACCCGGTGATGATTTTTTTTATAGCGTTCATACATCATTTCAATATCATCGCACCTTCCACTGACATAAACATCCTACATGTCAAAATGTTGTAAGCTGTAATAAAAAAAGACGCATTTTAACATCCCGTTCACGTTCCAAATCTTCAAAGTGGACTGTAGAGTATTTCACTTACTAGTGCACTTTGAAGAAAACTGCCATTAACTTACCAACCGTAAAGGGTGAAATGGATCTGAGTTAAGTTAAAAAATTTAACTCTAATGGCTTAGTGAGTATATTTGGCTTGCAGAAGGGTACCATTTATAGTCTGTTAAAGTTTCTATTTAACATAGTATGCTAATGCTATAGGGGATATCAATGAATGAACACATTTTATAAAAACGATATGGGACTCGAACACGTGTTACATCATGAATATTGGCATGGCTAGGGGGTTCTCGGCACTCTACTTTGCCTTGTGCCTAACGGCATTCCATAGCTGTGCCGATATTCATGATATACTGTAGCATGGCTTCAAGTCCCATGTCGCTTGATTAGACTGCTCATGAGCTCATAGATCACCTGAGAGATATCTGATGCCAACACTCTCCTAGAATGTGCTCAGGCAACCCTGCAGCAGTGCCTTTCCTCCATTTCCTCTATCCCTCCATCCCAGCGCTGGACTGCTAATCTGGCATACTGGGCATTTTTCCGGTGGGCCAACGCACCTTGGACGCACCTTGGGGCCGATATAATTTAAAGCAGGGACAGCGGCCCATTGGCTAATTTTCTATACTGACACTGGGCTGGCCCAATCACATCTCTTACTAGGCCCCACCCCTCCCCCTCTGTCCTCTCTGTTTCTCATGTCAGATGCCGTGGCTCAGAGCCAAAAATGTGTGGATGGATGAGGGCGTCAAAATGGATAAACAAAAGTGCAAGGGGGGTGCGGAGAAGTTGCAGGCCAAAAATTGCGGATGTCGCCAAATGTGCAAAAATAACAGACATTTTTGCTGCAGGGGCTGCTACAGGGGTAGCTTCAACATCTACAGTAGTCTACCCAACATTGTGTAGCAACAGGCGGAACTTGAAGGAGGAGAGGTGGCTGGCCATGGCCGCTGCGAGGCAGAGGAGCAGACGTGTGACAGGGAGGCTGAGGAGGGACAGAGTGAGCATGACAGGGCCGAAGGACAGAGTGAGCAGGAGCAGGAGGAGAGTGTAGTTGAAGCGGTAAGCATGGTAGCTTCATGATTAACAAGGACTCGCGGGGAGGGAGCAGGGAGGTAGTGTGTGTGTGCCATGCCATGATGACGATGATGATGATTAATTCAATTAATGTTGATAATAATAAGATAAGATAACATAATCGTAACGCTATCATAAAGTGAGACCGTCACCCACTGCTGGTGGTCACTCAGTCAGTCAATGTCAAATAGCACAGCATATGCTATTTGGCATTGTTTTTGTAGCTAGCATAGCTCCCTAATGCAGTCGCAACTTCGGCTGACTATTCTAACTAGCTAACGTTATTTTGACAGCACCGCATTGGCTAATTCCACGTTGCTGTGAGTGACCTAGGTCTATATCGTATCATCATAATATTATAAAAATGATTAGGCTATGGGTTCCTTTGATAAAGATGCGCGAAAAGGCTATATAACATACAACACCTGTAGCTCTACTGTGCCAAAATGTATGCCTGCTTATGTATTAGCCTACAGGAAAAAAAAAAACATTTTAATTTCCAACAATAGGCAACAAAGTTGTTCTATGTTTATTTTCAGCCAGGTATGGTGGTAACTATTAGGATATATACAGTCAGGTGCATAAGTATTTGGACAGTGACACAAGTTTTGTTGTTTTGGCTGTGTACTCTAACACATTGGATTTTAAATGGAACAGTAACTGTGAGGTTTAAGTGCAGACTTTCAGCTTTAATTTGAGGGTTTTTAGTCCATATTGGTTGAACAGTGTAGCAATTGTAGCCATTTGTATACATAGTCCCCCCCCCCCCCATTTTAGGAGACCAAAAGTGATTGGACAAAATAACATAAACTTTAATAACGTTATAATATTAAATATTTGGTTGCATATCCTTTGCACGTCATGACTTCCTGATGTCTGTGACCCTCAACATCGAAAGACTCTTGATATCTTATTTTCAGGTACTCTTACAAGCAATACTAATCTCTCTGCATTTGAATGGATCTCTATGGGAATTGAGGGGTGGGACTAGATTAAACTGTACATTATACGGGAATAGTATGGAACACATGGTTGGCTAAATGGCTGTAAGTTATCAAGGGTCTGAGGTATCAAACTAGCTTCAAACCATCACTCTGCTGCCAGATATGCAATAGATGGATAGATCACTTTAAGCGTTGTTTCTCCTGACCTATTGAACTCTATGGACAAATGAGTCAAGAAACAACTCTTAAAGTGACTGTTCCATTTAAAATGCAAAATGCTGGAGTACAGAGCCAAATCAACAAAAATTTTAGCAATCGAAATACTTATGAACCTGACTGTATGGTATGGATTACTGTTATTACTGTGGGGTAGCACTCCACCTACAGTAAGTTCAAATTGATTGGTGCTATACTTGTGTACTTCAATTTTATTAAATTATTTGAAATGATACTTTGAATTCTAGCAGAGCTTTTTCTTTAACAATTTACTTGTGCTTCTACTTGAGTATGGAGATTGTGTGCTCCATGGTCACCTCTAATCACCAGGGAGTCAGTCCATGGTCACCTCTAATCACCAGGGAGTCAGTCAAGAGCGAGTGAGTACACTGGTCCACTTGCACTGGTACACTGGTACCAGTATGGTACTATGGTACTTACTACTCAGCTTTGTAGTGGTTTGGGGGTATAGTACAGTAGGTACGCATATTTAAGGGGACTGCAAGGATGGTGTAATGGTGGGTGGTGTCCGACCGATTTTGGTGGGCCGGTCTGGGCCAAAAATGCCAGGATCGATTTTTTGTCCCAGTCCAGCCCTGCTCCATCCCTGTGCTCGCTGAGCCCTACTCATTACAAACCGGTGCAAGCGTTACCTATGGCCTCCCAAGCCTGTTAATCCACCTGTTGTATCGTTTGTGCAGTTAATTAAAACACCTACAACTGTGTGTGTGTGTGTGTGTGTGTGTGTGTCTGGGGGATAATGCATCTCATGACTGAGATAAGGGAAATGTATTCATTATTTCAGAAAGAGAGCTATGAGATTAGGAATGTTGCCTCTTGGCTTCGCTAGGCTAACAGCTGTAGTTCCTCTCATTTGCAGGTCAGTGTTCCAGCGAGGACATACGGTACGGTCAAAGTGTAATCCTCTGGCGGTGTTCACCTGCATTGACCAGTTAGTTCCTGCTACAACTCACAGTCTGATAACCTTATAACAGTACTGGAGAGTGAATGTTGCCTGTTACACAGTCCTACCACAATGCAAAGGACTTTTAGTCTGGTTTTGTGGAATGCGTGAGTACAGACATTTTTGTGAAGAAGCAGGATCAGCAATGAAACACCTGAGGTTGATTAAGAAGGATACCCGACTGTCAATCCCATCTGAGCTGGGCAATGTTACTGATGTACATTTTAGTCCAAAGAACAAGCTTTAAACTAATGTTCAATGTTGAAACCAACCATTTTTTCAGGTTAAGAATCATGGTTATGGTGTGCGTGCGTGTGTGTGTAGAATTTCCTATCTAGAAAAGAAAAAAATGATTTCCAACAGTTGTTCAAAGCAACTATATACAGTATGTATCTAGATTCAGAGTAGTCATGCATTGTATTCCTCGCTTGCTGATTCCACATTCCTCCTCACTGCACTACCTGTTTCAGGCCCTCTGACGTTACAGGCAATGAATGAAACAGCTCTATCGTACCTCCAATCTTCCAAACCTCCCATGGCAAGATCTCTCCATTCTGCAACCTTGAGGTGACTAGCTCTCCCCTTCCGGTGTGGTCCTTCTTTCAGTGATGGTGCCTGACTGTACTCTCACGGTGGTGGACTGAACTTCTCAGAGTAGTCCGAATGGCAGCATAATTGGCCATTTCCCAATGCAGACTAAAGACCCTCTTCAAGTCTGCTTCATGGTTCCCCTCTCATCGCTACCCCATAGCCCTCCTCCTTGTATTCATTTAGGTTATGGCGTTATTTTATGGCTTCAGGTGATATTGTCTTTGGTTTTGTTTGTCTTCTTAGGGCTTGTTGTGGATGTAGTCCGTATGTATTTAGAATGAGCAAACTTAGTGCTCTCTAGTGCGTCTTTGCTCGCTGGTCTGGGAATGTGGCTCGCCAAGTCTGGCACTATTTCTCATTTTAATCAGGTGAATGCACTTCTGTTTTTCCTATATTGTACGTTTCTCTGGATAAGAGCATCCGCTAGATGAGTGTAATATAATGTAATGTAAAATTTAGTGTCCCTCCGGGCAACTGTTCTCTGTGCAGTTGTGCCAACTCATAATCCTTGTGGCGAGATTCTTACAGCTTGAACGTGCCTATTATCTCAGTCAGCCTGCTTTTCAGAATCATTTCCAAGGGACCATACTGTTTATCATCAGTCAGACTCAGACATACAGATCAATTGTGTTGCTGCTTACTGTATATATTAGTATAAATTACTACATAACTGCCGTTGATTAATTACACTGTGTATGGATTGGTCATGTTTACTTGTCTTGATATTGTACCTTTTTTTTTGCACATATGTGCGTTGAGGTAATCCAAAAATAAGATGCTTTTGGATTCTAAGATGTATAATTAAAAATAATTATGTCTGTTGTCATTTTTTTTTATTGGGAGAAACACCCCTGACAATCTAAACATTGGGGCATGAGATGAGAAAATCAGACGATTTCATGGAAAATGATGAGAACCTTTTTGAGTAAAGTATTTTAGCCGTTCATAAGTGTGTGGAAACCTCTCTTAAATGTAACGGACAGACCATAACCTGGCCCCCTCTTTGCTTTCTCCGCTGTCTGCGCTTATAAACGAACGCATGATTCATTCTGAATGGCATCGCGCACCACAGTAACTGACCTGCATAATGCGGAGCCATATAAACAGATGGTTTTTGAATCAAAAAATACATTTTTCAATCAGTCGTAGTACACAGCCTCCGTTGTGTTTGTAAATCAACAACCTGTTTGTTGTTGGTCCCCCATCCCCCCTAATTGCAATCTGGCATTGTTATCTCTGACTGTTCTCTTCCATGCAAAGTGGTAAACCAGTGCCAGTTGATCTACAGAGGCCTCACTACTGGGGAATCTCTCTAGAACGATTGGGGGGGGGGGCTAATCAGATGAGCGGTGGGGCATCATCAGCAGAATTGGCCACCCCGATTTATGTTTGGCTTGGCCATCAGTGCGGAAAATGATGCTGAAAGGAACGAGATGCCAAAATAGCTTTGGCGTCGGACGGTCTGCACGGCGTGTTTTAGCGGTTTATCAGTACTGCCGCGGAGGTCTTTTGGCTCGGGGAACGCATCGCACTGCCTCTTCACTGGCAGGTTGACCGGACGAGAGCAGGAGAGGGAGACGTGACCAGATCCGTACGGAGCGAAAGAGCGAGAAAGGTCATAGGGCCAGAACTCATATTCTAGGTCGCACATATTTGTTTCGCAGGAAGAAATGTTCCACTAAATAAACGAAGATTTGAACCGAAAGCGTCTCTTAAAAACAAGTGTAATATTGTCATTATAGTAATATGACCCAGATTACAAAACAAGATAAATATGTAAAATATCATGAGCCTAAAGTTCAAGTTTTTCTACACCAGGACAATGTACATTCTCTTGACTGGGTGTCTGGCCAAATTCCTCAAAAGTGAATGCATGTGCATTAAACTACAGACATCATGCTGTCCTGGATGTCATTCAGGTGAACGTTGTTCATGTCATATATATAGATATATATATATATATATCACATTATGTGGTTTTGCAGTATTCTGTACGGAGATTCCGACACTGAAACACCATTCAAGTCAATCAGTGAAAATTATATCATCAAAGACGCCACACTATCCCAAGGTCCCAAAGAAAAAAAAAATTCTGAATGTCAACTTTCCACTTATTATTTTATACACCTTAATATACACTGCTCAAAGAAATAAAGGGAACACTTAATCAACACAGTATAACACCAAGTCAATTAAACTTCTGGGATATCGATCTGTCCAGTTAGGAAGTGTAAACGATTGTGAATCAATTTCACCTGCTTTGGTGCAAATGAAAGTGACAACAGATGGACAGGAGAGGCAACAGCAAGACAACCCCCAAAAAGTAAATGGTTTTGCAGGTGGTGGCCACAGACCATTTATCTCTCCTTATCTTTCCTGACTGATTTTTTTTTGTATTTTGCTAGTGCCCTTGTCACTACTGGTAGCATGAAGCGGTACCTGCAGCCCATTCAGGTTGCACAGGTAGTCCAGCTCCTCCAGGATGGCACATCCATACATGCGTCGCAAGATGGTTTGCTGTGTCTCCCAGCACAGTCTCAAGAGCGTGGAGGAGATACCGGGAGACGGGCCATTACACGAGGAGAGCTGGACAGGGCCGTAGAAGGGCAACAACCCAGTGGCAGGAAAGGTATCTGCTCCTTTGTGCGAGGAGGAACAGGAGGAGCACTGCCAGAGCCCTACAAAATGACCTCCAGCGGGCTACTGGTGTGCATGTTTCTGACCAAACTGTCAGAAACAGACTCCATGAGGGTGGCATGAGGGCCCGACGTCCTGTAGTGGGACCTGTGCTCACAGCCCAGCACCGTGCAACTCGATTGGCATTTGCCAGAGAACACCAGAATTGGCAGGTTCGCCATTGGCGCCCCGTTCTCTTCACAGATGAGAGCAGGTTCACATGAGCACATGTGACAGACGTGAAAGAGTCTGGAGACGCCGTGGCAAATGTCATGCTGCCTGCAATATCATCCAGCATGACCGGTTTGGTTTAATTGACTTGGTGTTATACTGTGATGATTAAGTGTTCCCTTAATTTTTTTGAGCAGTGTAGTTAAGGTGAATAACTTTTCTATTAAGTTTAAATACTTAAATGTATTATATGATGATGATTATTATTATTATTATTATTATTATTATTATTATTATTATTATTATTATTATTAATATGATTATTAACTTAATGTTGTGATCACAATAAGTGAAAGAATAACTCCATTCACTTCCATTGCATGGAGAAATAGGTCTGAAAAGCACATTTTTAGCAACGCGGGTGTCATGATTTCTTATATCGGCATAATCCGCGCGGGTTGCATTCGTTTATGTGCTAAAAGTGTGCTTTTCGCCATGCAATGTTTCGCCATGCAATGGGAGTGAATGGAGAGAGAAAAAACGTCATTCTTCATTGGTCAGTTGCTGACCACTGGAGCAACTCATGAAGCTGAGAGTGCATATTATGACAAACAACATTATGTTCTAACAAACTTCAGTATGCCTTTAAGACGTTTGTTAGCATTTATAGTGTGGCGTATCAATGTGAGGAGAGAACTGAAAGGATTGTACAGCCAGTCGGTTGTAGGAAGATGATTAGGTTTTTTCTTTTGGTACTTGATCAAGACACTGAGTGCACCAGCCCTGGTTTTTTGAAAAGAGCCAGTGGATTTTCATGGCCAGAATGAGTCAGTAATGTCTCATCCAGATCACATGCCTGTCGTCTTCTCTGGGAGCCTATGGTGGAATTTACTCATAAAGTCATGGGAGTAAAGCCCAGGATTTCTTTTGACAGGTTTTGGTGCCCTAAGTTATGGTTAATGGAAATTCTGAGAAGTGCCAGCCTCTTAATACATAACACCATTAAATGTGCTTTTGCCTCATACATAATGAAACGATTTTATTGAGTCTAAATTGAAACGCACATAATTTTGTCTACCTTTCTCATCTTTAATGCACATGTTTACATTGTATATTACTGTACAACCATTTACAGGGGAATGGATTCCTTCATTCATTCTTTCAGGATGTAGTATGTAAAACTACCAACGACTTGCCACAGTCCACTTTAGAATTTTGAAAATTGAAATTGACAATATTTAAAGAACTATGTGGCCATATAATGCAATTTCTTCTCGCAATGCTACATTTCTGTGAATGAGATACCGCCTCAAAAGGCAATATGAGGCTGGTTTGTAGCATCTGTTTTTGCTCCGTGTGTGTCTGTGTGTGAGAAAAGAGAGTGAGAGAGAGTGCGCGTGCATGTGTGTGTTTGTGTGTGTCCCACTCATCATCTCAATAACATTGCAGACTGTGGATTGATGCGCTTGGGCAGGGAGCCCTGGGTGATTGTCTCATTCTTTTCTCGGAATGAGCTCCGCAGGTCAAGCAGCCCATGTGGCAAGGAAACAGAAAATAGGAGCCTTGCCTTTTTCCTTTGGTCAGGTTTGGACTTTTTACTTTATTTACATTAGGTGGTTCATACGACCTTAAACAAAGTTAAACTCATTTTGGTGCAAATGCACCCTGGGTTTACCTTACTATCTCTTAACGTAACTGCTTAGAAACTGCGGGAAAATCTACAAAATGCACCACAAATCGCAACAGTTCAAGCTCGAAAAGACCATGTGTGGCTGTTTGAGTGATCACATCACTGCTTTCGACTGTCATACCCAATATCCTTCATTGACTTCCCCCGCCCCCTACCACCCCAGTCCCGCTCTCTGCATATCCGCTGCTGTGCTTAAATATGATCATTGGAATTATGCTCAAATTTGGCTACAACTTGCAAGGGAGGTACACAGAGAACTAGTATGTGTGTATGTGGTGTGTGTGTGTGTGTGTGTGTGTGTGTGTGAGAGAGAGAGAGAGAGAATGAGCGCCTGTGTTTGTAGAGGGAAGAGTCACAAGGTCACTTCTCTTCCACATCAGCACCTGGAGGTCCAACAGGTCAAATTTTTAAACAGCACAACAACTGATTGTGTCTGCTACATTGCTCCCATTTCTGTGCCACAGAGAGAGAAAGAGAGAGAGAGAGAGAAGGGAAGAAGGAGAACGGATTAAACTAAATGTAGTTTAGTTAACAGAAAAGGAGGAGAGAGGGGAAGAGAAAGACTCGGGGACAGAATGATAGACACGCCGCCTGCACTTCCTCGCTCCCGTCTCATTTTTCCGAGGTGGAAAAGGCTGACAGATGGGAGTCGACAGCATGTGACCCACATCCCGACTCTTTCAAGTGCAAGTCGGGCCTCTTCATGTGCTGCCATCCAACTCTGAGCACCCCGATTAACCCCTCCGCCCTTGCTCGCCGTCCCCCCCCCCCCCCCAAACGGCTCGTACGTATGCGCCAGCATGTTTTTCAGTCCACGCGGCTTTCAAAATTCAAAAACAAAATGTGCAGAAACGATCGAAAATGCAATCGCAACATTACCGGAGTCTGCGGAACATGCTAATGGCAGAGAGGCATAAATGATTCATGCCATCATCAGGGATTCGAGAAGCGGCCCTCTTTCACTCGATCTAGCAGGTCGCTAACAGTGGGAATGCAATCTAATATGTTCTCTGTGAGCGACTCCCTGTGGTGGCCATTTTGTGTGAGGGAAAACAAAGCCAAGAAGGGAACGTGGTACATGAGGTACAGCAGGCCTATACTCCCGAAGGGTCTCAGGCCCTGAGAACACAATGGTAAAGGGTCTATACTAATTGGAAACATTAATATCTTTCATTGCTGGAATGTTAAAACTTCCTTTTCTCCTCAGAATGCTGGATCAGTTCTTGGTAAGAAGTAACTCCAATCTCTTTTCACTATTTCTGATGTTCAACCTTCAACTTTCCTTTAGTAACTTTGGCTGATGCACTGTGAAGAATATACAGTGTAAAGTAGTATTGTCAGAAGCTGTAAGATGCATGCATTTGTGTTTATGCAATTTCTGTTTCACGTAGACTCAGTGGGTCACCTAGCAACTGGCTTCTAAAAAATAATTTAGTCCCTTTTCTTAATTTACTTTCTGTAAAACTGTGAGACAAAATGGAGAACCATGTTTCAGATCATCTCAATTCACCCTTAAATCCTGCATTATTAAATTAAATGTATTTTATAGTGAAATATAAAATGCATTCGTTTATCAGTTACAGAATTGTCTGTATAATTGTATTTGTTTATTATTATTATTATTATTATTATTATTATTATTATTATTATTATTATTAGCAACAGTAGTAGTAGCAGCAGCAACATTCAAACATACATCAAAAGCATAGCTTAAAATGCACACAAAAATATTAAATTACCCATGTATGCAATTAAGCATAATATTTAGAACGACAATAACTGTTTTAGTTGTGTGATCAGCACTATAGATCTTGAGTTGATTTTTCAAAGGTACTGTATGTGTAAGCTCAGTCAACACAATTTATTCCATCTTGTTTTTTATTAGCATTTCATAAAATTCAACAATGCTAGTTTTTTTTTTCAATGGCAGCGTTATTTGTTTGTACTCCAATCTAAGATCTGTGATGTTACAGTATGTATTTATGTTCACTTTTAAATTATAACAATTTAAAAAAAAAAAGTGTCTGTGTTTTTATTTTCGATCATAAGGCTTTTTTATTCTGAATCTTTGAAATCAAAGATTTTGTAGATCTGAACGTGGAGGAAAATATTAATATATGTTCATTTTTCTTTTGTAGAATGTGGTACTATTTAATTATTCATGACATACAGTGATTTAATATAGCATATAATATTCTCGTGAAACAGATTATTTTTCAGTTGGAATATAATATTTATTTTATTTACATGTATCTTTTAAAGTAAATAATTGGTTGCCTGAGATGGAATTTATTCTACGTAATAAATTAATGCGTAATAAAATGTGTGAGAGTTTCACATTCCACTATTTTCTCATCTGATAGAATAAATGCAAATAAGACTAGTGATTTAATACTTAATACATTAAATCATCAAACAATTCACTTACATGAGGTGCACAACAGTGTGTCCTTGATAAGGGTGTGGATGTGCCAAAATACTGCCTTTTTATTCATAAATTTACTCTTTGAGTTAAGTTATAGAACAGGGCAAATGCATTTTGAACATCAACTGCAAGGAGAAAGGTAGCTCTAAATCACAGTATACACATACTGCTTCATGGGTATATTGAATACTGGCTTTACGATACTTTATTATTATACTTAATAAGCACTGCTAAGTTTCTAATTATTTCCTGTGTATTATTTGGTTACTGGCATTAAGAATATTGTAAATGCTTGCATTCCTCAGCCGTCCTCAAACTGGGGTTGCCTACAGCTTCTCAACATTGTGAAACCTGTCAAACAAACTTTTATAGCAGGCAGGATCGGAAAAAATAAATAAAATAAATAAATAAATCATCAAAAAATGTATTAAAAGTTATTCCACATGCTGTTTGTAGTTGAGATTAGGATAGTGGGAGTATGACAGTTTACCGTGATATTGAAATATGAAATAGCACTTTTACTAAATTGTATACCGTAATTATTCATCGCATCGCAGATAAAGCTATTCAAAAATATTCCAGCCATTAGCCAAACTAAATCATATTATACTGGAGCTGACACAGTGTCCAATTGAATTATATGTATTTAAATCTAAATGTCAAAATTTAATTTAAACATTTTATTTAATGCCAGCCCTCTTTTTGGGAAGGTGGTGGTACATCCAGGCTGTTGTAAGTCCAGTTGGGGGCGCAGGAATGTTTAAATTATGGAAGGGGGAGGAGAGCAAGGCACATTGAGACTCATGTTGGAGATCGAGTTGCAGCAGTAGTTTTTATCTTGCGCAGAGCATGCCAAAAATGTATTTTATATGGAAGGAATAAAACGGAGCACAAACCTGTTTTTTAAAAAGGTTTTTCACTCTGTATTCCTGTTCTCAACACCTGCATTTATCACTGACATGTTATTGCCAGCTACGGCTTGCTGCTATAAAGTACTTAGGCCTTTATTTACCGTCTATTCAATACATTTGCTTGTGCCCGTATGTTAATCTAGGAGCAGTGTTCCTTGTTTTATTGTTCATTCAATGGTTGGTTTAAGAACACAAGGATGTAACTTGCTGGCTACATTTAAATATGGTTTGGGCTTTGTGTTTTGTTTTTGCTGTGATTGAGCGAGGGCAGGCATTTCCCTTGCATTTTTACAGACGTGTTTCTCTTTTTAAATATCCCAAATGGTGGTTGGCTGCAGGCTTCAAAGGATAAAATAGGCCTACGCTTCTGTGATATTCCCACATTACCATTATGTCTGACTTTGATTCCAAGTTCTGTAGTCACAAATTATATCACCTCCCCAAAACTAACCCATTCAGCTGTGTGGACTTACTTTCTATTTATTAAAATGTTTAAATATTAAGAGTGCATATACAAATAGATTTAAACAGATAAAGATGTGATGAATGCGTAGTCTCTAAAATAACCATAATCTGATGATTAACTATGATCAGTTCCAGTTTTGTTTATTAAAAAGTAAACAGTACTAAGCCGTACTTTGTGTGATATCAAAAATGTCACAATATATAAAAAATTATGAAATTGGCTTGCATGATTATCTTCACATAAAAATGTCATATTGTCCCACTCCTGGTTGAGATGCACAATGAGGACTCAGAAATGCAGCCCTTGCAGGTTCTTAAATGCTAGTTAGCTCTGTTTATTATTCTAAATGCTGTTTTATTTTAGTCTTCAAATTCATATTAGTCTTTAAATATTAGCCTGTAAAACAACCCTCGAGTAATGTAGTTATAGGATTGTGATCCATAAATGTTTAAATTCGTGTATCACTTTCTGTATCACGAGTTAAGAACATCTCAGGGTTCTCCAATAACCTTCATTTCCAAAGTGCTCATATCTCAGAGGTTTTAAATGAAGGTCATTTAAACATTCTGAAACCACAGCTCTGCACTGTTGACAATTTCTCATTTAATACAAGCAGCTTGTGATCATAAGAATATCGCTATTGGACCCTTGGTTTGCCCCCAAACGACATGATTGAACGACAGCGTTGTGACTGCAAACCTACAAAGACAAACACTTTACTTTACAAAAAGTACTTTACAAAACTTACAATATAGAATTTTGCATTATTTATATAATTCCAGAAATCACGTGGCGCAAGAGTGGGACCTGGGCACCTCAAAAGACTCAGATTATCCGTTTGTGACTTCTTTCATTTCTAAATACTGCACGTCCGCTGACTGTTGTCACAATGGTCGTTTTTCAGGGCGAATAAGTAAATTGACAGGGATTGATCGGTGAAAATGAGTTCACACGGTCAGGCCATTAAAATAGAATTGGACGCGTCCCACATGTTCAAAGCCGCACCCTTCGAGGTCGAATAGTGTTTTGAGGAATCAACCCAAAAAGGAGACCCTGTTACTGTTGTTTATTAAGGCTGTTGAAACAGTGCTCCCTCGCTGAATCACAGCACCCTAGAGCCAGCCGCCGTCTCCCCAATTTGGATCAAGTTGGTTCGCGGCAATCCATGTCGTGAGGGCATGTGAGGGCCCCGTTTTGACTGTGTTGTACTAACGGCGGTGACAGTCTTGTCTGTACGGAGGTAGCGTGTGATAAACGGAGAAGACAGGAGCTGTGGGTGAGGGCATGTCACACCACACCTCCAACTCCACAACACCACCCCCCACCCCCGCCTGTCACTCAATCATCCCCCTGATTCCCAGCAATGCCTCCTAATCCAGTCTGCTGTTAATGTGTGATGATCTCCGGAATGCCCTGATGCAATTTGGGGAGCGACAGAATAAAGAGGTGTGCGTTTGCGTGCGTGGAAGGGGGGATTCACCCCAACATGAACCCATCAGAACCGGCACAGTTACAGGTCAGAGCTTTATTCACTGCACTCTCCATGAACCCCCGTCCTCTATATTAAGAGCAAATAAAAAAATAAATGGAATAAACTCACGGCCTAAAATGAGGGGTTACAGGGGGAGTGTCCACCCCGCCCCATTCCCTAGCCCAAGGGACTGTCCAAAACAATGTCTTTTCACACGCAGCGGGGGTTCCAGGGGTGGGGATAGACATACTGCGCTTAGCTGGAGTTTGTTTACTCGACGAAGGATGAGATTTTATTGGTTGTCCCTAAAAACAACGGAGCTGGCACTCGCTGAGCATTTTCATCCTTTGTTCTTGGAGGATATTTGGCGGGAGATTTTTTTTTAAATTAAAGAAATGAATGCAGTTTGTCCTGAAGATTTTTCAGCGGATTTGAAAATATTCCCCTTGCGTGAATCTTAAATGTCGGTGTAAGTTCAGCCCTAGAAAAAGAAGCCTCCTGCATCACCGCGGAGACCACGAGGCACCGCAGCTTTAATAGATTCAGACAGATACAGTACTCATTTTTATTGCTCAAATTGAGATGTGACAGAAACAATTCTCCCCCTAGATATTTTTTGCTAAAAGATATTTATGTACTGACATTTCCCATTTCAAATTGTTTTGTTCGTTTTACCACACACAGAGCTATCATGGATGGGAGGCGTGGAAGAGTCTAGGGGAAAAGGTATATATATGTATTAAAGAGAAAAAAAAATGTTTTGGTTAGATGTTTGGCCCAATCATATACTAGAGTAACTTTTTGTCACTCCCGATGGTAGACTGACGTTCAACATTACATTTTATCTGTATGTTTTTTTTGTTACAAAATTAGGAATTATGATCAGGATTTACTCAAATTGTTAAATGTGCAGAATGTAGGTTTTGTAAATTTGCATTTACGGATTAAATTTTTATTTAGTTGTTTATTTTCTGTCAAATCTCAGACTGTGAAAAATGTACAGTTCTTCATGAATAATTTTCATATTTAGACACACTATAACACTACTTACTTTATAAAATAAAAACTTTATTCTAATAGCAATAATCTATTTTACAGTATGGGTGTGGAAAGGCATACAGTGCTTTTTGCAGCAATCACAGACACAGGCAACGCGCCTCCCGCCCACCAGCCTGCCGGCCCACCCGCCCGCCTGCCGGCCCTCCCGCTCCCCCGCTCTTGCGCCCGTCTGCTCCCCCTGCGTGGCTCCCCTGTCCCAGGACGTGCCGATTGCCCTGCTGTGGGGAATGTGAGCTAATGAAAGTTTAAGCTTGTGTTCATTCGAGTATAAAATTCACATTTGGCCCCAGATGGGCTGTGCAATCCGATATTATGAGTGACCGACGCTGCCACGGAGGGAGCTGAAAAAAACCCACAGACAGAGAAAGAGAGGGAGGCAGAGAGATAGAGAGAGAGAGAGAGAGAGAGAGAGCAGAGAAAGAGAGAAAAAAGCCACTGAACAGGGGGAAAAATAAGCAGTGGACATCTCACGCTAACTTTTGTTTTTTTGTTTCGAGAGGAGCTCGCAGAACCCGGTCATTAAATGGCGGTACAGTGGAGGATGGCGGTAAAATGTTCCCCATGGTTCCGGATGAGCATCGGAACGGGGGCGAATGCAAGGTCACGTGATGACACAGGGAGGAAACACAGGGGCGGAGACACAAGGTACTGTATTGCGCCATGTTGCTGTGTGAGTGGAGACGGCTCTTGGACAGAAACGTTCCGCTGGGGAAAAAAACACCTTTGTAACGTAGTAACGCAAGAATCGGCACAATTAATTCCCCTGCTTTTCTCTTCAATGTCGATTGAGTCTGAGGCAGATGTTTGAGGGAGAAAAAAGTGATTTAAATGTTTCATTTATATCTGGTTTTCACCAAATTCTTGTTTTACCACTTAAACAAAGTCTAGCAAATATGAACACTGTCAGACCTACTTTCCCCGATTCAACAGTTCACGCCCATTATTATTGTCTGACCCATTTTACTCAGAGTTTCACATTTCCAATTGACCGCTCTCTTTGTGTTGTATATTCACTCTGTAGATAAACACACACACACACACACACACATGCACATGTTCTTCTTCTTCTTCTTCTTCTTCTTCTTCTTCTTCTTCTTATTATTATTATTATTATTATTATTATTGGGAGTAGCAATAGTAGTACTCAACTAGCATAAAATATTCAAACTTAGATAGTCACAATAATACACTGAGTGGTTATGCAAATGTTCTGTCAAACAGAACGCAAATTCAGATGTAATCTGGTGCAGCTATCCTTCCTTCATCAGGGCCTTGGGTGAAATCAGCCCCTGAGCATGAAGCTGTGTGTTTTTTCTTTGGCCCAAAACAACGCACTGTACTTTTTGGGCTTCTTTTCTCATTATTTTTATATTTTCTATTTCTATATTTTTGAGTTTTCTTCTACTCTTTTTTCCACTGTGTGTATTCTCCTGCCATGTGTTCATTTATATTGTACTGGGAAAAAGAGCGTTTTCAAAACTATTGAATTATGCACTATTTATTTAATTTATTCAGTCTTAAAACAACGAAACACCAGCACAGCGCCTCAGAATGTTGGCATGTCTGTCAAAATTTGAAATCTGAGAAGTCTCATATGAAACAACATAAAACAGAATGACAGCAGCAATACTAAACAGAATTTTCACAAAATATCTGCCAGCAAGTCCTGTGAGCTGTTCTGAAGTTGTAAAACTATCTGTGTGATATACTTTAAGGCGAAGTACTGCTTTGCTCGTCTAAGAAATTGTCAGGTACATAACTATACTGGAACACAGGGGCTGAAAACACAGTGACATCTGTTTTTATTTCTTGATGGTGTTTATTATGTTCTGTGAAATAAATTAAATTAAATAATGAAATAAATCAATTTCAGTTCACTTGAAGTCTCAGGGCAAAGGGCCAATAATACGGTATGGATGCTTGTATGTGTGTGTGTGTGTGTGTGTGTGTGTTTGTGTGTGTGTGTGTGTGTGTGTGTGTGCATGCGTTTTAATGTGTTGCTTGTTACACATAAAGAGTTTAATAACGCTTATATTATAAATAAGAGGTATCTGAGCTGTAAAAATGATATAATTATTCAGTTCAGATGAAAGCAGAAATTAGGCTTGTCTGTTAAATAGGGTATATTTTACAATTTATACTATTTTACATTATATTCCTCATTATACAGTACTATTTCAATAACTCATTAATGCAGGATCAACTTCATTATCAGCGCTTGGCTGAAATTATCTTTATTCTATGAGAATAATTGAAGAAGAGGTCAAAGGGCAAAATCATTTTACAATTAGTGACAGAATAGTGGAAAGGCCCATTTTAAATGGTATTACATGGGGGTCTAAGGTGAACGCTCCGGGTTTTTGGGTAAAGTCAGGGCAGAAATTATCATCAAGAAAGAAAACAAAAAGGAAGGATCGGCCGTGCCTAAAAAACCCAAGCGCGTCGTGTTTGAGTGCGGTTTTCGCAAAACGTTACAGAGAGGAAATGAAATAGAAAAAAATATATATAAGAAAGGAAAAACCGCTGCACTACTGTGGATCAGCTTTCCAAAAATGAAAAAGAACAAAAAAAAAGAAAAACCCGGCACATTTTCATTTAGCTCAATCATCTCTATGTAGGTCAGCATGTGCCTGAGATCGGCGGAGTACGCAAAGTTCTGGAGCTTAATTACGGGTGAAGCACCGCCCGGAGCCCGGTCGGACTGCAGTGGCTGTATCCCACATCTGTCCGCCCCGTCCCCAGAAAGCCCAGCACAGGAGCCTCTATGTAACGTGGGCTGAAATTTGGGACCGTCTAAGCCGCAGGTGGGGCTGTGTCACAGGGGGGAAATGTATCATACATTCCATCGTGCACCGCAGCCGAGCGCCTGTCTAGGCAATGTATATGCTATTTTCCAAAAGGCGCAGGGTAAAGTCTGAAGCCCCGATAATGATGTAAACTTTGTCATCGTTCTCAGGGTCAGCCGTGACGTTTCTGTTTTCGCTTTGTATATCTGGAATTTCCCACAAATCCACTCACCCTCTCATGTAATTACGTACTTCCAAAACACAACATTTACAGTTAGAATGAGCAAGAGTAACTGTACACAAATAAATAAATGCATGCATATCCAAGGTGTAATTACAAGTACAAAAAAGTCCAGAAAAGGGAAAAAAATGCACGATTGACAACAAATAGAATGAGTAAATAGTAAATAGTAAATTACATTTTTATTTAAATTCAAACTCTTTTCATGAATGTATTTTTTTTACCTCTCTTGTCTTGCTGATTCTGTCATTTTAAACTTTTGTACTGAAAAAGGTGGCAGTTCATTGAACACACGGTAAAGATAAACTGTTACACAATTGTTATTCAATCAAAATTAAATTCCATGACTGGTTTTAGTGGTCGTTTCGAAGACCTTTTAAAAAACCAAGAAAAAAATAAAAGAAAGCAAAAGTGCACTTCACTTGCAATAGTCCTACTATAAAAATAGAGATTTTAGAGAATTTAGAAAAACTTTTTCTATTTTTATAGGACATGTACAAAGCTTGTCCCCCGAGATTTAAGCGAGTGTGTTAGGGTGTGTACGGTCACAGGCAGGTCAGTATGGATGGGGGTGGTGCACAGGGTTACGCAGAGGACAGCCGTGGGTGATTTTTTTATTTTTAAGTTATTTTGACAGAAGGTACATGGAGAGCTACAATGTGACATTTGACTGTTCTGAATGCATGCGAACACACACACACACACACACTCACTCATGCCTCTGTACACATATGCAAACAAACACACACACATACACACTCATGCCTTTGTACACACATACAAACATGCACACACACTCATGCCTATACACTTGGACAAACAAACCCACACACACACACACATGCTGTAGATATATATATATATATATTGTTGTATTCTCCAGTAGAGTTTCGGAGGGCTTGCTCCTGGGGGTGATGCAATGTATTTGGGCCGACATCTCCAGGAAAGTGACCTCACTTTAACTTCAGACACTCCCCACAGTGATAACAGATGGAGCCCATCGCTCCATCACCCCTTCACCCCGCACAATGCGTCCCACAGTGCACGCGGCCCTGCTGGACCAGGTGAAAAGTAAAATAGGTATAAATCCTTACCTTAGATAGATTACACACCACAGTCTGCCGCAGACAGTGATGGGCAGTATTTCAAATACTATGCATTCAAAAAATGTATTTGTATCTCTGCCATCCATAGGTTAAGGAGATTGTTTGCCTTTTTGCTTATACAGTAGATAACATTTTCTGAGATGCATTTTATTTTTTGTAACAAAATACATTTCTCTGCATTTTTCTCATCCTTAACTACAGATGAATGACAGAAACGGCAAACAGAAGCATCAAACTCAGGAAGCTGAATGTGAAACTTGAGTAAGGCAATAATTTCAAATGTTCATAAAAGTATAAAAGTTATTATCACATATGTTTTAATGGCCTATATATAATATATAGAGTAAAGGTACTATATATTTGATTGATGTTTTTATGTTTTTTTTCAATCTTTTTTCCTGCCAGTCTGATAAATTAGACAAATAATGTGTCCAATTAAAGTGTCCAATTTTATGATTGGAATTCATAAATATAAACAAGCTTTCATAATATAATTTGTGTATTTCTTTAAAAAAATTGTATTCATAGCTAACATCAATAACTACAACATTTCCATAAATTACCGATACTGAAACAATGTTATTAAACATGTAAATGATGCTTGACATTTTTATAAGATATATACAGTATCTGCTCTTTCTGCTCTGAGATTTAAGTGTGTGTGTGTGTGTGTGTGTGTGTGTGGTTCAAGCAAGTTTCAGAACATACGATTTTAACACGTTTTTTTACGATTTTACCAAAAAGTTTTATTGGAAAAAACACAAAAAAAAACGCTTACAGAGAAAATAAACACCGTAACCTTTTTATTTTAAAATATATGCATAACTGTATTTTTCTGTGGAATTAGCAGCTGCGGACAATATCTTAAAAATGGAACTGAATCCTCGCTCAAATCGAACCCCTGCTAGTCAACATTCTGCATCCTCGGTTTGTTCAGTAGACGGCACACTCGCCCCGCGTTAGCGCAGAAACGGCGCCATGACGACCTTCCGATGTGACGTGACCGAAGCATTGGAGGGGAACCGCGGACGCTCTGACCGAACACCGACCTCAGCATTTACTTATATATTTATTCATCTTTAGCTTTAAGCGTTTCTTCTCTTTTCTTTTCTTCTTTTCTTTTTGTCAAGCTAACCTACATAACAGCTTGATGCATTCTGTCAGCTCCCAGCACAGGCCCCAGATACAGATATCATGAGGGTCGGGAATCGGGATGGAGAACAATGGACGCTCACAATTCTGCCTGCGGAGAACGCTATTGAAATATCACGCACGATCTCGATTAGATTTGTGTTTTCTTTAACCACTGGAGCAAGCTGTATTGAACAAGCAGGCCACTGCCGAATCAGGACCTAATGACTTCTGCATCAGAGGATGGGGGCCCCCTTACAGAAACAAGAGAGCCCACTGTCCTTCTCAATATACTTCAATGATTCTGTCATTTATGCAAAATAACTGCTTTTGATTCATGCACTGAAACAGTCGAGATTCATTGTATATGAAGATTATTATTGTTATTATTATTATTATTATTATTAGTAGTAGTAGTAGTAGTAGTAGTAGTAGTAGTATTATTATTAGTATTATTATTATTAGTAGTAGTATTTGGCCATTTTTCTTAATGACTTATCTGATTATAAGAATATTATACATTGAAGAAAGAAAACTTACATTTAGGCTATTGCACATATAAACACATTGTACACATGTGCATGTACATTCAAAATGCATTATTATCTACAAATAAGCAGTCTATTATGCACTGTCCTTGGAGTAGACATTACATTATTTGTAAATATGAAGACAGTAGCATGCACACTCCAATCCACTTTGGTTATGTGAATCTACTCATATGCAATGATACGATTTTCCTTTTTTTATTCAAATGAATGACTAATAAATGTACTCGTAAAAATGTGTTTACTGAGTTAAGCATTTTTGAAAGCACATTCCAGGAATACATATTCATGAAACGATCATGAAAAGACAAGTCCCCAGCAAGATGGCCTTGGTTGCTATACTCCAGAGAAAGTCATTTAACCTAAATTACTACAGTCAATATGTATATGGATGACATCTAATCTGTGCAATTCTTATTTTTTTATGATCTTTTTGAACTAGAATTACCTTGCTCTAGATGACTAGAGCAGATAAACCCTTCTGTGCTCACTGAAAAAAAACCCCAAGGCAGAAATAGACACAGAATTATGAATTAAAGCCTCCCAATTCCCCATAAACCATTTGTTGTATTTGAATTATATCCCGTTTGAAAGCCTATGAGAATGCAGGGTTCAAACGTTCAGCTTTAAAGTAGCGGTTTATATCGCGTGCTGCAGCCTGGTATTGTTTTGCCCTCTAATGTGCAGGGGACGGGTTTGAATTTATACCATAGAGTTCGTATGTGTAACACGACTCACTCGGGCTATGTAGGGTAGTTTCAGATGTGTGAGAAGCACAGTGTTATTAATGCACTTTAGCACGGTAGCAATGCAATCTTGATCGCTGCTTGTCTGTGCCTGTTGGGGGCAGTAGTGACTCAGTCAGGCACCAGGGAAGCAAATACAGGGCAAATGCAGAATGCTCATTCCCTCCTTTATTTAAAGCTATTTGTTAAATATTTAGGCTGGTTGTAACTTTCAATATTGTCTTTTACATTTAAGTTGCATTCCTATGCTATCTTCATCTCCTTGCATGAAGTACATGGTAAGTCAATGTGGATAAGAGTGACTGTTAAATAAATAATAATATACTATTTAAATAAATGCAATGCTGGGAAAGAAGACAGTCCGAAATGTGCCCCAGCCAGGTCAAATAAACAGAAGCCAAAACAGTCTTAGTCTATGTTAGCTCATAGCAATAGCAGTAAAATCGAATAAACACTTGGGGCATGGCAACAAAATGCTTATAACTTGCAATGATGAAACAATGACCATATATTTCTGTAAGTCACACAGAGAGTGCGAAGCCAGTATATACATTACAATGCAAACAGAAGTTGGAATTTAGAATTTTGTGAACCACACAGAATGTTTTTTCTAGAAGCTTTGGGGGATAAATGAAACTGCCCTTTGATGAATTTTACTGCTGAATATAAGCAGCGATCTTAGATTCCTTGAACTTTATAAGTCACTCTGGATAAGACTGTCTGCTGAATGACAACGTAAAACGTTCTTCAAATAATTTTGGCTTCCCAGCCTTCACTGAAATTTCATACAAGTGTAAGATAAATATGCATGTGGCAGCAAAAATAAAAAGAAAAGTTCTTGCTCCACTAGTATTCATTACTTTGACTATAACAATACATATTTTCCTTTTTGTTAAATTGATACAGAGAGTGAGAAAGAAGTAACTTATTATTTATTCGAATAGTGCCAGCACTAATTCAATGAATAAAATGTCTTGTCATCTCACAAAATAAGAGTGCATAAAGGGCGAATGCAAAAAAGGGTGCATAAAGGGCGAATGCAAAAAAAGAAGACGTTTTTCAATAGCAACATTTAAAAATCAACAAATGCAACCTTTTTGTCAAACAATATAATAATGGAATTTATAAGACATACACACATATATACGTTCTTTACTAAAATGTATAGGCAATTTGACAGCAAGTGTACAGACAACTTTTTTTTCTACTTTAAGCTACCTGGGGATGACAATGGACCAAAAATGAAATAAAAAGTTTTCAAATCCATTACCACACTGCCTCAGGCGCACACAGCCGTACACACACAAACTAAACATTCGTAAACATCAAATATTCACTTTTGTTTTTGTCAAGCGGTCAAAGTACATAATTTGACCGGGCGCCACATTCAGGCGGGAAACACCTACAGGCATGTCACATGTCACGCCGCCCTAATTCTCCCGTTAGATGCCATGGTACCCAGCTCTCAGGGTCATTCAAAGAGCGGAGATAGACAGAGCCACCGTAGCTAAACTCCAGATGACCTCGCTCGTGATTGGCCACAGCAAGGATAGGGACCAGCCTTCTTGGTTCGCTCGAAGCTTGGGTTTCGGCATGTCGCGGTGAGGGAAATGCAGATTTAACCAGGCCAACAAAAACGTAATCATTGCTTGTTGGACCATGTGTGTAAGCAGGAGGCAGAGTGGTTGGTGGGTGTGTGTGTGGGGGGAATTATGAGAGAAATCCGTCTTGAAACATTTTCAACCACTTTTATTCTATTTTTCTCATCAACCCTAAACTATTATATGTGAAAGGCATGCTGGGTAAACTCATTTTCTCAAAGTGCAGAATGTGGGCAATTGCGGTGTGTTGCGCATAATGCAGTGGCAATCATGTGAGGGGTTCTGGGCTTCTGGCCAAGCCCATGGCCCGGGGAGATGTGGAATTAATTAGGAACCACTAGAGCCACATTACCCCCGCTCCCCCATCTCTGTTCAACAGGCAAGCGACTTTATTAATCTCACAGGTATATTCATATTCACATTATAATTTATGCTTTATAACTCTGGTAATTTTACAAATCAGGCATATTTCTATGTGCATTTTTTTTTATTTTTTTTTGCTTAAAGTAGTCTTCACCTTAGCATACACCGTTACAGTACATTTTACACTGAGTGCACATTAAAACCCTTTTGGACTCTACACACACACACACACACACACACACACACACACACACACACACACACACACTATTACAGCTAACTCTACTGTACTGTGCATAAAAAGTCATTTTACTGTGTCGTAAGACTCAAAATGTAAACCAGTATATCGAAGATTTGATAAATGTCATATGAATGAAGAAACTATAAAAAGTATAAAGCTAAAAGAAAAAAGACTCAGTTTCATGTATGTGGCCATTCAATTAAACACTTTAAAAATGCTTGCTAGCCATGAAAAAATTATAATGTTAAACAATTTATGTCGGGTGGACGGTTTAAGTTTAAAATCAATGTGGCAGGCACACCTATTTCATTCTCACAAGCTGCAGTTGAAGATTTGGCCAATCAGTGACCTAAAAAAACAGCGGGCATCTATAATTCAACGCCGCTCATCTGGTCGTACATGAGGGAAACAGGTAGGAATCTCTCTTACATATTATATGTTTGTGTAAAGCACTTTGGGCTGTTGGTAAGCTGTTGGCTGTATGGTAAGGTGCTATACAAATACAAAATAAAGACTTATTATTATATCCTGCACTTCTGTACAGTTGTTTGGAAAAAAAGCCAGTACCATTGTAGTTTTTTTCTATTTGTTTATTAAAGTTTGTATTAATATTTTAGGGGAATGTGAGAGATTAAATAATTACACGTTACAAGAGCAGTCAAAGTCAGTGCTCAATTAATGTTTGTCTTTGACTTACTGTTTTACATTTTTTTTTAAACAATACAGTTGAGCAAGTTCAGAATTACAGAAATTAACATATTTGTGTAATTTTTTTAAAGGCATTGTAATGTAAAACGGACTTATTAGAACTTTTTTATAAAATGTTTTTATTAAGATGAACTTTATTAAAGTTTTTATTTGCTCACTATAATAATAATAATAATAAAAAATAAAGCAAAAAAATTTAATAATTAATGCATTATTAGTGAATAAATGTAGTAAAAAAAAAAAATAATTTTGTATGAATAGGTACGCATCATATTAAGTGTACCGGTGAATAACTTTTTTGACTGAAACACTGGTCAATTCGCAATACAGTGTGGCATGTTCAGCAACCACAACAGTGTATTACATTATTATTAAAATACATTTATTAGACTATTTTAAATAATGTTTTATATAAATATGAACTTCATCATGTTAAGTGTACTGGTAAATCATTTGTTTGATTGAAACACTGGTCAGGTGATTTTTTATATTTTTTATATTTGAATTAACTTTCAATATTATCATCTCATTTACATCGCATAGCTAAGGATATAATTATAATTACATATGTAAATAGAAGCCATGTATAAAAAAAAAAATTGCAATTTTTATTAATTCAGCATATTCAATTACTTACTGTCATTTTTATGACATCAAATTCATACAGTGGGCACACTACTGTACTTTTTTAATAATGAAAAATTTAGTGCTTACTATATATTTTGTGTGCAATATATAACGCTTATATAGGTTCAGCACAGCCAATATAAATTACAAATGTATATTTTACATACTGAATGTATACATTATATACAATATATAATAACATATTACTATAATGCTTACTATATATAATAAAATATATATATGTTACTATAATACTATAGGTTATCCTAATACTACTACTAATAATACTACTACTAATAATAATAATAATAATAATAATAATAATAATAATAATACTTATTATTATTAAGTTATTATTATTATTTGCTTGTCCCAAAAAGTTTCTAGATTTAAAGCAAATTTTATTTTACCCCGAACAGCAGCTCCTGGGTCCGTTCCATGACCGTTTGCGTAACCCCAAACCTGCCACATCCTCTCATTTAGGATTTTGCCAACCCTTTGACTGTGCATGTCCCCCATGCTGCCTCTCTCATGACCCACAATAGCGTACCCACAGCGATGTAATGTCCACACAATTTACGTTTGCACTTCATCTTCTGATGTATTCACAACCTCCTCCCCTCCAACATCTCTTACTCGGACTGCTTGTCCACTCAGACTGCTTGACACACGACCTCCTATGTGTCACAACAAGAACACATAAGCATTAAAGGGAATGCTGTCTCACTTTGTTAAATTTGACTCGTGTGTGTGAGGTGATGGTGTTGGGAAGGGAGGCGGGGGGTGAGGTCTGTCCGTTGTTCTGCCCCCTTATTTGAGGGTCAGCTCCTGTTGCGCTGGCGACAGACAGCCGTGGCGGGGTTTGGCCATGATGCGATAATCCCGTGGCCACATTGTTTGATTTTCAGGCCTTTTAGATCATTATCTCTTTAGCTGGTTTTAGTCCAGCAGCTGTTGGGTTCTGATGGAAGCTTTTTTTTGTGTATAATCCCGACACCTTGACCTCTGCCGTAATATTCTGCTGGGGGGTTTGATGAACGATGATGTAGCTGCAGATCTCTCATCTCTCCCTGTCAATCTGGATTGCCCAGAAAGTTTCCTCAAGGGGAGAAAAGTTCAACGCATCACCTTATTATACAAATCTACTCATCAGAAAATAATTTGTGATAAATCAAGGAACGACTCATTGTGTATAATGGAGCCCAAATCCCTAAACATTGTTCCACCTTTCTACTCCTGTGAAACAAATGAAAATTAAACACAGATTACAGCAATTTACATAATGTGCTATGCAAGTTTACAAAGTCTGGTTGCATTTTTATTTTGTTTTGAATAATTAATCGGTCAACCATTTTAACTTAATCTTTACCAATTACAGTACTTGCGTATGTCGTTTTTGCACACTGACCTACTGTATTTTATTCCTGATTTGAATGTTATTCATATGAAGGGACAGATTAAACTAATGTTTGACCAGACATGCCAGTTGTTTAATAAAAATAAATGTAGCTCAGTGCTGGGTTATAAAAATGTAGTAATACAAAATATATATATTAAGTAAAAGAAGAAATAGACAGATTTGCTGGTACCTATATACATAAGGGCATGTATTTAATCTGAAATGAATAAAATATTGCTGTTGTAGATGTAAATTTATGTAAAAGATGCATAATTGTTTATTTTCTTTTGGTGAAAAGAAATTAGGAAAAAAAAGATTATTGACTGAGAAAAAATAAATATATATATCTTATAGTTATTTTTTTTATGTACAAGCTGCAACATTAATGGCAAATTTTGTTTTATTTTTGAATATGGTGATGCAACTTATAAAGACTGTTGTTGTGGATTAGGCTCTCAGAGAGTTACCATTGTTATACATTAATAGCATCTAATCTTGGCTAATTGTGAATAACTGTAACACTTGACAAGCCTGTAGTATATTACACCAAAAAGACATGGCCAGACAGTCCAAACATGGAATGATATTATATTTACCATTTTGAAAATGAATGAATAAATACAACCATTATCAACAATTATGTTGTAAATCATCGCTTAGGAAATTAATTTATTTGAGTACACTGAGGTTTAATTATGGATAATTGTCTCCTTGGACCCATTATAATAAATACTTCTGTGGATGTGTCAGATGCAGAGCAGAATGGTAGAATATTCTAGTATTACTTCAGCTTGACCATACAAAGCAACAGGAATAAAATGTGCTCTTAACAGAGTCAAATGTTCTCTATACAAGTTGAGTTGCACAGGCTCAGATTAAATAATGGCTTTATGTACTTTTTAAGTTTGTGCAAATTTCAGGAAAATGTAGGGCTCGGTTTCTTGAAGCCCTTGTAGGGCAAAGATCTTTGCTTGAAACCTCATAAGTCGCTTTGGTATTACTTGATTATTTGCATTTCATAAATCCGTTATAATTAACTTAAAAAACTGTCATAACTTCAGAAGTTTCCCAGACCACTCATAAGGATGCTGTGTGTATATCTCAGGCAAAGATATTGAGCACCATCGGTCCCCAGTTGTTCCCTACATTAAATACTGCACAACAAACAGAATCAATGTATGAAACTATCACTGCATTAGCACTCCTTTAGTACTTCAATAGCAATGTCAAAATAATGTAACCTCAGCAAAGTAGCCTTGTTTTATATAACACAATTGTTCAGGAAGGGACAGGTGATTGTTATTAAAAAAAAGCTTTAAACTGTGGAAAGAAACACATAAAGACAGGCCCAAAGTACCCCTTGGAGCACCGTCAAGACAATTATTAGGAAGGGGAAGGTGTATGGCACCAACAAGACTTTGTCTAGAGCAGGGCGACCCTCTAAACTACAACTCTGGAAAAAATTGAGACCACTGCAAAATTATCAGTTGTCTCGTTGTTAATTTGGTTTTGTACTCTAGCACTTTGAGTGTGAAAGGATACAATGACAATGAGGTTGAAGTGCAGACTGTCAATTTTAATTTGAGGGTATTTTCATCCATATCGGATGAACCGTTTAGAAATTATAGAACCTTTTGTACATAGTCCCCCCCATTTATGTGACCGAGCAAGAAGGAGACTGAACAGAAAGGCCACCAATGAGGCAACTGGCAAGTTTAGAAGAGCGATAAATATTCATGGCTAAGACGAGTCAAATGTGCATGTAACAACATTATCATAAACCCTCATATTGTCTTCGGGATCAATTTGATCCGATTCAGTGTTTGACGTTTCTTAAAAACAAGTTAACCTTATTTTTTCATCTTCACACTATATGCCTTTTTCTAATTTTTTGGAATTAAATAGTAAACATTCAATACACATAATTCTATGTTTTCAAAAGTCCTGTACCAATGTTGTATACACGTGTTATGTGGGGTCATTTGTGGGGACGCTGTATAAAATAAGAAAACATACCTTTTTTATTTTATTTTTTTCACTTACCTCTGGCTCTAAAATGAGATGTTTCATCACAAATTTTTCATAATTAGGGATTAAAGGCTAGTCGATTTAGAAAAAGAAAGTGTAAAATATTTTCTATAACATTAGTTTTGTGTCTAGTTAAACCTTTGTGGTCAATGTAACCCCAAACATAAAAAGGCGTCATAAAATGTCAGAATAATATGGGGGTTAAGAAAGCCCACATGTAAGTACTGCCAAAGTATTAACTCAGGGAGATGGAGACATATCCATTTATGCTATTTTAGTTTTCTATTATTATTATATATTTATTTTCCATAAAAATAATCTTCCCTTAAAATGTGAAGTATGTTGTGTAGGTAAGTGAGGGAAAAAACAAGCTAGCACAACAGAATGTAAAAGATTCTCTTATGTCCGCTGCATTCCTTCCAGTCCACCTTTCTATTGTTCTCCGTGTTTTTTCCATTCCTCTCGTTTCATGTCATGTTTTTACGTTTCACTGTCTGTCTTCTGTGTTGTGCAGGCTGGGGGTGGTTTTCCTTCTGGTTCCCTTGTTTCCTCTCTCATTATCTCTCAGCCAACCACTCACCTTCCCCCCTCGCATTCCACACGCTCTCTCATCAGCTCATGCTTGTTGTCTTGGAAACTCGGCCTGTGTCTTGTCTAAAGTTTTGCTAACCTGTTTATAGTTTGTTTATAGTTTGCCCACCAGCCTGCATTCCCCGTTCTGTCATTGCCCTCGCTCATCCAGCTTCCAGCTCTGTCTCCGGTTTGTCTACCGCTCGCCCAGCTCCTCTCTTGATTCCCCTCATCTGCTCTGCCCCTTTTGTTTTCGCCTGCTTCCAGACCCTCACCTTGCTCTCCCTCTCCCTTGTTGTTTGCTGATACTAATAAAGTGCTCCACTGGAACTTATTCCTGAGTCTGTCTCCGAGTCCTGACTTTCTACAGGCTCTATGTGTACTTTTTACAATGTTTTTTATTATAAATATATATATATAAATGAATATGCTGAAATAAATAATTGTGATGTTTGCTCAGAACAAATTAAGAACGTAGACATGACAGTGGTTTAAAAAAAACATATACAGTATATTGCAACCCGGAAATATTTGGACAGTGACACAATTTATGTAATTTTTGGCCAGCACATTGGATTTAAAATTAAACTATGAATATTAGGAGGTTTGTAAAGGCGGGTGGAAAAGGGACCCAGTCGCAGGCAGGGAGTATCAAAAAAATTCAAGTTTTAATAATAGCAACGGTACAAAAAACAGAATACAAAAAATTGTTGAAAAGCAGGCAGAAGTCGGAAACCGGGAAGGCACAGCAGAGTTACAAAACAAAGTCCTGACTCAGGGTCGCGAGAACACAGGCTGAAGTCAAAACCGGGAAATCAAGGAATACGAAAAAATAAACCAAAAAGAACAGACAAGGAAACAAACACAAAAACTAACAGAAACTCGGAAGGGCAAACTAGGAAAAAATAAAATAAAATACTTGGGAAAACACAGATACTCTGAAACTCGACTAAACACAAGCAAAAAAAACAATGATGCTATCAAGAGTGAGGAACTCGCGAAGAGTGACTTGGATTACTGGGTTAAATACAAATATCAGGTGTGAGGAAGCAGGGAGGGGACATGGCTCACAGATGAGAACAATGAGGGTAACAAAGACCAATAAAACAATAACGAAGGCAGACGTAAAACACGGACTGGATCTTCACGTAAACAATGATAACAACAGACCTGGAGTTAACAGGTAACAAGTGCACAGCTCGAAGGAGAGGAATGCGGAAGTGGACACGTGCAGAGAATGAAAAATCACAGATTATCACAGATTATATTATCAGGAATAGGGTAACGAGGGAGAATGACAGCTGCAGGTAGAAACTCAAAATAAATTAGTAATTAGTAATGTTAGTAGAAAATTCTAAATCCCTAATGTTAGTAAGTTAGTGGTTTAGTATTATGTACATATTAGTTTGTTAGTAGGTTAGTATTAATTCTAATCTAACCGTTAGTACGAGTAATATATATATATATATATAAATTAAATCAGAAGGAAGAACACAAGATACGAAATACAGAGGAAACAAAATGTAACAAAATCACCCGAATAGTGCAACGACAAAGACAGGGAGTGGAATCTCGGGGAACACGAAACAAAGACAGACAGATGAGACTCGGACAACCCACGAACAGAGGGGAATGCAATGATGAATGAAAAATAATACATCCAGAAAAATAATGAAAATAAAAATACAAAACAGACAGAACTCAGACCCTCAGAACATAACAAGGTTATTATGAGGTTATTATTATTATGAAGTTAAGTTGCATACTGTCAGCTTTAATTTGAGCATATTGCCATCCATATCAGGTGATAAGTGTAGGAATTACAGCCCTTTTTATACATAGGCTAGTCCCCCCATTTTAATTTGACGGGATTGGACAATTGGCTGCTCAGCTGTTTCTTGGCCAGCTGTGTGTCGCTGAATCATTCATTTTTCCATAAGAAAGCTAACAAAAGGTCTTGAGGTCTTGATTCCAAGGGGGTATACTACGAAGCAGCTGGATAACTGCACTGAATAAAACCCAGAACAACACTTTTTACTTCAGTCCATGTTCCAGATTTGGAAGGGTTCCAGGTTTTACTTAGTGCAGTTATCCGGCTAACACAGTAATCCTGCTTCTGGAATCAACTCAAGACCTTTTGTTAGCTTTCTTATGGAAGAACTAATGATTCAGTAACACACAACCACACACCAGGTGTCAGATTTTCAGAGTCTGTTGCTGTTGTCGCTGAACAATGAAAACCAAAGAAATGTCAATGCCAATAAAGCAGGCCATAATGAGGCTGGGAAATCAGAACAAATCAATCAGAGACACAGCCAAGACACTGGGTTTGTCAAAGGCAACTGATTGTACATTGTTAAGAAGCAAGAAGGCACTGGTGAGGTCAGCAAAACCAAATGACCTGGTAGACCATGGAAGACCACTATAGTGGATGACCGAAGAATTTCAATTGTGAAGAAAAACCACTATTCAACTATCGAATAGATCAAGAACACTCTCCAGGATGTAGGCATAGATGTGTCAAAGACTACCATAAAAAGAAGAATACAGCAGCATAATCTCAGTGGGTTCACCACAAGATGCAAATCATTGGTAAGCCTCAAGAACAGAATTACCAGGTTAGAGTTTTCTGAAAAGTACATTCAAAATGTTGGTCACACTTTAAACAAAGTATCTCATATAAAGGCTTTATATAGGATATATAAAGCCTTCATAAACAAGACATAATGGCTTCATAAATCATACATAAGTGTAGCCCTGGTTAAACATACTTAGGCTAGAAATGCCAAGAAATAAATAAATGTCATTGAATAAATAAATGCATTTAAGAGAAATGATTAAGATCATAAATAGATTAGTACTTAAGTATCATAATCCTGAAATATGTTTTCTACTATTTACAAGATAAAAAGTTCGTTCACTATTTACAAGATAAAAGTTCATTTCACAAGTTTATTGTTGAGCATAGTTTATTTGAAACGTACATGGGTGAGCACATGCTGTTTAGTTGAACAGCCCAACATGATTTGATATAAAACGTCTATCATTCTTTTTCTTCATTTGCATTTGTTAAGCACAAAGTACTAGCCAATCTGATACTGATTCAGTGGTGAAGGGGCGGGACTTGTGTCCCCAAAAAGTCTGTTTTCTGTGACAGGCGCTGCAAGAGACAGAGAGAGTTGTGGAGGAGAGATTGTTATTGTGGAGCGGAGCATATGATCAGACCGTTCGAGACTTTGACGACAAGTTAATACATCGTGTGTCTGTACATATTGTTCCTACAAAAGGAGTTGGAAGAGGAGTTTCGTGGAGCACATGAACTTCACTCATCCAGCTGCTAGCGCACAGTGGGCTGCCCTACTGTTTCCAAACTGCTGTTTCCAACATGCTATTTCCCTCTTGGCATCTGTTCTGCATCTCCAGTCAGCGCCCATCCTCCTGATCACTGGGTACTGTGAGTAAACCACATAAGCACGTGCTATTTCTTTTATTTCTGCTTCTGGACCAAGCGAAGTGGCCATAACAGTTTTAGGCCTCACCGCGCTCAAGCACCAGCTCAGGCCTGCAACGGAGTGGACTGTTGTGTTGTGTGAGTGTGTATGTGAGTGTGTGGGCCCACATTTTATTTTAGTTCATGTTGCATTCAGTTGTATTATTGCTTATATTTAAGCTCTACATGGGAAAAAGCCAATACATTTAATTTGTTTATTTACCAATGCAAGGTATTACACTGTGATATTTAATGTGAAAAGTCAGTGTTGTCTGTGAGACAAAAAATCCTGATTGCTATTTCTTTTTCTTTCTGTAAATAAATCTTTATATTTTGGTACAAAAGTAATTCAGGTGTTGTGTCACATATTTTAATATTAAGATAAATCTGATAATGATTATGTCATAACTCAGGGCCCGCCCATATTAGTAACCAAAGGTAATTTAATTTAGATAAATATGGGCCTTTATGTCATGCTTCATAAAGGGTGACATAACACCTTCCTATGCAACATGTTATGCCAAATGTGACATAACCAACAATGTCACCTGGCTAATGGATAGACAGTATACAGAGTGACATAAAACATGCTTATGTAGGATGTAAGGCTGTGACACATTTGGCATAACATGTCACCAGGTAGTTTTCAGTAGGACCTGTAAGAAAGATTACCTCTAGCTATCCAGCTAGCTACGTAAGGTAGCCAATATATAATATTTGTAGAACAACTATCGTTATGAAAAAGTAATTTACTTGACAAGGGTATTAGCTAGCTATGATAGACAATATATGTTCTGCCAATGTTACTTATTGCACACACAATTCTGTCTTTATCCCAGTTCTAAATGAATGTTCAGAATACCGCTAAATACTGAACAAGGAAAAACACCACAAGATAGCTCCAACTGCACTAGGGTGTAGCTAACGTTACAGTAACAATGTTCCTCCAAGGTGCACTTAGTCGAAACATCAGTCGTATTTAATAAACATGCTTCATTCTATTACAAGTAGGGCCTGACTGATATGACAATTCTGTCACTGATTCCGATAACCGATATCTGCCGATATATGTAGTCAAACATATATCACAAAGAAAAATGTATTATTGCCCCTAAATTAGCAACTCACCATGGACAGACACACCCACACAGTGGCTCTCCTTCCTCTTCTGTGGACGGCGAGTCCAACGGACTCAGGAGCGTGAAAATCCATGCCAAAAATGCCAGTTTGCCAATGCGCTGACTCGCCACCCGCCATGTGCCAGCCGGAAAATAGAGCCCAAAATGTACAGGCTGTCTTGCATACTTCCGGATAGGAGACAAGTGGAGGAAAGGAGGTGAGGAGGTGAGGAGTGAAAAATATTGGGATGCACCCCTGGGGTTCATTCCAATCGCTTATTTTATTCATCCTCATCTATCGCCATCGTTAAGGACATTCCAACTGCTAAATGCTTCTTGGAGGAGTGATGAACGAGGAGGCTCCCGGAGGAAACCAAAGTGTAGCCTTTTCGGAAGCCTTTTCTCGGCACGTGTGACATTTATAAATTGTCCACAATCTGCCAATTAGTGTGTACACCCCTACACAAATGCAATTTTACCGTTCCTTTCCATTTATTATAATGCACTTTAATCCATAATGACACTCATTCTTGAAAAAAGAGGCTAATAAGCATCATAGTTAATCACGTAAGCATAATATGACGCTGATGCTTGACTGAGCAAGGACGTTCCATTGGCCTAATGCATGTTGCCTCGATTCCTCTGTCCTCGCATCTGATCCTTGCATCCTTTCCTTGCATCCTCCATTGGGCGGAGCTAAGGATAGAGGAATGGATGCGAGGAAAGAATGCAAGGAGTGAAAATAAGCGATTAGGATAAACCAGTGGTCACACATATTAGGCTCCACAACACTGCTTTGAAGCCAGCATCGGAAATATGAAGATGACATATATAAACAGTCAGTTTGCTGCTGGCCATTGTCCAGAGTAATTAGTTCCAAGTGTACATTGAGGTCAAACCCCAGTATTTAATGAGTCTAATAAATAAACTCTAATGGCTGACAACGAAAGGGGATCCTCCACCACCCACCTGTCCCAGCCAACCCAGCAAGCGGTGGTGCGCTGTGCCTCCTGGACTATTGCAGCTCTCTCCCCCTGGCTGCTGGCTTGCCAGCATCGGCCCCTTCTTCAAGCTTATCCAGCGCAGCAGCAGCGCGCCCCCCCCCCCCCCCCCCGATACTCCCCCACCCACCCCCTGCTCATTGACCTCAATGGTGTTACCGGTGAATCAAAACATTTCAAAAAACATTGTGGCTCCCTTCTTCCGAGGCAGAGGATCTGCCCCCCCCCCCCTCCAAAAGCTCCTCCCACCCCCTACACACCCCCCAGATCTCTGCGTTCCCTCCTCCGGACGACTACCCCCCCCCCCCCCTATACTAGCCGTCTCTCGTCGTCTCGTCTGTCTGTCCCTGGCCGGTGGGTGGAAGGTCCCCGTGGAGGAACAGAACACAGCAGACAGTCGCAGAAAAGCGCTTCGATTGAAGACTCACCTCTTCTCTGCCACCCTCTCTCCACCCTCCCCCCTCCCTCTCCTTGTATTATTAGAAATTGTGAATTCCCCCCCCAAAAAAAAAAAAAAAAAATAAAATAAAATAAAATTTAAAAAAAAAAAAAAAAATTCCCCAATCATACTGACTGCGCCTAGCGCTTAGATTTGTGTTTGCCTTTTTAGGATTGTTTTAACGCACTTGTTACTTGTTCGGAAATGCACTATGTACGTCGCTCTGGATAAGAGCGTCTGCTAAATGTCTATAATGTACTGTGAAACACCTCATCTGGGGGTTCAGGCAGGAGTGCTGTAGCCATTTTCCCTGAAAATAAGAGAAAGAAAACACTGTGCTGCTTCTTTTTTATTGTATTTAGTTGTAAAATCTTTTTTTGCTTTATTATGAGATGTCACTAGACAAACACACACACACACACTCACCAGCAATGTACCGAAATGACATAAACTAGTGTGCTTGTGCACGAGCGTGGTGATGCATCATTAATATTGAATTCTCAGGCCATGACGTGAAGTGGAATTCACAGATGTCTGCTGCAATGCCCAGGTGTTACGTCACCGAAGCAGTTCCTTTTAACTGTGTAGTTTTTCTCTTCAAAATGCAATACTATTTTATTATCTGAGCTGTTTATCTGCCCATGGGACTATAACTCATGGGAAGAGACTGGAAAACCAAGACTCAGGAGGAAGAGGTCTTCTCCTCTCCTACCTTGGTCATCAGAAATGACCCTCAAACCGCTTAGCCAATCAGGTAGAAGGAGGCTGTGGCTTTGAGATCACTTTGGCTTCCATGCGAAGTAAATATATTGCAGAGACAATAGACACACTGCTACCAGCGTCTGCTGTTCAAACTGCTTTTAAATCAACTGCGGCAGCTGTACATTTGCAAGGTCTTTTGTCTACACACATCTAATTACATGTACCTCCATGTTTGAGCTAATTTGAAGGAGCCATTTTTTGTGTGTGACTTTGCCCTCTTTTGTACCAATACAACTGAAATTGGAGAGCAGCCATTTTCACTGCATTTGTATCGCTCAATTGAGCGCCCTTTCCGCCACCTTTCTTGTATCACCATTACGTTTGTGCATGAGCGTGAAGTACGGGCAAAGTTTGGCTTAAATTTAATTTACCCTGGATCGCGACGAGCAGAACAGCTGCCATTTTTCTCTTCCAAAGAGGTGATTGTGTTCCTCCCATGCACACAGCCTCAAAGAAGATACGACAGAATACAGCCAGGATTCAATTAAAAATTTCACTTAACTTTCACTATCGCATTAATGCAACTGTTTTGCAAATCTTTTTTCTTAACAATCAGTTTGGCAAGCACATTTTATTGATTTCTAAATCCATCATACTGTGTTCTATGAGGGGAAAAAAAACTCACACTTTCTATTTAATTGTGAGTCAAAGGGAAAAATGTTGATTGAATTCAGGCCGAAGCATTCGTCTACTATTACCTGGTGCATCTTTTGTGGTATTATCTTATCATATCCTATTATGGCAAATGGCCTCACCAGCTCATGGATTGACAGGGGTCGTCGGGTTAGTCTGTGGAGGCCTATAGAGGCAGAAAAGGGAAACTCTTTGCAGGCCTGTGTTTTTGATGGGGCGGGCTGCGTGGTAGCTGACGTACACAGTGTGGGGAGTATTCAGGGGATGATAAATAGGGAGCTTGTGCCAAGGCAGGAGTTAAGAAAATGATCTCCATACAGCGGTCTTTTCTGGCCTGTATTGCCAAGGTTTCGCTCAGGGAGAACAATGAGGAAAGGAGAGGGCCTGGTCAGGGTCCTATCCTAGACCAGTACTCCTGGGAACTCCCTTGTCTCTCTTAGTTTGACACAGGAAGATAAAGTTACCGGTTAGCTAAGCCAAGTGTCGAATGGGCACCTCAGTGCTAACATTATGGCTTTAAGGTGGAAATCTACTGATAATATTTTATTCATTATAGGCACAATGAATGTTCTTTCACTCTCACTCATTCTCTCTCCCTCGCTTTCTTTCTTTCTTTCTCTCTCTCTCTCTCTTTCTTTCTATCAATTCATGACAAGTATACCCTTATGTTGCTAAAGCATTACAACACAGTTACATGAATAAAATTGAAAAAAAAAAAACTAAACAAAGTTTATATATTAAAATAATTGTATCTCTCTCTCAAACACACATACACACACAAAGACGCACAGTCTCTCTTTCTCGCTCCATCTCCCCAAGGTCTGAAGACCATTTTAGTTTCACAGCAGGCAGTGGCACCAGGCAAACGTGAACAGACGGGTCAGCCTCGCCTTGCTCTCGGCCGGTGGACTTTATCCCAGCACAAAGAAAGGAAATCTCACCGGGGGTCGCAGGAGAGCCGTGTCATCGTGTGAGGGGCTGTAAATGAAGGAATAAAAGGGGAGAAAGACAGAAGAAAGAAACAGACAGAGGGATAGAGAGAGAGAGAGAGAGAGAGAGAGAGAGATACAGCACAGTCTCCGTGGGTCCTTGGATACCAAGCAGATGTCAGTAAAATGGCACGCTGGATGTACATGGGCACAGACAGCGCTTTTAGTCAGAGCCCCTGAATGCTTCGCTGTTCAGAAGGGAAAACGGTCGCTGTAACAGCAGCGGGACGCCGAGTGCCATAATCCCTGCCGCTTCTCTGGAAAATCCCCCTCAGAAATTACATATTTCACAGCCATTTCTGCTGCCACGCTAGCCTGCTGCTTCCTTTCACTGGCACCTGCAGGAACGCTCGGGCCATTTCGCGTTCTCTCTCCCCTTGACATTTTTTATCTTTTTGAGAGAGTCTTAGTGAATCCTGAGAAATGTTGCCCTTATGTTCTTTTATTTATTCTCCATTCTTTACTTGGCTTCACGTCTTCCGAGTATTAGGCTGTGCTTTGTGTGTATTTAATCATTATATTTCATGGTTTCTAAACCATAGGTCTGAATCAAGTGGCTTAGCCAAGTGCTGTAAATGCTAAAGAAAATACTCAGGGAAGTGCTGCCTTATAAGAAAGACAAAAATGGGGTGTTCAGTGAGTAGAAGAGAACTCTTGAAGATATCTGACAGAAAGCCACAGTGCATGTTTTAAAAATTGTAATTAAATTAAACTAGGCTTATTTCAATGAGGCCCAGGGTATACTTGTTGGTCACACCCTGACAAAGCCGTTACAGCTGAAATGAATTAGCATTTTACTGGATGGTTTATTCCATTTAGATATGCCAACTGAATAACCTCATTCTCCAAAGAAGAATGCCTTCAGCTTTGTTGAAGTAAGCCTAGATTTATTTAATGATTTTTTGAACATGTAATATGGCTTTCCTCCATTTAGACGTACCCTGATCCTAGTGTCCATGCAGTCTACATTCACACACACAAACACAACAGAAAAAGGCACATGACACACAAAGGCACCCACATACTGTAGACGTAGGCACACACGCACACACTAACACGTACACACAGAATAAAATGTTCAGGGTTAAATAAAATCTTAGATTATATATGGCCGCTATTGGAGTTAGAGTAGAATTAATACTGGACATTTTACTGTGTTTGTGTGTGTGTGTTTCTTCCTCTCATTTTCTTCATTGGATGACGCCATGTACATGTGTATATCTATTTTTTAATCATAATTATTTGTGCTGTCGTTTTGCTACGGACAAGGCTTGCCAGGGAGCTACACTGGCTGAGCAGTATATCACACACACAGTTATTTCAGTTTCAGGTAGAGATATCCCTGCAGCAGCAGCAGAGATATTAGAGAGGTCCTGGGAGACACGAGTCTTTGGAGTTCATTAGAAAGGAGATTGTTTATGTTTCCAAGTAGCACTGAGGGGAAGTGTCGGGGGTTGCATGTTTTTGATTAATGTTTACACCTTGAATAGATTTAGAAAGAGAGAAAATAAAAGGAAACCGAAAGGCACTCTCACAAACAAATAGGCAGACTTCTATTCCCCAATCTCATTTTTTTAATGAGGGGGAAATGTATCTCATTAATACAAGCTGTGAACCAGGACCAATTAGTTCAAACAGGAAGGGTTTAATTTAATCAAATAAAGCAATTACAAACTTCCCTTGAATTGTCATAGATTATTGTTTGTATTTTGGAAACATAATAATGGTTTCATTACTGCATAGCAATGAAATGTTGTTTCCCATTTGCAGTAATGGATATGAATAAATTAATTCACATTTCATCTGATTCATGTTTGTTTGCTGGAAACTTTAGAGACCTAAAGTAACTTTATTTTTTAAATGGACAGTGGGTGTTTAAGGCATTGCACAGTGCACACACACACACACTCATGAATGTGAAAATACTGTAACACATACTCTCAAAAACATCCGTACAAAAGACCAAAATACACAGACCTAAGGACATCATCCAGAAAGGCTAAAATAATGGCACCTTTAAGAAATCCAAAAAAATCTTGGCCCCAAACATGTGTGTGTGTGTGTGTGTGTGTGTGTGCGTGCGTGCGTGCGTGCGTGCGTGCGTGCGTGCGTGCGTGCGTGTGTGTGTGTATGCTTGGATGCATGGATGTTTTTGCTTGCATACAGAGCTGAATATTTGATGAAGTGAACACGTTCACACTGGAATACAACAGTAGAATTGAACTATCATATCCGGCTGTTTCTAATGGTAAATGGAAGTGACTGATTCTCTCTGACTTTGTCTCTCTCTCTCTCTCTCTTTCTTTCTCGCTCTCTCTCTCTCACACACACACACACACACATATGCGAATGGCACTGGGTGTTCATATGACGTGGTCTCACTGCGGTCCTTTCATCAATGGCATAGCCGGCCACATTTTGCTCCACATGTGTTTCTGAGGGTTCAGGCCCAGCTCTCCTTTGGCAGACGTTGGGAGTTTGGCTTAGCTAAATAAAATAAACCATTCAGATCCAAGACACTGTAAAAATAAGCACTGCACTCCAGCCAGGCTAACAGGATCTCTACCATGTATGCGCTTGTTCATTTTCCCCCATGATTAAAAGAACTTAAGGTTTCTGGCCATATTACATTCTACAGGAAAAATATCCTAATCACAGAAAAATAATCCCATAAACATTGTTATTGGCAGGAAGCTGGCTGCAGTCAGAAACTTTCTTTTCGTATTACAGTGACACGTGTGGCGTATTCAAAAGAAAAATCTCTTTCTAAGAAAACAACACCGTCAAAAGCAATGTTTTGTGAGATTTTTTGTTTTTTTAATCAAATAATTTTTGTGTGTGGGATTTCTGTTGCCATTGTTGCTACTTACTAGACAAACTGTTATGATCTTAATAGGCCTGTTCACACTGTTTTTAGCCCCAGGCTAAGATAAATTTTAGCCCAGGGCTAAGCGAGTGTTCACACTTGCACATTCTAAAGTGGGCTAGCACCAACATTAGCCCTGGGCTAGCTGACCCTGCTCTGGAGCAGGGTTAGCACCGACTTTTCTGGGTTAGCCACAGAAATCTCCCCAAACACGGTGCTAAAATAGCCAGTGTGAAACGGGGTCAGTGGTAACCATTGTGACAAGGCATAGAATTTTCACTGTCCTATCGTGTCGAAAGGACGTTAGCTCAGCGTAAAGTGTTAATCCTTAGCCCAGGGCTAATGCTAACGCTTAGCTCAGGATTAACAAATGCTTGTGTGAACACAGGCTGAGCTAGCCCTGGGTTATCCTTAGCCTGGAACTAGGGATAGCCCAGGGCTAACTGCAGTGCAGTGTGTCTGCCACATGCAAATGACTCATGATGCTTTAATGACTCAGAAGGTAAGAACACACTTGAGGAGACTGAATGGTGCATTTGAGGCGATGGTAGTTCAGAAAGAAGGGATATTTCCAGACAGGAAGGCTCCCTAAATATAGTCATATTATAGGACATGCTGTAGCCTTGTGAAAACAAATCATTTGTTCCTGTGCACAGTAAAATGGTCAGTTTTAATACAAACAGTATTTTATGCCCAGTCCACCAGTTTATATGAGTCCAGCATGGATAAAATGTATTCCGTGAGAGTGAAATGTACTTCATCAGTTGATTTAACGCTGAACATTTTACTGTGTGACTATGAGAACAAAATACATGAGGCCATTTTTTGTAGAAATCAGATATAAATGTTAGTTTGACCTTCAGCATTGCAGGAATTAATGTACATGCATGGCTCTTGGCTCTTTCAGCACATTTAGTGACAGTTATGGTGAGAGAAATATCTCCTTGTATGATTACGGGCAGAATTACCCAATAAACCCGCAAACTTTACTTTGGCAAGTGGAACGTTCTTGACGGAAAAGAATACTGTATGCTTTGCTTTTGTAGCGGCTGCCAGTTTTGACCTGCCTTTAGGAGAACAGTTAACTATGTCACGGTGCGAATAACGAGGGCGACTTTTGTGACAGAGCTGAAAGGGAGGCGGGAAGGTGAATGCACTGAACTAACGTGAAGGCAACTGTGTGTGCCCTGAAGCAGCAGAAATGCAATGTTAAGAACACAACGGCGGTGGAATGGTTAAGAACAGACCATTCAGTTCATCTATTCATAATCGTTATTATGTACTATGTAGAGAGAATTCGACTCTGTGACAAGCCTGGAAATCCCAAGGATTTTTGCCTTTTATGCATCACCTATAAACCATGTTTTAACTACAGTCTGTGTAGTGTAACATTTTCTGATATCAATGTGAAATGTACCGTTAATGTATATTCTCCTTTGCGTTTACCTTAACAACCTCCACTTAGGCCAACTGACTGACCTTCCCTTATAAAAAAAGTACTATGGGATTCCTATAGGAATCTAATGATATTTTGGGACAATTCCTACTAATTCCTATAAGATTTCCCATAGCAATCCCTATAGGAAAAACAAGGCTACTTCAGACTATTATAGGATCTTAGAGGAATACGTAAAAAAACACATTCGGCGAACTATAGGGTATATAACATACTATACGTGACTATAGGATTCACTATAGAGTATGACAGAAATCCTATAGGATCCTATAGGAATCCTAAAGTATTTTTTCATAAGGGTTTGTTCAACTGACTGAAATCCATACTGTCGTCCACTTTGCGTCATGCTTTTGCAGCCTGCCTGCTCCACTCTGCGATACTCTCTTTCTTAGCTTCGGAACCGCGATCCTGCCGCGTTTTGCCGCCGCCCGGCACTCACCGCCCTCATTGGATTCAGCTGTTTTGCGAGCTACTTAAGCTCTGCTCGGGCTTATGTGTTATTCGTTTCATGGTAGCCAGGTATAGGTCGGAAGACTACATTTATTTCATGTTAAACAACGCAGGAACTTCCTTTAGTTTCGAGTGTGAGTTTAGATCCTTTTTGATCTGTCATCCCTTTTCTTTCGCTTTTTGAAAGTTTTCCTTTTACCTATCTGTTCTCTCGGAGACAGTTACCTCTTTTACCTGTTTCCTCATCCTCATTTGGGCTTGTTCATAGTCGAGCGAGCCGGAGGATTCCTCTTTTCTTATTTTCTCCTCCTTATTAATGTAGCCTACCGAGCCGGAGGATCTCTCATTTTCTCGTTTTTCCTTTCAATAAAATTTTGCTCGTCGTTTTCGTCCTATTTTCTGGGGTAGTTTTCAGTTGGCGTTCGCCAGGGGCTATTTTCCCCTTAGTTCTGTTTCTCTTATTCCTATTAGTGGCTCTCACGGCTGTGGAGTGCTTTTAGATTCCTTTCCGGTCGCGCCTGGTTCTCCGACCCCTTCCTCTCCCAGATAATTTGTTTATGTTTCTACAACATTTTCCATTTTTCCCCCCAAAACTTCTACTGTGGTTCGTTCGTGTCTGCAAATGAAAATAAAAAAACATGATTTTTTATCTCTGAAAGTGAAGAAGGGTCATGAAACACACGGTGTAAAATCAGCAGATATTTTATTACCGCATATGCGGTCATAAACCTTCCTTACTGAGAAAATATCCTCAAATTGTAAAATTCCTGAAAGTGAATTCAAACATGGTGTCATAAGCGCAGATAAAGTTGGGTGGATGGGGGTACTCTCAGTCAATAGAACTCAATGTTGAAAAATTTCAATTAGTTAGATTTTCGTTGATTATTCTGGGGTTTGAGAATGTGATTGCGTTGTAATCTTGAGCTAAAGGTACTTAACCTGGCACTATTTCTCTTCAGAGGGAAAGTCTTTTATCAGATTTGTTTTTGCTTTACAGGAAGTGGATAAGCGTAGAGGCATGTGTTTAAAAAGGTGCACCAGTGAGATTTAAATCGGAGCAAGAACAGGTACCTGTCAGTGTCTGTGGAAATAGAAGAGCATTTAAAAAAGAAAGAAAATGGCCATCTAGTGGTTAAAATAAGGTACTGTCATTACACTGGGAGAGCTGTTGGTGGGTGAGAATTATGTATGAGACAAAATCTGCAGCTATTGAGCTATGCTCTGTACAGTGATCTGAGAGCAGCTCTGTTCATGCTGAGGAGCTTTGTGTACAGTGATCTGTGAGCAGCGCTGTTAACCTGAGAAGCTGTGTGTACAGTGATCTGTGAGCAGCTCTATTCATGCTGAGGAGCTGTGTGTACAGTGATCTGTGAGCAGCGCTGTTAACCTGAGGAGCTGTGTGTACAGTGATCTGAGAGGAGCTCTGTTCATCCTGAGGAGCTGTGTGTACAGTGATCTGAGAGCAGCGCTGTTAACCTGAGGAACTGTGTGTACAGTGATCTGTGAGCAGCTCTGTTCATGCTGAGGAGCTGTGTGTACAGTGATCTGTGAGCAGCGCTGTTTATCCTGAGGAACTGTGTGTACAGTGATCTGTGAGCAGCTCTGTTCATGCTGAGGAGCTGTGTGTACAGTGATCTGTGAGCAGCGCTGTTAACCTGAGGAGCTGTGTGTACAGTGATCTGAGAGCAGCGCTGTTAACCTGAGGAGCTGTGTGTACAGTGATCTGTGAGCAGCTCTGTTCATGCTGAGGAGCTGTGTGTACAGTGATCTGTGAGCAGCTCTGTTCATGCTGAGGAGCTGTGTGTACAGTGATCTGTGAGCAGCTCTTTTCATGCTGATGAGCTGTGTGTACAGTGATCTGTGAGCAGCTCTGTTCATGCTGAGGAGCTGTGTGTACAGTGATCTGTGAGCAGCTCTGTTCATGCTGAGGAGCTGTGTGTACAGTGATCTGTGAGCAGCTCTGTTCATGCTGAGGAGCTGTGTGTACAGTGATCTGTGAGCAGCTCTGTTCATGCTGAGGAGCTGTGCGTGCAGTGATCTGTGAGCAGCTCTTTTCATGCTGAGGAGCTGTGTGTACAGTGATCTGTGAGCAGCTCTGTTCATGCTGAGGAGCTGTGTGTACAGTGATCTGTGAGCAGCGCTGTTAACCTGAGGAGCTGTGTGTACAGTGATCTGTGAGCAGCTCTGTTCATGCTGAGGAGCTGTGTGTACAGTGATCTGTGAGCAGCTCTTTTCATGCTGAGGAGCTGTGTGTACAGTGATCTGTGAGCAGCTCTTTTCATGCTGAGGAGCTGTGTGTACAGTGATCTGTGAGCAGCTCTGTTCATGCTGAGGAGCTGTGTGTACAGTGATCTGTGAGCAGCTCTGTTCATGCTGAGGAGCTGTGTGTACAGTGATCTGTGAGCAGCTCTTTTCATGCTGAGGAGCTGTGTGTACAGTGATCTGTGAGCAGCTCTGTTCATGCTGAGGAGCTGTGTGTACAGTGATCTGTGAGCAGCTCTGTTCATGCTGAGGAGCTGTGTACAGTGATCTGTGAGCAGCTCTGTTCATGCTGAGGAGCTGTGTGTACAGTGATCTGAGAGCAGCGCTGTTAACCTGAGGAGCTGTGTGTACAGTGATCTGTGAGCAGCTCTGTTCATGCTGAGGAGCTGTGCGTGCAGTGATCTGAGAGCAGCTCTGTTCATGCTGAGGAGCTGTGTGTACAGTGATCTGTGAGCAGCTCTTTTCATGCTGAGGAGCTGTGCGTGCAGTGATCTGTGAGCAGCGCTGTTCATCCCGAGGAGCTGTGTGTACAGTGATCTGAGAGCAGCTCTGTTCATGCTGAGGAGCTGTGCGTGCAGTGATCTGTGAGCAGCGCTGTTCATCCCGAGGAGCTGTGTGTACAGTGATCTGAGAGCAGCTCTGTTCATGCTGAGGAGCTGTGCGTGCAGTGATCTGTGAGCAGCGCTGTTCATCCCAAGGAGCTGTGTGTACAGTGATCTGAGAGGAGCTCTGTTAACCTGAGGAGCTGTGTGTGCAGTGATCTGAGAGGAGCTCTTTTACTATTTTGGCAAAAAGTAAACATCCAGAGAGCCTCTGTATTGCCCAACCTCTCCCCCCCCCTATATTTACATAAAATGCTTCAGTCCTGCCCCAAAACCAGGCGCGAACGGTACTGGCTAGCCTAGCAGTGAAAATATTAAACACTATTCTACATCGATGCGCAACTTTCAAACATCGAATCTTGTTATATTTTTCGGGGCTCCATTTCAGTGTTTTATTCCAACATCTGATGCGCATTTAAACCCAATAATAGATGACGCATCGACGAAGGAACAGAGTTGTTTCAGAAATAAAGTTAGAGATGCAGATAGTTCCTCGTCACCCAGAGTTTGTTAGCATGATAGTAGGCTATGGCAGAGGATAGCATGGAAGAAGAAACTTGATAAGAGCCACACGATGTAAGTAAGCTGTGCCACACGAAGCTCAAATATTGTAAAAATACCACGAACACGCGGAACCACATCGTGCAGTTTCACCCAGAGATGGAGGAAAAACAACACCTTGTTCTCGCCAGCAATCAACGCACTCTAGATCAAGTTCTTGGAAAACATGCACCCAACTGTGAGCGATGAAAAGAACATAACTAAATCAATGGCATACTTCATATCGAAAGGCGAAATATTTGCACCTGTACAACGTTGTAGAAAACCAGGGCTTTCGCTATATGCTCAACTTGGTAGAGATATGTCATCCCATCTCATCGTTTTATTGCTATTTTTTGGTCGAAACGATGATACCCAGTGCTTGAGCTGGAATCAATTATAATCCATCAATGTGACGGGGTTGAAAAAAACATGTTAGACCGTCACCGTCTATTTTTACCGGTCATAGTTTGTTTTAATGTTTACCAATTTTATATCGTTTGCGCTGCAAAATGAAAATTATTAGGTTGAATTATGACATGAGCCTACTGTTTTCTCGCACTGTCCTTGTTCAGCTAGTGTTGTAAATAAAATTAATTTTTGTCTTTAAAATAAAGTGCCGAACATGTTTATTTACAGAAAGCACCTTTTAATTAAATGTCCTTGCTCCAACGTGAGCTAAACAACAAGGGGTCAATTTGTGACACGACAGAAAGATGCAACTCCGATAACTAGAACTAGCCCACGCTAGAATTCATGAGAAGTCTGCACAGTGTTCTATTTTCACAGCTCCCTGTCAGTAAATATTGTACAGTAAGTATTGGACTACAAGAGCGTTGCAAGCCTGCAAAGGTAGAGTTATTTAAAGCTTTGAATGGGTCGATTGGGTTCTGGGGGTGTGTGGTAACAGCAATTGCGCAGGGTTGGCGTGGCCAGTGGTGGTGGGGTGCTGGGGCCCAATGTGATATATCTTTTCATGTGGCCCAGGATCCCTGGCGGCGCCCCTGATTGTTCTCAGTTATCTGGATACCTTGATAATCCTGTTTTGTCAAATACCCCTGCTCTTCAGCTGCGAATAAAACACTCGCCCGGCACAGAACCCTGCTCCTCGCCGACAGCAGCTAATGCATTAGTCCCAAATGGAAAGCTGCTCATCCGCTGCAGCTAAAGCACTCATCCCGGACACAAACCTGATCGACTTCTCCTGCAGCTAAAACTGATATCACAGACAGGAGCCTGCTCCTCTTCTTCCGCTGATAACTCTCGATAATTTGTGTCTTCGGCTGAGCAAATGGAGCTGAAATAAACAACCTCAAAGACAAACAGTGTCAGGCAGAGGGATGGATTGACAGGCAGGCAGGATGAGTGACAGCCGGCTCTGCCAGGCAGACACACGGGAAAACTAGAGGGCAGACGGCGGGCACACAGACATGCTGGCTGGCAATCAGACAAAATAAGAGAGACAAATTAGACGGAAACATGGAAACAGGTCCCTTTCATCAGTGGACCGGCACTTCCCTGTGAGACAGCACAGTTGTATTCGCTACACAGCCCGACTGCGTTCCCAGGAAAATAAACTGTTTTGTAAAAATTAGATAATGCCGGCTGACTGGTGACAGCTTTATCAAACACACCCACCATTTAGACTGTGCCAGACCTCAGGGGTTTCACAAATCACATGCACATTGTGCGCATAATAAATAGCATAAACATTCCCATATTTGCATGTGTATCGCTTACACGGCCATACCATCCTTTCTCAAATATTATTTAGCATAGAAGCTCCCAGTGGAAACTTGACCCACGTAATAATAATCGCATTGAAATATTCATCAGGGGATTTGCTGTCGGGGGCGAGCATGTGCAAACAGTAGGGGGGGGATTGATATTATTACCACAGGAGTGATTTGCAACTGTTAATTAAGACCATAGTTTAAATTATTCATTGTTCGGAATTTTGCATCCAATCTCTCTTTCTTGTTTGTGTATCGCCAAATGTTTTTCGAAGAAAGACAAAGAGCTTTTTTTTCTTCTTATCTTTCTTTCCTTATCTCATATCCTGAGAAGCATCCTGAAATATTTATCCCAATATTCATAGCAGCTATTGTCGGATTATGGCCGTATTATCATTGTAATTGTCTCTAGTGACAGTGCTGCATTGTGGAGGAATAACAGTGTTGCATTGGGGGAATAGCTTTGAAAATGTTGCATTGGTGGTGAAAAATGGGGACAGTGTTGCATTATGGGGGAATAACAGTCAAAATGTTGTATTGTGGGAGAATAATAGTGGCAGTGTTGCATTGTGAAGGAATAGTGGTGCCTACATTGCACTGTGGGGGAATAGCAGTGACAGCATTGCATTGTGGGGGAATAATGGCCACAGAAGCACACTGTAGGGGAGTGGAATAGAAAATAAACTGAGAAAAATAAAAAAGAAACTAATGCCTTTGTTTAAATTTAGTACCTGCAGTACAAAGAGAGAGTCTGAGGTCATTTTATCTAATGTCTAAAATACAGTCCGATGCCCCTGCTTTCTGTGTCACTGTAATGAGAATGCTCGGTGAAAATGACTCCCCAGGACCAGGACCTGTTTGGACGGTGAGTGTTTGGCAGTGTTCCCATCACTGCAGCTGCGACTGGCGCATCTGCCCAAGGGGCGGGGGCATTTCAACAATGACCAGCTCAGCCCCCCCCCCCAAGTAAAACCTTTTCACCAAAGACACATATGCATTCTGCAGCTTTACTTAAAATTGTCTGATCAATTAAATGATAGGGCTAAAAAAGCTCATGTTTATGCCTCAGATAATGCAGCTGTACTGTATATGTACAATAATAGGCAGTTACCGAGCCAAAATCAAAAGCTTTAATGGTTCATTTTTTAGTATTGCAGTTTACAAATATATGGAACAGCATAGACAGAAGATCAGCAGACCTTAATGTTTATATTTATGAAGCCACATTGGAAACAGCGGATGACCCTGGCACAACAGCAAAGTTGTATGCACCAGAGCAGTCGCTCCTGCATTTTATGACGATAAAACAGTTTCACCAATGAACTTTACAGTCTGCAGCTTGGCTTAAAACAGTCTGATCAATTAAATGATTAGGCTAATTAAATAATTAACGTAGAAATTGGCACAAAATCCGAAAGTGGACTAACACACTTATACTGCGACCACATTGGGTCTATATGATGTTAATATGCCTCTAGGGTTTTTTTTGTTTGTTTTGATGTAATCATTACAGTGTATAGCCTACTCCCTATGCTCTTGACAGCAGTGTCGATTAGTTACAAATCTGCAGAACATGACTATTGTGACGTAGCTACTAGTCCATTTAACAAGCAACCCCCCACCCAGTCTCACCTGCAACTATACCGACCCATGCGTGACACAGTGAATAAAAAAACATTTTCACCTCCAAAAATTTGTATTCCGTCATAGCAACAAGATAAACCCAACAATAGCCTGAGCATATGTCAATACTGATGTGAAAAGCCCTGCTAACTCAACAGCAAAATAAACAAGTGAAACTATTGTGTAATTATACCACATCATTTTACTGTCAATATCTACGTACAACAAAATATTAAATCAATGTACAATCCTACTATTGGTTTTACGCATAGAGATGTCCCTTTTAAGATTCAGTGGTCATTTATTGTTTATTGTAAGCATATCCTACAGCTACAACGTTGTCCATTGAACGCAGAGGCTGTGAACCTGCACACATGTTCTATGAAGCGTGTGTGTGTAGTCCCATTGCTTCCCACCAGTTCAGCTGTGAGTCGCAGAGCCAAAGAACAGCACTTGGTGTAGGCAGGCTGTGCAGGTAGAGCCACTTTGCCCTTGAGGTGGCAACAGCGATGCCCACTGACACCCTCCACTCCTGGGTGATGCTATAGCCAATTATGTGCCACTGTATGAGGCTGTTAGCTGCAGCCACCACTGTGGCTGTTGGGATTTGATTCCAGAGAGTGGGGCTTATCACTTAAAACGTCCATTGATTTCCATGGTTGCCATGGGGAAAAAAATGTAGCGCTTCCAATCCAATCTCTTACAGTTCCGTACAGAGCTCACAGCAGTTCGGCTGAACCTGTACCTAAGAGAAACATTGATTATACTGTAACAGCTGATTTATTGAAATGAGCGTCCTCATCTGCTGTGTGGCTTTGATTACAGTTTGCAAACCTGGACCATGAACCAGACTGACCCTGGATGGTACTCAAATGCATAACGTGTGAACCGAAGTGCCCTTCTCTTCTCGCCCAATCAAAGAACTCCAATTAACATTTCTCACAAATGACAGAATGTAAATTCAAGGCTCTCTCCGGCAGAATACCAAGTGTTTGCTCCCCCCTCATCAGCCTGTATGATATGCAGATGAGACCAACCACTTGAGCCAAAAGTTCATGTTTATGCCTTCAGAAAATGCAGCTCTAGTACCTCAAAAAAAGGAGCTAAACATTCTAATTAAAAGCTTTTATAGTTGATCTTGTTTATATTACAGCATACAAATATATGCAACAGCTGAACAGAACATCATATATTTATGAAACCACTTTGGAAAGGGAATGACTATAGTACAACAGCAATACCAACAATAATTTCGCACTATGTATAATTATTATCATATTATAATATATTTTAAAATTCCAATTCCCTCTGGAAAATGTCCATTGTGAAATTATATATGACTACCTGTATAACATCACAATGGTACTATATAAAATTGAATGATATAGAGTGATGATGATGATGATGATGATGATGCATCTACATGTATATCTAATTAATAAACATGTATGGCTTCATTGAACAGTACTAATATACATTTTACCATCTTTAAAAGCCCCAACTGAATTACTCATGATATTTTGCTCTCCTGCTGAATTTGCAGTCTTGCCCTCATTTTCTCCAAGTTAACATCACACAGAGGCCAAGACCATGCACAATGTGAACCATTCCATGGACTTAGGTGTTGAAGTGAAGCTTACATTATTAGTTTCGACATCCATAATTCTTCAACTCCAACACAAACATAATTTCACAAGGCAGTCATCTCTATTAGCACTACAACCTAGAAAAGCTTATCAGCCAACATAAAACAGTACAACCCCTTCATCAACACAATTAAATTTAAAAACAAACACAATTGTAAGGAAATGCATTTATCATTTTGTGTGCGAAGCTGTTTTGGCTGTTTGAGCACTCAGATGAATGGCACTCGGTCAGAAAATCACAAATAGGGCACATCATCAATATACCTTCTGTCTGTGACCCAGGGAACTTATGGCAGGCCATGGCATTTAACTGAATAAACCAATGTGCACCGCTGCACCAAAGATCAGGTCTATATTTGGAGATTTGCCTCTCAGTTACTGTTGTTCTTTGGATGACCTAAAGCATGCCATTCGGTTTGTTGGAAATTTGTCATTCTGCCCAGCCAAAGCAGACGCTGAATATACAATGAACCAGACACTAACTCTTTCAGCAGTCTTCAAAAAAGTTCAAAAGTTTGTTTTTTAAAAATTAAAAAAATTATTATTATTTAGAACCTGAACAGACTGAAACAACATATTATTTTTCCTCTTGGCGCAGACCCCCTAGTGGCCATGGCGCCGGCACCATGAGATTGGTCAACTCAGACATTCATTGCTCCTGCAACCAAACTATGAGTGGGAACAACAAATTCAATATGCTTGCTTTATTATTACACGATTCTAGACAACTCTTCCGAATATGGAGTTTCTAAGTGCCACTATTGTCATGTAGCTAAACCATTTAATAAGCCACCTCCCACCCAGTCTCACCTGCAACTATACCTACCCATGCGTGACACAGTGGACTATAGAGTTTATAAAAATATTTTTTCACTACCAAACACATTTTTTAGCACGAAGCTAACGTGGCCTGAATGGCGTGTATCAAGGCTACAAAAATTAGCTACGACTAGCTAAATTCCAGGCCCCTCTTCGTTTACAGGCACAGCCATTTATATCTAATGGGTTAGGTATTAACATAAGGGCAATCGCATGCACAGATCTCGAGGTAGGCGGATTGCAAATTAGTGTTAGTTGTAAGTTATAGTATGTAACTTTAGCTATGCGAGTCTAATTGGATGTATATACTATACTCTAAATACACACATTGGGCATCATTCATAAAATGTTCCTAAATATGCGCGTACATTTATGTACGAAACGAGTTGGTACGAAAAAATTACACCGGATTCATCAAACCATTTGGCTACATTTTGTATGCACGTACGAAGCGCGTCCATGTTATTTTGTGGGGCGGGACTTATTGTTTTTTTTTAAATGGGCGGGCTGTGGCTGTGGCTAGCTAGTTAGCTTTTGGATAGCAGTACTAAAAAAAAAGCTAATGCGTTAGCCAAAATGGATGACATTGTGTCTCAAATTGAGGATCACTCTCCTCCTCCATTCCCCTCTGTTGAGGAGGAGGAAGCATAGTTTCTGTGAGATAACGAGGGGCAGGGGGATGAGAATGAAGACGGAGATGAGGACAGGGAGGGCAAGAATGGTACCGGGAGGGAGGGAGATCACTACGAGTATGGGGGCGGCTTCGCTCCATTGCGGCCCTATATGTTTGAGCCACCCCCTGTTGCTGCTGCTGCCGAAGTTGCAGAAAATATGGTTCACCCCAGAGAGAACCTTGATGTTTCTGAATGGTATGATAACAGTCGTATGTAACGTCAACATCTGTAATAAATATTTGCCTAGAATCCGGAATCCTGTTTTGTTTTTCTATTAACGCTATGTTACCTTTACCGCAATAACAGCATAGCTGTGTGCAAATTGCTGGACAGCAACAACTACTGTTTAGCTGTTAACAAATCAGAACATCTATCATTTTAAACTAAAATCTGTGGAATATCAGTAGATATTAGTATTGACTGTCAAAGCTAGTATGACCCGGCAAAGCAAAGGGGGTTGAAATCTGCAGGGGAGTTGAAAAACGGCACAACACCAGCGGTCAAATCCCACCTCAGTGCCCAAATCCTCCATCTTTCTTACAAGAGAGAAACCGCAGTTCTTGAAATGTAGATAATATAGCCGCAGCGTTACATAACTAGATAGCTACAGATTATTTAATTAATCAACAACAAAACAAGTAATGTAAGCTACAGCTACTTAGAGGCAGCACATTTAGTTTATATCTTAAGTCTTGCATTTGTAAATTCAACATTTAGCTAAATCTAAATATTTCATTTAAATCTTTAGAAAAATATATTAATTAGCCCCACCCCTTCGCGACTGATATCCAATGGAAGGAGGATGAAAAATAGCTAGTTTTAGTGATGGGGGTAATTGAGGGTCTTCTAGTGAAGTGTGAAACATGACATTACATATATTAATTCCTATATGAATTCCTGTTTGACACACATTATTTGCATAGCCTACACACAGATAGCATCTGTTATAATCATGTAAGATGTCCAGCAAACTAACTAGATAGCATAGGCTAGGTTTTGGGCATATTGGCGTTTCAATTTCTTATGGTGAAGTTGAATATTGACTGCCAGCCATGCCAAATAACAAATGGGCAGCTTGATTCAATAGATGGTTAGTGAGCTAGCTTGCTAACCTGTCTGTCGGTAATGTCATAAAATAGCAGGATTCTCGAAACAAACTCAAAACATTAAAACTACTGTTAGCACTAGGTCTATAGCTAACGTTAATTGATGTAGGAAGCGAATTGGCGTTGACAAACTGGCCTGGGATGGAGAGGGATGTGCGCAAATTTGTTGCCACCTGCACCATTTGCGCTCGGAATAAGGGTTCTCGACTCCCACCCTCTGGGTTATTACGCCCTCTACCCATGCCCAGTCGACCGTGGAGCCATATCGCTTTGGACTTTGTTACCGGCTTGCCTGTTTCTCAAGGCAATACGGCCATTCTCGTTGTCGTCGATAGGTTTTCCAAAGTGGCGCATTTCTTTCCAAATTACCATCGGCCCCAGGTACATTCGTCTACACCTGCTGGTGGTGGATCACGTTTTCAAGATCCATGGATTGTCCCAGGATGTGGTTTCGGACCGCGGCCCCCAATTTGTCGCCAAATTTTGGCGCTCTTTTTGCGCACAGTTGGCCGCGTCCCATTAGTCTGTCGTCCGGCTTCCATCCACAGACTAACGAGAATAGCATTCGCTGTTTGGCGGCCTTCAATCCCAATTCATGGAGTCGTTATCTTCCCTGGGCTGAATATGCCCATAACACGTTGCGTAATGTCTCCTTGGGTGTTTCTCCATTCGAGGCCCAGGTGGGTTATTTGCCTCCGCTCTTTCCAGAGCTGGAAAAGAATGCGTTCCCTCTGCTGGCTCTTTTGTTCGGAGGTGCCGTGTGGTTTGGAAACCAGTTTGCGCCTCACTTTTGCGAGTGTCTGCGTCTCTCTGCGTGACTTCTGCCGACACATCGTCGGTCAAGCCCCCTTTATTAGGTGGGTCAGCGGGTCTGGCTCTTCACGCGAGATCTGCCTCTGCAGGTTGAGTCTCAAAACTGGCCCTGCACTACGTGGGACCGTTCAAAATCATTCGTAAAATTTACCCGGTGACGGTGCATCTTCAATTAATGCTCTCCATGCGCATTCATCCTACCTTTCACATTTCCCGACTAAAGCCGGCGCTCGTCAGTACCCTGTCTCCTGCGGAGAGACAGCCGTCCCCTCCTCGGGTCGTGGAGGGAGGTCCGGCTTATACGGTCCACCGCATTCTGGCAGAAAGACGAGTGGGTTGAGGTTTTCCATTTTTGGTGGACTGGGAGGGCTATGGCCCTGAGGAACGGTGTTGGGTCCCATCAAGAAATATTTTGGACCCCAAACTGGTTAGAGATTTCTGTAGAGATCGATTTGGGGGATCGTCTGGGGCCGTCTCTTAGAGGGGCGGTCCTGTCATGGTCCGTGGCTATTTTTCCTATTTCTCTACAGTTCTCGTTTTCTCTCCAGTTAGCAGTCTATCAAATCTTTCCTACGTTCCGGTTCGGGGTTTCACCTGTTCTATTACCTGCTAGGTATTTCAGCCCTTCACTTCCGCTTCCTGGCACTTCTTTGTCATTTCGTGCCTTCACGTAGTCAGGGTTAGTTTACTCTATATTTACTCTAGTTTACTCTATATTTTCACTATTAGATTGGCTTTAGCTGCCAATCTATTTTTGTTTCTTACTTCTCTTCTACTCTCTGCTATATTGAGAGTGAGAGGTTTATTTTTATTAAATTTATTTTTCACCTCTTATCGGTCGTTATAGTCTACGTTCCGAAGGTGATTCTTTGTTTTTTCCTTTTTGAGTTTATGCTTGTGTATTTCTGTTTGAGAGTCTCTGTTATTTTACTTTTCTGCTCGTGTCTACGAGTCACACCCGTGTTAGTGGGTTGTTTATTATTTGGCTTCTGCGACTCCTTTAGTGGTCCTCACGTTCGTGAGTGACTTGTTCTGTAATCGTGATTTGTTTTGTCGCGCTTGGTTCATCCTTACAAACCTAAACCCTGACAACAGTTTGCAATTTATTTTATAAATTTAATCATATTCAATAATTTTTTTTTAATTTTCATGAATAGTTAAGGTCAAAACTTTGGTGCAAGTATCAAAAATGAAAAAAAAATGTTGTGTAAATTGATCATGAAATATCAGAACAGAATACTTTGAAATCTATTTGTAAATCCATATGTGCAATGCACAGCCAATAGAGTTGTTTCCATGGAGTCAGATATAATGTGTGGAGTGGTATCGTGGGGCCTTCAACAGAGATCACAGAGCATATAAAATCATTATTATGTATCAATAATTTAATTGTATTTATTAACTGAAAGGAGTCACATATGTTGTTCATTAAAACAAAAAGGGCATAATCGTTGAATGTTTATAATTTATAATGAATATAAATGAGAAAAATGCTATTGTTAAAAATAATTTATTCGTTAAGCCAAAGTCTGACTGCCACTGTCTTAAAAAAATATATCCATAAATATACAAGATTAAATAAACATTAAATATTGCTGCCAAGTTCAACAAAGTGATAAAAATAACAATTTGTTGCCACAGTAACCTAGCAACCATAAGCAAAGAGTTATGCAGCTTGTGAACAATGCTGAAAGAGAAGACAGAAGCAATTTGCATCGCAACTGTGACTGTTAGCAGTGTGAGACTGGAGGGAGGGGGTGAGAGAACCGGATCGGTATGTTTAACAAAACGGACCATAAAAATAACCTCATTAATCTGAAGTGTAGAGAAAAAGGCTTTGTCTCCATCACACTGGGTACAAAGACTGGCACTCTGGAAAAAGGACAGGCGTCTGCGATGCTGCTCTCAGATCAATCCGATCATACACAGCAGCAGTTTGAATACATCATAAAAATGCAACAAAGAGACACACATTATTGTCACAAAAGACAAGGTATTATTTTAATCTACTTCAAATATGTCGAACACAATTGCTTCAGAGAGCAAAGAACTATGATAATAAGAAATTCCCCCATTAAGCATTTGGCATGTCACCGAGGTCAACCCGCAGGTATCTTCACTCAGGAACAAGAGCTTGTTGCACAAAAATGTGCAAATTTAGCAATGAAAGAAAGACTGTTCGAAGGACAAATGGCTGTCAAATATTTTTTATTTGGAGTTTAATGTATGATTGCTGACTGTGAAAAAGGGATACACTGTATTGGGAACCTTTTTAATGATACATGCTGCAATAATATTGTCCTGGTATTTCTGGCCATTTTATTAGGTCATTTGGTTGTTCTGTGTACCTTATAATTTTGCTTTATGTTTGTTTGTGGTTCACCAGGGAAAAGTGTCAAAGTGTTTATTTTTGGTTATTTTTGACCTGCTATTTATTCTTTTTTTTTTCCTTTGCACTTGCCTACCTAGGTTTTGTAAGCATAGTCCTTTTTTAACAGGAACTTGGCTGGTTTTTCTTTTTTCTTTTACTTTTTAAATTATATTTCCATATTTCACAAGTAACTGAGGTAAACAGGTCAGCCACACTTAAAAACATTGCATATATGCACTTGTCTCTGATTGGCCCAAACTCCCCATTTGATACATCTGAACCAATGCAGAGAAAGCCTGTAATAATGCATATCACTACATATGCAATTTCCAGAGCCAGTTTGTTTTTGTTCCATTGTATTTACAATAGGTAAATGTAATCCAAACCTCAGTCCATCCTCCGTAATAATACACAAACACACAAAACATTTATTGTGTTGTTTTAGCATTTGGCCTATAAAAAAAAAAACACACATTTTTTTTTTTGTTTTCTGAATTAAAAATAACCTGTTACAGGAAGTTCACTTGAGTGTTGTGATCATGAGAAGATCAAAACAGCTGACCTATATGTGGTTCCTACAATGTTTCTTGGTCAAATGGTGCACATCATCACAAAACTAACACCACCACGAAGTGTGATATTAATGTCAATTTTTAAATAGTTGGGAGTATGACCCTGTTATTATTTTATACCAATAAAACCATCGCCTTCGTAGCACAAGCTGGGCATAGTGGGGTCAATGAGGAATTCCAAACCAATTCAACAGTGTGGGTTTGAGCCTATTTGCTTTGGCGCAGACCCCGCTCTCTCTTCCCCGCATTTCAGAGATCACAAACGTCACCCTGCTATCTTCCTCGCGGCCTCCGGGGCGGCCTACTCACTCTGCAGCGGAGAGATTTCTCCCTGGGTTCAAAAAGCGAGAAATGCGTCGGTGTTCTCCGGGCACGGCTGAATAATTGCAGGTTTGGGAGGAAAGGCGGGTAGGCGGGGGTGGGACGGGGGGGATTAGTCTCTGCCAAAACACGGCTCGTCAGTTCGATGATGTTCGACCGTGACAGGGCTTTAGTTAAAGGAGAATGGAATTACAAGACACAGTTCAGCACTCTGACTCTGAAATTCTTTCCCAGCAATATAAATACCAGAGAGAGGTCCGACTGCTCCTCACACACCAATGTGAATATTAGTAAAACTGCTCTCAACTCAACAAGAGGATTATATGAGTGATATTAATAATTCTTGATTATAAAGATTACATTTAAAAAATATAAATAAAAACATCCTTATTCAGACTGACTTGCAGAACAAAGTTTATTATTATTTGCACATTATCCATTTACAGTACATATTCAAGTGTATGTGTATTGAAGCAATTCAGTAAGTATCTTTCTCCTTAGTTGGAATGGCAGGTTGTGAGATTGATGGAGGCATTCTGTTCATCAAAAATTATCATCAGCTTTGATTTCAAGGTAAATTGAAAGACTTCAATTTCTTTGCACAGACAGTTGGAAAAGTACAGTGTTCACCAACATTCTTTAAAAATACATTTCTGTGATAAAAGTAACACTTGCAGTTAGTTATTAAGTCTAAGGACAAATATTGATTGAATCCAGGCCTCATTCTATTCAGTCTGTCTGTGGCTCCAGTTCCAAAACCAGAATATTCTGCAGTTCACATTCTCATGAGACTGGCAGTCACTTGTACTTGAATGAAGTCTGCTAAATACCGCCCTGAGAAAACGCTTTCACATAACTAAGACCCAGAGTGACTGAGACACATGCATTATTGCCATTGTACAGCGAAACTACTGTAACAAAAATAATTATACTAAAGAACAACTTGCACATGTTCTAACTGAATTCAAATCTGTGAATAATTACTGTAACTAGCACCCACTGTTCTTATTTATAGCTCAATAATGTTTGATATAAGATCACGTAGACAGACTCAAATATTGATGACATTTTAATATTCATTCCAAACTGAATCATTCTGTGGTGGTGACAAGTCATTTTAACACATTTCTGAGAAATGTCGTGTCAGCTTCTTAATTATGTTCCAGTGCATTGTATTAAGTTTTCGCTTCATACAAGAAGACAGGACATGATTCATGAGTCGCTTCCAGTCTACTGTACAAACTGGGTCGAAAGCTAAAATTACAGGTTTATCTGAATCAATCAACATCTGTCCTCAACATTAACTAATCGAATCCACGTGTGACTTTCCCCCATTGGAAAGACATTTTTAAATGGATTTTAGTCTTAAATGTAATTACTGTTACCATGTAACAATGAAGTTGAGAAGGGAGCGGAAAAAAACTAGGTAAAGGAGAAAATTGGGCTGACATGGCTGCTGTCAGAGCATCATGCTGTTTGCCTGGGAGGCCTTCATGAACACAGACAGCAGCAGCCTCACCTAGAGGAATGCACAGCTCAGGCTGACTGGTAACCAGCACAGCTGTGGCTTGTCAGCTTTTGTTAGGCAGGCTTTAGGTCATTTAAGTCTTTAATAGCAGCCTTTTTTCGCACCGGTTGCCTGCAAGAAGCATCAGGTCCAAGGAGGAAGGGTGACATTTTTATATAAATACATACATTTATATTTATAGAGGAACCATAGCCTCAGACCAGGAGCCAACCAGAATGCACAAACACTATGCAAGCATAATTACCTACCTCAGCCAAGCTGTTATCTTGACTCTAAAACACTGACTCATTTTATGCTTCTTTTAATTGTAAAACAGATTTTTTGCTACCTTCTTTTCGGCAGGCCAAGAAGGGGACAAGAAAATCTTGAGATGAAAAGAATATAAGATAACTGAAGCTGCAGAGTGTGATGGATTTAATAGCGGTGAATCACACGCATAGGTGGAGGGGGATCAGACAAGTCACCCACACAAGTGAGGACCAATAAGAGGGAATTAACACGAAAAGAAAAACAGGAACTCATTCCAGACAGCTAAACAGCCAAATTAAATCTACCCATGAAAATAGGGCAAACTCGAATAGAACGAGTAAAACACAAATCTAAATCTCCCAAATTCACTACTAGAGCCAAAAATAGGAGATTATAAAAAACAAAGAAAACACCTTCGGAACATTAAACGTCCAATAAAAAGGTGAAACAAAACAAAACCACCAAAAGAAAACACTGTCTCGTAGAAAACAGCTCGGAAATAAATAGCGCAGAATGCTAACAGGGGGAACACAATCCTATACCTGTATATAAAGCTAAGCAAGTCCCTCGTGAACATAAACATGTTAATATCACAAGGTCGCTTAAAGCTGACTATACCTGGCTCAATGTACAACTGAATAACAAAGAAGCACCGGGGAAGCGGAAGTGAGAAACTTAAATACCCCGCAGGTAGAAGCACAGGTGAACAGAATAACGAGCAGGGGGAAGCAAAACCCCGGACCGGAGCGTGGAAAAAATCCCATAGATTCTCAATCGGGAAAACAGGACATTGAAACATTCTGTATTTTTCACGACTGTGTTTTCAGATTTCTACTTTCATGTCTCTGTTTGTCTTTGTTTCAGAGATTACTCGATCGAACTTTCCTCATATGGTCAAGCTGCTCGCTCTCACGGTGATAAGACTACATATAGAAATACTCTCTTTGTTGTTGATGTTTTTGTATCATAATAAGCCTTTCAGAATTCATAATGCCTCTGAATAAAAGTTATGAATTTTCCCAGAATCCGGACCCCTTGTCACTGAGAGTACGTCAACATGCCAGGTTTCCTATGGCAACCGCCTCCACCAGACGGCGTGGAAACACCATGTCAGCATCACAGAGCTAAATAAATTATTTCTAGAGGGGGAAAAGGAAAACAGACTGAGGAAACAAAATGAAGCATAGCTGGTAATTGGTCGTTTAGATACAAAACAGACTCGGTTCTGAGGTTCTGAATCCTCAAAATGGGGAAAAACTATTTTAAAAATCTGGAAACGTCTCCTGTTCTGTCACTCTGTGAATTGAGCAGCTGTTGTGAGGTTAAACACATGCCACCAAAGCCCAGATTTAAGTTAACTGGAAAGCACTTTATCCTTAAATTTGTTACACCATTTTGTTATAATATATTTTTTCATGTAGGTGACGTAAGGGTGTGCATCAAAGTATTGAAATGTATAAATGTAACGCTTTTTTAAGCCTTTATTACAAAGATGAGGGAAAAACATTTCTTAGTTTTCATTTGGATCTGACACTACTTTTAGGTCTTTTAAGTCACAAATCATTCAGCACTGCAGTGTCATCAGGACAAACTACAGAGATGTTTGTACGTGTGTGACACTGATTTGATTCAACGCTTCATAGCAATTCAAATTGCTACACTCACCTAAAAATTGACTAGTGTATTATTTTCAGGTGTGGCCATCGTTTGTCATCGTAAAAGGGGCTAAGGGCATCATTTATCATTCATCCGTACGTTCAAATCCTATCGTGAAGTGTGTGTATGACCATTTTTACGCAGATTTCCGGATTTATGTAAATAAACGTGGGGATATTGGTATGATGAAATCTCACGACAGCTCTTGACTTTGCTTATGCTTTTTTTCCATTGGCGAGGCAGCGGAGAAGTTATTTTTTTTAGAAAAGAACCTCTTTATTTTTTACCAGTCGGCTGTGTTCCGCACAAAAGTTATTTTGCAATGCAATATGCACAGAACAGCAATGCCAGAATACTTTTGCAGCCTAAATAATAAAAACATTACTTTTGTCCGGAACACAGCCGACTGGTAAAAAATAAAAAGGTTATTTTTGGAAAAACTTGAGATTTCTCCTTAAATGAGTAGCTGATCATAAAAAGGACAAAATTATATCCAAGGCATTCCATTTGTGAAAATATTAAAAGCTGTTAATGTATCTGGACAATATTTAAAGTGCACTTGGCCAATCTGTTGTGGCTCTAGACGTATGTTGTGTAGCCTAATTGGCAAAAATAATATCTTGTGTAAGTAGATTTTTAATTAGACACCGTTATTAGTTGCTCATCACATGTAGCCTAAATAGAATGAAGCAAGAGCCGGTTAAAATTAATCAATCAGGAAATAGCCTTTGTATGAGGTTTTATTAGAGACAGCCATATGCAAATAATTACACATCACCAGTCATGTTGTATAAAAGATGCAGAAATGTTATCTTTTTCTGGTAAGAATGGCCGATGTTGCTTTATTAGCCGAGAAGACCTATAAAATGCCACACCATGGTGAGAGAATATTTGATGCCTTCAGTGTAAGTGGACAAAGATGCTGGTTGGGGCAAATCGCTTTTGCCGTCTTCTATCACCACTTCCAAGGCCACTTCACCAATTATATTCCCCATCCTCTTGTCTGCAGGTGAGTGGTCTGGGATGCCCTTTCCTCCACCTGTGCTGCCAGAACTTTTATTTAATTTTTCGCTATGAGCTTCATATCCTTTTATTTTTTCTTTCTTTTTTAACCATTTATTTTTTGTAATCTTAGCTGTAGATTGCGATTCAGAGGAAGTACTATTTACAGTACTATTTATCCTCTGCTACATTTATCCTCTTCTGAGCTAGGCTGCACACGACTACTATCGCTCCCTTAAAAGCACATATTTTCATATACTTAATTCAGAAGCATTTCAATTTCACCCTCACAAAAAAAACAATCCTTCTTTGCTTTCCTGTTTCCCGCTATGGCCTAGAATACTGAGAAAACCTCATTGGCATGTGCCTTGCCAAATATCTACCATAAAGAGGTGTGTGAGTATGGTAATTCAGGATGTGCACACGCTTCCTAAGTTACGATCCAGTCTGATTTGTGTTGTTTGAAACATAGTTAGGGACATAGTTCTTCGCAATCCAGGCGTATTCAGTTATTAATTAGCTATGTGTCATCTGAGTCAGCTTGTCCCGGCGCTAGCTATAGTTGACAGGAGTATTTACAGCAGGTAGTAGTGCTACAGTTGCAGCAGCAACATTGGCTGTATAGAGACTCAGCTGGACTAAGACATGGGAGTCTATCAGTGGAAGTCCATCAAGGGAGTTGCTACAGTAGATCTGTGTGCTGCGTAATTCATTCCTGCCCATGTGCTTTCTTCCTATCCCGGGCTGCTCCTCCCTCAGGAGATGCTCCTGCTATTGCTGCTCTACGCAGCGCAGCACCCTCTCCAACCTCTTACGCCCTCCACTGTCCCCCTGTGACAGCTTTACGGTAGGGTTGGGCCTGTGGAACTGCTCGCCTGCCGTTCGCAAGGCCGACTTCATCACAATCTGCATTTCCCTGCTCTTCCCTTACTGAAACATGGATCACCCAAGATAACACTGCAACCCTCAGCCTGCTCCTTCTCCCACACTCCCCAGCTGTCTGGCAAGGGAAGTGGAACTGGTTTGCTTGGCTGTTTTCTTTTTGTTTCTGTACTGATGTGCACATTTTATCTCCTGTTTTCACCTCTGTATCTCTTCATTTAAAATCGCATGCTGTGACTGTTACTAACTTCTGTGAAGAGCTGGGCATCCTGTTCAGCTCATTTCCTGAGGGACAAGACTCCATTGATTCTGCTCGAAAACTTCAAGGTCCTTCTTAAAAGTTTCCAGTCAGCCAAGCTTCCCCCCTCTACTCCAGTCCTATAAGCTCACCTTGCTGCAGTCTCTCTACCAACAGAGAAGGAAACCAGATGGACCTCATCACTCTTAGAAACTACTCCTTACAAAAAAACTCTCCAACACCATATTCTATCCTTTTTCCTTTTGCTCTCTTCTACCCTCCCCTGCTGTCATTGTAGGCCAAAATCTGTAACCTCCTTCTCTCCAACCTCTCCTCCAGCATCACAACATCCTCCCATCTCTTGAATACCGTTGCATCCACAGTCCTCTCTTCTCACTCTTCAACACTTGATCCCCTCCCCTCATCGGAGAGCTTATCCTCTTCTGAGGCTATCGGACAGCCTTCACACCAATAAGATCTCACTGTGGGCAGTAGAGAGTAAATGGCGAGGCCTTGCTGACCTGTCCAGCTACCGCTTCCTCCTCTCTGCATTTCCATCCTCCGTCACTGCTCTTAAGGATAGCTTTTATCACCTTAGAATGGACAATTCATCCTCTAACCCATGATAACTGTGATCCACTTTCTCCTCATCCCTCAACTTTCTGCCTCTACCGCCTCCTTCGACTGGCAACTTTGCCACTTTCTTCGATAGGCAGGCTGCTAACGGCCACAACTCCACGCAACCCTCACTTTCTTCCCACTCATTATCCACACCTCTGCATTTTCTCCTCGTACATATGCTGACCTGTTTCAACTCCTGCTGTTCCATCATCCAACCAGCCTGCTGCCTAGCAGCACCTGAACCTCCCCAGGCTGAGCCATGTCACTCACCTTCTGATCTCAACTCCACTGGCTACCTATCAAATTCAAAACCTTGGTTTCTACTAAAATAATAATTATAATAATAATACTGGCTTAGTTTAATGACCTGAAGCACACACACCATGTTTGTGTGTGCGTGTGTGTGTGTGTGTATTTTGAGTGTTCGGTTTGCAGAAAAACCCACTAATGTTGTCTTGCCATTTCTGATTGCTTGTTCCAACCAGCATCTCCTTTGACGCCTTTGACACCGTAGATCACTCCATCCTCCTGTCGTCCCTGTCTGCAGCGGGGATCGGCGACTCGGCCCTGGCCTGGATTGAGTCCTACCTCTCGGAACGCTCCTCCCAGGTTGCCTGGGCTGGTAAAGTATCGGCACCCCGTCCCCTTACCACAGGAGTCCCCCAGGGCTCAGTCCTTGGTCCCCTCCTTTTCTCCACCTACACCAAATCCCTTGGCCCTGTTATCACTGCTCATGGTCTTTCTTACCACTGCTATGCTGACGATACTCAACTCTTTCTCTCCTTCTCACCCTCTGACACTCAGGTATCAGCCCATGTCTCCGCTTGCCTGAGAGACATCCAGAGCTGGATGGACAACCGCCATCTCAAGCTCAATCCTGGCAAGACTGAGCTCATCTACATTCCTGCTCTAACCTCTCCTCCTCTCAATCTCTCTATTTCCCTAGGGGACATTCCACTGACCCCAACGCCCTGTGCCAGGAACCTCGGAGTCGTGATGGACAACAGGCTGTCCCTCTCCGAGAACATCGCAGCAGTAACCCGGGCATGCAGGTTCTTCCTGTACAACATCAGGAGAATCCGCCCCTTCCTCACCACCAACTCAACCCAGCTCCTGGTCCAAGCAATGGTGCTGTCTCGCCTGGACTATTGCAACTCTCTCCTGGCTGGTCTGCCAGCATCGGCCATTAGACACCTTCAGCTTATCCAGAACGCAGCCACGCGCCTGGTCTTCAACCTCCCCCGACACTCCCATGTCACCCCCCTGCTCATTGACCTCCACTGGCTACCGGTGATGGCTCGCATCAAATTCAAAACATTGGCGCTCGCCTTCCAGGCAGTCCGAGGATCTGCCCCTCCATACCTCCAAAAACTAATCAGACCCTACACACCTGTCAGATCCCTGCGTTCCGCCTCCTCAGGATGACTGGTACCCCCCACCCCCCCTCTTCATGCTAGCACCCGGTCTCGACGTCTGTCTGTCCTGGCCCCACGTGGAGGTCAGAACAGCAGAAAGTCTGACCGCCTTCAAGCGCAGATTGAAGACTCACCTCTTCAAGCTGCACCTCTCTCCACCCCTCCCTACCTCCCTGTGACTTGTTATTAATGTTGTGTAATTACCCCCCAAAAAAAAACAAAAAAAAACCCAATCATACTGACTGCGCCTAGTACTTAGATTCGTATTTGCCTTTTTAGGGTTGTTTTTAAACGTTCTTGTTCCTAGTTTGAAAATGCACTATGTACGTCGCTCTGGATAAGAGCGTCTGCTAAATGTCTATAATGTAATGTAATCTCAAGAAATAAAAAAAAGTTTTTTTTTTTTCATACTGTCATTTTTTTGTCCGAAATTTTGATCGTATACTTTATGCTGTGACCACATTGACCTCCTCTGTTGAATGTGAGGTGACTCGTTGTCGATCACAGGGGGAAATGCTGTGATGGTGCTGTGAGAAGGAGTGCTTTGATTGGACAGTTTGCAGTGATCCCAGTGGTAGGATCCAGCATTTGCTGGTGGAATGTACATCCATGTTGGTTTTGAGCTCTCTTTTTGAAATCTTTTCTGCCTTAGGACATCGGACTACTCTATTAAATAGAGAAATGTGACATCACTGGAGACAATGTTCAGCCTTTACCTCTAAAGCAAAGCCACAGAAGATTACAGAGTTAATCTACCAATGGGTCCCAGCAGCCACAGAGATCAGGTTCCAGTACAGAGGCAAGCTGGTCTCTGCCCCTAACACACCCCTGCCTGGGAAATAAGCCAAGGGGAAGATCAATATTCATGTGTGTCTATTGCCTGATAGGATGGATTGCATCACTTTTTTGAGACATAATTGTCACGAACCAAACACGGGCTGAACCCAAATGCAACGACCAAGAGACAGGGAAACAGAAATGAGGATTTATTATGAGCTTTGGGGTAGTCCCAAGCTCAACACAAGTTTAACACAATAGTAAAGAGGATCGAGGATGTAGCGAACTGCTCCAAGCCGGAGCTGGACTTGTACTGGACCAGGAGGCCCACACTGGAACCGGATCACGGGAACGAAGGGTTGTTCCGAACCGGAACTGGACTTGATACGGGAGGTGAGTTCCGAACCGGAACTGGACTGGATCTGGACCGGGAGGTCCAACAGGAACTGGATCACGGGAACGAAGGTTTGTTCCGAACCGGAACTGGACCGGATCTGGACCGGGAGGTCCAACAGGAACTGGATCACGGGAACGAAGGGTAGTTCCGAACCGGAACTGGACTTGATACAGGAGGTGAGTTCCGAACCGGAACTGGACTGGATCTGGACCGGGAGGTCCAACAGGAACTGGATCACGGGAACGAAGGGTGTTCCGAACCGGAACTGGACTTGATACAGGAGGTGAGTTCCGAACCGGAACCGGACTGGATCTGGACCGGGAGGTCCAACAGGAACTGGATCTGGACCGGGAGGTCCAACAGGAACTGGGCTGGAGGCAGAGCACCCAACTGCGCAGGCAACGTTAATTAGTAGCAGGGGTACCGCAACACATACAGGGAGACTTAACTGCTACAGGCTGGATAACTACACAACACTGGTCTTGGAACCAAGGAGTTAACAGGGAAAAACCCACAACAGAGCTTTCAGTGAATAGTACCAGAAAACAGGAGACCAGGATACACACGAAGTACGTTAACGAACTGGCCCCGAATAGCAGCCAGCGGGAGGTTTAAGTAAGGGAGTGAAATTGAAAACAATAACGAAAGCGTGAGGAATGTAACCGAGAGTGATTGACTAATTGACTGGTGCGGAATGCATGCAACAAGGGGGAAAGGAGATAGGCTGAACCTGAAGTGGGGGAACAGAGAGAAACAGACAGAAGGGGCACGCCCAGCCTGTAGCGACGGGGAAAACACGGACACAGGGAATCCGACATGACACGGGAGGAAAGGGAAAAACATGGAGAACGGACAGGAAGGGAGCGGAACGTTACAATAATGTCTATATCTCACTGTCTCTCTCTCTCTTTCTCCTTCTCTTAAGCACACACACACACAGACTGTTGTTACAGTATAATTTTGCTCAAGTATAACTTGCAGTTAAATGAGCAATCCAGTATTTTTTAGAGTTGTCAATTGAATAAATAGGATTCTATAATGGCATTGGAAACAACCTGATTTCACCTAAAGTGATTATAATGAGCAGCCGCTTTTTGAAAAACAGATGTTGAGGAGTTCGTAATGGCAAGCTTGTTTCTGGTTTGCAATCTTGTGTATGTCGCCCTCAGGACTTTATGGAAAATATGGTGCTCAAATTAGCCTGGAAACCAAATGAGAAATCCCAATGCCCTCATGAAACATACAGTAACTGTTAAATCTGAAACATTAGACAGCAATGTTTAATATGTAAAACTGAAAAAGTGTAAGTAAATGAATATCTGCATCTCAAATTATTGACTCCACTACATTATCTTTAATTATACAACCCAAATCAGTGCTTTTAGTAAGAGTCATATTAATATTGAGATTCAGCCTTATCTGTGACGTCCAGCAGGTCAGGACCCAAATGCACAACGAGACAGTCTTTCTTTTGAAAAGAAGGGTTTTTTATTCGTAACTCCGGGTCGGATCCACACCGGGAAATCAGGTTTAAACAACAAATCATAAGCTGTGGAACCCGTAGAGAGCTGGCGATCGAGATCCAGCGAAGTGGCCAGGAGTGGTCGTAGCCTGGGTCGGGTAGCAGAGTCAGGCGGAGGTAGAGCTGGGATCCACACTGGGAAGCAGGTGTGGCAATTCCAGACCAGGGTAGTCAACTTGGCTCAGCAAGCTAGCATATGGGGAGACAAGTACAACGCGAACAAGGACAGTGTACTCTGACAAACCGTAATACTTTGACAAGGAATCACAGGAACAGCACGGTTATATAACTAGTGTCATTAGAGCTGATAAGCTGCAGCTTGCGGGAAATGCGTGCGAGATCAGCGAATTGATTGAACAATTAGGAAATGCATGAGGAATGCGGTGAAGGCAATTAAGTGTGAGTTGTGTCATTAAGATGTGGTGCAAGTAATAATGTGCAATGTAGACACAATCAGGCAATGAATGCAGACATGATACAATCAGGTTCGGGGAAAACAGAGGAAAACATCAAGGAAGGAACGGGGAGCGGAGCGGATCGTAACATTATCCAGATGTTGATATGGTCGATGAGAAAGAACGTGACATTGAAGATACAGTATGTAGTCTAGACAATGATCTTAATTCGAAGTCTCTGTAATATACTTTACCACACTTCTCTCTAAACAGTCATCTTTTGTTCAAAATATACTAAATGATTTCCTTTACTCCTTGCCCCTTCTTCTTCATCTTCATCTCTCTCTCTCTCTCACACACACACACACACACATGGAACTATAGACACGTGCATTATAAGTTATGGGAAATAATATCATCAATAAATAGGGGCACATGTGCTCCAATGAAAAATTTTTACTGTCAAGCACCGCACTGTTTTTAAAACCATATACAATATGTCACTATTGAAGTATGCTCCAGACACTACAACCACCGGTGGCCTGAAGATCCGCCCTCAACATCAAGCACCGGCTCAACTGACGCCATAGCCAGCAGTAGTGTGTGGAGGCAGCCCCTCAAGTCACGTTGCACCAGCTCTGACATCCTCTGTGCCCAACTCAAAGCGCTAATGGAGAGGCAGGAGAAGCAGGAGGAAGAAGACCGTCAACCTTTTGAGAGAGATAATGGGTTCCATTAGTAAAGCACCGGATTGCCTTGAGCGATATCGCAGGGCTGAAACACCGCAGCTTCCCCACTACCCTCCTTCAATGGCCTTTTCTCCACCCAGAATGCCAATATCCCCACCCTCAAAAACATACGCACCAATGCAGGCACATGGAAATCAATTCCATTACATTACATTAAGCTTTAGTTAGGAAGTTGGCGGGATTTATGTTTTCTCTGATTTCCTGTTATTTAACCATTATATGTTTATTTTAATGTAGGCTAAAGCCAAACATTTTGATCACCTCTTTTTAGTGTATTTTTCAAACCCAAACCTGCATCATAATTAAATCATTTTTTGGTGAATTAAGTGCCTCTCTTTTTGCCTTACAGTGCTTATACATTGAAACATTTGTTAAAATAAATTGCTCGAAATGCATTATTGTGTACTCAGAATTGTTTATAGAATTCAAACAAATTACACTCAGCATACTTAATGACCCACCCAAGCATGTTCATTTTAGGAATTCAATCATCCCAAGCCTAGCTTTTGCTGTTGGTAATCATTAAGAATCAGATAGATGTCCACAGCACAGTGCTGAATGTTCGGCTGCATCAGCATACTGTGCCTCCCTGAGATTTTCATGGTCTGCCTGTATTCCCATTTCACAAAAAAATGCGTAGAACACAACATGTTGTAATCACTTTTTGGCATGAACTTTTAGTGGATATGACTACGTTTGGCCAGCACTCTCCATCTTGCTTTAATACATCCAAATGCGTGCTCTACAGACACTAATAGCATTAAGGTGTCTATTGAAAGCCTCTTCCACTATGGATAGTAATGGCTAGGGAAAAGCTTTGAGAAGCCGTGGAAGTAGGGGATACGCTGGATCACCTGCAAGCATCAGTGGGATGTACACTCCAATTAGCTCCAAAGTGGCTTGTGGGTGGAGGTTTGTTCTTGTAAACAAGTTGGACTCTGCTGCATTATATGCACTGCCAGGGATACCACTGAAAGCATAAAAGCATTTAAATTCCAGGACACCCAAAGTTTCCGATTTACAAAGTTGGTTAAGAGAGGCCAGAATGGGAATATACATGCCATCAACTGAATCGTCTGATGGAGACCATGTTGGATTCACTGAGAACAGGCTATCATGCAAACGGTAACACTTTACAATAAGGGAACACACCTTATGCCTTAACTAATGCATGACTCATCATGATTTAATTAATGCATGAAGTAAAGCATGATGTATCATGAACTCTGTGCGGCTCAATATTAATAAATGATCAAGAAATTGTTAGTTAATGTGATTACTATACACCTAATGTATCATCAATTAATGAACATTAACTCACAGTCATACATTAAGTAACATTTTATCAAACCAGTTAGGTAGACAAAAGCTTCTCAGACCATCAGTGGTCGTAGCAAAGTCTGGGCAGGGGCATCACTGAATGCACATGTTGAACCTTGAAAGGGGATGGGCTGCAGCAACAGAAGATTAGATAATACTTGGTAGGTGTTTCTAATAAAGAGGATATTGAGCATAAATTAGTCCCGTAGGTGTTTGCCATTTATCATTAATTCATCATTATTTCTCACATGCGATCACCATTACTTCCTAAGTACTTGGTGGACTTGTGTCCCTCTAAGTGAAGTCATGGCATGATACAAATTTGGAAATGATTACATAATGTACATGGATAAGAGGCAATCACAAGTTTTTAATCATTTTTTAATCATTACTTAATTACGAGTTCAATTAATTGTGACCCTTCAAGTAAAGTCACACAAGATTCCTCATATAGTAATGATTACCCCATCATCACATCACTATTACTTCATAAATAGCTCAATGATCTCTGCACCCTTGAAAACTTAATGTTAAAAAGTCAAAAGTCGTCCAAATAGAACATAAATGTTTTATTCATTATACATGTGGAACACAATTTATTAAGACATACAAAAGGACCTCATTCCCATTTCCTCTCAGTCGCCATATCTGATTTTTATAAATCCCCTTAGCCTTCTCTATATTTTGTGTATGTCCCCCACTGTTAGGATCAATAAAGCTCCTGCTGTGGTTAACAGTGAAATGGGTGTATCCAGCAGACAACAGCACCCATGTATCCTCGCCACTGATCACTTATTATTGTGGTCCCTTGACGAACGTGTCTTCTGATGAATGGGAGCAGTCTTCACCAGTCTGAGAACTTGCCATTTCCTCTGATACCCCAAATCCCAAAAACCCATTTTCGCCTCCTTCATGTCCTGCCATATCTTCCATGACCCTACTGTTAAAAGAAGAACATTTACAAACTAGAATACACGATACAAAGGTATAGTTGTTTTACCCATCGGAGATGACTCTGGTTGGCCTTCTTGAACACGTAATGATGACTAGCTGATAGCTGACAGAAATCAGTATGAAAAGGTTGAACTACATGTAGGTTAATTGCGACAGCACGTAAAGTAGTTGGATTGAGCAGTGATTAGTTGTGCCAATCTAATCTATTCAGTTGAATATTTTTTTGTCTGAGACCACCAAAATAAAGTTAATGAGTTTTCTTGCACCAGAGACCGTGGCAACTGAAGAATAACTAAGTTAGGCTACTGTACAAGCTCCTCGCAAAATCTAATTATTTCACTCAAGTCCAGTCCTGAGCTCACATGACAGGGTACGTTAGATACATAAAAGTTTAACTCCGAAAAGGACATTTCTAAAGGAATTATGCAATTTAAATTGTCATAGCAGGTAGCTTGCTAGCTATTTGTGTCTAAGATTGATTCAATGCTAGGTCAATTTTTAAATATTTTTTGCAAACATAGCCAACATTGAATGTATTTATAATGAGCTAACTAGCTACATAAGCTACTTACCAGAATTTCAGTAATGCTCATGTAGTTGTTCACTCGTTTCAGAGGGTTAAAAGCATTCCCTGTCAAGGGATTCAGTTTGTTTAGGAGCTTCTGCAGTGCATTGAAGTGCTAGCCATAGGGTGCTATTGCTAGCTGGATTCATACCATAGATAACCTGTAGAAAATAGATCCATACCATAGCGTTCTGTGATTCAGTGACCTTGGAAGTTCAAATTACTTTACAGTTACAGTTGTGGTCCTTATAGGCTATTCATCAATTGTGCCCATTCCCTAATCAGAGCCATGTGTTCAGTGAGTCATATGTTGACCAACCGGAGTCTTTTGTTGACTTTATGATAAGTAAAACACCACCACTATATCTTTGTTATTGTGTCAAGTAAAATCACTAATTGATTCTTATTATGTATTATGGTATAACTGGGTTGAAATTATGACTGTAAGCCCCGTAGTTTACTTGAAACACATTAGAGGTAGACATAGGGTTCACCCAAAAGCATATTAGTCTGAATTATTGAATATTGCAATTCGGCAATCATTGAAAAATAATGACAAATTATGCATTTCCAAAGATACATTTTAATTGCATAAAACGTGATATTACACGCATCTTCTCTCCATATATGCACAAGCGAAGGGGGTGGTTGGGGTTATAAAAATTGGTATGTACACTTTATGTACAGTAGTTTTAAAAGCGAACAGCTTTTATTTTGGGGACCCCAAAACTGAGCTTTGTTTGGGTCCCCAAAATCCACCACTGATGGTCGTAAAAGCTTTTGTCCACTCAACTGGTTTACAGCTAATTTGATGACAGGTTACTTAATGTATGACTTAACTGTGTGTTAATGTTCATTAATTGACGATACATTAAGTGTATAGTAATCACATGAACTAACAATGCCCTGGTCATTTATTAATATTGAGCCACACACGAGCAGAGTGATACATCATGCATTAATTCATGCATTAAATAATGATGAGTCATGCATTAGTTAAAGCACAAGGTGTGTTCCCTTATTGTAAAGTGTTATCATGCCAACTGGGGCTCATTTAGGGATCGCCTAATGCCCTGTTAGTCACTCGCAGTCCTCAATGTCCGAGAGCTGCTGGTTTTCCACCCTCCCTTTACCTGGGAGTCAGTGGAAAGACAGTCTGACCAATCAGTAACACTAATTGTACAGTTAATTACCTGGGAGAAAGAAAACCTGGGCCGGATTTGAGTTCCAGATTTGAATATTGTTGTATTAGGCGATCCCTAAGCAGTACCCAGAGGAAACCCAGGCGCGCACAGGGAGAACATGCAAACTCCACATAGAAAAATACCCTTGGCCTGGATTTGAAGACGTGAGGTGCTATCTTCTTGATGTGAGGTGCTATCCACTGCACCAACATGCCACCCATGGATGCATGTGTTAAATTATTGGAAGAGCAGAAAATAATTAAAGTTGCCTGTCTGCTCAACTGTTGTAAACTTGACAAGATGGCATTGAAGCATAGCCCAATTTAGACAATTTATTTGGTATATTTTTTGCTAGTAGCCTATTCATTTAGGAACACCATTGAAAAACGTTTTTCACCTAAAAATATTAGACCTATAGTCTTTACGTTAGCCCCCACTAGCTCTTTACATCAGGTTAATGTGCTTTAGGCATTTGATTTGCTTCGAGACTAATGGAAAATGATTTCAATGCAATATATTGATGCGCTTCAGCCTGGGACATTATTACGTCAAGTTCATGCGCTACCACCATTCTATTAATGGAAAACAATTCAGAGGAACCTTAAATCGCTGCAAAGTTATATCGATACAGGCACTAATTCATTTCAACATGTAATGGAAAAAGGGCTGAGGGTACCATAGGTCATCGGGGGGTGCCACATTTATAAATTTTCAAACATGACATCAAATATGATATGACAGAGTTTGCACACTGCCTATATCTAATGTAAATGTATGCAATATATCAAAGTATAAGTTGACCTACTGTATGTATGTACATTTACACTGTGCAATTACGTTTGTAAGATATCTGATAATTGATATATTTTAATTGTGCACGTACATATTTTCCTATACCTGAACATATTGCATATATTTACATTTATGCAGTGGAAGTGGGCAAACAGCATAAAAAGAATTGTAATAATTTGCTTGGCAGACATACTATAGTATATGTACAGTCCATGTACAGGCATTATCTATTGTGACAATAACTTTTATGGATCATGCCCTTAGAACTGTTTCAATGCATAAACCCAGAGTATTTCCTCTGGGTTTATGTGAATTATCTACAGACAGGAGATAAACAGCACTAAGGATCAAGGCATTGCGAAGCGTGTGATCGGGCATGTTATTGGATCAATGCGGTAATGAATGTGGCCTATATTTCTAAATGGTTCGCTTGTCAATAACACAATGGGTATGTATTCACATAGCTCCAGGGATCTGAGTTATAAATGAGAGGGTGTTTAAGGAAGGCATTACTCTAGTGAGTGATGTTTCCACTTTGGCATCACACACACACACACACACACACACACTTTTAAAAGCCTACCGTGCATGTGCATTGCTTTTCATACTGCTTCATTTGATAAACATTTAGATAATTTTATGCAGCAGCAGTTGAACAGTATGGTTGTTGGAGAAATATTTAGGAATGAGTACATGGTTCTTATATTCACATAGGCCTGGATCTCTGTAAAGCTGATTTGTGACAATGCCCTTTGTAAAAACTGCTATACAAATACAATTGAATATACGTGCATCCTCAGTTTTTTCCTTTTCTTATTATCATATTTCTACTTTATTGCAAAATAGACTTTTCTATTAATGTCCAACACCATCAGGAGAACAATAGTTGTGAGATAAAGCAAGAAGAACATAATTTGATTCTGCATGTATTTATTTATATGATAATGATACAACTAGATATATTAATGTTTTTTTTTTTTTTTCTTTCAGTTTAAACACATAAAGATACTTCTGTAGCTACAGGGACACGTATGTCAATTATAAAATTTAAACAAGTGAGAGAGGGCTGTAGCATAACATTGCTGAACTGAGACATATATTTATAGGCATTACTGAAAATGCAAACCCACGCTTTGTCAATCGAAATGTAATGCTGTATGAAGGACCCAGCACGGCCTTGTCACTTTTCAGTTAGGATTTATTTTTCTAACTACTTTAACAAAATGTAGACTGGAGAGATGGCAGCACTGTAATTCTCTGCTACTATATGCATTTTTTATGTAAACTGTAGATTTCAGCACTTACATTGTGCACTATGGATTTCAGCATTGCAAATGTAAAGTGTACATTTCAGCAATGCTAATGCTAACTCCAGATTTCACCATTGGTGGTGTGCACTGTATTGTTTAACATTGCTAGCATGGTGGGCTGCAGCATTGCTAATGTTTACTGTCGAGTATAAAAATGTGAGCATGCACTGTACACTTCAGTTCTACAAGTAGTAGTAGAGTTAACAGTGCACTTTAGCATTATGAATGCAGTGATAATTACAAGTCAAAGCCAGAGGCAACCGAGACACTGAGTGTTTGGGAAGGTGCTAAAAGAAAGGGAAAGGGGGAATTTTGTTTAATTCACTTTGTGTGTTTGTCTGTGCGTGTGTTCTTCTGTGTTTCTTACGGTTAGAAAAGATTATTTCCCAAACCTTAAAATGTATATAAATTCAACCAGCCAGAAATATACCTTTATAACTGAAGACTTCAGAAATGTTTTTGTATACTGTCTTCCATTATATTACATTATTTATCAACAACAATAGTTGAGTATTGAGAAGAAAAATCTCATCAGTGAATATCAATACTTTTTTTTACCAACCTTTATATATCAGAATAATTAAAAGTGTTACTCTCTGAAACTGAAAGAACAGACCGCCGGGTTTCCTGGGAAATGCATTGCCATGCTGCTCTTTCTCCCAAAGAGGAGTGCGGCTGTTCGCAGCTCATCGCATGCAGACGGTATTGTCGCAGCCCGGCGAGTCATAGCAGCAGCTGGGAACCATTCAATGCCTCCGCATCTCCCTCGACAACGGCGACATCACAACTGGGGCCCTGGATGCCGAGACCGGCATTCAGAGCCATATGGATGGGGCCCGCGGGACGGGACGACGGCACAGGCCGATCCCGTTCTCCATGGAACTTGTGCAAAAGGCCGATCTGTCAGAGCTCAGTAACTGTAACATGACACTGAGTGTCGTCACATCTCAGTTTTATGGAGACAGACTGTGGGCCTGTTCTGTTCCGATACTGCAGAGGGTAGCTAGTGCAGTGCCTTGTGCACTCCACTCCTCTTCATGTTATCTGCCTGCGTGCAAAAATGTGATCCACAGCAGGATGGATGACTGGTGTAGTGAGAATGATCAGTATAACTACTGTCCTGCCAAGCATATGGTATGCCTCTCTTTCAGTAAAAAATAAAAAATGAATAGATATTGATAGACACTGTATCCACTGAGTCCAGAAGTGAAATTTGCTGCTTTGTATTGATAATTGTAACAACTGCATCTAATTAGATGGTGATTTAAAAAATAAAAATAAAATAATAATAATAAGTCCATTTAAATATGTGAAAATGGGTTCGTTTGGTACATTAACCCAGCAGTCTTGAAAAAAACTCTGAAACATATTATTATACATTTTATTTACATGCCCCTTTCCAGAAACCCAAGGAGACTTACAACTAGATTAACAATTCCTAAAACAATTGTAGGTGTGGAATTTGGATCAGAGACGGAAGTAGGCTACGTCGTTAGTTATGGAAAATTCTGTTATGGAAATTCTCGTCACCATTTTTCCAAACTCGGTTCTTGACAGTTGCTCAGTGCTCATGTAGAGCAGAACGTTAAGTGATTCAAAAATCTGAGCATTCTCACGTGAGCTACTCAGTTAGCTTCAGTTGCGACCAATGTCAAATCATCTGGTATCATAGTATTGTTGGGTCATAACAGTGTTGTGGAAAGCACAGTGATGTCATAATTTTTTTTATTTTTTTTTATTTTTTTTTATTTTTTAAATTTTTTACACATAAGCAGTGTAATATGTTGCAGCATCCACATTCTATTGCATCGGTTTTCAAAATGTGCCCATTGACTCACATTGATTTTTTTGGCGATAAAAGGTCAATTATCTGAAAAAGTGCCTATGGTATAAAGCTAAATATTTTAAGCAACCTGGAGGGTGTATAAATGTATAAAGAGGTATGAATGGTGTCGATTGTGTGAATGGTGTAGAACCTCAAGCCTCAACCACCACCACTGTGTAGCACCCACCTGGGTGACGCATGGCAGCCATTTTGTGCCAGAACGCTCACCACAAATCAGTCAAGTTGGAGAGGGAGAGAACACTTTTTAGCCAATTAAATCAGAAGATGATTAGCTGGCAGGTTGAGAGTGAGAGCCAAGTTACTGGGAAACCACCAACTCTTTGCGAAGAGTGTCATGGGATCTTTAATGACCACTTTGAGTCAGAACCTCGGTTTAACCTCTCTTCCAAAAGACGGTGTCTCCTACAACAGTGTCCCCAAGACTGCATTGGGCCATTTATTTGACTACAGGGAAGATTGCTCACTAATGGCCAAGGAACACCACTTCCAGCATCAACTTAGTTTTCTCAGGTCTCCCATGCAAACACTAACCAAGCCCACACCTGCTCAGCTTCAGCCATTCGGCAGGAGCAGAGTGCACAGCTTTTGCTTTATTTTCCTAGGTCAGCCCATGAAGTGTAGGTATACATTCTCCATTTTATATGTATAAATATGTGCCCCCACCCCCAAAATGGCTGCTATGCTTTGTTTGGCAGCTTAGAGAATGCTCGTCCTGGGCTGCAGTCTCCTGCTTGAATAGATGAGCGCCCACAGGTATGACTGCCCATTCCAGATTAAGATCAAGAAAAGGAAATATTCTGGATAAAAATGAAGTAATATCCAAATATTTAATGACCCTTTTTGTTTAATTTTCTCAGAGGAGAGATTTTATATATGAATATATTACTTACCATCTGCTCGTGTAATTTAGCAAACTCGCATCTGAACTGGTGACTGATTAGAGGATACATAGGGAAGGTGCTGTTAGATAGAATGGAATAAAGTAAATAATAATAATAATAATAATTATTATTATTTAATAGAATGTGTTGTCCATCTCAAAGTGGAGATTTGGCGGGGGTGTCTTTGTGGGGGTTGAAAGGCTAGATAAAGTTCTGTTAAAGTGGAGCAATGCTCCCATTGGTTCATGATAAAAGACAGTAGCACTCACCTAGGGGGAGGGTAGAGGCGTAAAACTAGACGGATTTGTCAGATTGAGAACTGAAGCCATGTTAACCACGCTAAGCACCTCTCACACGCTCTTATCACATTACCAACATGATAGATGTTCCCCCATCTCTGCAGCTAAAGGATTAATCTGTTTTTAGTGCTGAAGTACACTTAGAGCGACCTTGGAGGATTGCTTTACTGTCTCTCTTTCTCTCTCTCTCTCTCTCTCTCTCTCTCTCTCTCTCTCTCTTTATTTCTCTCTCTCTCTCTCTCTCATTTACCTTGGGCTTTTTTCTCTTTTCTTCTCTCCCTCTTTCACTCTCACTCCTTTTTTTACAATCTCTTCTCTCACAGTCTTCTTTGGTTATTTTACTTTCTTTTTCTCTTCCTATTGCTCTCTCTCTCCTCATTTCTCTCACATTCTTCTTTCCTTGGACTTTTTCTCTTTCTGTCCATCCCATGTTTTCTCTTCTTTCTTTCTCTCTCATAAACTCTTGGTCTTTTTATCTTTCCTTATCTCTCATTTTTTCTCTACCACCCCCCTTTTTTCTCCCCCACCCTCTGTCTATCTCTCATCCTTCTCATTTCAATCTCCCTTAAAAAAAAGAGAGGGAGGAGAAAGGCATGTTCATTTTTTCAACAAAAAAAATGACATTGCTGATTACAAGGAGCCTTTAATTATTAGCCTCTTTAATATTAACAGGCAGGGCATATTATGGGACCAGACAGGCCTGTATAGGCCCCAGTCAGAGAAATGCAGTGCAGAAAATTCCTTTAGATAGTAATGTATTCATAAACAAGTCGCCTTCCCATCCAATCAGTGAGAGTTGATAATCAATTAATGCTGGATTGGCCGTGTGTTAGCGTGAAGAGACAATAGAAATAGGCAGTCTAAAATGTAACCAATTGAAAGGCTGTTTTTGAAAAGGTCCTTTCCTGACGTAATTAGATGGATAGAGACCCACGAAGCCTGGTTATTTATGGTCTATTAATGTTACTTAGCAACCGATGAGCAGTGGTCATAACTCCCCCGCACTGGACTCACTGATTTGCATCCTGGTCCTTTGACCTCCGATGCAAGACTTAAATTAAGTTTAATAAATGAAGCTTATGAAGAAAGATCTCACCTTCATTTCTCCCAATCAGTGCATATAATCTCTGGCCTCCTGCTCATTGTTTGTGTACGGAGCATCAACTGGGAATTCAAGCTACATACACTGTGGGCCAGATGTACTAAGCCTTTCGTGACTTAGTTTCAGAGGCAGATATGACGCATTCTGCCCCAGAAACATGCGTGCTATGTGTTAAACAGGAGCACTGAGCTAGAAGCATCTACTTGAGTCATCACAAGGTGTGTTTCTCTCTTTATTCTATATGCTCTAAGGATGGGACGTCTAAATAAAGGACAGGGATATTAATATTATAAGTGTGAACGAGAACAAGGGTCGATTTTTTCCCGTGAAATTTCTCCACATCTAAGGAGCAGTCGTAAATGTGCGGAGGCCTATAAATGGAGTGTTGTTGTGGGGATGATTTCCTCCAACAATGGCAACAGTAATTGTAGCAAGACAGAGACACAGGTATCCAAGGAGAACCACACACTATTTCATCTTCCAGAGCGAGAAATCATGAAACGGTGCAGATTAAGTCATGCGATATTTACTCTTCCGGAAGGAATAAAAAGACGACCTAGAACCTCCCACACAACCTTTCTAGTCCATCTCAGCAATAGTCAAGCTCCTTGCGACATTACTCTTATTAATCTTAAAACAAATATCTTATTAATACCGTTTTATTAAACTGGATTACTGCAATTGACAACTGCCATCGCAGCTGTAATATCACAGTCCGCATTTTGTCTCACTCTGTCCGTAGTGCTGGATACGCTCTTACGGCGCCTCGGCTGATACATACATTTCCCCACCTCAAATGAAAATGTTCAATACACTAAACAGAAGTTTTTATAACTCTGCATTTTAAACACTGATTCATATGCAACATGCTATTAGTAGAGAGTCACATTCGCTGATTGCATAATTGGCTGTAACAAAATGTAAATAAAGACGTCAATTGCACGCGTGTTGCGTACGTACCAGCACACTCTCCTCAGGCCTGAATTTGTGCTGCGAGTTATCTGGCCTTGAGTCTGCCAACCTCTCCCTCTACCATTATCAGAACTATCAGCTGTTGTCTAACCCTACAAAGTAACCCTATCATTCAGTTAATAAATAAACTCTCACAGGGTAAATTTTTTGTCTGAGAGTGCTTTTTGTTCTTTGACAAAAACTTGAATAGTTAACACTGAACATTTGACTGGGCATATTGTTTATAAACTGTTGTTAAAATATTTCTTGCCAATAAATATGTCTTGTTTTTCTGGAATATTTTCCATTTCCCGGTACCATGTTTTGTTTGATGCTGAAAGTAACTTTTAGTTTCTGGTTCCATTTTTTGTATATGCCATGCATTTTTAAATCCTATTTCATAGATATATATATATTTTTAAATGTATATATAAATGTGCAATATATATACATATTTCAGTTGTAGTGGGATATATGTGCTACTGTATGTTTATATGTATCACTGTTTCCTATTCCTAGGGATATTGGCATACTGTATGTCTATTTTTCAAATTCACATAGAATAACAGCAATAACTTATTATTTAACAGCCGTCGAATAAAATAACAGGATTTAAACAGTTAAATAACAGGATTTATACTGTTTTTGCCCTTCATGATATGGTTTGTCACTGGCAACATTGCAGCCTTTTTTCACAGGATCTTTTTATTACAGTGTACTGTGGACTTTTTATGTTTGCATGAGCATGTTCAATTATTGGGCTTCTTAATGCCCTTGTCCATGTGAAATGAATCATAAAAATTAACATGAAATGCACTTTTTTTAAATGCTGTGAATGATCAGAGGTAAGTCATCCAAACACACACAACATGGACTTTACACTGTTTACACTGAGCATGGACAGTAAAAAACACCTGCCAAGAGAGGTTAAATTAAAATATAATATTACATTGAATAAGTATTTAATTAACGGCCACTGCACCTCCTGGATAATGCATAAATATGACTCAGAGTTGGCAAACATCATTTAACTGGCATGTCTTTAAAGTTGTGACATCGTTATCATAATGAGTTGTGGCAGCATTGTGTGAACGTTGCACAGTGAGTAGCCCTGTTTGGTGGATGGTCTCTGCATGATTTGTCTTCTCTCTTTTTGACGATTGCATCTATACCCTGTCGTGGGACGAGCCTTTGAGCTTGTGCTATATCAGATGGCTCTTAAACGTTAGCACGGGTCATCTCGCCTAACAGGCTAAAAGCGATGTTCTGGAGAGCTCGTTTCGTCTCGTCTCGGTCTGAGATATGAGCCGTACATCTTTCTCCCTGGCATTTATTAATAACACCACAGGCGTCTGAAACCCGCCCGCCTTGGGCAAGGTGTGGCTGTCAGCATTAATAACGTCTCGCAAAATGAAGAGCTGCTTAATTCAAAAGTAGCTACTCTGCAAGTGTCAGATTTGAATAATGGTTTGCATAACACATCATTTCGTTGCCTGTGAAAAAATATTCGCAAGTTGAGGTGTGAGAAAGCAGCGCTCGCAGTCCAAGCTGCTGATCAAGACTGCTGGAGCCCATGATTTAGCAGACCGCTGTCGGCTGTGCACTGACTCTTGACGGCACACATCTGAAGTTGATTATCTTAGTTCACTGTATTTTTTTTTCTTCTTTATTTAACAGAGAGTTTTGCTCATTTCTAATGCATCATTTCCCCTTTATGTAAAGAAACAGACGTAATAGGTGAACATTTGAATCAGTAAATGGAAGGACGCCCTCACCAGTCGTAACTGGTTTTTTCATTTTATTTTATTTTTACTCTCACTGACTCAGTAAGGACCCACTTGGGGCTCCCCAGGTCAATAGTGAGGGCACATTTTACCTGCAGGCTTAAATCAAGGGAAACCACAAAATGAGAGAAAGAGGATGACACTTACAGCTCTGTGTATGTTACATAAATGCTGCAGATACCCCTTCATTAAAGATAAGAAAGAGAATTAAAAGCAAAAAGAGAGCAGTGTAGCAGATTAAAACGAGGCTACGTGCTTTAGCATTTCTCCCACACGGCTTTGCGTGTGTGCGTCCCAGAAGCACCCTGGCTCTGCCCACGCTCTGATGCCGGGTTCTAATTTCTTCCACAATATGGGAATGGAAATAATATTGATTCATGCCGAATGCCTTAATGGCACAGCGTTGCCTTGGCAATAAGGACTGAGGCTTGTGCTTGTGGTCGGGTAGGGGGGTTAGTGAGGGGGGGGGTACATGGGGGGGGGTTCATGGGTACATGGAGGAGTGGGGAGATGTTGATGATGGTACCGTGGGGGGGGGGGGTTGGTTATTAACACCTGGGCGTGGCATTGTTGCAGGGAAATGGGACAGTACAAACCCAGTTTTCAAATATGAGTCAGTGCACACTCTCATCTCATTCTGTCTGCACAAGGACGAAAAAAGGTCACTCCTCAAGTACATAAATGGGCAATCTTCAATTAGTTCAATTACTTTTACCTCATATGAATGTAAACGTTGTGTGTGACAGCTGTCCTATAAACCTCCACATCCCCTCATTAGCACGATGGAAAAGCTCAAATTAAATGCAGCCCACATTATTTTCATTAACATCTCATATTAAATGAATGTGGTTATACTTTTTCTTTGAGATAAAGAGTGTGTAAATATGATTCAAAGGGGGTGTCTGCCTCGTGTCTTAATTCAATCAAGCATATTGTCTTGGATGCATATATCCACTTTGTTTTCCATCAGCGATATTTCAAGGTTACGTTATTTCACGCCCGCATTAGGTTGATTCGCTGGAATCTAATGTTGCCAGAGCTGTTTCCACAAATGATCAGTTTACAGATTATCTAAACCTCAAGGATAATATTGCACGTGATTATATAAACCCCAAGCACACTCGCATGGTCCAATTAAAATAACGGGTACTGCAGTCATGGTTTTCTAAAGGAATTAAGTGTTCTGTGCCCTTTTAAACTAGTCGTGCAATTGCTTATGAGAAATGCATGAGAAAGAAATAGATAGATGCGTAGAGAGAGAGCAAGACAGAGAGAGTGAAAGAGCAAGAGAGTGTGTGTGAGGGAGAGAGAGAAAGAGAGAGAGAGGGGAGGGTTTTTAGTCAAAACACATGGTCTTTACATTACAGAGCATCCTTGAGAGAGCACAAGAGAACAGGTCGTGTTCACAAAGCACCTACAGCTCTTAGTTGAGCTTTCTGCTCTCAGTAAGATCGAAATCACACAGCGTATGGACACAAACACGGGCCACAATTGCAGTAGTCAGCCAGGAGGCAGTTGGGGGGGAAAGGAAGGCTAATACCGCTTCACATGCTAATGGGCAGTAACCTGTGTTTGTGACCAGGGGGCATAGTTGAGAGAGAGAAAGAGAGACAGAGGGAAAGAGAGGGAGGATAAGTACAGAGTGAGAGACAGATAGATAAAAGTTTGCCGGGGTGGACGCGGGGGTCTAACAGCATGTGAATACCCCCAGAACATTCCACAGTCATGGGAAAGAAGTGGATTATTGTCTTGGGTTAACCAGACTGTCAAAAATAATCAGTTCAGAGGCAGAAGACGTAACAGGATTGATTAAAACAGTGTGTCCAGTCCTGATATTAAAAGCAACAGGCGGGATGGACAAGAGCTTTTAACACAGGAGATCAGACCTGTGGGATCTCACGGGTGACACTAACGGGGCATTTTTCAGTGAGAAGGGGGCTGGTCAGAGCAAAGTCGTTTTCCCTCATCCCATCTGAGAACAAAAAATACTTGCTTCTTTCGCCGCACCCGCACGGCTCCCTTTCAGTAACTATGACAACACATGGGCCAAACTCAATGTCACATATTCCTTTTGTGACTCTGTGTCCAGTCATTGCATTGACGCTGTCATTCAGCCCCAGCGAACAGCAGTCGTCCATGGATGGCTAAATTGTCTTGGGAAACTCAATTTAGCCATCCATGGATGACTGTTGTTCACAGGGGTACCTCCTTTTTTCAAAAAAATCAGTCAGACAATCCACCTTTTCTTAGTGGATTTGATATGTTTTCTCTTACGGCCCTTTGCTGAAGTAATATAACTGGGTTTTTTCTTTTTATACACGACTCCCACTCTGTTGGGTCTTTTTTTTTTTTACATGAAGTGAAATTTCAAAAGGTCTTCAAAGTGCACCCTTTGTTATGGTGAAATTGATAAACAACTGCAGTGTTACTGCGATCGTGCATTACACGGGACGCATACGTACATGTCATGCGGAGCAAATGAAGCTGGTATCATGTTCCGTTACCCCCACATGAGGCAGGATACTCGCTTATGAAGTGGTACCTGGATACTCTGTGAAGTGGTGCCTGCTCGCTTATGAAGGTGTTATTCACGCTTCGTAAAGGCTTTGTGAATCTCCGCGTGTAATATCAAGAACGACCCTCAGTCGGTGTGTCCCGCCTCTCGCGCAGGTCCGTGAGGACGAAGGGGCGGGAAGTCAGGGAGAGACTATCCTGTCCACTGCAGCGGCGGAAGGCCGGGGTCCGCTGACATCCGAAGATACATTTTACACCACCGCTGCATTTTCTGGATTTCTATAAAGTCTCCCATAAGCCCTGACAGAAGATGTACCTCTCTTCCCCCGGGGCACCCTAAAAACTGCTGTGCCCCCTCATCTTGGACAGGTGTTACCATTTCACAAACTTTTCCCACGTATGCTGAGGTGGCACGGCACACAGCTGAAGGGGAACTCGATGCGAGAGACCAGTGCGAGAGGGCACGCCACAAAACCTTATTATTTATCTCTGTGAGAAAAGGTTTCCTATATCACTCTGCAGCATCATGTACTTTCTTTCTTAAACTTTGCACACAGTTACCTAATACTCAACGTGCTTATTTCTAGGTTTTTCTTCACAGTTTTGGTAAATGATACATTTTGCAAATCATAGACTTTAGATGGTGCCCTGCTGTACTTTAGCTTAGTGCATTACATTTAAGGGAATACACAGTCCATTACACAACGGCCGGATGTAAACAACATTTCGATACTAATGTTGTAAAACATAACGAAAATGACAAAAAACTAAACACGTGGGTTTTTGCAACCTTTCTATATACTGCATGACAAACAAACACATGCAAAAGCCAGGTGGTCATATTGAGGGAAAACAAAAGAATAAATAGATAGAGGGTCAGTAATGGATTCTGAAGTAGATGAAAATGAAATGAAGTAAATAAAAGGAAGCTGATGGATGTTCGGCGCAGGCGGCATAGCGTACTGCAGCGATCCGGGAAGACTAATCTGATGGGGATGAGTCATTTCTTTCTCATTGGACAGGTGCCCCGAGGGAGAGGGGGAGAGAGAGAGAGAGAGAGCCGCAAGCCAGTGAGTGTCCCCTCCTGAGGCCCCGCTCCCATTAGGCCCGTATCGCCGGGAAGATTAATCGAACCTGCGACCGCATGTGCAAGCATTAGTCAGTGGCTTCTTTCTCTGATATCAAAGAGGCTCCTGGCGCTTTTTACAAAAAAAAAATCTCCCCTTTAAACTACTCCGAAGGTCGTTTGCCACACGGAATCAGAGGGAGTGAGAGAGAAAGAGGGGGGGGGGGGAAAGAAGATTCGGGCCTGGAATACAGAAATACATAAGGGATGAGATAAAGGAGAAAGAAAGGAAGTGCGAGGCTCAGATAAGAGGTGTCTTCATCCCAGATTAGGATCTGTCAGCATGATCAAGGGATGGAAGCGCAAGAAGAGAGAGTGAAACGTCATTCGTCACGCATCCAGATTCATGTCGTTCTCAGGTACATCCAGTTGTCATTTTTTGCCCGTTAACACGTACCCATACAAACTAGCGTGTTTATAGCGGAAATGGCGAATATAGCGGATATTATTTAACAACTGTCCACACAGTCAAACACAGATCTTGTGGAAAGTGTGCATAACAATCGTATTTCTGTTTATGTTCAGTGGCATTGTGCAACTTTACACACGTAGCGAAAATATTTGGCAGTGGGTGTTTAAAAAAAAAAAAAAAAAGACAGCTGACCCCTCACCCCTAAAGATGATCTGAAAGCCTGTGAATTGAAGCGGTGAATGTGTTAAATGACAGAAGGATGATTTCACTGTGGGGGATTGTGTTCAGCGGTTGTGGGGAGCTTGTCTGGATTACTGAATCCCACTGAGTCACCATGACTCTCATGTAACTCATAAACCGATGATCACTCACTGATATCCTTGGGTGGTTGATGGTCTTCCCAGCACTAGTGGTTGCCAATTCCCAAGTATTACATAGATTTTGATCATTTACAAACCACATTCTACTTAGTACACATCATAAGTACTTCCCCAGTGCTGAAACACCTGAAGCCCTTTCATTCCACACTCTCAGGGACACTTAGGTCTGCTTCTGAATAGGCTACCTAAATAAAGTTTACTTAGTACTTAATTGTGATAGAGTTTTTATAGTTTTTAAGATATATCGATAATCATCCATAATATCTTTCACAAATCATTATTTTGAGAGTTATAAGTGATGCTCTTACTTTGAAAAAATTACAGGCGTTTGAAAATTGTTGAAGCAGACCTGGGAGAATCTCCAGTGTGCCGCATATTAATTCAACAAATCACTTCAGATAATAAAAAAGATGTATTTTTTACCCTCACCGTTGACAGCATTATTTCTTAAAAGAGGAAATAAAAAATACATTTCTCGCTCTGATAAAGGGCCCATGTTTGATTGCCTGATTACATTTCTTTCAGGGAAATTTTAGACGCCTTTCATTAAGTCATTACCTCTGCGTCTTTGTGATTGCGGTTCCCTCGGTTCAGATAGTACACAGCGCTCATTACGCTATTGATAATAATGAAGTGTTGCACAGAGCAGAGCTTTGTGACCAGTCGGTGTCCCAGACACAGTACATCCGCATTCATTCCTGTCATGTAGATGATTAAACATTCAATAAAAAGAAATAGGACCTGAACGGTCTTTTTGAAGCTCGGCACACTCTCTGCCTCATCGTTTGTAATTCGGCGAAGCAGTGCTGATGAACGTGCGTATTCTCCAGAGGTAAGCAGGAGACTTAAAAAATATATATTAAATAACAGATTCCATTTTTTTTTCTTTCTTTTTTTTTTCTTCAACAGCCAGGAAATAATGTCATTTTTATGAGCTTTGTGCATGGTAGCAATGCAAAAAGGAAGATTTTTTATTTTATTTACAGCGTATGCTAATCATAATGTTCACAAACTGGAAACCCGATTTGACCACGGACACACAAGTTTTGGCCATTTTCCTCAGAAACTGGCATTTAAAAAGCCCAACAAAACCGAAATGAGCATCGCTATTTTACAATAACCCTACGCAGACTTCAATAAAATTTGTGCAACTTACTGCAACAAAGTTTTCTAATTGAGTGAAATGTAATTATCTGCATTTAAGTCTTCAGGCTCTTTCACTCACTTTGCTTTTCGTTTCTCTGGGAGTCACATGACTCCTGACAAAATGCTGACTTCCTGTACCTGACATATGCGTCGCCTCTGTCTGTTCTGTGACTAATACAGTGTATTTCCCTGCATCAAAATAAACGCGCCCATCAAAAAAAGCACTTACCACATTACTGAGCAGCCCCATCAAACTCCAATTAGCATTAAGTGGATTTACATGCAGGGGTCAGATAATTCGCTTTAGGGAAGAAATGGAGGCGTTATCACCAAGTTGTATCTGAAACAGCTGTAGAGAATGGAGACGGTGGTGATTAAATCGAGCGCGCTCACGGAGACGGATTAAAACCGACATGCTGTTGCTGCAGGATGAAGTGTTTAATTTATCTTCTTTCTATGTTCATTTTAAAATTATTTTAACACTCTTGTCACTGTATCCCATGGTTAGCCCCGGATTGCTAACTGTGTTCCTAAAGAAATAAGCAAAACATTAATTCCAAATTATCACAAGTTGATCACCATGACCACTTGTAGGTACAGAGGCATCCCTTTTCACCTGATGACACATGCGGGGGGTGACGTCAACGGCGTCACTCTAGCTGTGTTCCTAATGGTGAGGAGCCACATGAAGCTCATCGTACAGTATTATGGGTTAAAAGTTACAGGGGTTTGTGGAAGGTGGAGAGGCAGAATAAAGTGGCTCTTCTGAAAGTCTGTGTCCTCTGTCCACATAGCGGGGGGTTACTCCTGCATACCTGGCAACTCTTTCAAACAGCTGTTCATATTTTAAAGCTTCAAAAATCCTATCGATTTTAGCGCACTAACAATAGCCAGTGCACTAACTACATGCTTCTAAAATAGTTGCATAGGTAGCTGTTGGCTAATTTGATAGTCAATGTTCCTTATTTTCGCTAACAGATCACTTCTGCTTTAGGACAGTAGCTGTGCCAACTTACACATCAAATCATTTATTCAAATAATCTGTGCATGTCATTTATTCAAATATTCTGTGCATAATAATTTCTTCAAATAGTCAGTGCATATTTTGCCATAGTTTTTTGTGGTTAATTTCTTCTGCTAAATCCCCCATGTTTCATTGTTATATGTTGTATATCTCAAAAATGTGGGAAGAAATAGATATTTTTTATGTTGGGAAACCATGCGGATTTACAGGTATGATTCTACAGTGAGCTGTGTACATGTTCTCTGCAGCAGAGAATACAGAATAGATGGTTCAATCTGTGTGTGTGTGTGTGTGTGTGTGTGTGTGTGTGTGTGTGTGTGTGCGTGTGTGCGTGCGTGCATGTGCGTTGAATAAAAGTAGAATAAGAGAAAGATGGAAAATGAGTGGTGTCCCTATGATATCCACCATTTTTTATTTCTTATGTCAGGCTGGTTTTATCTCTTACTGGTTTAATGTTCATTGGTAATTATAGCTAATCCCAATCTGAGGAAGTATCACTTTGTGCCCTTCTTTGTACAGCCCTGCGGGTCATTATCTGATATTTCATTAGAGATAAAAGCAAAGGGTCTGACCCTATTCGTTGTTCTTAAAAGTAAAGTGAGAGAGCTACAGCAGAACAATGTTATCTCGAAGCCTGTGTTCATACCAAGATTACAACATTCCATTAGCAGAATTCACCTGCCTGACAGACGGACATGGTACTGCTACCTCCGTGGACGTGCATTGGATGTGCCGTTGATGTGACCAGGAATATCCAAGCTGAATCCCCTCCCGAGTGAAGACAGACCTGGAGTCTATATTGCCCATAACGCTGATTCACAAATAAATGTGTGCAGAGAAAAGAAATAAAGAATTAGTACCATTATTATTATTTTTAATGCTTATACCCCCCCTTCCCCCCAAGTTTGAATGTGGCTATCATATTTTTTAATCAGCGTTCATTACTACAACCTCTGCTGTCGATTCAAGAAAGCACAAACTGGCAGGTGCATGTGATGTCATCCAGCGCTTCTTATCATACTCCACTTCTCAAGTCAGACTCATGCAGATATGGGGTTGGAGGAAGACACTACACGTGCCATTTATTAGGCGGGACTTGTGAGTGCCCGATCGACGAGCGGGGGGGAGGGGGATGGGGGGCGCTGGTGCACCATAAAACCCCTAAAACCCAGGTAATGCTAGAGAGCTGGCCACCATTGGCACAGGCATGGTCTGGATTCAACACCATGGACTAGAACAGTGCCTTAACAGGAGCCACCCAACATCCCAAATCTAGAGCTTTTTTTAAAAGAACACAATATCCATTAATGTAATAGATGAATCTGTTTTTAATCGTTCACGGGTTATTTATTTTTTTGCTTGATTAACAAACATCACAGCTCTTGGAATTACCGGTGAGCGTCGGCAGGTAGTTTCCCCGTGTAATGCATGATCGCGGTAACACTGCAGTTGTTTATCAATTTCACCATAGCAACAGGCATGTTTATTTGATGCACCACTGTTCTTTTTGTTTGTATATAAAATAAATGTGATCCGTACAGAAACACTTTGCCGGTACAGATGTAAATCACAAAGCTGTAAGCTCTTCTATTTCCAGCGAACAGTGCTCAGGGCTATTTTAGATTTGTTTCTGTGTTCCAAATTCTTGTAAGATGCATATGTATGCGTCTGCCTCCCTTGTTTCTTACAAACCCGTTTTTCATTTGGGCAATTGAGATATTGAAATGAAACCCATTTATTGTATATCGGGCAGACTGTTTTATAATTAAAATCACCTATGCCTGATAGCACTGAATAATGGATGTAATAAAGGAAAAAAGCAATGGAATGGGAACTCCGGGCAAATTCACATTTTTTCATCTGTGGGCGTGGTTCCAGCTAATTGAACCATATTCTGTGCAATTCAGCATGGACCACCCATTTCAGAGTTGTACTGCGGTTATGGGACAGGATCCAGAATGGGACACTGCCGTCGTACTCTTGAAAAAGATATTCAACCTGAATTAAATGATTTTCATCATATTCATTTGCCTCTAGGGTTTTGTGTTTTTACTTTCCACGGTCTGCATATTTCTGTTTACTGTAGAACCACTGCCATGCCTGCCCGTGTACAAAAATACAAACATACGTGGAACGTAATGACCAAATTTAAATGCAGCTCTAGGGACAGGAATCGCACGTTCAGGCTATCCACAGTGGCCACCTCTGAATACATTTATGCAGTTGGATTATTTTCAGAAGAAATTGAGTTCAGATGCATAGCTCAGGGGTAGAGCCTCACGTGGCAATCAAACCCCAAGCCCAGCCTCTCAAAGGCGTGTCGTGTCAACATTTTTGGCCCAATTTGCGGAGCAGTGTAATTACGCTGTTATTATTCCAATGGTGTTTGAATGTTTGAATATAAATGTGATTCAGGACAAACAGATTCCCAGAGGGCATCTTCTTGGCCAGATAGACAAGTAAAATAGTTAGCTAGCTAAAATTCTATCATTACATTGGCCGTTTTTATTTATTTATTTGAATTTAATTATAATTTTTTTTCTCCAAATTAGCTATTAAGCCTATATAGTTAGCTATCCACTTCACTTCATCTTGCAATTTCCTCTTGTTGAGCTGATATCCATAATATTCCATTACCTCTTGCCTCATTAGAATGCACAGTCTGAGTTGTTACCATGTCAAGACTATAATGAAACTCGATACAATAATGGTTTTCATACCTGATTATAATACCTTGTATCATGAGCAGTTCCTTACTTTCTCCACACTTTCCTCACTTTGGTACAGGTTCTTTAGTCATCCACTACAGTGGTCTTCTGTGGTCTACCAGGCAATTTGCTATTGCTGAGGTCACCAGTGTGTTTTTGCGTCGTAAAAATGTACAAACAGCTGATTCTGACACACCCAGTGTGGCTTGGCTATGCCTCTGATCAATTTTATTTGCAGCCTCACGATGGCCTGCTTTACTGGCATTGACACTTTGGTCCTCGTGTTGAGAGACAACAGCAAATTTCACACCTAGAATAAACCCTAGTTTTCTTTTGCATGAACTAATGTTGCAAAGACTGGTCAAGAAACAGCTGAGCGGCTAATTGTCCCTGTTTAAAAAAAGCTGTAATTCCGACAGGGATCAGGAACGATATGAATGTCAACACCCTCAAATTAAAGATGACAGTCTGTACTAAATTTAACCTCATATTCATGTTTTACTTCAAATCAAATGTGCTGGAGTACAGAGCCAAAACAACAAAAACTGTGTCAATGTCCAAATACCTTCATGTAATACAATACACGTGCCAATTTTGTGTGGTTCTCTGGCTCTCTGTGCCACCTGGTTCTAACCAAGGAACCAACTCTCCAGTTTAATGCTGTGCTCAGAGCTGAAGTTAAAAAACAAAGTAAATGACCCGTTCACTGTGTCGTGGCTGATTTAAGCAACAGCTTCTGGATGAAAGCAGTGTTGTAGGGCTACGAGGCCCATGCCATTCAGTAGAAACCCTGGTTGTGGTGCTGTGTTGTGGCAGCGTCTGACATGAGCCCGGTATCGGCGACGAACATTTGCTCATTCGGCTGGCCTTTGAGGATCCCTGAACCGTTCTGAAGGCGCATCGATCTTCCGCACCGCTGCGAGATTGAACTGCCCCCAATGCTGCTGACGCTGATATGATATTGATTCTTCCCAATGTGCTCCACAGAAGTCTCGGTACCCCCCTCGGAAAGCAGGGCCACTATCTCCCGCATAATTCAGGCTTTTAACTGAGGGCTTTGATGATGTTGCCACGTGACACCATTGCAAAACCTGTCACGCCTTTTCATGCAAGTTTAGAAAAGCTCTTCGTGTTCTTCCACGCTCTGTGCTTCCGGCCTCTGTCCACTGCTGACTTACATCTTCGACGTGTCAATAAAGAGGCCAAAACCTATTTACTTTGCCGGGGTTGTGAGACGAGAAAGGGTGGTGGACATGTCAAATTAAACGTCAAAAAACAGTGAAGATGAATGGTCCCGTACACCACATAGCCTATGTCTTCGCCAGACTTCCCTCTGTATTTCATGTCACTCACATAATAGGGATGCTGACAGTTCAGGTGTGGCTTTAATGCTGGGTTCCATGTACACCGATCCTTCAAAAAAAGGAATATAAAGAAGAAAGAAAGCTGTAGGGACGGGTGCTGCTTAACGGTCACGGGGGCGCCTCTATTTGGGGTTTAATGAGCGTGGGAGTCAAGCAGGGTCGTGTCAGAGGGCGTGCGGGAGCAGTGTACCACCCGTAGGGGCCGGTATCTTTGATCAGAACAGGAGTACGATTCGCCGTGACTGACAGAGGTGCGGCTGAAATGACACTCATCCGGCCCGCACGGTCACAACCTGCCCTCCAGTCACAACCCCGTCTCTCCACCTGACACGTCCACTGGAATGTTCCAATCAAGAAACTACGTCCTTTTTTATTGCCCCGAAAATATTATTGCATTGGGTCTTTTTTGTGCTTTTCCATATTTTCAAATGTCCATTACTGCCCCTTGTTTTCAAAGACATGCTCAAAAAAAGTCCACCATATGACAGCAATTATATATCAAGTTTCTGCAATTAATCAAAATAACATGGTTTATTGCCTTTCTTTTGATTATTCCATGGTGCAGTTTGCAAATTGTTGTACTTTGGATTGCGGCTAGCTTCACAAACTATGCAAAAGCCACCTCCCCTAATTCCAAGTTTAAATCCCTTGGATACCTTAGGGGACCTGGGGGGTTGCTTTAATCCTTATTGAATCAGGTAGACTAAGACCAGAACACATGGCTGCAGCCTCTCCCTCTCTCCCGGTATGAGATTCCATATGCTCATCAGACTGATACATTATCATGTTCCTCTCTGTGCCTTGTTCTGTTCAATTATTTAAATCCACAGGTCAGTTGCTGAGCCGCTTCAATCCCTAGGAAAAAAAGATGATAAAAAAAATTATATAATAGTGCAGCTGGGATTGAATTTTATATCTTCCTGAATTAACATATCTTAATACATTTCTCTTATTCACTCTCTTTCTCTCATTCCCTCTCTCTAACCAACACACACGCAACCCCCCTCTCTCAGTACAGGAAGTATTTATTTAACATCCAAAGGACCTGTGACCTGCTGACTCTGTAGTACCGGTGGTGGTCATGCATTTTGCCATTATGCATTCAGAGAGAAGCAATTTAGAAAATAAATCAGTCTTTACACTCTGTCTTCTCTCTCTTGGAATGCTAAGCTGTTTGGTACAAGCAAAATGGGAGGGTTCAGAAAAGCATTATTACAATTATTTCTGGCAGACAGAAAGGAGGAGCGGAAAAATGAGAGAGCGAGAGAAAGACAGACAGGGAGAGAAAGACAAAGAGAGAGAATAGGATCTCCTTGTCTTTAATTGGGTAGTCTATGGCAGTTGGTGAAGGGGGATCGAAGGGTTAACTGTAGCTGTTTTGGGGAATAAATTAGCAACAAACAATTACAGATCACAGATGTGGAAAACTAAGTTCTCACGCCAGTGGACACCCCGAGATGGGGAAGAGAAAAAAAAGTTTGTTTATGTATGCATTTATTCATTTATGCTAAACCAGCTGTTTGGAACAGTATTCCTTTTTATGCTATCATGTTCTGCTCAATTCATTACGTCGGCCCCTGAGGTAAAAATGTATTTCCGAAAAAAGACATATCACTTACCCTTTGTTTTAGAGGAAAGATTTAGTGTAACCTAAATGCTGTTTTGAGTGATGCATTTTGCAGTCATACCTTGTTTCTTATTTTAATTTGTGCACTTCATCATGACTCTAGTCACTGGTGAAGTGCAAGAGCCAAACCTGATTGTAGGAAGAATATTGTGTGTCATAAAAAAATGTGATGCTTAAATTTGTTGGTACGGTTCCTGGCAATATACTGTAATCAACAGTTCTTTTCTCCACACTCCTGGGTCTTTAAATGCTGGAGAATAGCAGAGTGGTCCTATCCCCACACATGAAAAAGTGAGAGGAAAAGAGAAGAGAACAAAGGGAGAAGGAGAATGAAAGAGTCTCTGCAAACCACACCCAGAGTCAACATTTCGGAAGTTTAGGTCATAAAAGGATGAGGTTAAAAACCATAACTGCGCATAAAGACATAAATATCCTTCATTTCAAAAGCCAACTCGTTGGACCGAGACATAAATCTCAGGGTGGAGAGAGGGAGAGGAGATATATGGGTTTCGGTGTGGTCCAGACTTGCTCCATTACTGTTCCTACCTCTCAGTGGAACACAAGCTGCTTGCCTTCCAGTCGCTTACAGTAACTTCTCCCACTTACCAGCTGAAAGCAATCTTATGGTGTTTTGTGAGTTTTGTCCAACAAGCTGTATAGTTTTTTTTGTTCGGGGAAAACGGATGTCGGGTCAGACAGGAGAGGTTTTTCTGGTCACTGCGAATGGGGCTGCTCATTTTGGATGAATCTCGCACATGAAACTTTTCTTATTGACATGCCTCGCACCTGAAATCAAGACGGAATGGAACTTGCTGTCAATGTGAATTAAGTTGTCTTATTTAATTAAGTTGTCTTACTTTTATTTCTTTATTTACATATATTTAGTTAAGCATCCTTAATTATTATCTTGTTTGTGGAAAAAAAAGCAACTACCAAGATGTCCACCAAAAAACAGAGCATTGTGGGGTGTACAAGGTTCTTCTAACTGGCTTCATGTAATCCAGAGATGGCCCCTCACTTGGTCTGACGATCTCCCCTCAGGAACATGGATAAGCTCTTTCCTTGCAGAAGAATTGCACTAAACTTGTTACCTTAGTAATTATCCCGGTTGAAGGGAGGTTGTGTGAATTAATAAGGGCCGAGGCCTGAATCCCCCCATTTGTGAAAGAATAACCCACTGAGAGTGAAATACCCCCATGTGTGGCACCCCCATGTATTTCATTAACTTCATCGGCCTCCTGTCTTCTGGCTTGATTTGAGAGATTTGTGTGTGTGTGTGTGTGTGTGTGTGTGTGTGTGTGTGTGCGTGTGTGCACATGTTTGAGGTTGTTTGTATTTGTGCGTCTCCACAAATGCACGTGTTGCCAGCAGCCATACTGTACCCTGTACTAATGCCAGACTGCTGAAGTTAAGCAGGTGTGGGCTCAGTTAGTACTTGGGTGAGAGGCCTCTAGGAAAAACTAATGTGGAATCTACAAAAGGATTTCAAATCTTTTTAGCGACTACTTTCTGATTTTCTTTTGGTCCCCTTCATACCCTGGCAACATCACCCACACCGGCCCTTTCTGGATAAGATTGAGGATCCCTGCACTAAACAATACCAACAGGAGACTACCGGAAACTAGAGGTGGAAAATCCAGGTTCAGAAAGAAAAGTCCTCCCCAGTATTTTGTTTCAATTACCTGTATTTGCTAATGAGCACAATTCTTCAGCCATCAGGTAGAACTAATTAGTGAAATCACCTGAGTCATGGGTGGAAGAAACGCATGGCAGGACTTTCTGATGTCAGGACTGTCCACCTCTGCTGGAAACAAAATGAACGAAAGGGTCTTCCTAAAACAGTTTTTCTACAATTTAAAAAAAAAAGGAACAACCCTGTTATGGAGATGGAAAACCTTCATGGGCCTATTTTAATAAATGTTTCTGGAGCATATGTCTCTCAACTAGGCTTTTTTTCCCTCATGTTATAAATACACACCATAAATAAATCCAGGAAGTGGTGGTAATTCCGAATAAGCAGGGATGTGTTCCTGGAATTCTGTGTGCTAGCTCCAGCAGGCAGAAGCACTGCCTGGAAATAGCAACTGCATTGGAAATTGTTCAGTTAGAGTAAAGAGAGGCCTGTAAGTTTTCCAAATCCCAGGGGGACATTGATTGGTCTGTACTGCACTACACATACGATTGCTTTGCCCACAATGGAGATGGGTATAACCGGCATATGCTAAATTATTTGACAAATTGCTTGACTTCTCTGAATTCTCTTCCCTATAGGCCTGAAAATCCTTTGATTAGTCATTAATTTCCATCACTTTACAAAACGGTATTAATTGGAAAATTATGTTAAGCAGAGGGAATTCTTCAGATGCATTGCAAATATTAAAATGTGCAGGTGCAGCTAAAAGCCAGCGGAAAAGATAAGTTTCTTACAATAACGGAAGGAAGGCAAAGGTAGGCGAGTTGCGATAAGACCTTTCTAAGCTTCTCCCCAGAAATTATTAATTGGAGTACATTGTGTTTGTAGAAAGCTGGGACAAGCTCAATGGCGCTTATTGAGTCTGAAAGAGGAATGCATTTACTAGTGTTGCTGAGATACTTGTACAAAAAGAGGACATCATTTGCATCAGCGTGCAGGCGGTGGGAAAAATGTATTTGAATACACACCTGACTTTAATTAACATTAAGGACCCTCCACTGAATCTAATGCATTCCAAAATATGACAATTCAAGACACAGAGTACAGCAGATGTTCCGCAGCTCTGAAAGAGCGCATAACCACACTGCAGGGAATATTATGAAGCAGTTTAGGCTGAGGCTCCTCTCTCACAAGGTCAAAGTAAAATGCAGTTTAAATTTCAGATGGGCCAACGACATTGTATCTTTGAGCAAGGTGCACTATGAGAGGTGGAGGACTAATGAGCCATCCGTGAGAACGAAAGGATGCAGACGCCTTTTGGCGTTGGCTCTGGCGGTTTTCGGTCTTGACAAAAGCCTGGCGGCTCTAGTGTTAATGTGAATTGAATGCAAAATACCTTTCTGAAAAAATGGGTAGTATGTATGTGCAGCAAATGGTACTTTATACATGTGGACTGGATTTGCTAGTTAGTTAGTATATATTAATCTATAAACGTAATCTATAAATCTTCTATAAACTATTTATAAACTCCTTATTGGTCGGTACAATACGTGTGTATATTGTGGGGTAAAAGGAAGAGAAAATGCTTAAATCTGAACAACATTCTAGCTGCTGTTTACATGGAACTATACATTGTTATCGTTTTGTTATTACCTTCTAGTTTTTATCCGAAGTAGAAGTACAGATATTGTAAACATGCATGCAATATAGATTTTTGGGCTGGATTATATGTTAGTTTTGACCTGGTTGAGACTATCCTGGCCTAAAATGAATAAAAAACAGCTCAGGTGAATCAATGTCTGTTCATACTGTAAGTTAGAACTGGTGCACCTTGCAGTGGCTGGTTATCATGTCCAAATAGGCGCAGCAGACTCAGTCAGTCTTTTCTTTCAGAATTTCTTTTTCATTTTTGTTTATTTATTCATGAGTTAATTCTTACCTTCCTCTGCTGCAACACAAGTTTAAAACAAAACCACATCACTTGGGCACTTTAGCTCTTGATATGATATGGCTGTTTGGTGTGTCGGACGGCTGTTAATCCACCTTACCTTTTGAGAGAGAGAGCCTGCGCTAAAGATGTACATGAATGACTCAAACCTTACTGACCTTATGGTGAAAATGCGAGTGCTGATTTCATTAACAGGCGTGAGCCGCGGGAACAAGCAGAACTACATTCATGGTTTGTTTCTCCGCTGACCTGTCACAGCGGGGGAGGGGCAGATGTTTGCATACATTTGCTCAAAACAAACCCACAGTGATGCCTGGCAGCAGACTGTTCTCTGTCCGCACAACTAAGTAATAATTGGATGCAAACACTGATTTTTTTTGCGTTTGTTTCTGTAATTTCTTTGTCACTTGTGGCCTATTTTTGTCTTTCCTGGGGGCATGCGGGCTAACACCGGAACGCGCTCATATTAGAGATGACCTCTGTGAAGAGGGGGTCGGAGGTGAAAGGTCAGAAGGGGGAAAGCTCAACAGATAAATCATCGAGCCTGACAAAATGGGACGATATGATGAACTCAAGGGTCCTTTGAAAGTTAGGTTTTCTGTGCTTCAAGTTGCAGAGGGGAATTTTTTTTTTCCGCGTGAGAGCGCATTGATCATGGTATGTGTCAGGTGTTACTTGGATACTGAAGATGACAGTGTGAGTGTGTGGTGCTTGCGCGCGTGCATGTCGGCGTGTGTGAGTACGTATGTAGCTTTACTGGTTGACAGTAAGATGCAGTATTGATAACGTGTTTCTTTGCACTCTTCCTGACCATGTGATCACCCTCCCCCTCCATTCCTCCCACAGTTACAGTAAAACTGTTCCAACTCCTCCTTCTCCCACAGATACAAAGACACTGAGCTGTCAACTGAGTCAATTCTTCTCCTCCGCTTTGAGGAAATACGTCTCTTCCGCCATGCTATCAGTATGAGAGGGAGTGAAGACCTGTGGAGTTACTCAGTCTCTCGCACAGATGCCTCACCATCTCTGTTCTCCCGTCTGACTGTCAGTTACTCATAACGTGGCTAGCGATGGGCTTGCCCTTTTAAAGCACTGGGGAAATGGCGTATTCAGTGTAGTCATGCGCCTGGCTGGGATGACGTATGATTGGTCGCGGCAGCACCCAGGGAGGGAGAGTGGAGTAAGTGGGTTTATTCCCATCTCATAGTGCACCAGTGACTTCCTTTATCCGACTGAGTGCCTGCATTCTGCTTGTGAGATCGATGACAGCACAGATTAGCGGATTGTGGACTGTGCAATGGAAAAAGAAAATGGTGGCTTGTAGTACGCGGTTTGGAGGAGTTTTTTTTTTTTCTTCCCAAATAGATGAAACATGGTGCTGGGATGATACAGTCTTGTTGATACAAATTTGGCCATTTCAAAATTGTGGCCAAGAATAAATATATAATATATAAAACATGCGTTAAAGAGACAAGCGCACACTGGAAATCTGCAGCCCATCAGGCCAGTTGTGGCTGACAAGTTTCTCGAGTTTGGTAAATCTCTGATTAGCAGGCTGTCTGTCTGTCCACATAGTCCAGGTGTTTATCAGTACAAAGCATTAGTTTACTGCCCAACAGTTTAGAATGGAGTAATGTAGCTCTTTTTAAGTCAAGAAAACAAACATGAGGGGGAACCCCTTAAACAACGCCATCTTTAAAATGTATGCGGTCTTGGAAAAACAAACTGCAACTTCTACTCAAGAGCAGCATTTATTCAAGGGCAGCAATTAGCTTGACTAATATGGCACATTGAACCCCACGCAAAACAGTACTGTTGGGTAAATTCTGAGTTCAAGTCACTGTTGGTAAGAAATAACACTGTGCAGAATGAGATACAAATTGAGACAGCTGCAAAGATATAAAGTACAATTACTTTATTATCAAAGAACCAAATGCATCTGGGGTTCAGTGTCTCCCTGTCAGACAATGAACAAAGTTTGCTCAGTTTTGCATAGTTTTTATTCATTTCATATCACTGGGCAGATTCTAGGAGTGGTCTTTGCGCCACTGCTCAATCACCAGTTCAGCATTCCGCCCACATTCCCCTTTCAGTATCATGTTGTTGTGCACAGTTCGCATAAGAAACTTGTATCAAATGCACAATAGTATCAGCTCATAGCACATTCTGTAGTTAGGGCGGTTCTTCTTATTTTCTAAGCAAAGCACATCAGTATTCATCATAACATTTTGCAATACAATGTTCTAAAAAACTAATTTAAACAAATTTCTCTATCAATCCCTCCTTTTATGATTTTATACCCTATACCAAGTCATAACTAATACATTTCATTTACATCAGTTTTTTGCCTTTCTGTTCTCACAGGTTTTTAGCCAAAAACGTCATCAGTGAAATGTCCATTGTTCAGTGTTTTGGGAAGCTTATTCTTCGAAAAGCTTCACAAGGTTCACGACTTCCACCTCATCATATTTCTCGGGAGGGAACACGGTCTTGTAATCAGTTTCATTGTCTGTCATAGACAATGCTTGGTATTCAGGAGTACCAGTGATCATCTTAGATATCAGTCCTTTTATCAGGGGTACACCACAACAGCTGCAGATCAGGAGCAATCCAAGTGCTCCTGCCAATAACCCTCCTACAGCTAGGATCGCCGTCTTCCATCCCCCACCCAGAACCCAGTTCCACCAGCCATCTCCTGCCGAGGTCAGTTCTTGTTGTTGGAGTCTGACCAATTCTCTCAGCCTATTCATGGCCTGGTCGATCTCACCCCCATCCGCGTCATTTGCTGGCACAAAGGTGCAGCACGAAGCTCCTACTAGGACACACACACCACCTTGGGAGGCTGTTAACATATCCAACACCATCCTGTTCTGCAGGGTCATTAACCTTAAGGCTGTTAATTCCCTTTTTATTGATTCAGTAATATCAATAGTCAAATTCATTATTGCTGTCATTCGATAATTCATTGTTTCAACTCTCAGCATTACTTTTCCCACTCCAAGTTGGGGAAAGAGAGCCAACATCACCTTTTCTCCTGTTGTCCATAATTTCTGATCATCCGGCACATTAGACCCCCACACAGCATCATGCCCATCCCCAAGGTCTCTCTTACGTCGTCGCCAGCTAGACACGTGGTCACTTATGTTTCTCAGTGATATGATGTTTGTGTGGTCAGTTAGCATTACGTATGCGCAGGTTCCTGCCCAATTAGCAGGTAAGGCCAAATACACCTGTTGTCCACACAGCCAGTACCAACCATCCACCGTTCTCGTTCCATTTATTGTAGGTGCCAAAGAAGTACATGTTGTGCTTGGCAATGGTTCTGTATCATAAGTTTTGGATTTCCCATAGTGTGGTCTGCAATAGCTACTTGTGTCGTTGCATAGCGTCGTTTCACCCAGCCAGACTGTCCCATTACCTTTTACACAATGGACTAACCCTCCGTGAGGTCTATATGGTACCGTCATTATGGGTTTTGTTAACCCTTGTCTCGAAGTTTTCAAAATCCCATCACGATCATTACAGTTTATTCCAGCTATTATTTTACGAGGTGAAGTGTCAACTTCAGAGGTGGGATCGAAATATGTCAATTTACCTGGGTGGGTAGACAACGCTATTGCACATGACACGGTGTATGATACATTTAGAGAAGGTGATGATGGTTGCGCCACTGTTACCCTAGGTGCTATTGAGGACACAGGCATATGGGTGCACACAAAACAGTCATCTTTGTGGCCACTACTTTTTACCGTGCGATTAGCAAATCTCCACCAAGTGTTTGTAGCATATGCATGCGGGGGATTGAGTGCTGTATCATGCTCAGGAATATTTTGTATGAACCTTTTGTGACGCAGGCCATTTTTATCTACTGATATCAATAGCAGAACCATCAGGGTTATTCCCAGCCCCCACAATACCCCGCGCAACATATCTTCAGGTGTTTTACAGTTTCAGGAGCTCACTTTCTTCACCAGTTTTGAGACGACAAGCCCTATTGGTTCCTGCCCCCTTTGTAGCTGGACTAGCTCTCTGTAACTCCTTCTGATACGTGCGTTACCTTTTTGCAGTGGGTCATGTGTATCCAAGAGGAACGTTCGGCTATGCGGATAGCGGTGGGTGTGGACAAAAGCACCTGGTAAGGTCCTTTCCACTTAGGGCTGCTCCAATTTCGCCGTCGTACGTCCTTTATCAACACCCAATCTCCTGGTTTGAGCTCTGGCACTGGTTCTGGAACTGGCTTCTGGGGAGGCAATAGACCACGCACAACCTCTTTGTCAGTTAACATTTTTCTCATATAGTCAGCTAACGTTGGTCTTTCATCATCTTTCTTATCCCCAAACTGTGGTAACCTGTAAGGTTCCCCATGGACTATCTCGTAAGGAGACAGTCCATGTGGACCCCTTGTGATTCTCATACTGGTCAGGGCAAGGGGTAAACATGCCACCCAGCCCCATCCTGTTTCCTGCATAGCCTTACTCAATTTATTTTTTAGGGTGCCATTGCTTCTCTCCACTAATCCAGCAGATTGTGGGTGGTATGCACAGTGCTTTTTCATGTTAATGCCCAATTGTTTTCCCATTCTGTCTAGAACTGCATTCCTAAATTCTGGGCCATTGTCACTGTACAATGTAGCTGGTATTCCCCACCTTGGTATTATTTCTCTGCATAATATTTTTGCCACTACCGATGCGTCAATAGTGGAGGTGGGAAATGCTTCCACCCACTTTGTGAATGGGCACACCAAAACCAGGCAGTTTTTCTTTCCTTCACTTGGTGTGAGGTGGATGAAATCCATCATCCATGTTACAACTGGTTTCCGTTCAAAGGGAATCTGCCCTGGTGTAGTGCACACATTCCCTTGTGGATTGTGTTTCAAGCATGTCAAACATCGTTTACAAATTTTTTTTGAGTAGTTAGAGAATCCAAACGAAGTATATCGTTTGTTTACCATATTAACCATCCCTCCTTTTGAGACATGACTTACACCATGGCTCAATTCCGCCGCAATTGTAAACAAAGCTCTGGGTAGAACTGGTTTCCCCTCTGGACCCACCCACAAGCCGTCTGCGGTCTCAGTGCATTTGTGATTCCCCTTTCATGTGTGCAGCACATTTACATATGGCCAATTCTTCAGGTAATTGTAGTACTGTGATCAAATCCAATATCAATGGTGCATGCGCTATTGGTTTACCTGTTGAGGTAATCATACCTTTGTTTCGCCATTGACCTGCAAAAATGTGGCATGTAGAGTGTGCATATTGAGAGTCAGTGTAGATGGTAGCTCTTTTTCCTTTTGCTAACGTGCATGCTCGTGTCAGAGCGACAAGCTCGGCCATTTGTGCAGAGTAGTGTGGTGGAAGGGAGTTAGCTTCAGCAGTCTCAGTCAGTGTACATACAGCATAATCACTTTGATTGTTTCCCTGCATGCTTTTTTTACAGGAGCCGTCTACAAAGTACATCAAGTCTGAGTTAGTCAAGGGTGTGTCTTGAAGGCCTGGACGTGCTGATACTGATCGTGACGTTTCCGCCACACAGTCATGTGGGTCACCATCATCAGCTGTGGGCACCATTGTTGATGGATTCAATGTGGTGCATCTCTGTATTGTCAAATTTGGTGTAGCCAACAATACTGCCATGCAAGATAATTGTCGCGCAGGGGACAGGAAGGTATTCTTGGTCTGCAGTAGTAGGGCAGACACAGCATGCGGTACCAACAATAACAATGGTTGGTACAGTACCACCGGCTGTGACGCTCTCACTGCTAATGCCGCTGCTTCCACAGCTTGCAAACAGCATGGCATTCCCTGTGCTACCGCATCTAAGCGGGTGGAGTCGTAGGCCAATGGCCTCTGTTTTCCCCCAAATGTTTGCATAAGCACTACAGTCATGAAACCCCCCCTTGTGTCCACCGTCTGTGTATATGGTTTGGTTGGGTCAGGATTCGCCAGGACCGCAGAGCTTACCATTACCTTTTTTACCTGTTCAAAGGCTTGGACAGCTTCTGTTGTCCAATTAATTTTGTCCCTGGCTTCCATTGGCTCCCCGTAAATGGCATCTAACAGGGGCTGCGTTAACTCGGCATATGCACAGATCCAGGCTCGGCAGTAATTTATTATTCCCAAAAATGACATCATTTGCATTTTAGTTACAGGTCTTGGCGCCTGTAAGATGGCAGTTTTTCGGTCTGGCATCAGGCTACGCCCCTCGCCAGACAAGTTGTGTCCCAAATATTTTACATTCGGTTGACACCATTGTAATTTGTTCCTGCTGACCTTGTGGCCTTGTTCTGCTAGAAATCTCATACAGGCAAGGGAGTCTTTTTTTACAATGTTGCATCGTATCTGAACAAATTAGAATGTCATCCACATACAGTAAGATCTGACTTCCTGCAGGTGGTTCAAATTTGGCCAAATTTGCTTCCATGGCTTGCGAAAATATCGCAGGTGACTCTACGTATCCCTGTAAACAGCGTATGTAGGTGTACCTTTTATTTTCAAATATGAAAGCAAACCAGTATTGAGACTCACAAGCTACAGGTATGGAAAAGAAAGCATTTGCCAAGTCTATAACCGTAAAAACTGCAGCATCTGGTCGCATGTCATTTAGCAAGGTGCTTGGATCAGGTGTTATTGGCACCCGTGCAATCACAGCATTGTTCACAGCCTGGAGATCCTGCACCTCCATCCCACAGAGGGAGGAACCTTCTTAACAGAGATCCTGCACCAACCTCCATCCCACAGAGGGAGGAACCTTCTTAACAGAGATCCTGCACCAACCTCCATCCCACAGAGGGAGGAACCTTCTTAACAGAGATCCTGCACCAACCTCCATCCCACAGAGGGAGGAACCTTCTTAACAGAGATCCTGCACCAACCTCCATCCCACAGAGGGAGGAACCTTCTTAACAGAGATCCTGCACCAACCTCCATCCCACAGAGGGAGGAACCTTCTTAACAGAGATCCTGCACCAACCTCCATCCCACAGAGGGCGGAACCTTCTTAACAGAGATCCTGCACCAACCTCCATCCCACAGAGGGAGGAACCTTCTTAACAGAGATCCTGCACCTCCATCCCACAGAGGGAGGAACCTTCTTAACAGAGATCCTGCACCAACCTCCACCCCACAGAGGGAGGAACCTTCTTAACAGAGATCCTGCACCAACCTCCATCCCACAGAGGGAGGAACCTTCTTAACAGAGATCCTGCACCTCCATCCCACAGAGGGAGGAACCTTCTTAACAGAGATCCTGCACCAACCTCCATCCCACAGAGGGAGGAACCTTCTTAACAGAGATCCTGCACCAACCTCCATCCCACAGAGGGAGGAACCTTCTTAACAGAGATCCTGCACCTCCATCCCACAGAGGGAGGAACCTTCTTAACAGAGATCCTGCACCAACCTCCATCCCACAGAGGGCGGAACCTTCTTAACAGGAAACAAAGGAGTGTTACAAGGAGAATGTTTACAAAAAACCAGTACCCCCTTCTCTAGCAGTGCTTGGATTAAAGGTCGCACACCTTCTATCGCTTCACGTCGTAAAGGGTATTACCGTTGGTACGGTCTGTGGGTGCCTTTTGGTATTATCTCAAGGGGAGTTACTCCCTTCATCAAACCCACATCTGCTGATCCTTGTGACCAGAGTTCTTTAGGTAACGCCTCCAATTGTTCCTCCTGTTCCCTAGTCAGCAATAATGATCATGGCGCCATGGGGGGGCTTGTAGGCTCCTCACCCTTTTTCCATGAACAGTCCAATTTAATTGTTGACAGTACATATCACATTGCTGAGAGTGATATATACCTTTGTCAATTGTTTCCTTCCAATCGAAGGTTCGCTTCCCCTTTTCTACCAGATTAATATATCAAGCACTGGTTGCGTCGCACAGTGATGTTCCGTGCTACCACTAGCTGATTTTGTGCTTATTTTATCGGTACTCATGCAGTACGGAAAGCATGCATCATTTCATCTTATCACTGTGCGACATGCTCCGGTATCACATAGGAATTTTACTTTTAATTTTACAACCGTTTACCCACAATGTTAGCCACGCACATCGAGGGCTCGATATTAAGGCATAAATGTGAGTCCACTCTCCCCCCCTCCTTCTCCTCCTCGGAATCTTCTGATTCCGGGAGGAGTTGTAACTGCTGCAGTCACGTTTGGGGAGATTGAGATTCCCTCTGTTCCTTTTTGCGATCCGGGCACTCTCGCGCCCAGTGACCTTTTTTGCCGCAGACAAAGCACAGGTTTTTTTCTTTATCTGGTTTTTTACGCTACTTATTTTTACACTCACTCTTGCCTTCTTGGGCAGGTGGCTTTTGCTCTACTGCTGCGTAGGCAGACGAATCAGAATTACATTTTTGCTTCTTTTCTTATCTAGAAGCTTCCCTTTTTATTCTCTCGAAATGGGTCGCATGGTCCACTACCTGGTTTAACCCGCCTGTCGGCCACGTTATTACATGTTGTTTTATCAGTTGTCACAGACTTGGATGTAACCCGCTCATAAATGCACTTTTTAATTATTAAACATAAACTCCTACGTCATCTGGTTGAGGTGGCGGTTCTAAACCGCTATTAATCATTAAACACCTTTTTAACCTATTTAGGTACTACATAACCAATTCTTCTCTGTTTTACTGGCAATCTACTATTACCGAGTAGTTACACCTTCCCCGATAGAATTGTGTTATCCTTCCTAATAGGGCATCAACCGGTCCCCAATAGGCGTTTTGCGCTCTCAGTGCTGCATCAGCTGGCATTGCTACCCATGGTCGCCACACACCTTCATCCGCAACCGCCCTCCAATCTCCCTCGATATTACACCACCCAGTTTTTAACACACACCGAACACATCGCTCTATCTCCAATGAGTGTAGTCGGTAACTTGCAATTAGATCACGCATGGTTTGTACGAATTATCTCGGACCCTGATCAGGATGCGGGCAGTCCGCATTTGTCCAGGGTCTGTGAACGTACATGGCCTGGTCATCGTTTTGCCCCGCTACCTGGATCATGGGGAATAATTCCCCATCAGCTCCCATCATTGGAGATCTTGGCTGCGTGGTATGTTTACTGCGGAGGTCATAATCAGATAATACCGGAGGCGGTTTCGATGGCTTGGTGTTTAGTCTGCGGGGTAGCAGTGAGCCCTTTTCTGATTGTGGTGCAACAACATCCCAATGGGTGGGTGGCTTATCAGCATCTTTTAGATCTGAATATACCCTGCTTTAGGTACACCCCCGGCAGCGCCCTGCTCAGCACCGTAGGAATGAGGTGGTTCTACCTGCTCAGCCACGAGGGGTTGTTCGTCCCCCGGTGCTGGTGGTCGAACTCCTCTGTGGCCAATTAATGTGTCATCCTCAGCTTTTAATAATACCTTCTCTAATTTTTGCGCTTGCTTTTTAGATTTTTCTCTTTGCATTTTTTTTTTTTACAACAATAACAACAACAACCACCTTTCCCATGTTACAGCTATATCATTTGCACTTCAATCAGCACGTGTCTATTTTTTAAAAGTTTTAACTCGGAAAAATCGCGTCACTCACCCAGTCCGTTGAGGGATTATATTTGCCTGGCCTCGCTATTTATCCAAGGATCCTTCTCGATCCGGACCGAGGACTTTCCATAACTGTATCCTAACAGCCCCGTGCACGGTTTCAGACGTCCTTACTCCCTCGCAGCGCCCAGGGTGAGATATTGCGATCCCGGAACGAGCCCCCAATTTGTTGGGTAAATTCTGAGTTCAAGTCACTGTTGGTAAGAAATAACACTGTGCAGAATGAGATACAAATTGAGACAGCTGCAAAGATATAAAGTACAATTACTTTATTATCAAAGAACCAAATGCATCTGGGGTTCAGTGTCTCCCTGTCAGACAATGAACAAAGTTTGCTCAGTTTTGCATAGTTTTTATTCATTTCATATCACTGGGCAGATTCTAGGAGTGGTCTTTGCGCCACTGCTCAATCACCAGTTCAGCATTCCGCCCACATTCCCCTTTCAGTATCATGTTGTTGTGCACAGTTCGCATAAGAAACTTGTATCAAATGCACAATAGTATCAGCTCATAGCACATTCTGTAGTTAGGGCGGTTCTTCTTATTTTCTAAGCAAAGCACATCAGTATTCATCATAACATTTTGCAATACAATGTTCTAAAAAACTAATTTAAACAAATTTCTCTATCAGTACTTACAGTTTTTAACACTTGCCCAAAAAGCACTTGCGATTGGCTGTAATGCCGGTTCACATGTTTGATCAGTTATAAACTGTATAGCTTAATAGAAGTCGTTATATTTTCTTATTCATTCCGATAATAACAGTATCCCTGGACTGCATTTCATTAAGCACATTATGACTACACTTCACCGAGTGAAGTGGTACAGGGAAGCCTTTCAATTAGCACTGGAGTACATGACAGCGTTTTATTAAATGCAGTAGTGTGGGAGTCCATGTTTCATTAAGTATGGCAGTGCAATGTGGCGTTTCATTACGTACCGCCATAATGAAACACATGGTTCCACTTTAGGCTCGAGAACTCCCATTTAAATGCCTTCTGCTGGCCAGGTGGGATTTCTATTAGTGATGTTAATGCAATCCCAAATTTAAGTGGAAAAGTAATCTTGAAGATTAACTCAGGTGAATTCCATGAGGGGGGATTTCAAATCCCAGAGCCAATACTTTTAAACCCTCTTTGTTGTGCTTATAAATCGGTCACTCGATACTGTGGAAATAGCTGTGCCTTTCATCACTTTGGGAAAGATTTTAAAGACAAAAATGAGGCCGTATGCTGCCAAGTGAGTGGCATAACCCACGGTGTTGTGGTCTTAGCTGCATGACAGAAGCAAAAATAATAGCACTAGTAATAATGCATTCACCTGAGCAAATGATAAACAATAGGCAATGATTACCTTAATAGTTTTTTTTTGCAAAAAATGAGCGCGAGACAGAAAAAAAGGGGGCGAAAAAAATGCTATTCACAAGGAAATGGCGGAGCCTCTCTTCAGAGAAGCCGTTTATTTTCTCTCTCTGATTAGTCGGTGAGATTTGGAATGGAAAAAATAACAGGAAATGGAAAAAAGGGAGCTTTTGACAGACAGAGCAGAAAGAACGCAGATATTATGCCTGAGGTGTAATGAGGATTAATCAGGATTAATTCACTCCTGGCTGAAACAGAGGAGCTGCCATCTGGAAAACGGCTGATTAAGGGTACGTGGCTATACTGACTTCATGACCAAGTGCTGGGTGACACGAGGCTGCCGAGAGACATCAATGGCTGAGAACTCACCCGCTTGCCACCCGCCTAGGCGTCTTTCAGCCAGCAGGGACACTGTGACACCATTTACATTATTTTCCATGACAGGAACAGGCAGGTGGGGGTTTAACTGTAAATGCATTTTATGTTTACATTTATTAATTTACATACTTAATTTACCAGATAGTCTTATCTGGAGCAGCTGGCAACGTAGTGCACAAAATAAGATTTAAAAAGTACCAGTTTTGATGCAAAAAGAGACTGCAGCGCAATTAAATCATCAGTGTCATGGTGATTGGGAAATATTAATCCAGCTTTTGACATGATTTACAAAGAGCATCAGACGCGGAAGCAGATGAACTAATCTTAGAGAATCTTAATGTTGCAGCAATGAGACGGGCCCATAAATTCAACCAGAGATTTAAAAAAAAAAAAGAAGATAAAATCGGATGAAAAGTTATTAATATGTCAAATTTAATTGAAAGGTTACAAAAGGAAAGAGAACATAACTGGAAGGATATTTCGTATTCCTGCAAAGAATGGTTAATCAAGACTGCACAGACGGACTGAAGTTTCTCGATCTACCACAGGGGTTGCTCTTGTGCAATGAACTGGGGAATGCTCAGCACAACTGTGACTCGTCCTGGCAACGTTATTACTCTTAGAGAAGGAAAGAGACAGACAGAGGGTTTATTCTTTCTTCACGTGGCGCTGTAATGGCGACATGTAGTCCAGCTGTCTCTCATGTTCGTGTTTGTTAATTTGAATGTATTTTGTTGTGTCTGGCTTTTGTCTTTTGTTTTTTTCATGCGCTGTTGTGTCTGTTGTGGTAGGGGGAAGCGGGCTGTAGATTGTTCAGGGAACTCATGCTGCTCGTTTTGATATTGACGAATTGTATATTCTGGATAATTTTGTTTGTGGTCGTCACCATGGAGACGCATTCACAACATATGCTCGGGAATGTCCGTTGGATCTGCAGCTACAAAGTTTACCATCGTTCTTAACCAGAGTTGAAGATGTCGGGACTCGGGACTGGTCTAGGACTGCAGGCAATCTTCAAGACACCACCAGGGGAAAAAAAGGAGAAGATAATGTGGGGGAGGAGTGAGGCGATAATTGGGAAGGCTGACTTTGTTTGATATGTGTGTGTTGTGGGTCTGCCCCACTGTCTATGTCTTTTTTGTTGTTGCTACAACTTCCTTCCCCTAAAAAAAAAAAAAAATAATTCTATATTATATTTCCAATTGCTTACTTTCCTCTCTTGCATTCTTCTCTTCGTTTTTCTCTCTCTCTCCTTCCCCCCAAAAAAAAAAAAAGAAGGAAGGGATGCAAGGATGAGACACGAGGACGGAGGAATCGAGGCAACATGGATTAGACAAATGGAACGTTCTTGCTCAGTCAAGCTTCAGCATCATATTATGCTTACACGCTTAATGCTTTTCAGCCTATTTTTTATTAATAAACATTTATTAGTCATAAAGAATGAGTGTCATTATGGATTAAAGCGCTTTATAATAAATGGAAAATAACGGTTAAAATGGATTTGTGTAGGGGTGTGCCTGCTACGCGGTAGATGTGGAGAGGTGAATAATTTATGCATGTCACGTGTTCCGCGAAAAGGCTTCTGCAAAGGCTACACTTGTATTTTCTTGCTGAATTATCCTCCAGGAGTCTCCTCGTTCCTCGCTTCTCAGTCCTCCGAGGTGCATTTAGCGGTTTGGAACGTCCTTAAAGATGGCGGACCTCGATTGATTTCCGGGTCAAACGAGGACCGAGGAGACAGGGACAGATAAAATTATTGATTGGGATGAACCCACTGTCTCCGTCAATGGACCGACAGTTCAATCTGTCTGCTGTAAGGCAGTGTTTTTGCCTGTCAGAAAATGGCCAATAACTATGATATTCTGACCACACCTGACAACTTATTCCACCACAACCATTTTCCTTCTGCTATCGCCACAACACGCTTCCATCAACAACAAAAAAGTTGAGCGTTTGTTTTGCAACAAAAATAATATGAGGACTAGAGATGCATTGTCTGGATTTAGGGAGAGACAAAATCAAAATCGTAATTAAAACAGAGACTCCAGGTGAGAGCTCGTCCGGATGGCTGTTTATTCTCATTCCTGCTGCTGTTGCTGCTGCTGTTTTTTTCTGGTGCTGTGCGAGTCCTGTTGCATTTTCAGATGAAGGAGCCAGACCCACCACGGTGTGTGGTGCCTTCAATAAATCCCTGTCTGACCAGCGGGAGTTTCTGCGCAGTCCTTCAGGACATAATTTTCACTTGAGATACTGAAACTATGTGGCTTTGTACTGGGCCAGATTGGAACTGTCTGCAATCTGCAGTACAAAAACGCGAGGAAATTAACAAAAGAAACACAATCACGTCTGTCTGAAAAAAAAAACACGCGTCATACATTTTTGCTTACATTTTTTTAAAGCACAAAAAGGGCTGTTAGATTGAACACATATTAGGTGCCACAGTTCTGTATGTCTGGTGCTACAGTATTGCAGCTCATGTTGAAAGGCAGGGTTTTTCAACTGCTTCTTCCTGGGGGGCAGATTGTATTTAGAAATTATACATGATGCGGCAATATCCATAGGCTTTTTTAATATACTGTATGAACAATAAGAGGTATGTTAAGTGTATACAAAGTAGACACCTTCTTAAAATATGTACAGATATTACTTATTATTGTGTCACTGGTGGGAGCTGTTCAGATACAGATCTGGACGCAGTCACAATAATTGATTTGGCTATTCCTTCTTTAAAATATATATTTTTTTCTTCTCAATAACCAGAAGGTTGAGAGTAGGTTTGTAACGGCCCGACAGTCAAATAGCCCCGCTGTGCTGTATCAACGGGTGCAATTTCTTTCCTCTTGCTCAAACAGTGGGATTTTCTCTGTTCATAATGGAACATTGTTAGAACTGTATATCCTGCTTGTTAAAGCTGTATATGCTGCTCTAATTATTCCTTACACTCCTTGGGAAAGGAAACAGATCTGAATTCAAAGTAAGCCAGGGTAAATGTCAGATGTACTTAATATTCGTGCAGATGTGAGGAGCCTCACATTGGAGCAAATGACCACATATTTAATCAGTCATAAATCATATCAAATGAGGGAGCCCGCTGTGATTTTAGCTATATTTCCATACAGTACACCATGAAGCTAATGTATGCAGAAGCGGGCATGATAAAATAGCCCCCAGCCCCCCCCCCGCCCCCATATGCAAACACACACACAGAAACATACATTATACTGCATGATATTCTATGCAACTTGTTCTTCATGCATTCATTTCCATACAGTTCACAGTGTGAACCGTGGCTGCTTTTGTAACTTAAATGTGCCGATTTGTGCCGTCGTGAATGTGGCTAACATCTGGCCGTCGTCCCGGGGAGTGCGGACGAAAGTTCTGAGGCGACGCCAGTCACAGCTGAGCTCCGATGAATAAAGATACCATTTAGTTGGAGAGCTGTGAAAGCGTTTCCCTTTTCTTTGACCGAAATACGACTTGAGATTAAGCTACGCGCCTCTATCCCAAAAATAGAAAAGAATCCTCTGGGGCTCATGTGAGGCACGAGAGGGTCAGGATGCATCGCCTCCAGTCGGAGAAGAGACAAAATATCATTTCAGAGCTTTTATTTTAGAATTCTTATTGAACTCTGCTGCTGGGATGCACCACCAAGCTAATGGCCTATTCTCGGGTTCAGGGCGGGGGCACTCCCTGCTGTCCGCAATCCACATAAAAATAAAATAAATATGCAGAAAGTGAATCAACTCCAGTAGGGCACATTTTACTCTTATAGAGCCTGGATTTGATTCCTTTTGGATACATACAAATACTGCCGAATTAACGCTAAACATTTCACTGAGGAAAGTCATTAGCCTTGCAGGGTGACTGACATCGTACCTGGGAGGCCTGGTTTCAGTTGACAGCCTTTCCCCCATTATAATGGGCAATAGGGACTCTGGTCTAACAGCCACCTGCAGTCAGGAGTGGGCAGCATTGCAACACATCTATTTGAAATACGGATTTACACGGGATGCATTTCATACGTAATACAGCTGGCTTTCCGGTTTACAGGGTGCTTGTACGGTTTATACCTGCCGTACCGTATACCTGTTCTGCCAAGCAACCAGCAGTTTACAGATGCATTTACTTTTGGAAGGTATTTTGTATTTCAAAGCAAATAGTTTTTAAGTGTATGTTTGCCCACCTGCGCATGCAGTCTGCCTGCAACCAGCCGCAGTCCTCTGACGGAATGACTGCGTGACTCAGCTGGTCTCCCGAATCAAAGCTCAGCCCACCAATATGATGTGGCTTTCCAAACTGAGAGGACGTGTTTTAAAAAAAGATGCTTTAAAAACAGGAGGGAGGTTTTTTGACTCATTCCATTCAATTCCAAATTCCATTTTACACCTGTGCTTAAAAAGAAAAATAATTTTCATTTTAGGTATTTAGTAGATGCACTTATCTGGACCAAATTACACAGTTCACATTCTTTACTTGCAGTGCATTTATATACCTCCATATTCAGTGAAATAATTTGGATTAAGTGCCTTGTTTAAAGGGTAAAACGGCAGGGCCCCGCCTGGGAATCGACCCTGCAAACGTAACATTATGCAACACTGGTAGAGTACCTTAAAACAGCTACAGGTATTAACGGCTCTATACAAATCTGTTTTGTCTTGCATGATATAGTGGTGTTTTTGATAAATTATAACTTTGAGTAAAATAAATTTTTGGTCTACAGCAGCACAGATAATGGAGGTCAATTTTATGGTAGATGGAAAAAGGTCATTATTTAAGTGACTCGTAGCATTATGCTTTTGAATGAATGGAATTAACAGCGGTTTGTCACTCCTGTGGGAATGCCTGGTGCAAGCGTAAAAGCTCAAGTGTAACTTTAATTTGAATAAAACTTTGAATGAACAAATACTTGAAAAATTATACTTCAAGTATTTGGAAGTGTAAAATAGAGGTTTCTCTAAGACAACAGGTAAGGCAGTGCTTCACCAAAAACCAGGGGGGAAAGAAGAACATGCATGCCTCCTATCAATTTTATCCAGTGAGTGGGCTTCAGAGCTTTAACGATAAATGCTGGTGGTAACCTACGTCAAGGTGGATTAGTTACAAGCAGCTTTAACGATAAATGCTGGTGGTAACCTACATCAAGGTGGATTAGTTACAAGCAGCTTTAACGATAAAGGCTGGTGGTAACCTACGTCAAGGTGGATTAGTTACAAGCAGCTTTAACGATAAATGCTGGTGGTAACCTACGTCAAGGTGAATTAGTTACAAGCAGCTTTAACGATAAATAATTTTTTTATCCAAGTGTTTTGCTACAGGAGATGTTCAATGTTTGCGAGAGATGGTTTTCATGACTTAGGCTACATAATTTCGACAGGTCTGTTAAAATTAATGCAAAATCAGGGCATATCAGTGTAACCGTGCAAATTTAATCTGAGACTGGATAATTTTATTGATGAAGGTGCATGTATAACAAAATAACGTTAGTGCGGAAAACCATGACATTCTCACGAGGTTGATCAATGCTATTCTTGGGTCCTCGTGAGCTGGCATTTAGGGAAATAACAAGAGTAAAAATTTGCATAACAGAGCAAACTACAGGGAGTTGTCTGAGCTACCTTCTCGCTATGATGACGTTATGGCTGCACACCCTCTGTGTTCTCCGGGATGTCAAATGGCCTGTTCGCACTGGACTATTAGGCTACCTGGTGATATACAGCACCACTACTGTATTGGCACCCCTGGTAAAGATGAGTAAAAAGGGTTATAAAAAATTAATCGTTTGGTGAATTCGCTTAATCTCACACTGAAACATTTAGAAAAATCCAACCTTTAATTGAAGTAAATTTATTATGAGAAAAAAAAATCCTGCATCAAGAAATAATTATTTTTAACAAAACTATGTGTGCAACAATTATTGACACCCCTGCATATATATATAGAATAAAAAATCATTTTTTATATTTGGTCACATATCCTTTGCATGCCATGACTTTCTGATGTCTGTGACACTACAACATCAAAAAACTCTTGATATCTTATTTTCTTGTACTCTTACAAGCGATACTATAACGTTTCTGCATTTGAATGGATCTCTATGGGAATTGGGGGGTGGGACTAGACTTAGCTGTAAATTATGCTTGAACAGTACAAAATACATGGTTGGTAAAATGGCTGTAAGTCCTCAAAGGTCTGAGGTATCAAACAAGCCTCAAACCATCACTCTGCTGCCAGATATATACAGGTGCAGCACAAAAATGAAAAAGTTCAATATTCTTTGTCACTCATTTCAGAAAGTGAAACTCATATATTATATAGATTCATTACACATAGAGTGAAATATTTCAAGCCTTTATTTCTTGTAATTTTGATGATTATGGCTCACAGCTAATGAAAACCCAAATTCAGTGTCTCAGAAAATTAGAATATTGTGAAAAAGTTCAATATTGGAAACTCATGGTGTCACACTCTCATCAGCTAATTAACTCAAAACACCTGCAAAGGTTTCCTGAGCCTTTAAATGGTCTCTCAGTCTGGTTCAGTAGTACACAATCATGGGGAAGACTGCTGACTTGACAGATGTCCAGAAGACAGTCATTGACACCCTCCACAAGGAGGGTAAGCCACAAAAGGTCATTGCTAAAGAAGCTGGTTGTTCACAGAGTGCTGTATCCAAGCATATTCATAGAAAGTTGAGTGGAAGGAAAAAGTGTGGTAGGAAAAGGTGCACAAGCAACAGGGGTAACCGCAGCCTTGAGAGGATTGTCAAGCAAAATCCATTCAAGAATTTGGGGGAGCTTCACAAGGAGTGGACTGAGGCTGGAGTCAGTGCATCAAGAGCCACCACGCACAGACGAATCCAGGACATGGGCTACAAATGTCGCATTCCTCGTCAAGCCACTCCTGAACCAGAGACAACGTCAGAAGCGTCTTACCTGGGCTAAGGAGAAAAAGAACTGGACTGTTGCTCAGTGGTCCAAAGTCCTCTTTTCAGATGAAAGTACATTTTGCATTTCATTTGGAAATCAAGGTCCCAGAGTCTGGAGGATGAGTGGAGAGGCACAGAATTCACGTTGCTTGAAGTCCAGTGTGAAGTTTCCACAGTCAGTGATGATTTGGGGTGCCATGTCCACTGTGTTTTCTGAAGTCCACAGTCAACGCAGCCATCTACCAGGAAATTTTAGAGCACTTCATGCTTCCTTCTGCTGACAAGCTTTATGGAGATGCTGATTTCATTTTCCAGCAGGACTTGGCACCTGCCCACACTGCCAAAAGTACCAAAAGCTGGTTCAATGACCATGGTATTACTGTGCTTGATTGGCCAGCAAACTCGCCTGACCTGAACCCCATAGAGAATCTATGCGGTATTGTCAAGAGGAAGATGAGAGACACCAGACCCAACAATGCAGATGACCTGAAGGCCGCTATCAAAGCAACCTGGGCTTCCATTACACCTCAGCAGTGCCACAGGCTGATCGCCTCCATGCCATGCTGCATTGATGCAGTAATTCATGCAAAAGGAGCCCAAACCAAGTATTGAGTGCATATAAATGAACATACTTTTCAGAAGGCTGACATTTCTGTTTAAAATATCCTTTTTTATTGATCTTATGTAATATTAAAATTTTCTGAGACACTGAATTTGGGTTTTCATTAGCTGTAAGCCATAATCATCAAAATTACAAGAAATAAAGGCTTGAAATATTTCACTCTATGTGTAATGAATCTATATAATATATGAGTTTCACTTTCTGACATGAGTGACAAAAAATATTGAACTTTTTCACGATATTCTCATTTTGTGAGCTGCACCTGTAGGAGACGTGGCGCTGTAATGGCAACGTGTAGTCCAGCTGTCTCTCGTGTTCGTGTTTGTTAATTTGAATGTGTTTTGTTGTGTCTGGTTTTTTTTCATGCACTGTGTGTCTGTAGTGGGACAGGGAAGCGGGCTGGAGATTTTTCAGGGCAATCCTGCTGCTCGTTTTGATAATATTTATATAATATACTACAAGTACACTTCAGCATCCTGTTTTTTTTCATGGGGAGACAGCCATTAGCAACTAATTGTCAACAAAGTAATGGGATATATTATTAATCATTAATATCAGCTGTTGAGCATCAGTTATCATTGCTTATGTGTTTTTTCCTCTTTCTTTTCTTATTTGAAATTGGACAGGTGTCTGCAGACACAGCATAACAGTGGTCCCCTAGTGGACAGTTGAGACATGGCAGTCAAAATAAGGGTCAGCTGAAGAGTAAGAGATGGTGAATGGTGCTACCGCTAGCATAATGCTGCAGTGTCGATTTGGAAAGTGCTGGAGAACCAACAGCTGGCACTGGTAGCAGTCTGGTAGGTGCTTTCCAGATGGGAAGCCACAAATAACTATAAAAGAAAAGAGCTGACGCATGGGTAACCCCACGATGCCTAGCTGAAATGAAAAGCACCATACCCAGGTCCCCCGAGGGACAAAACTAATTATATCTGACTGATGTACGTCTCCAGGTCACAGCAAGCACAATGGAATACAGTCTAATAGAAAAAACTATACAGACATCACTGGCAAAACAACGGAAAACCAAATAACTCCAAAGAAACATACTATGCTGGCCCCATTCTCCATGAAAGGCGAAGGTAGGTATGCGGAGTGATCATTACTTTAGACAGTTTGAGAGCAATCACCTTTTCCTTCTTTGGCGTGCGTAGCTCAGGCTGACCCAGGGATGACCTGTGGGTGAGATCACACGACGCTCAGCGATCACTCACTGAGGGGAGTTCCAGTTTCAGGGATTACTGTGGAATCCAGCCCGGGGCGAGACGGACAGATATGAACTCTCACACTGTACTTCTGACTGACTCTGTAACTCATCCCCCGTACAACACTGTAACACTCTCTCTCACTCATATAAGCACACTAAAGGCAAAGGCCATCCCGTTGTGTACAGTAAGGTCATTGGCAAACACACGTTTCCCCCTGCATGTATCATCAATATCCTTCCTTGTTTTTGTGAACTTAATCGTGAGTGAAGGTTAAGAAATCTAAGAAAGCTAAGCAATGAGTTCAACAAGTTCGGCAATCATCAAAATTAATGACGCAAATAATGTTTGCGCTGGAAAACTTTTTAATTCACAAGTCAAAAATGTATATTGATTGAACTCCTGCCAAACTGGCAATACTATGAACGACCGACTCCAGCCTATACAGTCTCAATCCTGCTTAGTAACAGGTTCAGCGATCGTGCAGTTTTTTTGCTTTTAATCAAAGATCAATTCAGATATATCCAATCAGACCTGTGCATCCGCGAGTGCATTCACAGGATTAGCTCGCGGCCTAAACAGTAATTGTCCTGACCTTGTTTGTATTCTAGCTGGGATCCATTATGTTCTCTGAGCTTTCCACCACTTTGTGAAATGGTTTTTAAAAAAAGACCATGGCCGCAACTTAAGGCGCAAATAAAGCAAAAGCAATTTCTGGAAACAAGACAAGCTGATTAGAATGGTTGTTATTGATTCCACTTCTTTGTATTTCAAGAGGAGTTTTTTGACTAAAAGCATTCGGCGGAATACGAACAAATACACAATTTCACCTGACATTTAACTTGAATTAACTTAACATATTACAGAACAGCACGCAAAATGAATTTGGTTCGATCAAGTGTTCTCCAGCTCATATTTCCAGGCGAGGATAAGGTCAACTGTCAGTAAGCAATATTTGCAATCTAAAAATTGATACATAACTACGGGGGAGGTTGCAGAGGAGGTGGGATTTTCAAATATGTGATGAGACTTGTGACCTTTGCTTTTGCTGATTTAATATGGTGAGTCTGACGTGTGTGTTTGTTCTTCACGGCAGAATGTGAATGATTCCTCTGTTGGCACAAGCCGCGCAGCGCATTACGCTTTTCCATTCCGAAGTGGTCATAAGTGCACAGGAAAGACGAATGCAAATACTTCTGTTGCTTTTTTTTTGTTTGCTCAAGTGTCCCTCATAGCAAATTATATTTCTTACTGGTCCAGGAAGCAGGATTGTATCTATCTTCAGCTTCTCCACCTGGCACGCGCTCCAGCGCGTGGAAAACACAAGGAGAAAGAGCTCTGCATCACCAGCGCCGAAGAGGCTTTACATCGCTCCGCTTCGGCCTGTTATCGAAGAGCCATGTGTTACCAATTCATATTCAGTTGACATTTATGAATAAAATTGATATATTCCTTTAAAAATCTGTTAAATCTGTTTTCATTTTACTATCCCTCCCATTCTGGGAGTTATGACTGTGGTTTGATTCAAGGGTACTGGAATCATTTCTGAAGTAAGGGGCGGGGGGGGGTGGTGAACATGAAAAAAAGCATATGTTTTTTACAAACATTGTAATGTAACGGCACAATTCAGAGTTGTTGTCTGTGAACTGTCGACCAGGGGCGGGGCCATCAGCCCAATAATGACCCTGGCCCGATTTTGGTCTGAGAACTTCTGGAGCCTCATTCATTGAAAAATTGTACTTTGATGTCATCTTTAATGTTCACGTAAGAACATTTCTTTAAATGGACGTAAGCATTATTGAGAAAATTGTCTGCGCTTGTTTAAAATAGCATACATCTGTCATATGTACTTACGTCTATAAATCTCAAATTAACTTCAAATTGAACGCACGTGAATGAGCTGTAATTGCGCCATGGGGCTAACTGGCCACGTACATTTAATAGAAAGTTTAATTTTCAACACCAATAAGTGTTCACGTGCAGCTCTCAAGCCTGCAATACTTCGGCATAACCAGCAGGTAATGTGCGTACATCAAGTGAAGACCTGATGTGGAGCTCCAACCGCTTCCACGGTCAAATGGAGTCACGTTGAAATTTTATAAATCACTACTTTGTCGTGATTTTCTACATACGTAAGATCAAATTAGATCTAAAGTACTTTTACACCAGTTGTCTCTCAACAGATGTGTCGGCTTGCTGGACTAACACCCATGTGCATTCACAGTGCACCAATTTTTTCCATCCTCTATTGATTGTTTAAGCAGACCATGGTTGGAAGGGGGATAGACACATGACACAAATGTATGCTGTTCGGAACCACACACGCGTAAATATTTTTCTTTCCAGTGTCGAATGCAATTCTCAACGAGTCATTTTCAATTTCAGCATGATAAGCAGGGATCACCACTAGGAGGTCAGAGGTCGGAGGGAGATCGGGGCTCCCCGTGTACCGTCTGACAAACTTTTGATGGTTGGGAGAAAGTTAAATTGCCCTGCCCTTGATAAGAGAGATTACGCTTGCTCTGAATGCTTTCTGACAGCCACCCAGTGCCCATTATCCTGCTGTAGAAAAATAAATAAATAAACAAGATTATTGTAATTTTCCTCTGAGCCTCTGGCAGGACAGAGGTAATGGAAGCCGGGGCAGTAATTTTAGGGGTGTCACGGGTCCCCCGAGCTCTTGGATGCTCATCATTAAAGAGAACTGATTGCTTATGACACTCAGATGCTCTGTATGCTCGGTGGTAAGCACAACCTCATCCACTCCTAGTTTTGATACATGGATATTTAGATGTGTGTACATAATTATTATCAATGTGATTTACGATTTGATATTTAGTTCTGTGGAACTGTTAATGCAGTTGAATTTTTGTAAGCATTAGGTTCCCTGTGAGCCACGCTACGCAATGTCAAAACAATATTCCTGTACCTTGGTAACAACATTGTGACTCATCTCTGGATCTCAGGGGGTTTCTTAAGAACATTATTTTTCTAATTACTTTTGTTTAGCAACAATCATTATAGCATGTTGCGAATGTAAATCCCATAGCATCACTTTATATTTTGAATATTCCAGACTAAACACTGTAGTTTATTATTGTTTATTGGTCTTTCAGCAGTTTTGCAGGTTTTCAAGAACAGAAAGGTTATTAATACATTAAATTATGTTGGGTTACAATAGAAAACAACCGAGAGCAATACAAAAAGAATACAAAAATAAAAAAGAACAGTTAAGCATATTAAACATTTTTATTACAACCATTTAAATATGCATATCTTTTAGAATATGTACTATTTTATTAGAATGGGTGTGCAATCAATGTGTTATCAATAAATAAATACAACTGTGGAATAGTAGTAGACTATATATTTATTTTGTGAATTTGGAATATCTCATGCATGACATTTTTTTCTATCAGCCATTTAACTGTCACCTTCTTATGCAGTAAAAGGACATTGTGAAGACTATTCCTGTGTTCATGTCCTAGAATTGTCCTTATTTGATAAGGGAAAAGTGCACATTTTAAGGTTTCAATAAAAAACATTGAGGAGGAAGACTAGTCCAGTCCTCTAAGGTATGTCTGGCTCTGTAAGCATAATAGAAAACGAATACTATTGTCAAATATGATCTATGAGAGCTGTTTAATAAAGACGTATCTCCCAGACACTGCAAGTGACGTTTGCAATAAATTGTGCTGATTCAGAATATAAATGGAAAACACAAGGATGCTGCAGTGACTGCCGTGCATCAGCACAGAAAAATAACAGCAAAGGTCACGGCGGAACATAAGGTGCCCACTGCAGACGAGGCAAGTGGTGGGGGTGGGGGGTAGGTAGAGTTTTCTGTGGATAAAACAGGAAACTTTTACGAAGTTTCGAAGTAGAATATTCTTTCAGTTGAACTCATTTAACATGCCACACACACGCACGCACACACTCACACGCACACACAATATGGGGGTTTTAAAATAGAATGTTTAACGGCAGACTGCAGACCACAGTATTTTTTCCTGATGGGGAGGAGTCTAGAGCAGCATGTAGACTCCAATGCACTGAAGAAGAACGTTTGGTTACGATGCAACCTTTGTTCTCTGAGTGAAGAACCTCCAGTCCATTACATATTCCATATGTGCGGGGAATGACCACCTGGGTCAGGTGACATGCAAATTTCTTTAAGACGCACTGGCATTGTTGGCCATGCCGACGGCACTGCCCTATAAAGCGCATGCAAGCGTGTGGAATCGCTGCTTAATATTAACAGAACGTGTCTGTGAGTGGCCTCGGTCTGGAGAGATAGTCTCTACACTTAAAGAACAAAGGCTACATCATAACTGAACAACCTCTATCATATTGAGATTCTCCACTCTTTTACATGTTCCATATGTACGGGGAAACTCTGTAAGCCACGGCGTGAGGAGATGTTGCAATCCACAATAAATAAAGAACCACAAATATACAATATTTACACATCAACCAGCTGGCAGGCCCCATCAGATGCTAAGTCCTGTATCGAGAAGTTAGAAGGTCACTCCAGCCAGCCCTGATGGAATGAGACCCAGCCATATGGGAGAACAGTCGGATCAAAGTCACTGCCAGCTTGCACCTAACACAAGCTCCCCAATGGAGGCGCCAAATGCAACATTTCGGCGGTAGAATTTGGTTAAGGTAGACCGAACCGACCATGTGGCTGCTGTGCAGAGCTCTTCAAGTGAGGCACCCCGCCACAGAGCCCATGAAGTCACCATGCCTCCTGTTGAGTATAAACGTACCCCTAGTAGAAACGGCCCGTCTGTCTCTTTATAATCCTGCTTGATCACTTCCACGACCCAGTGCGACCACCTTGACTTAGGCTGTGACCGAATATGATTCCTGTTCCTTGGCCCCATGTCCACCCCTGTCTACTATGTGATCTGTCTCCTCACTTTGCAAGCAGTGTGCAAAAACAATCCTGCAAAACTCTTTCCAAACTAGTGAGGAAGTAATATATGTTTTTTAATTCATTGAGAATATCAATCAATTTACATATGACGATGGTTACAAAGTGTAGATTATAAATTAAGATAGAATTAACCAAAATAATATTTTGTATTATTACATTTTAAATTTTGTAATATGTCCCGCTCTTGTACCATAGACATGCATATACGCTTTATGTCTTGTACGACAAGTTGTAGTTTTTACTTCCAGGTTACTTCCTGAAATTATCGGATGAGTGCACAGTTTTGTGGATGAGTGTGCTCCTGGATCCCCTCAACAAAACCCCCGGAAATAAGGGTTTCATCCTGGGATTTTAAGTGCCCCCATTTGTGAAAAAAGTCACTCACTCAAAAACCTTTTGACGAAGTGGGCTCAAATATGCGCCCTCAAAGGGGTTAAGGGATCATATTCGGTCACAGCTTTGGATAGTGGCCTACCCAAGCACTCTGGTTTAAAACAAACAGCTTACACTGTCAGCATCCTAACCAGGATAATGGTGACCGCTGTCATTCCACACCCCCATTTTCTTGTGGAGAATAGAAAGGACGAAGCTCAACCGACTGGTTTTAATGTAGCTCAGAGAGCCTCTTAGGGAGGAACGCTGGATTATGGTGCGGGATCACGCCAGCACCATCCGGCAAGAACGTACAGCAGCTCTGATGGACAGATACAGCCTGCAGTTCTCTCCCAATCTTCTAGCAGAGGTCACTGCCAGTAGGAAAACTGTCTTGAATGACAGCCACTTCAAATCTATAGATTTAAGGGGATCAAAGGTGAGGGGGCAACGCTCACAGGACATGGTCCAAATATGTGGGCTGTAAGCCTTTGGGCACTCTCGCGGAAACCCTCAGCCTTGATCACAGCCTCCATAACTCTGACAGTGGTAGAGGACTTTCCTGCATCCAGCTGCTCTTGCAAGAAGTGAAAGTTTTCTCGGGCTGTAGATGTGAGGGGGGCCACCTGGTGTGTCTCTCACCATTAAAAAAACACAAGGAGATACCAAAGAGGAGGATTCAAAACTTGTAGGTAGGTGGATGGTGGACAGGTGGATGCTCGCAGGGATGCCATATCCTTTCTGGCTGCCTCAGCCTGCTCCTTTATCACCGCAGGAAGAAGAGACAAAACATGCCCTAATTCGCCAGTGCCTTGCATTACCGCTCGCATTTGACAATTCCGCCTTGACAATTCCGCCTTGACCGCGAAAAATCTGTCTTTTACCTTGTCTCTACCTGTGATGATTTTTGATGTTCCATGTGAGAGAGAGAGAGAGAGAGAGAGAGAGAGAGAGAGAGAACAAGTTTAAAGCCTAATTGTTATTTATCACACCTGGATGTGGCTTTGTCAGTTAATCTGGTTTTATGTTTGACCATAAATAATTGAACGTTCTTTCGAGCCGAGAGGGAAGTTCAGAACTCTACTCAGTCTTTAAACTGTGAGGAGGCAAGAGGTCATGCGCAAGTGTTTTACAGCTCTGCGCATGGCTGAGGCTTGGAGTAAATTAAAGTGTAGCCATGCACATTCCTCAAGGATACTCTTCTTTTCCCACCAGAACAGGGTGGATAAAAACTGAGTAGAGGGCGTTTAACACTTGAGGAGTTCTTGTCTGACTTTATATTTAAATTATTTTAATGAATAGACAAGTGAAGTATTTCTCTTTTAAAATGCATGGTTAATTTTCCTTCCTTTCTTGCCAGCTGTATTGTTGAACATGTGCTAAAGAATGGCCACTTGAACATTTACTCTGCATCCATGCCAGGAAATTCAACCACATAACCAGCATGGACTGGGGGATTTTTCAAGAGCTTTGAAAATTTCATGGTTTCAAAGGAAAATTTGAACGAAATTCAACTGACGATTTTCAGGGAATTTGCCACACTACACCATTCTTACTAGTCTTCCTCACACTCCAGCTCTAAGTCATAAAATTGTGAGTTGTGTGCATTGGTCACTGCTCAATGTCTTATTATGCTAGTTGGATTCAATTATCCATCAAAACGTATAAAGTATGTTAGCTGTTCTTTACCAAACCTTAATTTGCCACCAAGGGACTGAATGAAACCACAATGTTCCCGTTTTGTTTCATGGAATGATTATTATAAAAAAAAAAATTCAGGATATATCTCGTGGCAGTATACCTTACAGTGAAGAGTTCATTATGGAATCTCAGATTGTTTTGAAATGCATCCATCTTCACCCACACCATGTGCAGTGTAAGACAGAACTCCACTCTGTTACAATTACTTTGTTGTGAGCAATGTCAAGTGATTAATAGATCGATTGATTGATTGATTGATTGACTGTCAGACTGTAGGGTATAATTTTCTCCTCAGTTTTCCCTCTATCAGGCAAACAATGCATAGCGGCATTCATCATAGCAGAAATAGCAGACTCTATCATTTATCCAGAGATGAGTGAGACACCCTCTGTCCAATCCTATAGGGATTTTTGAAGGCCATTCTTTACCTGCACAGGACATCTGCTGCGTGCCTGAAACACTTCGCCAGCATGTTTAAGAATGGCTTTTGTAACACTTATTTTTCTGCCATGTGCGGCAGCCCGGAGGAAGTGTGAAGGGTGGTCACAGTATGTTTTTGAAGTGCAGATCAATTTAAGATAATATCAGCCATAAATAAAAAGCAAACTTTCAAATGCTGCAAACCTGTCCTTCCATAAGAGCTTTTCATACTGTTTTAATGCTGACCATGTCCCCCATGATTCCTTGTGCGTGATTACCGTAGCTATTTCTTGCGCACACGCGTTGTTTCTTTTTCCTTGCTTTGGTTTCTGCTGTTGAGAAAGCAAGTGTTTCTCAATAAAAGCCATTTTTCAAACTGCTATTTTCTTTTACCACCGCTGGCTGAGGGTGAGAGAGTGAGGCGTGTTGCTTTGAGCACTTTCTCTGTTGCTGGAAATCGTTCTTCATTAACATGTGAGAGAAAAACTGGCCTCAACGGGGCTGAGTGATTACTGTATTTTTTTCTACTTAACTACAGGAAACGAACATCTCCCCAGCGTACCAGTCACTGCAATAATACAGGCCTGCTGTCCACAAACTCCTCTCATATTATTCATCTGAAAAAAGCACGGTTCTTTGTGTTTTTTAAGTCTTATTTTACGTTTTTGTTTTTTCTTATCAAATTTGCAAATTGCCAAAATTCAGGAACGCAGGACGCAGAAAGAACAAAAACATTTGCTGTGAAGTCCAGACAACAAAAAAAATAAAAAATAATCGTGTCAGAATTTTTCCATTTGCTACCATGAATGAAATTAGTTTCCATTCTTTGTACTTTTTCAAAAGCTTCAATATCTTTCTCATGTTGCACACACAATTAAATGTTCAGTGTTAAATAAGCTCTAATATCGAAGTTTTTTTAATGTGATAGAGTACACGTGAGCCATATTGAACTCACATGAACTCAGTAGAGTTGCATGAACACAGTTTTGTTTTAACAGTGCAAAATACTCTGTGTGGTCTGACAAAGGCGTATGGCATCACTTTAACCTTTTTTTATTTAGATACTCTAAAGCTGACGTGTATTGAATAACCACAGCATGCGGTTGACAGCAGCATTGACTTTGAATGCTCCCTCCCCTCCATGCTGTTTATGTGCTGGTATTGACAGAGCACCCCAGTGCACAGTTCAACTTAAATAATGAACATACATCTCTCTCTCTCTCTTGTGCTGCCTGCCCAAATGAACAGGCATGCACACTCACTCAAATGCACAACAACATACACACACATGCACACGCACACACACACACGGTATAGAAACTATGTGTATAAACAAATTATTTTCCCATCACCCTGCTGAAATGCTGAGCCCCGTCTCAAACAGTACCTTCAATTCTCAACGGGGAATACACACTGGAAACTATCCATGAGCGGTATCCAGTTTGCCCCCTCAGACCACTGGAAATGCACCATGGGATGCAATATATTTGACAGGATTTTGTAACCAATCTCATTACCTTCTGTGGCCAGTGTCAGGTCAGGTGGAGATTAAAACCTGGGAACCACCCCCAAATCCCCCCCCCCTGCCCCCGCCCCCGTGCCTCCTCCACACACTGTACCTAACTTACCCTGGACCCCTTAAGAGCTCCTAAATTCCTTTATTACCCCCCTGACCCAGGCACTGCCTTATTATGTGGGAAGTGGGGATTATTATTTTGGAATGGAGGTCATGGGCCTACAGGTTGCCAGATTAAAACCGTGACTGCAGACGGAGCCACTGAATACAGTTCCTTTAGTAACACAAATCCCTGCCTGAATCTAAGACACCCTCAGCTCATCTCACACACTGATCTGATTAGATGTAGGATCTCAGCTTATTTCTGACAGGAATTTACCCTTGGAACAAAAATGCTTAGTAACACACAAAAAAAAGTCAATTTCTGAGTTGCATAATACAAGTGTGATTACAAAAAAAAACCTTTTCTTTCTTTAAATCTTCTTTTGATCCACTTAGGGTTTTTCCCTCAAGAAGCACCATTCCTTTTAATAAGATTTTCCTCTCCTACAAAAGCTCAATTGTTCTCCTCCCACATTAATAAAACAGCATTGACCTTCTCCTTATATACCTCTCCGTGCTGGGAATGTTCCGGAGATGTTCCCAGTGTTGGAGGCTCTGTGAAGTTCTCATCCCCATCACCGCCGTTCTCCTGTTTCCCACGCCTCCCTCAGACCTCCTCTGCCCTCCATCCTCCTCCTTCTTCATTTTCCACACATCACATCCCTCCTTACCTGACTTACCCTGACATGCTATATCATCGCCTCCCTTTCATCTGCCAACACCTCCCCTCTAACCCTTCCCCCGACTTCTCCTTTTTAGTGCCGCTTATGATTAAAAGGGCTCCTCCACATAGAGCACGATTTTTTAGCATGAGTTGGGTTCTGAGGGACAAAGTGAAACATGCTGGCTAGAGAAACCAAGATTATTGCGTGGAGCAGAAGCACAGTTTATTCTGTACAGCAGAAACACAGGTTATTCTCTTGAGAATGGCATGGGTGTGAGAGGTACTTGGTGTTGAGTATGCCAGAGTTCACCTCACAAACCATCTCAACCCCTCCCCACCCCCTTAGCTGAAGCTTGCCTAATGAGCTCCGCTGAGGACAGATTAATGCTAGGTTGAGTGAGGTCAGAACCTGAGGTATTTTGTTTACCACCACAGCCCCTACCCAAACTCCCAACCTGGTCATGCCAGTCTGGGGAAAGAAGAGTCTTCAGATTAGAGAGATTATGTTAAAACTCCAACTCCCAAAAATATATGGTTGTTTTATTCGGTTGTTTGTTTGTATTTGGTGGAGGGGATCATGCCAGTCTGGGGAAAAAAGAGTCTTCAGATTAGAGAGATTATGTTATCCAGATATGAATATTGATACAAATACATTATTAAACAAACACAAATGGAAAAAACATCAGACTACATCCTGCTGAGGTGGTGGGAGCTTGTATCATTAATAGATACTTTCTTTTTGAAGCTGATCTAGTTAAATAGGACATTTTTCAAAATTGTTTCTCACTTGCTATCCTCTGCCAGAGAAAGTTCACCGTTAAGTTCATCTGTCAGCAGCCAAAGTGACCCATTGCAAGAGATGTTTAGATTTCCCTGCTTGCCTGTTCAAACTGCACAAGACAGACTCAACCGCTGTACTTACTGTATCATATTTTCTCAAGTTAAAAAAGAACATAGCTGTTAGTAGACTGATGTAAGTTTTTTGAATTTCTGTGAAAAAAAAACTCCTACACCAAGCACAGTGTTGATTTCTTGTTTTTTTTCCTAACGTGTTATTTTATTTCAGTCAGACAACTCACGATTGAATTTAAGCAATATTTTATTGAGATTTAAAGTGAAAGCAACCTTTGGCGTCGGGCTCTGCCTCATCACTCCCTGTTTGCGTAACATATTTTAGTATAAGCCAGCCAAGATAATATGGAGTAAACCACTGACCCTCCGTTGGGGATCATATGAGAAGCAGAGCCCACAGGTGGATGCTGGGGTGGTGGTGGGAGCGCAAAAACTTCACTGAAAGGCATAAATGCGGAGATATGCAGAGAAAGCCAAGCATGTTATGTTAGCAACGTAGCACAGAGCACATATCAGGCAGCAGCAGGACGATGGCAAATGCATGAACAGATAAGGTTTGAGATTTAAACAGCCCTCCCATTTGAGAATCATGTCAGCTGACGCAATTTGGCGCTTCTCGAGTTGTCTCCCCAAACTACCTTCGCAGGCTTCACATCATGTGTTTGACGTTCTTTTAAACACAATTCAAAATGGCCTTTTGTTCTGTTTGAACAAAACTTTCAGAAAATGTCAATAGTGCAGGGTTGTAGCCTATGTGAGATCGTATTGCAAATGACCCATGATTCAACTGACCGATTTACAAACGGATAAGCAAGAATCATATTCTATTTGTGATCAATTGCTCTGGTGAAATGGCTGCTCTATATCTAATGTAGGGGAATAGGGGAAAACGTAGACAGCTCGTACAAGTCTGGCAAAACGAAGAGTCTGACATGTCAGCAAAACATTACGATGACCTTAAGTATTGCTCAAGACGTGATGGCGATAAACATTTCAAATGGACGTTGGGCCTAGAGTTCAATCAAACAAAAGCAAATTGCCTTCCCAAGTCGGTTCCTCTTTTAAGGTAGCCTGTCTTTTCCAAAAGCATCCAGGGTTTGGGGGTCAACATGTACCTGGAAACTCAATTACATGAGTCAGAATATACTTATAGAAGTGCTATATCAGTAAGAAATAAACAGGATGGGAATTATAAGGAGCCCAATTTTTTCTCCCAGTGCCATTTTCAAAAAACAATAAATAGATGAATGAATAAAGAAATAAAATCATCCATGAATTCTACACTTGGATGAATAAATATTGGACAGAGTGTAGTGGAGGAACTGGGTCAGTAGGTTTAATTGCACATTGCAGAAATAACTCACCACACTGTGTGCTCAGGTATAATAATAATAATTCAGGCCTTTTAGAATCTTCCGGCTGTTTCTGGATATGAGGTTTTCCATAAACACACCCATGGCTCAAAGGCCATATACTACCTCGCTTATGAATACTGTGTTCTGCACTGGCAGATCGTCTTTAGTCAGGCCCACGTGGGCCATTGCCACCCATGGAACAGTGTGGTAACAGGAGGAAATCACTCCCGACTATTGCAATTGTGCTTCAGTGTTTTCCCATGAGTGAGACTCAGAACATCTGGCTGCAGGCCACTGGATTCATGTTTGCTCCTGCAGTTCATAACATTTGTTTTGTGTTTTATTTTTGTATTTTTTTAAGAGGAAGCCAATTATTTCCTGAATAATGAAAGGCACACAGCTGAGACAAAAAAAAAAGTACGATCTGCACCTCCAGCGAGAACCAAGTCAAACTGTACTGTGACCATTTTTCTCCTTACCGCATTTCTACCGCCTGCAAATTCCAATTTAATAATATATTGCATACCTTTATTTATATGCCTTTCGTACAATGTTGTACATAGAAGTGCAAACGATAGGATAAAACATGAGAAAACAGGAAAGGAAGTATACTTGTAATAATTGTCCTTGAAAATACCTAAAATGGTTCAAAACTACATCGCCCAAAAGCTTTGCTAATTTTTTTTATCGAGACTGGTGCTGATGGCAGTTCTCTGATATATTGAGGTAGTGGCTGCCACAGCAAGGGTGCAAAGAAACTAAAAACACACTACTCCCTCTTGTTGGCACAAAATAGCCCAGCATCAGTAGACCTGAGGGTTCTATGTATTCGGTATGAGAAAACAATAACATTTAATTTAAAAACCTGGTGCAAGAAGCTTCTGGGTAGATCACTCGGTAAAGGCGCTGTGTGCATCTTGATGCGGTGCATGAGTGAGAATTGGGATACATGGGAGGGATTCAGTTGACGGGGATAGCAGTGTTCATTGCTCTTGAAACCCCTGATGCCCGTCCGTGGCTTCCTCGCTGCACACGCGTATGATTGGGTTTTCCCCGCCCTGTGCACGCGCGCGGCTTGTGGTGGCGGTGTGAAAAGAAGCAGTTGGCTGGCACCGCATGTTTCAGAGTACAGTTGTCTTCACTCTCCAGCGTCGGCACCGGGGGCCGTACATTAGCATGCTTGTATGTAGTTCAGAGTTTGACATTCCAAATACGGGCGGGATTGGAGATGCCCATTTAAAAACAAAAGATTTTTTTTAAACCTACGAGTGGCTTCACTTATTCAATGTCTAAAATTTCATTCACACATTCTGAAACATTTTTGGATAATTTTTGTATAGTTTTTTTATAATTTTACCTATTTACCAAAAATGTAAAAAACCCTGGCAATCTGCAGGACAAGTGTTGAACTGACACAGGGTAGATGGATTAAGGCAAGGTCTGGAGCGTGCAGAAGGAAAACATCAGGGAAACTGATGAGACAGACTCAAGTCTCCATTTGTTAATTACAATAATGATGATTACAGAGACTGTATCTAGGACTGCATGGCTTCAGGTAATTGAGAGAGAGAGAGAGAGAGAGAGAGAGAGAGAGAGAGAGAGAGATGATTGGATTGGAGAGATAATATTACAGTATATTATAGCAGTTATTAATAGGTTTTTTTTTTAAATCTATGCCTCAATTTTTCAATTGGCATGTGTGTTTGTGTCTGAGTTCATGCGTATCTGTGTGTGTGTGTGCTAATAAAACTAGGGTGACCATATTTTGGATTTCAAAAAAAGAGGACAAGGTTAATCGGGCATTATGAACATAATACTAGGCCATTTGTTTGTTTATATATGATCTATGGAACAAATAAATCCTAAACAGACATTTTAGGAATTTAGAAATCCCGCCTGGACAGATATTTTCGGACCCAAAAAGAAGAAATGTCCAGGAAAAAGAGGATGTCTGGTCACTCTAATAAAACCCCTTGTGACAGCTTCATCATAAACAGGAGCTTATCGAAAGCAATAGTCTGCATATATCAAAAATGGTGACAGGCAGGGCAGGTCGGGTTGAACTAATGGCTTTAGCAAGAAACGTCCTCTTCCATCTTCTGTTGACACAATCAACAGGGAGAAAAACCAGTAAGCAATCGATAAGTTTGTTTCAAGGCACCCCCTCACACCCATCTGTTTAAAACTATTCCATGGTATTCCATAATAAGCTGCAACTTGATGTATATATTTGACCTGTGTGGTTTATTGGAGTAATGTTAACAACCCAGTTATAAATATTCATGGAGCTATTTGTGAGTGAGTGATCTGCCTGTCACTTCCACTAAATAACTGATGCTGAAATGTAAACCTGTTTCACGGTTTGCGTTCACGTAGACGCGTGCGCGCGCACTCGTGAGTTTGTGCGTGTGTCTGCGAGCACGTTTGTGTGTTCATAAAAGATAGGAATGGCTTTTACTCTCTCAACTGAAATCCTTTGCCTGTCTATGCTTACTTATCCAGATCCAGAAAATTAATTGGAAATCATTTGTGTCTTTGCCGCATCTTCAAACGACTCGCTTTGTGCAAACGCATTTCCTCCTTGTTCTTTTGAAGCGGGTTTGAGCCGAAGCGTGTGTAGATTAAGGCCGGCGGACTCTTGCTGCCAAACAGGTGGATGAGAGACAGAGTTTGGAGTGATGTATTTTGGGGTGCTGTGTGTGTGGAGCAGAGGAAACCAGTACTGTGAGGTAAATGACCCCATGCCGTGTGTGTGTCAGGCGGAATGTTCGGCCAGGTCATTATAGACTACGGGAGGAAACACTGTGACTGAATATGACCGAATAGCAGCTGAATTTGGGACTGGTTCCCTAACAGGTGCAGCTGAATAAGAAAGTATCCCCTCAGCTATGAGTTGATGGAGAGGCCATTGTGCCCACATCCTGTAGTGAAAAAAAGAAGAAAGAAAGTCCATAAAAATCCCATGGTTTACTTTGCTTTGAGACGCTTATCAGAACAGGCCAGAGGGCAGGGGCCAGGAAGTGATCTCATTCTAAAATTGTCCAGATAACAACACTTGTATTGAAATCCCCATAGCATGCATGCATGCATACACAAACACACACACGTTATTTAACTCATTAATATGCACACACATACACAAACACTGTCTCTCTCTCTCGCTGTCTCACACACACACATGCACACACACACACACACACATGCGTATTATTTAACTCCCTCTTCAAGTGCACACACACACATGCACGCACACGCCCCCCCCCCCACACACACACACACACACACAGGTTTATGATCATCACATTGACATTAATGGCGTGTGACTAGTGTAGCACGCCCTCATAAAAAACAAACCCAGCAGACAAGAGCAAAGCAGCAGCAGTATAACATAATGTCCACAGAAACAAACAATGTGATATTATGAATCCCTTTGTGCAGACGCCCTAGTGGCGTAGACCCTGGGGTTTACATCACACACATCCTACTGCATCACATCAGAAAACGCATTTAATCATGGATAACTGGATAACGTCTTCATCAGCGCGAGTCGGGCTATTATCGGGCAAAATATGAAGTTCCTACGTGCCACCGTTCTTCCGTATTTCATAAAAGTATATCGACCACTCTACAGTGCGATCTTCATGAGAGCGAATCTGGTTGAAGATACTGGTCATTTACATATATTTAGGAGTTGGTTACTGTTTTTCTTTAAAGGGACGGTCAAATAAAATCCATAATATGCTTATAACCACGTTATTTATGGCTATAAAGGTATGTATTGAGCTACAATAAAGCGCAAGGAATAAATTTCATTGCAATCTCGTTCAATTTCAGTCTATATCTTTTTATTCCTGTATGCTGAAAAAAAGGGTGGAGTCGAAATAGGTCCATGGTGACGTAGACGTGAAACCTCAACCAATACATCCTTTGATCTCATTACATAACTCCTCCCATAGTTTGAGGCGAATAAAACCGTCCTGTCCCACTAAGAAATCCTGTCTGAAGTCTGAACCAAACGCTCATTTTGTTTTCCCTTGAGAATAGTTGTCAGCGTTATCAGCATTTGGATTTGGAATAGTTAGTTAGTTAAAGTGTTTATTTTTTTCCCGCTCTCCTTATCCAAATACCAATTTAATTCCTCTCTCAATCTTTCATCTTTTTATCCATCCCTCCGTTGTGCTAGCTAATAACATTAGCTTGCTCTTTGCACAGCTCAGCATGAAAATGAACTAATCACTCACGCGTCGTTTTTACTTGGTGCACTGCTCATTCGTCAGATAATAATCGAAAAGAATGGATAGTTAAGATTTTGTCAAATAAACCATGCCTTGGAAATGGTTTTGTCGTTTTGTTCAGTGGCTGTTTACAGTAATAAAAACAGATGAGAACCATTATCCGCATTAGTTGCCAAGTACGTAATTTTCATTCGATTAGCAACCAAAATTGGAATGAATGGGCCTTTACATACATTTTAAAAACTCAATAAAACCTACCATTATTTAATGATTTGTGTGGAACATGCTTTTGGTGAAACGTCGCCTAGCTTGCTTGCTTTAAATAGACTAACGTTAGATCAAACGGCTTAGAGTTTACTTAACTTTGATTGTGAGCTTGCATGTGATATTTATCTCTTGATAGCAGCCGCACTCTATTTTACTTGATTGATTGCATTAATTCCTCGCCGGGTTTAGACCTATGGTTCGAACAGTTCTGTGGTTCTAACCTATTATACAGTCTACGGTTCAAACATGTAGGGCTGGATGACGTCGATGGCACTTGGGTTGAGGGTATGGATTTAGAGTCCTTTCAAGACTGAGTTTTTTAGCTGACTTTGAAATGTATATTAATATGCCTATTCACAATTTTTTTTAAAGATATTTGGTGGGTGTGTAGTGGACACATCTCTCTGTGATATGTTGTGGTTATTTGAAGTTTTTAGAATCCCTTGACCATCACTTTAACCACCAAAAATTGTATACTATCACAGCAACAATAAAAACACATAAGGTCCTGGATATAGGTCAATGCAACTTTTTTTTTGCCTGCTCACTTATTAGAGTGAATTTCTGTCATCACACAATTTCCTTCTGCTATGGAAATCGCTGATAAAATATGGAATAAAGTCATAATAATGGTTTAGATGCAAAAATATTTCCAATGAGTCAAAAGTGTATTTGTTGAAAGATTTTCGATTATCTCCAGAATTACTGCGATGCATAATTATCCATTTTTGGTAGATTTTTGGACACCGAGGTACACTTTTTGAAATTGCCTCATGGGACTTGAGCAATAATACACATCCGTTTCATATTTTGTACACATGCAGACAGGCGGTTTGTAAAACAGAAAATGTTTTACCATATTCACATATGTGACTCTCAGGGGGTTCACTGTAAACTAGAGTGGTGGGTTTCACTGGAGGTTGTGTATTCATTGCTCATAATTTACATATGAATTATGAAATAAATTAATTCAAGGAAGGATAATAAATGGTCTTCTTTAATTTATGCTATTATTGGTGTTCGTGTAACATTGACATCTGGAGTTATACAGCTTTAAACAGAACAGTACAAAACAGACAAAAATTTGTAAAAATTAAGCATTTGCGCGAAGGGGTTAAACTGGCCAATGCATATACAAATGCCTGGGCTTTCTTTCCACTTGTTTTGCATTTGCTCTTTGATAACAGAAAGAGAAAGGGTTTGTGAGAGCCAGTATCCTGGTGCAGGAAAATTAAAAATAAAAATAAATATCTATTAACGTATTAACCTATTAACATAATTACTTCAGGGCAGCAAAATAAAAATTAAAAAAGCTTCAGGAAAAATAGCATATTAAATGTTTTAATCGTTTTCCAGACACTGCCAGCCTCACTAAAGATTTCTTCAGCCATTTTCCTGCACAATGCTTCAGCAAATTGCCAGGTAATGGTCTGCTAATGACTGAGCAAAACCGTGTCTGCCCCTTCAGCCATGTGACCCAGTGTTCACGGCAGATTTAAGTTCCCAAAAGCCCAGAAGAAGAACTCAAACTTGTTGACAACAATTGTAAAAGGTATGTCCTTCACACCTTTTAAAACATGAAAACACTTATTATTGTTCTTTCCAATAATAGTGACAATAATTCTCAGTTTGCATTATATGTTGTCACTCATTTTCAGTTTCCCATGATGCATTTATTGCGGTGTATTGTTCACTAGTTGATCATCTGCGTAATAAAAAGCTCCGCGGGCCTTTCAGAGGCAACTGTTACGGCTGGCTTTAGATTTACTGAGCTCCAGTCTTCAAAGATCCGGCGTGTCTCCTGGAGATGAAAGCAACTCTGTAAAGAGCAATAATAACGCATGAAAGGAAGGCTTTTTCAATAAGCATTTTCTGTCATGTTTAATGATCTCTTTTTTGCAGCGCGGAGCCCAGACCCAGGGCCAAGTGATACATAGCACTTTCAGACTCGAGGCCCAGTTACCATCGCGTAAGGACAAAGACAGATCTTAACCATTTGGCTCCTCTGTACGCTATTTGTCCTAACAGCGGTGCGACCTGCTGAGTGGCAGCGAGAGGGTATTGAGCGTGAATCAAGGGTGAGGTCGGCTCGCTCTGAGAGACCGTGCAATTCACTCAGCGCATTAGGACACATTTCTGTGAACACACGGTGAAGGTTAATCGCTTTGGTTGAAAGCACGACTGCCGTGTCACACATGGTGAACGGGTGACTTGCACTCCAACCTACAGAACTGAAGACACATACAACAACTGCATTTTTTCAGTATGTTGTTACGGCACATTTAATTCATTAAATATTGTTAACTTGAAGAGCGGTATTCGGTAACAAAGAAATGTGTCACAAGATTAAATTAATTATGGGCTGTATGCATAACGCATCTCAGGGATCCCAGATGATAATAGGTAATAAATAAACCAGGTCCCCCTTTTATACAGGAACCAGGTATCCCTGAAGGAGTGGATTCCCCACCATTAAACAGCCAACACAGAGGATTCAATAAGTGGTCAAGAGTCTACAAACACACTATACGAATGTTGAGTCAAGCTACGGTAAACAGCAGCGTAACCTAGAAACCAGCCAAGTGCAAAGGTTAAGAGTCCTAATGAAAATCAAGATAAACTATAATAAACAGATAAGACTTTTTAGCAGTGTGATGTACACTGCCTGGCAAAAAAAAAAGTATAAAGTAAAAACTCTAATATTTTGTTAGACGGCCTTTAGCTTTGATTACGGCGCGCATTCGTCGTGGCATTGTTTCAACAACCTCATGCAACATCACAACATTTATTTCCGTCCAGAGTTGCATTCATTTTTGTCCGAGATCTTGTATTGTTGACAGGGGAGTCGAACCACTCCGTAAAGTCTTCTCCAGCACATCCCAAATACTTTCAATGGGGTTAAGGTCAGGACTCTGGTGGCCAATTCATGTGTGAAAATTATTCCTCATGCTCCCTGAACCACTCTTTCACAATTTGAGTCCGATGAATCTTGGCATCGTCATCCTGGAATATGCCCATTGATGGGATTACCTGGTCATTCAGTACATTCAGTTACTCAGCTGACTTAATTTGCTGCATAACATTGCTGAGCCTAGACCTGACCAATTGAAGCAACCCCAGATCATAACACTGCCTCCAGAGGCTTGTACAGTGGGCACTATGCATGACGGGGGCAACGGCGACTTTCTTTTTGGCCAGGCGGTGTATTATCCTCGCACAGATGCTTCAGAGACTTAAAACACATGCAATAGAATGCATCTGTCCTTGAAAGAAGTAATCAATAAACAGCAAACAGTACTATGAGGTAATTAATCAATTTGTGCTCTTGCTTTTCCCTCCTTTGACTTTTACACAGCACTTCTGCTGTCACATGTTCCCTTATTAGATTTACACTCATAAATCTATGATGTCTACAATGCCTATGATGTCACTGCAGGTAAAGTGACAGAGTGGACGTGCAGTAGGGAGAGAGAGTGACATCCAGGGAGATAGTTGTAGTTTAAATTATTGCAGTTATTCAGGAATGGCACAACATCCGGCTAAAATGGGAGACAATCCCTGTCTGCAGCCTGAAGCTAAATCACAGAAACTAAAAGATAAGAGCGGGTCTCATGATTTATGAGAAAAATATTGTTCTTTTATTTGTATTTATTTCACATAATTCTTCAACTCTAAGGCAGACCATCCAGGGACATATTTGGGAGCCAAGAGTTTTCAAAAGTTTGAACCTTTTTTTCTGTGAAATTGAGTGATATACACAAAGCTGCATTCCTGAGTGCTTGTAAAGTTAATCACCATCCCCGATGTCTACCCTGCTAAGCTTATTCCTGAATGCAGGAAGGACATCAGATGAAGTTACACTAGTAGACAGTATGGATGGATGGATGTTGTAGTAGAAAAAACTTTCCAATATGGATGGAGTAGTAGACAAACCTTTCCAGTATGGATGGATGGATGGAGTAGTATACAGACCTTTCCAGTATGGATGGATGGAGTAGTAGACAGACCTTTCCAGTATGGATGGATGGATGTAGTAGACAGACCTTTCCAGTATGGATGGATGGAGTAGTAAACAGACCTTTCCAGTATGGATGGATGGAGTAGTAGACAGACCTTTCCAGTATGGATGGATGGAGTAGTAGACAGACCTTCCCAGTATGGATGGATGGATGTAGTAGACAGACCTTTCCAGTATGAATGGATGGATGGAGTAGTAAACAGACCTTTCCAGTAATGTTCCAGTTTGAAATTATTCCACCCTCTGCTATTTTAGGGATTCGTCATGGGTATGGGAAAAGTGAATGGTTGATTCACAGTGGCTACGTAAATTCCCAAAAAACTCAATAAAATAAAACAAAATAATTTAATAAAACGTAATCTTTTTATTTTTGTTTCCTCAATGGGAAACTTTCAATAATAAACATGCATCCATAGGGGAGTGATATATATACTACAGGCTTTATCCTCAAAATCTTGTGATAAGGGCACACTCATTTTGAAAGCCCTTGAGAATTTATTTGGAATTCAATAAAGAACAGTAATTTTGCCTGTCTGAACGATGAGGCACACCACAGAGAACAAAGAGCTCATATAATTGCTCTGGGCAATAAATATGTCAGCAAGGCGATGTTATCATGTGTGAGTCTTTGTGTATGTGCATACACGACTGTATGAGTTTTCATATATATGCAGTTATTGCGTGTGTGTGCTTTTGTGTGTGTACGTGGGTGCGTGTGCCTGTGTGTGTGACTGTAAGTGTATGTGTCTGTTTGTGCAGATGTGTGTGTGTGAGTACGTGCGCAGCTATCCGGGTTTGCAGAAGAGCATGGCTAAAACATGACAAGCAACCAAAAACCATGGCGACAGTCGAGTGCGTCGACTGGCTGTGGCATTGTGTCCTAACAATACCTGACAAACTGGGCCAGTGTTTTAAAAGCAGGAAGTAGCAGAAACAACTGAAGCAAACAGGAGCGTAGTTTCCTCCTGCCCTGCCCTCATTGTTGAGTCATTAGTCATTTGGAGGCTCTCACAGCTGAACTGTCCAAATGCAGAGCAAACGTCTGTGTTGCTCTGCATCCACAAACACATTTTGGGACACATGTTGATTGACCTTAATGGAGTTGTCCCATGGTTTATTTGCGTATGGTACAAATAACAAACACAGCTGTTTTTTTAAAGCAGAAACTGGTAGAAGAGACGAAAAAAAAGTAAACCGTGAAATGATTCGCATCACACAACCATGGTGCCACCAGTAGGTGTCAGTGGAATTATGGGTAATTTATCAGTGCTGTGAGATTTGAATCTTGACAATTCCAATTATCAGACTTTTTCAGGATCACACCTCAGTGTGTCCTGAACACCTCCTGCAGGAAGGGCGGACAGACTTCTCAGTCTACCAGAGACACTCCAAGGGTGGCATTTGTAATTTAGAGGTTGTTTGGGACTGTGGCTTTTTCCCTCTGAGTGATTCACGTCTTTGTGATTAATGACCACTGTCCTGTACTGGTGCCTGGCCCACCATGGGCTGTGTAATTTAACATGGAAAAAAAGGTTACATATCTTCTAGATCAATGGGTCTGTGATGTCTTCATCGTCTGGGGGAAAATGTCCTGTCGGAGGAAACGTACTCTGTAAAGGATGACCGTGGTGTGCGGAGAGGACCGAGCGGTCGAGTGACTGAGCCTTGGCCTAGTGTCCATGGACATTCCTGTTGAGTTGGCCTGCTTAGTGAGGCCCACAGTGCAGAATGCGTTAACCACCAGCTCTAACTGACTGCACACACCACTTCTCAAGAACTCTCTCTCTGTGATGTCACAGTGCCCCATTCATCTCCTTGGCAACAGATCATCTGATAACCCTCAAGGCACAAGTTCAAATTTAGCCTGAGCTCTAATTCCATCCTATGTTTGTTTGATTGGGTTTTCCCCACCCACACCACCCTCTTCAGTCACCTCATTAGGCCTGTCTGAGGATGGGTGGGGTCGGGAGTCTGGTTTCGGCTGTTTCCCTGCCCTAAAGCTGCTCAGATATATAGCTTCTGACTGGCAGGAACCCTAAAAGGGTGGTGTTTATGCCTTACAGCCATGTATAAACATTGCTTCAAAGACTAATAAAAGTCTTCTCATTTTACAAGGGTTTCTTGATTGAAATGATGATTGCCATTTTGTTTATTTTCCAGACCAGACAAAATAACAACTAGAGTACAAAATTGCAGCAATTTCAGTCTTTGTGAAGGAAGAATGTTAATAATCAGATTGGCCTCATCTCAAAACAAAGAACACTTTTAGTGTTTCACTTGGCGAGATTGTAGAATCCGATGAGTTGAGAGTCAATGTTTTCCCTTTCGCTCACCCAAGCTTAACGATTAGTTTGGTAAACGTCACGTTAGGGTCCTATGATCACTTGATTTATAGATTGATAAGACATTCTGAACAATTATTACAGTGGGCTTGTTTTAATGTAGCCATTACAAATTACATTAGGCTTGATTTGAAACAGAGCTAGATTAAGTAATTATCTGCTATATACTTAACCTTTTAGATGCAAAAGTATTATTATTTTTCTTGATTTGATTGTATGTTTTGGTTGGTAACAAAGTTGTTGAAATGCTATGGGATCTGCAGGATTACCCCCCCCCCCTTATGTAAATAATTAAAGTTTTTTACCTAACCTAATATTTGACGCGGGTTCGAACACACACCAAACGCAATACTTTACATGGTTGAAGTGTCTGCAGTTTGTGTTTGGTAAGCATTTGTAATTGATGAGTTCGATTTTTGGCACTAACTGTAAAGCACTAAAAACAATGAATATATGTTTAAGTATAATGTTAAAACTTTATTCAAGGCACTTATATGGACTGAATTCACATTCACATTTCTAAATGAGAATTTTTTTTTCTTCACTAATTAATAATGGCACTACAAAACAATGAATAGATAAATAACACCGCTACATGTTCATATTTTTTTCATGGTTAAGTCAGTTTGACAGCACAAAATAATGCTGATAATGTTGCGATTTGTTACTATTTTATTCATGGTTAATTCACATAGGCACTACAAAACAATGAATGCCTATTGATAGTGTTTTTAATTAAATGATAGGATGTTATTCAAGGTTAATTAACTTGACCCAGATATGGAGTGTTGCGTACTGAGTTAGCACACTCCTGTGCAGAAGTCAAAGAATTGGAAAGTCTGCTCGGAGACCTCTTTCCTCTTGCCATTAGAAACATGCATTATAGAGTTAGTCATCCGAGCTCAATGCCAGCAATTTACGGTAGCTGTGTACAGGAGACCGGTCCCAAAAAAACAGCCATTAGGTTTGAGCTAGACAAGGGAAAAAGCAACACAGTTAATCCACAAACTATCAAATCATAGCCCCCCCCTGTAATAACACAGAGGGACTCTGGGTGGGGGGAGACAGTGAATGATGTTCCGCAGTGAAGTTATTCTTTAATTTCCTCTGTGGCGTGCGATATGAAGGGATGTGTCTTATAGGAAGCAGCTGGGACAATACGGGCGGCGCATGCCGTGATAACGGGGCCCGCACTTCTTCCGCGCTGACGACACCTACAGACTGTTTAAATCATCCCCACAGATCCCTTCACCTCCCTCCGACCGCGACCTTTCAAACGCTGGCTCACGCGGGCGGAGGAGGGCGGGGCAGTCGTTTCGCACGCCTTCGCTGCGCGTCCCCGCAGCGAGCCGCGAGAGCTGGCATCCGCTCACCTGCTGACTCACCTGGCTGTGACACACTCAGAGCGGGGCTACACACTGCGCTCTCGCGCGCTGAGTAGAGCTGGATCAGAGCGATAAATGCTAAACCAAGGCTCCCCTCTGCGAAACCTGAAAGGAGGTAATTATCAAATCACTGATGAATGTTACACCTGCATATGAAAGGGCTGAGAGAAATCAAAGAGCTTAGCAGAGAATTTACAGGTTCTCTATGAGAATACACACACACACACACACACACACGCACACCACACAAATATACACATACAGCCATACACACATATAAACATATGTACACACAACCAGATATACTCAAAAATACAACCTGGTCTCTGATGGGGGGGGGGGGGGGGGGGGGGGATGTCACACACAGTACACTAATATCTGGATTTTTGTGTTTAGATTTTTCATCTCTGCGAAGCATGTTGTGACACTTTTCTGATTTCACCTGATTTGAAATTTGACTCTGGGTAACACAGGGGGACATTTCGTAAAATATCAGCCAGGCAGTTCAGCTCAATGAGAAACCCATTGCTTTCACTAGGCGACTGACTTGACATACACCACACTTTGCTTTCATTGTTTTTTCTCTGACATACAGTTTGTCTCACCAACTTGCACCTTCTTTTTTTGTCTCAGAAAAAATGGTCTTTGCAAAAAATGGTCTCTTCTTTGTCCCTCTGGGGCCACTTACGACGGATGGAGTGCTAACGTAGCTAACGTAGCTCATGCTGCTCAATCACTGGTGACTCATTCGTTCCCCCCCTCCCCGTTGCCTCACCGCCACCCCCCGAACATAAATGGTTATTTAAAGACTCAGTGTACTTTCTCTTCACCCACACAGCTTACCTGCCAGCGCAGAACCCTGAACTGTCTGCTGGCGTGAAGCAGAGAATTATTGTTTTTTTCCCTCTTTCTCAGACTGTTATATTCGTGGCACGTAGTTCCGTACAGACAGGAGGCAGAGGGAAGAGGCGTGAGAATTAGAAGTGTTAAAAACAGCCCAAAAAAATGTAAGAATTAACAGCTCGCATCCTTTTTTTTTTTTTTTGCACGGGATCATCGGCTAACACCTTTGGCGTGATACCTGTACTGCCTCAACACTGCATTGCACGCCTTTACAGGAAAAATATATTGTATGTGTAAAGCATCAGGTTTTTTTAAGAGTGTGAGGCTGCTAATAAACTGTTCTGTTCTGACGTGTGAAACAATGCCAGTGTGATGATGTCGTATTTATAACTCGAGGCGAGGGGGTGCAGGCAGCCTGCCGTGTGACGTTGATGTTCCCATGACCTCTGACCTCATTTTTTCTGCTCAGTAACTGACTCTGTGAAAGCACCAGTGGAGCTGTCATAGTTTTACACATGTCTGTCCAGTACAGCTGCAACATGTCATCTACGCACAGCCGTTTTCCCAGGAATCTTTGGGATTGCACTTCGCAGAGAAATTCATCTACAGTTCTATACTCCCCTTTCTCCCACAGCCCAGAAACCTCCAAGCATTGTTCAGCCCAAAAACAAACAATGTTAAAGTCATACCGTAGAAACCGCTACAATTCTATACCCACCATAGCACCAACAACAGCACTACATCTGTCCCGGAAACCGCCACAAAGGATTACCCGTCCTAGAAACCACCACAATGCTATATCCGTCCCAAAAACCACCGCAGCACTTTAACAGTGCCATACCCACCCTATAAACAAACCGCTGTTCCATTGTCACCCCATAACCCACGACATTGCATTATGCACTTCAGATTCCACCACAGTGTCACCCCTACCTCAGCACCCAGCAATGTTTCTTATTAAAAACTGTACAGCTCGGTAACCGCCAATACTCTTCGCTTGTTCCCCTGGGGGCGGAGTTACCTTTTAGAGGTGAATCAGGTGATGCAAGGCAACATTTATATCCAGCCGTTCCCACCTGCTCTCATGAAAAAAGCAATATATGTTAAGATGCAGCATCGTAAAAAAAGGTCATATTTTAGAAAAATTACTTATACTCTGCATTTCCATTTTATATCCAACAAGATATGCCCTGCATTGAATGTATGACACCGGCTGTTATTTATGTGTTTTTAAAAAATATATCACAGTTGGGTGCCTTGAATTTTTTTATTTAATATTTCACCATAAATTTAGCATATATCTTCTTGTTTTCATTAACAGGGCTGTTGTCATAGCCTCACCAGCCAAAGTGTCTGGCTGCAGTCCCTCAAGGACAAATAAAAGGAAACGTACACAACGTTGTGTTAATCTCGCAGTGTGGTCTTTACTGACGTCTGTAATTTATGATAGCGAAAGTAGTCACATGCCAGATGCTAAGCACGGTAGATCTGCTATGGCGTGAGCGATTTAAAATGTTTGGTGCCAACTCATGCAAAAATAAATCTGTCCGAGCTCTAAATATAATGTTTTTACAGTCGGCAGGAATTTACTGAATAGCTCATCGTACATCTTGTTTTTTTAATACAAGTGCATGTTTGGACAGTTTACAAAAGCCCGCTCTCCGACACATTCCTTCACTCGCAGTGGCTCCTCATCCTCCTTTGTGTTTTCAGCAGACGGGACACAATGCAGAACGGAGATTAATATCGAGAAAGGCTCTCTCCTTTTTGAAGTCTTCAATTCGAATAAATGAATAAAGGTAGAGAAGAAATGATGATATTACGTGTCTTTGCAGACTTTGGTGGATGGTGACACAGCGCAGGGATGGATAAGGGAATCATTATTTACATTTACAATGCACTAATCCAAAAAAGCAAATAGCAATAAAAGACAAAAGACATAAAACACTGATATTTAGAGATACTCATAGTTTACCCAATCCCTGACTACAGGACACCCATTACCTCTTTATAACATGCTTACCGTCTCTTTATTAGCTATCTATAAACATTTACTCTTAGAAATGTTGGAATAAGGCAGAAAGGGGTGCACACTCAAAATATGCAACAATGACTCCAAAGGAAAACATCACTTTCTCTCCAGTTAAAATTATTTTTGTATTTATCGGACCCCAAGAGATTACTGCTTTCATGAGCGCAACATATGTATCACAAGTGCACCAACAGTATAACAGGGCTTTGCAAGTATTTGGTTTATTGAGGAGCGAAGCAGGCGCGTAACCGCTGGCAGCACAGACAATGTGGGAAAACACACCCTGCGTAACCGCTGGCAGCACAGACAATGTGGGAAACACACCCTGCGTAACCGCTGGCAGCACAGACAATGCGGGAAACACACCCTGCGTAACCGCTGGCAGCACCAGATGCTACCGTTAAACCGTCTTGCAGAGCAAAAAAAACGGGTGAGTGGCACAATAAACTGATGCTTAGGCTTTCATCTCTCACGGGTGGAGGTTGGGGAAGAGTCTGGATAAGCTGCGGCATGTGCAGATCTTCAGCTTTTCCGCGCTTCCTCAGATTCATCCCCATCAAGTAAAACTTTGCCATAAAAAAATGATGTAGTAGCTACGTATGTAAACACTGAGTAACGATTATCTTGCCATCGCTGTCCAAATGGCTGATGGGGTGAAGCTGTATCTTTGCGAGAGAATTCCCCACTGTTGAAATAAACCCATTTACTGGCTGTGAACCCAAAAGCAAATTAATAAAAGAAAGATTATTCCTTCCTGAAGCAAATGAGAAAATAACAGAAACAAATGAGAGCTTACTAGGGACCGGACAGAGGAAAATATCAGACGCTAAAACAGGCTTTAAGCTATCCTTCAATCCAGGAAGCAGATAGCAAGTCTGTCGTCTGAAAAGCCCATTATGAAACTGTGTCTCTAGAGTGATCAAGCTCACAGATGTGTTGTTTAATTAACTCCATGCACACACACACACACACACACACACACACACATGGAAGGCACGGCAGAACGCTAAAAAGAACCCAAGATTCAGGCTCCTTGCCTTTGAGGGGCAGATGGAAGAGACATTTTACACTTCACACACAATCTCCCATTTTGAAGCTCAAAACCTGTCACACCTATGGAGACAGAGGATGCTTTCAGTGGCCTTTGGAAGGGATATGGGGCTTGAGGTAAACGTTTACATTTGGATGAATCCACAAATGTCCATTATTCACAGATGAATTGACCTTCTATGTGGCTATACTTTGGGCACACATTGGAATTCGCTAGGAAAGGCGGCACATTCAGGGCTCGACACGCTCTCTGGGATAACATCACTGCACTCCGGGCGTGTTCAGGGATGAGGGGATTTCTCACACAGAGTGACTGAGGAAACATTGTGCTTTTTTTTGAGCACATCAGGTCAGTTACTGAAGGTAGCCAGGATAGTCTGAAGCTCTTCATTAAAAAAATAACTTATATTTTGGCCATATCACCCAGCCCTAAGTAATGTTATCTTGTCTTACTTGCATATTTCACTTTTAGTATTGCATAGCTATCTTTATTCCTAAGGATATATATGCAATACTAAAACTGAATGTTTTACAGACAATAATGGTTTTTATTGTTTTATTTCATTAATATTCATATTTATGTTTATATATTTACCTGAATCACTTATAGCACTGAATCACTCCTACAGTATAGACTATTAATGTGGCCATTTTACTTTGCTTCTGTTTTTCTAAATGTTTGCCTATTGCTGGTTTTCATTGAAAATGTGTAGGAAAAAGTTCCAAAACTTCAACACTTTCTCAGAACTTACTTTCAAGCAGTAGCAACACTCAACAAGCCAAGATTTCTCATTATTTTCCTGATTGTAGTGTATGATATATTGTTTTTAAAAGACATGCACATTTTCCAAAAGTACATTTTCATAAAAAGTGTATCACCGTGGTAGGCTATCACAATGCGGCGGACTTAATCAACAATTTCATGTAAGTGAACCTAATTGTGTTCCTGGTTCTTTTATTTCACTTTCATCTCTGCAAAGCTATACAAAATATAGCTAGCATTACTAGTCTTACAACATTTTAGTAACTTCTTCTGCTGTAAACTAGCCTATATATAGCCTATACTAGCTGTATTTACATGACAAATGAATGTAGGCTAACCATCATAAACTGTCAATGTTTGATCAGGGGTTGACAACTTAATTTTATTATTGTTATTTTTTATAAATTTTCCACCTGAATTTGGAATGTCCAAACTATGTTCAAGCGTGCTCATATACTCCCCCTGCCACAGGCTCAGAAGAGTGAAGACAACTCGCTGTTCTCCTCTGAAACACACGGTGCCAGGCAGCTGCTTCTTCCCACACCGTTCCCGCAAGCTAACAGAGCGGGGGTGAAGGAGACCCAATCATACTTACCTGCCCAGTAGGCTACCTTGTGGTACCAACCGAACCTTAGATATCTAACAACTAACAATAAACTGTCACATCCGTGCCTCTGTGTCATAATTCACTTCCTGGTTTCTCAGATTCTATGTGTTTTCTGTGTTTGTATTCCGTTTCACGTTTTCCCTTTTTCCCTATTACGTGTCCACGCCCCCGCACTATATATGTGTTTCCTCTGTGGTAATCATCTCACCTGCTCCTCGTTGTCTCGTCATCAGTCTTGCATTTAAGCTCACCTGTTTCTCTGTTCTGTGCCAGATCGTCTTGTGCCCTGCATTCCTTTCCAGAGTTTATTCCTGCCTTCTCCTTACCTGTTTTGAGTTCCTGTCTCCAGTTCCGTGGCATCCCATCCCGTCTTGCTCCTGTTCTCCTGTCTGCCTTACATGTCCCCGTCCAGCCCTGCTCCAGTCCTCATGCCCGCCTACCCATCTCCGTCCAAGCCCTGCTCCAGCCATTCACCCGCCTGTTCTCCAGCCCCTCTTATTGATCTCCCAGTTCCGACCTCTGCCTGTTCTGGAACTTCGCCCTGCCTTCTCTGCATTGCTCTGGTATCTTGGACTTTGACCCCTGCCTGGACTTGACTACATTTGTGCCTACCCTGTATTCAGTGCTGTAGCCAGAAATATTTTTTGGGATAGTCCGGTGATATAGTGGGTAGGCTGACGAGGTTGATTTTTTTCGAAATAATGTTGCATTTTCCCACACGCTCTATGCCCCACCCCAGTGCTCCTTGGAGCTGTCCTATGACATTACTGTATTTCTAACGGCAACGACAAATTACGTGAATAATTTTTTTTCCATATTTAAAATCAATATTAGCTACAGCAAGACTAAGTACACAACAAGGAGAACACAGGCTTAACATAAACCCAAACCGACAATGCAATACCCCTCTCTATAGCGTGCGTCCGCTGGTGACAGCGTATTATCCCGATTTAAAATAAAATAACTGAATTAAAATCAAATGGCTGTTATGTAGGCCTACACGATAAAGTTGAGGGAAAAACAACACCATCACACTTAAAACCCCATACCATCAAGCATCAATATAGCAAGCCCTGGCACAGGCAGAAACACATCGGCTATACAATTTTAAGGCCAACAATAAGTGATAAGTGATATTAACAACCTGTTAACTTACAAGACAGCACCTTTAGTGACCACATTATAGTAATATTACATTGAAAAATGTAGCTTAGCTATAATTCTACCTTTGCTGGCTTGTTGTGGAGGAGGTGCCAAGTCAAGTTGTTTAGCCATGCTATTTATTGATGACCAGAGACGAGTTTTAATTCTGTTTGTGGTAGAAAGCAGTCTCTCCACACTGCAATATGTCATTGGGAGTGAGGCAATGACTCTTAATAATGAATTTAAACTCGGGAAAAGTCTTGAGGGCAACTGTCCAGTAGCCAAAGCTACATCCATTATGGGAGAACAGAACAGGTTCCCGATTCAATTTCGTGGTTCAACTGCTCAATGAAAACCGTGAATACAGCATCAGGCATTGATATACGTACCATACGGCCAAAAGTTTGCAAATCTTTGAGAAAGGAGACCACCGCTGGCAAAAGGCCATATGTGTCTTCTTGAAATCTCGTACTCTGTTCTGCGATCTGTGTGTCCAGAATGCTATTCCACATTTGCTTTAAATCGCTGTTGGTCTTGATGCTTGACGTTTTCCCTAAAGTAGGCCGTGTTGCAATTACAGAATCGGCCAATTTTGCCGGTAGTTTTTGCTGCTGTGAAGCAGTGACCTGTGATGTCGTGTTTGTTCATCAGCTCCTCGGTTAACTTGAGCACCTTGTCGTAATCAAAATCAGAGTTATCTGTGAATTTATTAAATGACAACTCACAAACTAATTTTGGAATCCACAGACGACAGCCTTGCCGCATATAGGCTAGCCTTTTTACCACGTGCAGTAACTTTTTTATGTTCCAGAGTTTTAATTGGTCACAATACAATGATGACACGTTCGGAAAACCAATCAAATTCATTATCTTAAAAAATTTAAATGTAAAAAATATGTTTTCTGCCATTTGATTGGGTAGGCCTAAGATCAACCCATGGCTAAGCCACTGCCTGTATTGCTATGATTTCTGGACATTGACCTGTTTTTGTCGACTCTGATTAAAGCCTGTTATTTACTACACCTTGGTGTCTATGTGTGGTTCCAATCGGTTCTCCTAACAGAACAATCTGGCCACTATGGAACCAGCAGACCCACGACAGGCTTCCGAGGCCCTTCATTATCAGGCCACTCGATTGGGACAGCACGATATGGAGCTGCGGTCGCTCCAACAAACTGTACAGACCATCTCGAAACAAATGACGTCCATGACGCTGCTGGCCCGAGACTCTGCGACCTCCGCCCAAGCCGCCAGCGCCGCCGTGCTCAAGGTCCAGTCCATGGCTGCTCCCCGAGGCGTTGCGGAGCCCCGTCTGCCCGCGCCTGACCGGTACTCTGGAGAGCCTGGTTCCTGTAGGGCGCAGGGGTGTATCTTGTCGTCCTCAGCTCTTTGCGACAGTACAGCTCCCACAGCATCAACCTCCACCACAAACTGCCTGGTCGGGTCAGGTAGTGACAGGACAGGCGCAGTGGTAAACCGGTGTTTCAGCTCGATGAAGGCTTAACTGGCCTCCGTAGTCCAACGAAAGGGCGTCTTCATGGAAGTGAGGGCAGCGAGGGGGGCAGCCACAGAACTGTAATTACAGATGAATCTTCTATAGAAATACACCTCAGAGGTTGCACAGAAACTGGTCTATACTTTAGGGTGCTGCTGGTGGTTCAAAACAGTTCAAACATGGAATAGGAAAATCAGCACTCACAAAAACCAGCCGAAATGTTCAAACACAAGCTGCATCTGTACTTCTTCCCATCTTATTACTTGTATCTCCTGCTCAGGCAAAACTCATTTTATTCCTTGAAATGCATTTTAATCGTGTGTGCAGGAGGGGCTCACTACCAAACTCTCATACTCCCTTATTGTGACACCCCTCCTCCAACCCTGATTAAATGCAGTCACTGGCACATACAATTAAACCTGCTGTATAAGTATCCATGTCTGGCCAACAACTGTGTTATGTCTACAGTTTGAATATGTACTGTAGAACCACAGAGATAGGAATGCATTTGGAACGAATGTTGTTTATAAAAATGAAATATTACACTGTGATAGCCTTTTTTTGTTGTTGTACATTTTTCATTTTAAAAGGGGTAAAGATATAGGCTCAAATGCTCTGAAATTCAAAACCGCTCCCTGCTCAGCTTGCGCAAACTTCCCATGGCCGTGATGTTCCTGTAACATTGCTGTGTTGGCTCAAAGTCACGGCAACATTCTTGGAAGGTGCACTGCATAGGCACATTGTAAATAAGTAACTATAGACCCACTGAGGGGATGGCATTGATACATCTGATATTCAGTTTGGTGATTTGTCATCGCCCCCAGGCAGACAAATCTCCCTTTCACACGGAAATTCAGTGACAGCAGAAGCGCTTCTCAAAAACTTTTCTATTTTTATTGATTCGATGTGAGGCAGAGGTGACCTTTCTGAGGATTGCATTATTTATAGCGTCACCTCTGACAGAAGCGTTGCGTGCCTGACGGCAGCACCCCCAGTGCCGCCTGTGACCAAACAAATGAGAGGGACGCAGAGCAGAGCAGAGCAGGCACAATATTTCACAGACAACTGGACTCAAGCAGCATGTGGCCTTACCCGTCACTTGCCTTTTATTTTTCCATAATTGTGATGGCCTAACTGACCAAACTATGGATTTGAATGAATGAATGAATTAATTAATGAATGAAGTTAATTAATTTTAAAGTAGTGAATTATAAAGGAGTGAATACTACTATTCAATAAAAAAATAGTAATAAAACAACAAGAACAGCAACACCACACAAACATACACACAAACACACACACACACACACACACACACACACACACACACACACACACACACACATACACACACACAGACAGTTTGTGCCCAAAGTAAAATGTAAAATTACTCTTAGCAACCCAGATGAAGCAGGAAAGAATACATAGCCCAAAATGTTCACTCACACAAAAATAAATATACTTCCAGTAATGCTGTGCGCAGTAATAATATCAGAGTGCATTTAACAACCAAACCACTGTACACCATATAAACATTATACATACTGTGTACATCAAAACTACAGGGCCAGGTTCAGAACAGCTGTTAATTATGCTTTCTGACAGATAATGAACCAAGTTCTGGGAGGTTTGCAGAAATAAAGAAATTCTAATGAGATCATTACGGGTTTCCATGGCAATACATTAGTCAAAGTTTTCACAAAATATGTGACAAGTATAATGCCCTGCTGTACTGCAAACTAAAATAGCATTGCAACTGTCAAACAATGAGCAAAGTATTCAAGTAAAAAAAAAAAAATGTTGGCACCCAACGTGGGGCTGAACATGTCCAATTCCCGCCGTAATTTGGAATGTCCAACTATTTGCCGCCGCAGCCGCGATTAGGGAGTGTGTCGCCAGCCTGCCTCTCTTCACACCGCACTCCGCAGCCAAGCTCGCATAGAATTCAGTCCGAGGAAGACGCCTCATATGCGGCTTTGGCGTGCAGTCCAAGGGCACTCGATCGACCAGCGGGGGTCGCTAGAGAGCGAGGAAATGCGGACCCCTAAACGTCTGAACCCTCCCGATGCTATTGCCCTATGGAGCCACCCAGCCACAGTCTGTTAAAACCGATCCAAAACTGGCAAATTTGATCCAAAACCGTGGGGGCTCATCCATGTACCACAGCGTGGTGCCTTAACCGAGTGAGCCATGCCAGCAGCCAAAAAATATTCATTTTTGTTTTTACTTTTCAGTGTGACTTTCATCGTTGGAAATTATTACAGACTGGAAATGGACTTGATAACACCAGCAGCTGTTAAAATATAACTTCCAGCATATTGATTTTTTGAAACAGAGTCCTGCCATGCAAGAAAATATGACTGAACAAGCAACACATGTGATAACAGGAACAGCACAACGGCTATAACATTTCTTGTGGTTCCCCCTTATTTTTGTCATTTTGCCATCTAGCGGAAAGTAACGTCCCCCACAGCCAGTGGCGGCTGTTGAGCTCAAAATGGATGGAGACGGAAAACTTCCCCTTAAACTGATGATTGGTCACAACCGGTTTTTAATCATTTTCCTTGATTAACAATTCAACAATTAATTCTCAAAATACAAAAATTTCCCAAAATGCGGAATGTATGCTGGGATAGGCTTCACCCTGACCAGGAATAAACGGGTTAGCTAATGGATGGATATTTGCACCACAACATTTGTGCTCATTTTATCATTATTTAAAATGAATCAACATTATTGCCGGTTGTGCTGTAAGCTAACGCGGTAGTTAACAGAGTGTTGTATCTTTTTTTTTTGTGCACTTAGGGCCTGATTTACTAAGACCTTTAGCGTGTGCAAAACCTTTTAGCACACGCAAAACCAATAACACAGCAAATGATTGGTCATGGTATTTGTTTTTCACCAATCGTTGGTTCTGTTAGTAGTTCTGCATGTGATAAAAGTTTTTGCACTTTCTAAACGTCTTATTAAATCAGGCCCTTAGTGATTAAAACAGATTTTTCGAAGTATAATTGATCGTTTCATCTCCTTGACATGAAGAAAGAGGCTGTGTCTTTACCTGAGAATGGATTATTCAGATCGTTGGCACACTTGTTAATCAAGGATAATTTATGAAAACAGGTTGAGAACAACGATGAGTTTAAAGGTAATCTTTCCGCCCCGTCTATATTGAGCTCACCAGCCGCCACTGCCCAAAGCAAATGTGTTGTCACTATTTATTCGGTAAGTCTGTTCAGCGAGGAACACGATGGGCTGATTTTCTGCAGCTTAAAAAGAGTAGGGTCAGTAGGGAGACTGGTTTTTAACTGTTCTGCACCTGGTCAAGCGATTCGAGGTGCAGCTGAAGGTGACTCCCTTTAATCAAGTCTAATGACCAAGTCTGAGGTGCCGCTTCCTCGTCCTGAGTAGCAGCATTTCAGTTTTTTTGACATAATACAATTGTTCTGGATGAAAAAAAATAATGTTGCAGTGAAAATATTTTCTAAAATATTTTTTTTATTTGAATGTCCCTCCCAGTGTAGGTTTCAGCATACAAGAATATATGGTTCTTGAGATTAAGACCAGAAAAGCACGTCCACTACAGGGGACAAAAATACATCGCCCGGTTTTAGTAGGATATATATTAGCACTAAGAGTTCTTGCGTTGTACTGTTTGCTCAGTCATTGTGTCTGTCCTCATCAGACACTAGAGAATCCGCTGTGTTAATGCCTGTGTGTGCTCAACTGGTGGACTGTGGAGTGAGAAGAAGCAATGCCTTGACTTTGTGTTCAAGAGGAGGGCACATGCTTCTTCTATTGATACACTCTCAGAAATAAAGGAGTGGAGGTGCATTTTTGTTCTTTAAGATACAAATTTTCCATATGTACCCGAAATGTACAATAACAATGTTCTATTTGGGTACTAATAAGAATTTTTTACAAGCAAAAATGTATCTTTTTAGGCACCTTTTTTTTTCAGAGTGCAGTAGAGGTACCAAACACAACATTCCAAATTGGGAGAAAACAGGGGAATCCTTTTAAAAAGGGTTGGGAGTGAGGAGAGAGTTCCTGAATGAGATCCTTTCCCTCTGTCACCGGACGGGTTGATGTTTAAGGGTCAGGGGTCAGAGGGACTGACTGCGGTCCTACTGTCCTACTGTCTATCCTACTGCGGTCCATCAGGACCAAAACCTCTCGCCATAAAAACAGTTTCTTTCCTTCTGCAGTTAGCCTTATCAACAAGGCCCGGGACCCCCTACGACACAGACACAGACTCTATCCCGCCTCATAGACACTTTACACTTTACACTTACCTACTTCCCACTGTACTTCTTGTTTATTTATATTTTTATTTTTACTTATATTTTTTATTTTATCTTGCATATATCATATTATATTGGTTGAAACTTTGCACTACTACTTGCACTACTTGTTTTTGTGTTTTGTTTTGTTTTATGTTTTATATTATATTATTTTATTTTATGTTTCATGTTGGTTTATGTAGCACCAATAAACCACAGTAAATTCCTTGTATGTAAATACTTGGCGAATAAAGGGATTCTGATTCTGATTCTGATTCTGGGAAATGGTTACGGGTCAGGGGTTATGAGATAGGGGTCAAAGGTGAGGAGCAGACAAATGCCTGCATTCAAATAAGTGGGTGACAACACTTTAGATAGCATGTGCCTGTGTATCTGTAGGGGAAAAGCATGTGTGGTAGATAGCATGTGTCTGTGAGTGTCATGGTTCGTGGGTTATTGTTTATTTTTCCGATACGATTCTCGTCCTGTTTTCCCGATTGAGAATCTATCTGATTTTTTTCACATTCCGTTCAGGGGTTTTGCTTTCCCACACTTGTTATTCTTTTCACCTGTGCTTCTACCTGCGGGGTATTTAAGTTCCTCACTTCCGCTTCCCCGGTGCTTTTTTGTCATTCGACATTGCATTGAGCCAGGTATAGCCAGGTACTAGTGACCTCGTGATATTAAACGCTGTTTATGTTCATGAGGGACTTGCTATTAGTTTTATTTCAGGTATAGGTTTCATTCCTCCTGTTAGCGTTCTGGGCTATTTATTTTGTTCTCTTTTCTATTTATCTCTCTGAACAGTTTTTATTTGTTTGTTTCGTATTGGTTTTACATCTTTTCAGCCGCCCGAACTTATGTGCCAAAGGTGTTCTTTTCTTTGCTAAGTTTCCCATTTTGGCTCCAGTATTGAGCTCGGGAGATTTCATTTGTTTTTCACTCGTTATTCGAGTTCACCCTACTTTAGTGGGTTGATTTTCGTTTAGCCACAAGAAAGTAGTGTCCTGTCTTTTATTTCTTTGCATTTATTATTGTATTATCCATTTATTGGTCCTCACTGCGTGAATGACTTGTTCTGATACCCTACCTTCGCGTTTCATCATCCGACACAATAAATCCATTACAGTGAGGGGGAAAGTTTTTCTGTGGGGGAGAAAAACTTGTTTGATGTTTGTAGATAAGTGTTGGAGGAAGTAAGATTTTTTACAAATAACATGCGTACCAACACACAATTAAAATTACACACATTAAGCTGCAGGTAAAAAATGAGAGGATGGAAGACAAACTTCAGAGCACAGAAACAAAATGTATATATAAAAATGAATAAGCAATAAATAACAATAAATAATTGGTTTAAAAAACACATACAGTATTATTATTTTCTCATTCAGTACATTTCCCGGAGAAGTCCCTCATCCTGTAATTAAAAGGATGTACACATACTATGTGGAACAGAGAGGACTTAACCCAGGTGCTGAAAGAAAACAGGAGACCTTGAGAAAGCCTGTAGTCGAGGGTCATGATGTAAAATGGCTTCCTGCTAAAGTAGCTCAGCCAGCTGTCTTCAAGGTATCAACAGTGAGGCAGAGAAATCTGATAGCTTATGGAGCCCCCTCACCCCCTACCCCACTCCTCCAATGGCCTCCTTGGAGTGAATCAAGACATTTCGGAGACCACCCCAACCCCCCAGCCGTCCACCCGCCTACCTCAGGGCCAGACAGCACGCACCTGCTTTCACTCAAGCGCGCAGTCTTTGAAGCGGACACGCGGAGGTCCGTTTCCCTGAAAAAGCAGACAGTCCCTGAGCCCCCTGTGTTTAGGCAGATCGTCTGAGCCGCCCGTATGAAAACAGAGAGTGGTATCTGAGCGTGTGCGATAGCACTAATGGCCCCGTGCTCCTCGTAACAGGAGCTAACCGAATGCACAGCTAACATGCTTTAGGGTACAGCAATTAGTTAAAGGATTAGCTGGGGGATCCACAGGGTTTTGGGGATTCACAGGAAAGACCGTTTCCAAAACACGTCAGGGTTCGTCTCACTTTTAGGCCCTTAGTGACATCTGAAGAGAAAAAGTTGTTTATTTCGACATAAGAATGGAAAATAAAAAAATCAATAATCCAAAACTCGACAAATAAACCAAACTATGACATGTGGGGTTTGGTGGTTAGCGGCTGTGTGTGTGTTTTTTCACAACATATAAAGTTGATCAGAACTTTAATGTGCTTAGTTCAGTAATTTTGTAACGTCGTAGCCTCTGTACGATGCAAAAAACCTGTGAAGCTGACAGTCGTTTCCACAACTGACAGAATTCAGAGAGGAGACCAGACCAGAGGAAGACAATTCATGGTTCTGAGCAATGGACCGTGCAGTAAACCAGTCGGGGGAGATTAAAGATATGCCTAAATTCATACAGGAACAATCTGTTCCTCCCATATGTAGTTGACAGGTGACAGTTGTTGTGTCCTGTAAATGTGGCTTTTGTTATATATATAATATATTATAGCTTTTATGAATATCAAACAAAAAGGACAACCTAATAAAGTAATAGATAAATCAATACTTTTTCAGTGTTTTGGGAAACTTGTGGATAATTGTGGAAAGCATACCATTGCATGATATCTCATATGTGATCATTTTGTGCCAGTTTTACACAATGCATAAAGACAGGGGGCCTCATTTATCAATATGGTCATAAAAAGTAGAGTATATTTGACGGATCCAGCTTGCGTACAAAATTCTCACGTGTATTTAATCAAACTTGTGTTTTGATAAATCAGACTTGATCGTAATTTGGAAGCACGTTTACATCATTATGAATTACCACATGCCCATTTTATTAGGCTATCTATATTTGTAAGGTGACGATGTGTAACGTGATTGAATACGCGACTGTGACTTGATTGGTCAAGATTTCTATCACGCCGCTTCCGACGTTCGTTAGGTCTTCTAGGCTAATAAAACTAGATCGGATTTATAAAAAAATTATGAACAGTTTTGCATCTTGCATAGGCTACAACATGACTGTCTTAATTATTTTCATATGGCTGTCTCCTATAAATACTTATGCAGAGGCTATTCCTGATGTAATCATTTTAGCTGGCTTCTGTTTCATTAGATTTATTCTGCACAATAGCGATTAAACTAATACTGATTAAAAATGTATTCAACTTATTCAGATACTATTTTTGACAATTAGGCTACACAACGTAAGTCTAAAGCCACAACACGTAGGTCAAGTGCATTTTAAAATATTGCCCAGATGCATTAATTGCTTTTAATATTTTCAGAAATAGAATGACTTGGACGAGCCATTTTTATGATCAGCTACTCATTTATCTTCTACTCAAACTCTGATTTTAAAGCTCACATAACCTATGTTTTTCAAAAAGCACCTTTTTGTTTATCACCTGTTGACTCCGCAGTGCTTTAAACAAAAGTGATTTGCTTATAGGCTGCACGACTATTACCTTGCTGTTCATTGCATGCAATGTCACTGCCTCACCACTGGGAAAAGGGTACACAAGGTCGGGAGCTGTTGTGAGATTTCATCGTACCGTACACCCACATTAATTTTATTTTGATAAATCCAGAAATTTCCCTAAAAATGGCCGTACGCTCACTTTACGATCAGATTTGTACGTGCGGCTGAATGATGAATGAGGCCCAATGTACTGTACATTGGGGAAAAAACGACATGTTTTTGAAATTGCTACAACAGAGGTTATTACCCAGAAATCCACACCAGCCTACTCAGTGATTAAGTAGGTTACTTGAGCAAAGTGAATGTGGCTGCTCAAGTATCCGAGAGAGAGAGTGAGAGAGAGAGAGAGAGAGAGAGAGAGAGCGAGAGAGAGAGAGAGAGAGAGCGAGAGAGAGAGAGAGAGAGAGAGAGAGAGAGAGAGAGAGAGAGAGAGAGAGAGAGAGAGAGAGAGAGAGAGAGAGAGAGAGAGAGAGAGAGAGAGAGAGAGAGAGAGAGAGAGAGAGAAATGAGCAGATCACTGTAGCAGAAGCATAAAATAATGGCGAGAGAGTATGCATTTCAGTCCAAACTATGCAAAGCTATTATCAGGGAAAATCTGCTTGTGCAAGCAGTATAAGGATGAGTTTAAAGCCAGGGCCATGTTACCAGGCTGGGAAATAGCAGTGCATGGGAAGGCTAACCGCATACGGAATCAGTCAGATAGCCATCGCTATTTACAGACTTCCACACTTCAAACGTTTTTCAGCTGCCTCCCACAGTCTTGGTGGTGTCATATCACTTTTTTTTTTATTATTTTGGAGGGGGGGGGGGGGGGGGGGGTTCTAAACTCTGACTTGCAATGAAATGCAAGTATTACTTCACAAACAGTTTGTCGGTTTCATTTTGATGAAACCTACCTAGAACTAATTTATTTTTGTAGGTCAAAGTTAAGGACAAATTTTTGATTGAATCCATAATTATTATTCCAAGAAGAAAATGTTAATTGTACTGCCTTCAATTTCAGTGGGGAACGTGGTGGTAGGCGAAGGCATTACAGAGATGTGGTCACAGATCTGGCCTGGTAACCTGAAGGATTCAGGTTAAAATCCCTCGCGGGGTGGGAGATCGCCGCTGCACCCTTCAGCAAGCGCAATACCTTCAACAAATATCCAGCTGTGTACATGGGTAACATAAAAAAGGAAAAAGTGAGCTGTGTAAGTCGCTCTGGATAAGGGCTTCTGCCAAGCAAATAAATAATGTAATGTAATCTGCTGCCGACCTGCGTTTCTGAGGGGACCAAGATAAAGAAGCACGCACACCTTCTATCAGCCACTGCGGAAACACACGGCTAAACCCACACATCAGGTTCGGCCTCCGAACAGGAAATAAAAATTTAATAAGTCGACCGCTATTCACAGAATGATAATTCTCGAAAGCCTTAACTATGCACTGGCAATATATGACAACAAAGATGGCTATCCTTTGCCTTTTGAGCATGGAGTTAAAAAATTTTTTTTTGAAATCAGTGTGAAAAAAATGGCTACTCATGAGTTTTCATCCATATAACCTTGAACATGACGAAAGTATAACTGCATTGCATGTACTTATAACCGGCACTGTATATCCATATTTTTTTGGGAGCTTGGGTTGGATTTATGCTTAGCGATGCTTCATACAGATCTCACAGATTATCTCTCTCTCTCTCTAGTTCTCATTTCAGCCCTGCCCACCACTGCGTTCTGTGCCTAGAAAGAGCAGCTGCAAATCTAGTCTTTTTTGTGATGCGCGCAGCTGCCGTGACGATGGTGACGAAGCATTTCTGGTTGAAATGATAAAATTCTCCCTGTGCTGCGGTGAGGTCGTTTGGGAATGGGTTCACCCCGGTGCGGGTGAAAGGGATACTGGTGGAAGGGGGGGGGGGGGGTGAGCAATGGTGGTGTCATGAGAATACCGTCAACTGAGAACCCAGCTCAGGAATGATGTCACACAAACTGTCCCAGGGTGCCTCCTAAAATTAAATGATCATGGTGTAATTAGCACTAATTTCACTTCTTGATGACTGCATATCCTTTAAATAATTTCCAGAATGCAGAGACAACAGGAAGAAAAGAGAGCAAGATGCACTATAATTACGACAGGAAGTAGGAGAAAATCATGTTTGTTTTTGTAGCAGGAAGTTATTTTTCTTCTTGAATTCTTCATTTGTTTTTGCTGCATATACATTGATTAATAAGTGAATGGGTACCTTTATAACGTGACCGTTGTTCATGTATGTGGCCATTATGTGCATGTGTGTATTTTGATCTTGAGTCTGTTTCCGTGGATGCTAATGCTTGTGTGTGTGTGTGTGTGTGTGTGTGTGCCTGTCTGTTCCTTAGAGTGTGTATAGATGTGGATGTGTAGGAAGTTAAATGCTGCACAGATGTTGAAAATAAAGTATGTTCATAAATAAACATCAGCCTGTAGCTGCGGAAGACAAGGGCACAGGAAGCAGTGTCTAAGAAGAAGGAAAGCATCATTTGAGCATGTTAATGACTCGTGCCAAGTAATTACTATTACAGGTTTTTGTTCGTTTTCATTGTTCCCCCTGAAGATGGACTGGAAGAAATGTGTGTTATTATAGCTCGGAGGGTTACAATGTTTCAGTTATTTTAAAAAATAAATCGAAAAAAAGTTGTCTATAATTACAGTAGAACCCAGTAAATGAAAACAGGGATCCCAGGGTTCCATTTCTGTTCTTTTTGTTCCCTAATGGTACAGAAAGCTCTATACAGCATTCGATTCTGGAGCCCCTATAAACCACGGATAAGAGCCTGTGCATGCATTAGGACAGTGAGCTTTATGAACCGGAGAGTTTTCCGGCCGGCTCCCTTCGGTTTTCCAGTAAATGCAGCTCATGTGAGGTTTAGACAACAACAGAAAGTGTTTGTGTGCCATGGGGATGGGGGCGGGGCTGAACCTGCATGTTGTGGGTGCGAATCCCTGGAACTAATGGGAAACCATTGACGGAGCCCTCCAGGGAAGGCCTCCAGCCTTTCTGCTGCAGTGCTATACCATATATACACTGTATATATGGCTGAATGAAAATGGCCATCAGATGATATATTCTGTATATATTCTATATACACTGCAACACTTAATCATCACAGTATAACACCAAGTCAATTAAACCAAACCGGTCATGCTGGATGATGTTGCAGGCAGCATAGCATTCGCCACGGCGTCTCCAGACTCTTTCACATCTGTCACATGTGTTCAGTGTGAACCTGCTCTCATCTGTAAAGAGAACAGGGCGCCAATGGCGAACCTGCCAATTCTGGTGTTCTCTGGATGGTGCTGGGCTGTGAGCACAGTTCCCACTACAGGACGTCGGGCCCTCATGCCACACCACAGTTTGGTCAGAAACATGCACACGAGTAGCCCGCTGGAGGTCATTTTGTAGGGCTCTGGCAGTGCTCCTCCTGTTCCTCCTCACACAAAGAAGCAGATACCGGTCCTGCAACTGGGTTGTTGCCCTTCTACGGCCCTGTTCAGCTCTCCTTGTGTAATGGCCCGTCTCCCAGTATCTCCGCCACGCTCTTGAGACTGTGCTGGGAGACACAGCAAACCTTCTTGCGACGGCACGTATGGATGTGCCATCCTGGAGGAGCTGGACTACCTGTGCAACCTGAATGGGCTGCAGGTACCGCCTCATGCTACCAGTAGTGAGAAGGGCACTAGCAAAATGCAAAACTAGAGAAAAATCAGTCAGGAAGGATAAGGAGAGAGAAATGGTCTGTGGCTACCACCTCCAAAACCATTTACTTTTTGGGGGTTGTCTTGCTGTTGCCTCTCCTCTCCATCTGTTATCACTTTCATTTGCACCAAAGCAGGTGAAATTGATTCACAATCGTTTACGCTTCATAACTGGACAGATCAATATCCCAGAAGTTTAATTGACTTGGTGTTATACTGTGTTGATTAAGCGTTCCCTTAATTTCTTTGAGCAGTGTATTACTGTGATATAATGGTGTGATAGACAGTGGAGACAATGGTACCAGAGGCAGTACAAACGGACCACACACCTTAAGAAGCAGGCTGTATTTATTCTTCCTGAGGCACTGACTTAAAATGTGAAGAATTCATAGGAGTTGATTCAAAGGAAGACTTTTGTAATGGAAATGAAAGACATTTTATAACATTCAAGAGATAAAGATAGCATACTGAATAGCAGTGGTATATGCTTGATATTTGAAGTATGACACTTGTATACTCAGCTTATAAAGTTACTATATATGCAGTTAGCCCTTTCATATTGTGTGGGTCTCAGGAGCCGAAGGTCTTACATCATTTATGAGCAGCAAGTCATGTGCAAATACTGGAAAATTAGGAGCCACTTGAGGAATCATCTTTCAGAACTGTAGACTTGCAGGATTTAATTAGCACAGCAAAGACCCAGAGCCTGCTATAGTCCTTGTCTCTCCACCCCCTCTCTCTCACACACACACACACACACACACACACACACACACACACACACACACTCACGCATGCATTATCACTGTCACTGACACGCATTTTGTTTCTCTCCCTCTCGTATACGCACGGATACTCACATGTGCATTATCTCTCTCACTGACACATTATCTTCATGTCTCTCTTTCTGTCACATTTCCCAGCATGTCGCTCTGTAACAGAAACACAGAGGTCTTATTACACCACAAGTTGTACGTGGAGATACAGGTGAAATCTGCAGTTCCCTCTCGTGTTGGTCGGTCCTATTTTCTTCCTCTGGAGGCTTCTACCCGCTGCAGCGATTTATGTACTGCAGTCCCAGGCTGCTCCTGTCGCCATTTTTCAAAACGGCCATTTCCTACGGCCCATTGTCTTTGCTTCAGATGAAGGGAAAATGCCACGCAAATATCACTGCCTGAAATCCTTTCTTAATCTGAAATTTAGGCCGGTTTGTCAAGGTGGAAGATTGAATTCCTCCACCTTGACACACAAGATTCAAGTTTCAGGTGTTTAAGGCTTTTAAAAGATATAAATGTACAAGAACAAAAGGGGAAAGCACATTGAAAACATGCCAATTTCAAATAATTCAGTTCCGGCATGATAATATAAAATACTGCTCCGCCTGTTGTCTGCCTTTCACTTTGCGTGTCAGTTTCTGGGTCGCTTTGTGGATATAAAAGTATAAAATAACCAGGTGAGTGACTAGGGAGCCCAACCCTAAAGTAGTTACGAACTGCAGCCTTATAATCTGCAGCTCTAACCCCACTGTAAGTGTCTGTGAAGCCGTGATCCATCAAGAGCCACTATCCCCACTATTAGTAATGACCGGCTTTACAGAGGTTTGGGTTTTTCATTTTATTCAGTCAAATATTGTACGAGGGAACCTATGACATTTGCAAAAAGGTTGTGTGTGCACTGACATCACTATGAATTGGTCTAGCAGTGAATGTTTGAAAGCTTTGTCAGTGTAAGTATTAAAATGAGAAACTGTTGTGTGGGATGAAATTCATGCAATCCTGTTGCTCACATAATAATAATAATAATTACTTACATGTATATAGTGCTTATCTCACACTCAAAGTGCTTTACAGTGATGGGGTGGCTCACCTCAACCTCAACCACCACCTTCCAAAGGGGCTGCTGGGTGGCTCATCCTGACCAATGAGAACCAGAGGCCTTAGATGAGACTAAAGCCTGAGCCTGAGCCATAGGGAAGCACTGCAAAAGCTGTGGAAAAGAAATAACTACTGGTATGCACTGGGCACTACACATTAGCATAGCTGTGGAAATATTTCAAGGGTGAATCTAGACACCCAACATTGTGTTTCTCACACCTGGGGCCACGTGTATAAACAGTGCTGAGCAGAAAAATGCCCTCAGAAAGCCGCGTAAGCCGGTTTTTTCGCAAGCAGCTATTCTTTTAAACAATAGCTACTGCGTCAAAAGTTACGGGGTTTTCGTAAAGCTGTAGTTTCGAATTTCAGACAAACATGAATAGCTACTGTAATTGAGATGGATACGTCTCAACCACTAGGGGTGATGTTTATAGAGTTAATTTAGAAAGGGGCAGCAGCAGACAAAGGAGTCCAGAGTGAGTGCAACTGTGTCAGGGATTGCGAGTAAGTCAAGACAAATATAGGTAAGAGGCATCAGAGAGTAGGCCTACAACGGTTAACATAGTATATTTTAAAATATGATTTCATAAACCCCCCCCCCCCCCCAAACCAAAAAACTAAAATTGTCCGAGTGTCCGGGTTTTTTACAAATCAAAGGTGGCAACCCTAAACACGACACGTTCATCATCAGCATTTGCCATGTCGAGGCCACTAAGGCAACAGGCAACTTGCTGAAAGTTAGTGCTAACAAACATTAGTGCTATGGTGTAGTGGTATGCCAATGAGCAGAGTTAGCCACCTAGCAGGTTCAATACAAAAGTATCTAGTTACTTCAACTAGTGAAGTTAGTTCACTATTTAGTGAGTAGCTAACTATCAAGACTACATACCCAGGATGGTTGGTGCTTATGGTGGCTGTTGAGATCATCGGTGACCTTGACACGGCAAATGCTGATGTTGAACCCTCTGTCCTGTTTTATGTTACCCTCAGAATAATTGGTGTGATCAAACCAATATATATATGATCAAACCAATAGGTGTGTAAATGACAAAACAATATAAGTGTTAACGACAATCCAATACGAACACAAACAAAAAAATGTATATGCGTCAATGGCAAACCAATACATGCACACATCAAACCAATATATATATATATATATACACACTTGTCTTTTTCTTAAAAGATAACTATACTCTAGATCACGTTTTTTAGTTGTAAATGTGTTTGTATGCCGACCTTATAATGAAACCTAGTCTGTATTAATTTATTCCGTTATTTCAATTGTGAAATGATATCGTATATCAGAAGAAACTGGCAGACAAGCGTCTTGATGCTGCCCTCAAATGGTTGAAATTTTCTTTCTGCTCCCGCCCCGATGTCAGAGTACTTCTTTGGAGGTACCCCTACGTCATAAGGACAATTGTTGCCCACAATGGAAATAACCGGCAACTGATTGGTTAGACACACTACGGTCCTTTGGTTTTGGCTCCAGGTTTTTAAAGCGTAACAATGTGGTCGCCTGTTCATAAACTCTCCTATTCCACCTTTAAAGTCCACTAAAATATGTTGCTGAATATTGATCCATACTTTGATCTGCAACGTCTAGTTTGACAGTTTGATCCAAGTTATACAAAATCATTTGTACATTGTACATTCATTTAGATGGACACACCTCCTCTGCCCCTCACCCTCTCCCTCACTCACCCCACTAAGTATTTTCAAAATTGCGTAGTAGGCGGAAACGGTGAGTGCACTTTATCTTTAAATGACACCCCATATGCAGGGCACATACACATTTTGGGTACAATGTTAAAATGTACGATTATGACACTGAAAGAAAATTATTTTCTAATTTGCATTCAACCCAAGAAATAGTTTATTGTTCACTTAATCTTTTTAAAAATTCTATTTAAAAACCTATAACAAATTAGCCTTACTAACCATTACTCATTTTGCAAATTGTTTTCTTTGTAACTGTTATAGCATAGACACAGAGTGCTTATACAATACATTCATATTTTAAAATATGGTCTGGTCACATCAGGCTCTTATCTCGTGTAGAAAAAGTGCAGCAATGCAATTGATCACAGCTGTTGTGTGTTGATTCGGTTCAGCATTGTTAAATGAAGGTATTATACCTGGCAACCTTTGGTGCCAAACCCATAGATCACTGGTGTGAACACGTCCAGTCATGGCATATGCAGTGAATTGATATTAATCATTATCCCAAGAGGGTTCTGAGTAGAGGCTACCTTGAAGCAGGAAATAAACCAGGTCTATCATGAAAAAGCCATTTTAACATGTTTAACATCTGGGACAGAATGTTTCACTAGAATCAGAATGTCTGTATGAGAACATTTACCTACTCAACACCTGACAGCGATATAACCTGTGGATGGAATACATCTGGACCAACATACAAAGGCAACACGAATCCAGATTATGATCAGATTAAATATATTATGTTGGTGGTCATTTATTAATAGTAATAAAAATAATAACCCCCACTGATAAAAATAGGTGCACACTCTGGCCCTTTCACCCAGCCAGTGACAGCTCCACCCTCTGCACACACAGTGCAGTCATTGTTTTCCCTTCTCTGCAGCCCTTCAGCTAGGACCAACGGGGATTACCCTCCCGCAAGGCTGACACGAGGCCATGACTTCATACCGCATACTGCCGCCCCCCCCCCCCAATCGCATTATTCACATATGTCATTCCCCACAATGAAGAATCCAATCCCTGGCAGGAGCACATGCACACAATTCTGTCTCGATTCAAGTCTGTGGTCATTTTTCAGGCTGTAGTTTTTGGGTGTTTAGCAAATATCCTATTAAATGTCTGTCTGTGAGCTTTGACTTGCGACCACTGATTATGCTTAGCTGATGCTGTAGGCTATGTTCCTGTTTGCCAAATGTTTTCATAATTTTCAACACTATAGCCATTACATCATTTTGCAGTTCTTGTGACTGACGCAGCTGCAATTCGGGCACCGGCTTTTTGCTCTCTTTGGAACTCTGTTGGTTGCCTTGTCATGTTGTTTTAGAAACTTGCATATAAAAAAGTTTTGATTATCAGTTGTTTATAGCTGACACATGCTGCTAATGTGATGTCCTGTGATCCGTTCCTCATCTTCCGTTTGTCTGTCAGCCCACCCCGTGTTTTCCCTCTCTCCCTCCACTTGTGTTCTCCACTTCCCCGCACCTGCATTGTGTTTCCCTCTCGTTTCCTCGTTAGTTGTCGCCTCACCTGTTCCTTGTTCTGTCCTCGTTACGTTCGTATTTAGTCTGCCCCGTTTCTCTGATCGGGGCCAGACCGTCTTGTGGTGTACCTTATGTGTCCTGTCCTGTCCTGTCCTGTCTCTGTTCCTGCCGCGGCCTTCAGTTCCTGCCACGGTCCCCTCTTCCTACCCAGGCTCCCCAGTTCTCCCCGCTCCCCTGTCCGTGCCCAGCTTGAGTGCCTGTCCGACTCCCAGACTGTTTGCCTGTCCCTGACCGCGGGCCCCCGCGCTATCCACAGGAACCCCGCATCTGTTCCTGAACCCCAGGCTGAGTGCCTGTCTGACCCCCAGGCCAGAGCCGGTTTTTGGCATAGGCAGTATAGGCAAATGCTAAGGGCGCCACCACCCAGAGGGGGCGCAATAAATGGGAGGAAAAAAAAAAGTTTCGCTTTTTAAATTGTATTTATTTTTATTTATAATTTTTGACTAATACTACTAGTTAACACTGTTATTTCGAAATATTAAATAACCCCACAACAACCAGCGTAGCTCTATAGCATAGCCTATTAAATAATAATAATTTCTTAGTTCATGTCACCTCGCCCCCCTCCAGCCAGGCAATTACGCTGCGTTCACACATCCAGCAACTTCGGTCGCCCAGTCGCCGGAAGTCCATTCATTCTCTATGAAGTTCAGCGACGGTCAGCGACCTGAGCGACTAGAAAACTGAGCGACCAAAATCGGCCGATAAATGCTGCCCGAAACTTAACTTTTGAGCGACAATCAGAGTTCCGCGCTTCATATTTCTCCAACCGATACGAAACCATTTCGTGAAAAGGGGTCCCACTGTTGCCAGCAGCCGGTCGAACTGCTCACAATCCAGCCGAAAATAACGCTGGAAGCGGTCCCCGTCCAGGCGGAGTTCCTGCACCAGCCGGTGAAATTCTCCGAGCTGCCGGCGGCGTTGTACGGTGCTATGCACCCAGAGCCTCCGGCGCTTCCTCCGGCGTAAATAAATTAGGGCGACAGCTAGCAGTTTTTTTTTCCCGGTTCATTTTCCAAAGTGGTAATCATGAAGCTGAAGACTCAATTTATAGTAAAAAAATATCCCTCCAAAACATTCAAATAAAGGAGAGAAAGAATCTAATTGGAAGTTTAATATAATTTCATGAACGTAATCTACGTAATATTGCCTATTAAACTAAACTAGGCGAAATAGGGTTAGCAGCGGTAACAACAGTAAATAATTTATATATTATCATTGTATAATTATCAGTGTCATAACATAACCTTAGTTAAAGGATATGTGTAGCTGTTCTACCAATATCACATTGAGCCAAAAAAATACATGTTGAGTATTATACATACATCTATCTATGTATCTAGCGTAGATAGTAGATAAAGATCGGTAGCTCGCGACGAAGATACATATAGGCTAGCGCTAGCCTATCGCTAGATAGCGAGAACACATCATTATCAGTGTCATGACATAACTATAAAGAATAGGATGCATCGCAAATATGTCTTTGTTATACGTAGGCTATTGCCGTTGTTTCTCTTTATCAAATAATTGTAGCTGCACAAACTGACTTGGATGACACAACGGGAAGCTCTTGCCCCGCCCCCAGCCTCGTAGAATTGACCGACTCAGCGACCAGTTGCTCGCTGTGTGAACACAGGGTTAATGTGATGAAATTAATTGTCTAGTGCTCTCTGACTTTAGGCGCATCCTGCCCCGGTACCGGGGGCGCTTGGGTTGAAGAGGATAGTGCCAGATAACTTAAGTTAGCTAGCTAATATGACTGTAGCCGAGCCGAGCGTTACATTAGCTAGTCACTAGTCACTCACACACACACATCAGCTCTCTCAGTCACTCTGCACCTTCTTGCTAGCTAGCTGGACAGCAGCAAGAGAATGGTCGCCTCATCTTGAAAAATACAACTATGCGTGCATAACAGTAGCCTACATAAAATAAAAGTAGGCTACATAACAACTAATAAAAATAAGAGAACTGTAGTACCAGTCATCATCAGGGAAATTAGGTCTATTCAGCAGGTGTTAGTCCTGTGTCATACTGTAGGCTACATTTTTATTGACATCTGGTTACCCTGTAATCAAAATGCTATTCCTTTTCATCTCCTTTATAATTAATTGTTGTAGTAAGCCTTTGGTTTGTTGTGTTACAGTTCATAATCTCTAAAGTTAGTTTATATAGTTAGTTGCATCAGTGTTTTAAAGTGCATATCATTAATGTTAATGCCAAATAAGCTTTCCCATTATGCTATATTAGTATTACACTGCAGTTTACTGCTTTTTTTGGACTGTAAATGTAAATCTACATTTCATTGTAATGACAATAATGTTTAATTAAATTTCCATTAGTATGCATGCCCATCTTATGTACAGTATAGCAGACATGCATCTTTTTAAGTTTTTCATCTTTATTCTTGTAAAACAAAAATTACTAATAGACTAACACCCAATGGTCATACACTCTTCTTCTATATTTTACCTTACTTTATTTATGGCAGTAGGCTACTGGTTTCTTTAATATATATATATTAAAGATAATATATTGTAAATATCTATAATAATAATGTCACTTGTTCACTGCTTTGATGTTAACTGTTTGATTTTGTGGGTTATTTTCAGTAAAAGAAAAATGTGAAAACAAAAATGTGAGTGCATGTTATTGGTCGTGAATAAACTGTGATGCAAGGGGGCGCCAGATAAAATCCTGCCTAGGGCAGCCAATTGGTCAGAGCCGGCCCTGCCCCAGGCTGAGCGCCTGGCCCTGACCGCACGCCCTCGTGTGCTCCCTGGTGTTTTTTCTTGAGCCGTCTCTGAGTCTTGCATTTGGGTCCAGTCCCCCCTCAAGGTACCTAACAGCTAATTTGAAATCAACGTAATGACTCACCTGTGTAGCTGTCTTTGTAATTGTGATTTGGCTGTTCAATTCTTTTTTCATGTGACGTTTCCATTAATTTGTCCAATCCAGAGCAGGCTGCTGGCATAAACAATCTATGCAGTCGTTGAGGGCCACAACCATCCCTGGGCCACACAAAATGTTAATTATTTATTTATTTTCCGGGTGTGATTTATGTTGGAGAACTTTTTGGCCACAACAACATTTTTATTTAGGACCACAAAAACCTAGGGCCAGCTCTGCTCCAACCCCTGCATGTGTATTACACTGAGCGTGGTAGACAGGGCTGTAGCTATTGTCAAAGCTCTGTGCTGATACACCTTGATGGAGAGCAGGAAGATGTTTGCGTTAGGGGTGATCAATTTAATATCCTGTCTTTTGAGGCTTTCGGCAAACACAAGCATTTCACTTAAAACGTAGTTTTTGCAATTCATATTTTCAGTATTTGAGACAGGGATTATTAACCTGATCCAAGGTTTGTACTGGGGAAATTTGATGTACAGGGGCAATTACATACATACAGGGGGCACTGTACACAAAAGAATAAAACAAGAGTGCCCCAGTACAGGATACTATCTAACGGCAAGTTTTATTTTCTTCCAACAAGCCTTTCCCTCTTGAAGCAAAAAAGCGCACCATTTCCCTTGGCTGAACTACACACACAAACAGCTGTTCTGCTTACCTGGCTTGTGGCCACTTCACAGCCTAATTTCACACACAAACACCCACATACTGTACACACGGACACATGCACACTTAAAAGCACACTCACAGAAACACACGGGCACATGACACCACACACATACCCGAGCACACACAAACACTCATACTGGCATTCGCACACGCATATGCACGTACACACAAATACAAACGGCTTCCTTCCCCTCTCACACTGCTCTAGTCTCTCTTTCCCTGTGAGCTTAATGTGGAATTAATGTGACTACCCATCCTCATCCTCTCTCCAGCCCTGTTAACACCCTATCTGGGACCTAGCACCATGGTCCAGTATTGGTCATGCTGCATGTCAGTAAATCATTGTTCAGCAGTACTCCTAGAGCCAGCCACCTGATGGGGCCATCCTCACCCTCCCCTCAGGGGTTGTAGCAGCTGAACCCAAAAGACTTCCACACAAGGAGTCAAGACTCAGTTCACCCCCAGCTCTCTCAAGTGTAAAGACCCGTTCAGAGACTCAGCTTCCAGCGTGATTCACCAGATCAGGAAATTGATGTCCTCGTAGCATTCAATGTGACTGTACTAGTGCTCTTTCTGTTCTTGTTGCTGATGTTGTTTCGTGGATAACAACATATTTGCCACATGCTCTTAAACACACACGAAAAATAAAAAGGAAGCTTGCGGGGAGATTTTTTATTGCTGCTCCCCAAGTTTACTCCTGGGCAGTTTGTTTACTCTATTAGGTCTGAAAGTACTTTGGAAACATTTGAAGCATTAGCGCCGAGCTGCACTCAATATACACTGAAATAAACAAGTGCAGTGTTAAGAGGTGCTCTAGCTCACAGCTGCATTTTAGTTAATAATTTTTTAAATTAAGATCGAAAAGATATTAAAAGTTATTAAAAGAATAAACCAATATATGGGAGCTGTAATATGGCATGACCACTGTGTGTGTGTGTGCGTGCATGTGTGTTAGTGAATGTATCTGTCAAATCTATTTATTATGTACAATTCTTTTTTTACTTATCTCATTATTATTTATCACCTTATTGCTTTATCTGTGGAATAATGATGCTGATGGGTATTTTATTGTGTAGGGGAATCTGCCTCTGCATCCAGACTGCATGCTGTGTTGGTAAGGCTTAGATCATAAATGCCTTTGTAAATGTAAATTAACCACATTATTCTTACCTTGACACAATATACAGTATACGTATATATATATATTTTGCATTTTAACAATTCATAGATATTTATTATTATAATTAGTCCATTGGGGATTGATTGCAATGTAATCAGGTCTGGGGACTTTTGAATTTAGATTTTGTGTGATGTGGTATGACATTGAAATTCAGGTTTTAACTATGATAGTAAAAGAAGTGTTTTGGAATTCTGACAAACTTCCCTAGTAAATATAATTAATATGTCAGATTTTCGTATGAATATATATTTATTTTTTCTCCACGCATGAATCCTTGGGCAGAGCCATCAGGTGTTACAAGTGACCCCACAACTTAAATGAACCGTACTGTTTTGTTATGGAAAGCCATATTCCTTGGCCGTTATACAACCATGCAGAGCAATCTTCTGACCCAATGGCTCTGCTCATACCACTACAGATACACCACCACGTTTAAGAGTTGGCAACAGTCATTGTTGGTTGAAGGCTTCCTTTGGCTTTTTCCGAATGTAAACCCGTCCAGATGTAGGAAAAAGAGTAAGAGACGCCTCATCAGTCTACCGCCTAGGAGTAAAAGACGATGGGGAAAAAGACGCCTCATCAGACCATATATCTTAGTTCCATTGTTGAGGGGTCCAGGTTTTGTGCTTCTCACACCAGATTAAGCATCTTTTTGCATCAGCCTTGGGTACAAGCGGTTTCTGAATGACGACCCTGCCATAAGTGCCAGCTCACAATGTGAAGTCAACAATTCTGTATAAATTCTATATATATAACAATTCTGTTAAATGTTTCTCTGTCCCTGTCAGTCAGCTTTAACTTGCAGCAACTCGCAGCAGTTCGCCATATATTGTCATAATTTTCAACACTGTACCCATTGCCACATTATATAATTTTGCAGTTCTTGTGACTGATGCGCCTACAATTCGGGCACTGGCTATATGACCTCTTTGGAACTCATCATGTTGCTTTAGAAACTTGCATATGAAAAAGTTTTGATTGGCAGACCTCTTTTATAGCTGACACGTGCTAATTTGCATTCAACTAAATGACTCACCTGTGTAGCGGTCTTTGTAATTGTGTTTTGGCTGCTTTTTCACATGGCGTTTCCATTCATTTGTCCACTGGCATAAACAGTCCATGCAGTCGTTTAGGGTCACACAATTTTTTATTTTTGGGCCACAACAACATTCTTGTTTAGGGCCACCAAAACCTATGGTCAGGTCTGGTCCAGCCCCTGTATATGTATATATACAGTATTTGACACAGGGATTATTAACCTGATGCAAGGTTTGTACTGGGGCAGTTTCGTGTACAGGGGAACTGTACACAAACAAATAAAACAGGAGAGCCCCAGTACAAGACACTATCAAATGTAGTTTCCTCCCCCCCCCCCTCCCAACATGCCTGCCCCTCTTAAAGTAAAAAAGTTTAAAAAAACTTTACCTTAGCTGAGCTGCAGGCCCGAGACGCACACACATGAAGGCATGCCAATTGTACGCAGTCATATTTGAATTCTTTATTTGATACCACAGTCAAACATAGACAATGAAGGCCATGTTCTATAGTAGAGTTAGGGGTGTTTGATTCAAGGTCAAACACATATATGCACAGACACGCACGTCTCACTTGAGTATGGAGAGGTGTGTGTGGGTGTGCGGGTGTTAGCAAAAGAAAAGTAAACTCCTATAAAAGAGACCTTAGAGAATATCCGCATTGGACACTTGCAAGGAATTAGACATGGATGAGACACTCTCATGAGATGTGCTGTCAAAGACCGGGGATTACAATAATTATTTTCTTCTCAGTCTTTTAGAACTTTGTTACAAAGTTTTTTTTCTCTTTCTTATGTTTATGTCACTTTAAATGCCAGCCCAAAATCCGCATTATCCGCAGATTAGCTCATGTGAGAGGAATGCACTTTGTTCTTGTTGCCTTTTCATTACAAGCCACAACCATAGAGGAAACTGAGTTGCAGCAGTGTTCACAAATCTTTCTTTATTTACATTAACTTATCAACTCTAAGAGAGAGACAGAGAGAGAGAGAGAGAGAGAAAGAGAGAGAGAGAGAGAGAGGGAGGGAGAAAGAGAGAGATTGTGTAAATATAATTGTGGTTCAGTATTTCACACCACAAGTGGTGACATGATCCTCAAAACAAATGTTTGGCTTGTAAGAATCAAAGGTCTGTACACACACACACACACACACACACAGCTCTGCAGCTTGCATGGCTTGTGTGGCCACGTCACAGCATAATCTATGTTGTGGAAAACATTCCATCAGAGACAGAGGAGGCACTGGTATGACTGTGTTACAAGACTGTGTGTATGTGTTGATTGGGGGCAGTGTTGGTATGAGTGTGTAATGAGTTTATTACTGAGTGTATAGGTGTGGGGGAGCAGTATGGGTGTGTTACAGAGTGTTTGTGACAGGGTGTGAGATGCGTGTCTGACAATGTGTGTGTTTGCACTCATGCACAGCTGGTTTTTGGATTCAGCAGATTTGCCACCCCATTGGTAGTGTGGGAGGCATCCCCTTGCCGATACAATGGGAGTCTCCCATGGATTTCTGCTGTAATGCTTCCTATAAATCAACATGCGTGGGAGTGTGACAGCACCCTGCATGTAGCAAGACGGAGTCAAACCAGGACTGTGCTGTGTACGTTCAAGCTGGCTGTCAATTCACATCCCAGGAAAAGTCAAACCCTCTATGACGGATTACCACAAAAACACACAGGCATAACCAACACTATAGAAGTCATACTTTACTTTATGGTTCAGGATTAAGGATGTCACATTGTGGTAAAATATATATATTTTTTAATTAAATTGAAAAAACTGCCTGACGCTTTACAATGGAAATACAAAAGAAAATTGGGCAAACAAACCAGGCTTGAACCCCAAAAAACCAAGCAATTGAGGTAAAGAAAAAGTCCCCAGTGGGAAGAAAAACACTCAAAAGGTGGTGAAAAAAAACTCCCCAATGAAAAGAAATCTCCGGAGGAACCCGACTATAGAAGGGTGCCCATCCTCTGCTGGCGGTGTAATAGTTCAGATAGAATGAATGGTAACAGAAACGTAACGAGGAATCTAGAAGGGCAAACAATAAAATGGGTTGGGCAGGTTATAATCAGAGCTAGTTCATTAGCTGGTAAAATATGCAGTCCAAGCAGAGAGATGTAAAGTGCAAACTCAGGGCGGGGAAAAGAGCAGAAGCCCCTGGAAAGAAAATAGAGAAAAGGGATTAGAATAATATATTATTATGAGATTAACTGCTGCATATGTAAAAACCCCAGTGTGCTATGCTATGGTAGCATGCAAACGATGTTAAGACAGGGGATATACATGACCATGAGAGTGATCCTGAACAGTATCCTGAAGTGACAATACCCTCACAAGGCACAGAACAGCAAACCTGAGCATTCGCATGCAGTGGCAGGGCAACAGTCAGCTCAGCTCACATAACAGCTCGATGGGTTTGATTTACCCTTCCCAGACATCTTTAACAAAAGGATTGACAAAAGAGGTACATTTTGAGCCTGCACTTAAAAACATAGAGTCTGTCTGAAGCTCGAACATGCAAAGGGAGATTATTCCATAAAACAGGAGCTCTGTAAGAGAAGGCTCTGCCTTTCCGTTGTAATTTTAGATATAGTAGGAATTTTCAAATAGCCAGCACTTTGTGATCGAAGTAATCTTGGTGGAGAATAGAGGACAAGCAACTCTAAGATATCCTGGAGCCAAATTGTTTAAAGAGATAGCTCAACCATTTTGAAGAATTTGATGTTGTTTTACCCCCACAATCAGTGGCGGCTGGTGATCTAAATATAGGTTGGGGCGCTAGCATTTCTAAAAAAAAAAAAATACATCTGACTTTGACTTTAAACAGAAAAAACAAGCTACCGTGTGTCTCAGTTGCATAAGACAGTTTGATTGGCAACAGTGGAGGACAGTTTTTCAAGTAAGACATCACTGAACTAGAGTGCGGATCGGGCCGCATATTTCTGTCCGAACCCGACCGAGCCCGACCCGAACCCGACAGGAATTCTGCTTTTTATGTCCGAACCCGACCCGAGCCCGACGCAGTTAAGGCACTGAAGCGCTGACATTGTGTTTCCCTGTCACGCAGTTGTTGTTACCATGGTTACAGCTTCTCTGTTTAGTGGTCACTGGGCACCTAAATGACCGTCAAAAGGCATTGTTTTATTGGTAGATAACAGACACACACAATATTCGGTATCATTTTTATTTATTTCACACTATATTTTCACCAAAAACAACTTGAAGCACCATGTGCAGTAAGCTAACCCATCCCAATTAGTACAGTAATACCTTGACATACAAGTTTAATTCGTTCCGTGACCGAGCTCGTTACTCGGTTTACTCGTATATCAAATCAATTTTCCCCATTGAAATTAATTTAAATACCATTAATCCGATCCAGCCCCCCAAAAAACACCCTAATTTCTTTGTTACGTTGTTATAAAAATGAGAAATGTATTTATAAATTATAAATAATTAATACAAAATATAATACAAAGATAATAAAATAGAATATAAAGAAATAAACTGGTTCTAAACTTAATTGCTACATTATTATTCTTCACTTACACTTAATCTTCATCAGTGACGTTTGCATCTTTTTCATAGATTTTTGGCTTTTTCGTCACGCTTTTCTGACTGATCTGCAGGGCGTTTCGATAAAAACCTATCCATGGTGGTTTGTTTCTTCCTTCCCTTCAGAATTTTTCGGAAATGCGAATGCAATTTCCGAAATTGCATTCGCATTCGCAATGCTCCGCTTGCTCGGCTCGTAACTCGGGTCTAGGCTCGTAAGGCGAAACAAGAAATTGCTCGGAATACTCGTAAGTTAGTGCACTCGTATGTCAAGGTTTTACTGTAGTTCAAAAGTAAAATGTTCGCTAGTTGTTCGGCCGCCGTGACCGAGCCCGACCCGTTTCTCCCAATGAACGCCTTGAGAAAGGTTCTTTTTGCAAAGAAATAACCGAATTTTCTTTGCTTTCTGTTCCACTTGAAGAAGCCATTTCGAATTATCTCTCTCTCGCTTGGTCTAGATGCAGCCGACTGAACCGAGCCGTACTTGCGCACTCGCAGTGATATCCTGCTAGATGCCGGCTGGGCGTGATAAACATGCCTTAAATCCAATCAAATAATATCATAAACCATGAGGACTAATCAGAAAAGGGTAGGATAGTCCGGGGCGCACAGGCTTGCGCCCCGGGACTTCCTTTTTTGGCGGCGAATCAGGCAGCAGTATCAGGGGGCTCGCCTGAAAATGAATGAGTGCTCTGATTCACCATAACGTTACCGGCGCCCCGCAGTCCCCGGAACATGCATATGTAATGTATTAAACTTTAGACAACGCAAGGCCAACATATAACATGTTTAAGCTACTAAAAAATTAAATAATAATAAAAAATAATAATAAAAAATAATAATTTTAAGCTACTAAAAAAATTAAATAATAATAAAAAATAATAATTTTTTTTAAACTTTTTTTAAAATTTGTATGTGGGGGAGGGGGGGCGGCGCCCCAGCGCCCTCTATAGGCCGGCCGCCACTGCCCACAATGGTATGTAAAGCTGTAGTGATGCTGTCCTGGTCTCACCGTTGTAGCGATCCTGAATTGGAGAAATGCTAACAATTAGCATCTTGCCATTGGATATAATTTCCCCCCAGCTAACTTGCTTTAAAAATAACCGCCTAAACCCACTCAAATGTGGTTTAACAACAGCTCTGCAAGTGAAAACAAAAATGCACATATGATTACCGAGCGCACAAGGACAATATTTTTGCTAAAATTACTATATATAGTTACGTCATTTCAGCCTCTGTTTAGATTTATGAACATCCGGTAAGAGAGCCGGTCTAATATACTCCCATTTCTTAGTTCTTGTAAGTACTCTAGCGGCCACATTTTTTCAAGGCTGAATTAGTGAAATCAGTCAATAAAGCATTACAGGAATCCAACATAATGTTGCAAAGGCATGAACCAGTTTTTCAACATCCTGCAGGGACAACAACTTACTCAATTTAGATATGTTCCTCAGGTGAAAGAAGCCCACTCTTGGAATATTATTAATGTGGGTCTGAAAGGAGAGATTTGAATCAATAGTCATACCAAGGTTTTTAACAACTGCATTGGTTGAGACAGATAAACCATCTAGATTTAAAGAAAAGCGATTTATCTTTAAGAGATTTAGGGCCTACTATCAATTTGTCAGTCTTATCTGAATTCAATAAGAGGAAATCTTGGGTCTTGCTCAACTCAACAGTTTTTATCTTAAATACTGAACTATTTTAGATTTAAAATAAGATAGATTTAAGTAGCTAGCCACGACTACTTCATGCTATGTTTTTCCACCTTTTTGTGACTACCGCTCTGAAGTTGATCACATCCAGACCCAGAAAATCGAACAATCTAACATCAACTAAGGAAAAATACGGTAAGCGCACATCATGGCTTCCACTGCAAGTGTTTCTTGCGCTGTGTGTTTCATGTTTAGCCTTAGTTCTGTTGCCAATTTTAACAGTAATGGTATATGTGCAAAGTGTGAGCTTAATTTAGTATTGGCACGGAAAATAGCTGAGCTAGAGGCCCGCATCCGGACGTTATTTCAGATCCAGGAGAATGAGAAGCAATTGGAGGTCACCAAACGTAACTGTTTCGGTGTGTGCAGTGGCTAAAAAGATGTGTCGGGAAGTAATATGCTCTGGCCCGCTAGGGGTGGGAATCAAGAACCGGTTCCTTCGAGCTTATCAATTCTCTTATCGATTCCAGCATGTATTCCCGACTGCTACGCATAGCAAAACAGCGTCACTTCATGCACACTGTCATTTTTCATTCAGTCAGTGCATGCTGGCAGGCAGAGTTTGCCACCCCGTCAAAAAATATTACATGGAAACGTCATTGTTTGAAAACTAATTTAAGCTACGATCATTTAGAAATCAATAAAAAATTGCGTAAACTCTCCATTTTGTGATCCGTTTTCAGAAATATTCAACAGATTTGTGGAGTGTGTGGACTCTAATCTGACAACGATTGCTTGCTTGGCCACACACAAATTAGTAGATTTGGAACACGAATAACTAATCTAAATTTGTGATAATCTTTAAACTTCGTCATCTTCAGTTAATAGCATGAGCCAGCTTGCCTCCAAAAATGGTCAGGTAACGTTAAAGATCTCATCTTTCTTCCATGTAAATGTACCCTATAGGCTAAATTAGATGGGGGAGAATGTTAACAGTGGAAGCTGTTCTGATTGCAGAAACCAACGCAAACGTTACGGTGCAGCTTTATGAAACACGTCTAGGAGCGTAACTAACTCATAAGAGTTTGCGATCTTCGTTAGAGAATGAAACTTCTAAATATCCCAATCACAGAGCAGTGGTTAAACAACAATATTTTAGCCATCTTTTTTGACATAATGTTAATCTTATAATTTATCCTCTCTCTTCGCGTCCTTTTTCATTATTTTCCAGTGTCTTATATTTTCTTTGATGTCTGATATTTATAAGCACTAGTATTGATCAAGCCAAATGACATTTATAATGCCATTTTAATTTACAGAATTATACAATTCTGACTGTTGGTCTCGGACCAGTTCATTTGGTCTGCACCAGAGTATGATTACTGCTTTCACAACCGCCCAAAGGAACCGTACCAGCGGTTGAACCCCCCCCCAGGGTTAGATTAAAACGGACTAAAGGCTAGCTCGTGAAAGCGCCCTTCGTGTTATCCTATGGTATCAATGTTATGAATCTTACTATTGCACCCCATAACACTGTATTATCTGATAATTTCCTTATTACTTTTTAAATCGAGGCAACTACCAGTTTTATATCAGAGCCAAGACATTATTACAGCCGGTCGTTAAACTCTGACGTCATTCCAAGTTCATAAATATGCTTCCGGAATCATTCCTTTCAAGCAAAAAAAATACCACTGAAGTATCACTGGAAGAATGGACTAACCAGTTAAGTTTAACTCTCAGAAGCACCCTTGATATGGTTGCCCCTCTAAAAAAAAGAAAGTTTTGTTGGAAAAACCGTACAATGACACTACCCGTGCCCTGAAGCAGTCCACACAAAAAAACTGGAGCGAAAATGGCAGTCAGCTAAACTAGAAGTATTTTGTCCTGCATGGAAAGATCCTCCTCATTGCTTCTGCTAGATCTCCCGTTTTCTCTAAATTAATTGAACAAAACAAATGCACCCCAAAATGTTTGTTTAGCACTGTGGACATCATCAGAATTTTCAACTTACCCCTTCGTTTACAGCAGTAATGATTTCATGAATTTCAGATGATCAGAAGATTGAAGCTGTAAGAGACCAGATCTTCAATTTGCCTCCTCCTCTGCATCACTCCTCCCATAATCAATGAACATCCCAGATCTTAGTCAACACAGGAAGATGTATCAACAGTGGCACTAAACTGTTTTACGCCAGTTGACATGGAGGAGATGTCTAAACTGGTTATGTCCTCAAAACCGACTACCTGTCTACTTGATCCAATCCCTACAAAATTGGTTAAAGAACTTTCCCCCGTACTAGGCCAGCATATGTTAAAAATGAACACATCCTTAGTAGCAGGATATGTACCAGAGTCACTAAAAATTGCCGTTATTAAGCCATTACTGAAGAAACCAAACCACAAACCTGACAAATTGGAAAACTATAGACCCATTTCAAATATTCAAATTCTAAATTGCCCAAGTTGGTTAATTTCAACAGTGAAAACCAGTTGTATAAATTGTTATTCCAAGTAAATGTATAATTATTTTGCATATGCTGGCTCTTTTATATCACGCTGCCGCTTTTAAACTTTTTGAGTGTTGGGTCAACACTTTCGCTTGAGAAATGCTTTCATACATTTTCTAATACCAGGGACATATATCATCCAAAAAAATCACTATGAGACATCGTCCCTCCAAGTGGGCATGATGGCCAAAATTTGAGGGTCTGGCTCATGGACAAGAGTATTTCAAAATATTACTGCACAACTGGTATTATTTTTAACATTGTAGAAGAGTAATCTTGCTGAGAAATTACAAAAGAAAAACCAGTATGGGGCTCAACAGCCCTTGAGGAAATGGAGAATAGCGTGTGATGTGAAGGGTGAAAAATCTATTTGAACAGTGGCAAGAGAGAGGAAGATTGACAGGTCAACCCTACAGAGATACATAAAAAAGAGAGAAGTGAAACAAGTAAAAATGACAGGATACAGAGGCACATCGGAGGGTCTTCACAGTAGATTTAGAAGAGGAGCTTGCAGACCACATCAAAAAACCGGCTGACCGATTCCATGGTCTTACTCCGAAGAAATGTTGTGAGCTGGCATTTGAACTGGCACAAAGAAACAAGATTCCTGTCCCTAATAATTGGTAAGAAAAGGAGCAAATGTCAGCCAAGGCCAACCTCATCTCGTCAATTTTCACTTGAATGGTTAAGTTAGATAAATTATTACCAAATTGAAAATTATTTTAGGTTGAGATAGGTTCACTAATTTCAAGACATGCCACCATCTCTCCTGTCGTGTGCCTAAAGTGACATTCTTAGGAAGGGCAACGGCCTTCAACAAGACTACAGTGTGGGAGTTATTTTATGATCTATCTAAAGTGATGGACAGGTGACACAATTAATAACCTACATTTAAAATACATTGGCAAATCTGTTAGGCCTTAACTATTTGGTTACATCTATCAGTATATCTGTTCCGCTTTTTAGTTTTTATGGCTTTTTATATTTGTTATACGTTTTTTTCTACTCAACGATGAATGCCTCAACTATGTTATTTTTTTTACAAACTCAAATTCCCTCCAAACATGACTTATAGTGTTGATGAAACAGGTTTAACAACAGTGCAGGCTCCAAAGCAGATAGTGGAAGAGAAATATATCTGCTGAAAGAGGAGAGCTTGTGACTGCGGTCTGTGCAGTAAATGCTACTGGGATCCCTCCCATGTTTATGTTTTCCCAAAAGTGCAATACAAAGACCACTTCCTCACAGGAGCACCAGCAGGATCGATTAGTGCCTCCACTAAATCTGGCTGGATCAATGAAGGTGCCTTGAACATGGGGTTCAACACACCAACTGCTCCTCTGATCATCCCGGTGCTACTAATCCTCAACAACCACAAGGCCCACATTTCACTGAGGGCTGTGGAGACTGCAAAAAGAAATGGTATTGTTATGCTCACACTGCCACCTCACACCTCCCATCGCATGTTTTTGGGCCTTTTGAGACCTATTACAACAGAGCTCTGAATGGTTGGATGAAATCCAACCCAGGAAAAACAGCCAGCATTTATCAGATCCCCAGATGTGTATATGAGGCGTTCATGTCAGCAATGACACCACACAATATCACCTCTGGATTCAGGTCCACTGGAATTTTGTATATTTTCTCTTTGAGCCGTCTGACAGGCTGAACCCTGAGCTGCAATCTGCTCCTGCAGATGATCCACCTGTTGCTGCTAACGCTTCTGCGATTGCTGACTTGCCCTCATCAACTCCCGTGAGCCCTGCATGTGCTTCACTAAGTGACATAGCTTTGTCTCCAAGCCATAGTGAATATGTGTCTCCTGCTGATATACTTCCCCTACCCAAAGGTCAGTAACCCAGGGCGCAAGGAAAGCGTACGCAAGTGAAAACACAAAGCTGAACAGAGACAAGAAAAGCAGGCCATAGAATGAGCTCATGGAGAGTGAAAAAATAAGCCGCAAAGGAAAGAAAGAACAAAGAAAACGGAAAGCTCAAACAAACCAGCAAGAAGAAAATCATAGTGGACAGTAGCTCTAAGAAGAGGGATGTTCCTTTCCCACTCGTCGACACCTCAGAATATGAGAGTTCTAAGGATGAGAGAAGTGATCCAGAGAACACACACCTCTTAGTTGGTGACTTTGTGATAGTGAACTCTGAACACAAATGTAGAAACTACCATTATGTCGGATTGGCAGAGAAACTTGAGGATGATGAAGTGCGGGCCAGATTTTCCAGTCGAATCCGAGAAAGTACTGTCCATGAAAAACCCACTTTTACGTTCTAGGAAAATGATGAGGGTTTTTTCCATGAAGATATGTGCTTAAAAAGGTACCTCAACCTCAGAAATCGAGGGGAACTGCACGGAGGGAGCAACAATTAGTATTTCCCTGCAACCTTGATAGATGGAATGTTGAATAAGTGTCCCACAATAGATTGTCCTAAAGATGATTCCAAGAAATTGGAAATGAGGGAACAATTGTTTATTTTTCATGCCATAAAATGTGTACTCAGTAAAAATGTTTGGAAATAATATTTAAAAAATGTATTTATTGTTTTTTGCTGTTTGATAGTATGCTGGATGGCCTTTAATTCGGAGGATTATGTACTCTTACTTAAATGTTTACAGAAGTAGAAATGTTTAAACATGTCTCACCAGTTGGAAACATTAAAATGTTGTAACATTATCTGGTTGGTTTGATATTGCTCATGAATGAGAAATTGAAAAGGAGAATTTGTTGTTCAATTTATTTTCTTAGAATAGTAGATTATTGTAAAATATGTCCAGATTTTTAGTTAATTGGTCAATTTACCCCATATGGATAATATTACCCTTTACCACAGAATGTCTTTTTCTTAATAAATTATATTTTCGTGCCCCCCGTTTGGAGACACATTTTTATCATGTAAATTGTGAGTATACATTTTATGGGTAGATGCATTTGTTTAACTTTTGTATCATTTTCACATCCTCAAGTCCAGGCTACTGCAGACACTGCTCCTGCTTTTTACAGACAATCCCTAGTTTATCTTTGCCATCCTTATTTTCATTCAAGTTGGAATGAGCGTTTTATTAGTATTATTTTATTAGTTGTAATAAATATTGCTCAATTTTTTTGGACAAACATCTTCCTGTGGACCTTGGTTTATTTTGGATGTGGAGAGTCAGACATTTTTTCTCAGCCACCATAGTGGTTATCAATAGGACAGGAAATAACCACTACAACAAGTCAAAAACTTTTTCTAACAGAGCAAGGACATCCAGCAAGTATGTGAAGAACTCCAACTGGAAATGGAGAGTTGAATGGGTGTTGATGAGCACACAGCCTGATTGTTTGAGAGCACGTTAAATAACTCTCCCCTCTATGCATTTCATAAGCTGTGCTTTGTAAACTGAGTAACTGAGGATAAGGAAATCTGCTATTGGAGTGGACTGCATTGTGAATTCATTCAAATTTTGAAGAGTCTGTTATAAGAGTGGAATATTGGACTGTTTGGATGTCTTCTTAAGAAACAGTTAGCAAACAAGCATGGCTGATGCTGTGAAAACAAGTGAAGAGGAGGAAGTCAGATCTAGGCCCTCAAACACAGGCACAGAAATGGAGAGTGAACATGCATCTAAATTTAGAAATGCCAGAAAAGGAAAACTTGCTCATTTAACTAGGAGGGAAAATATAATGGTTGAACTCATGGAAGATGAGAATTGTGTGCAAGAAGTCAAAGAAAATATTCTTAAATATACTCAATTGTTGGATGACTTTAAGTCCATATATGGAGCTTATCAGGAGCTGTTGACAGAGGAGGAGGCAAAGAAAGATGACTATGGATGGTTTGAACCAAAAATTGCCGAAACTAATGTTTTTCTTTCTCTTGTGTCTGTGTGGCTATCTGGAGAATCTGAGGCAGTTGAACCCCAGGAGATGGAAGTTGCCCCTAAAGACAGTGTGTCACAAGTCTCCAGTCATGGGTACAGGTCCAGGTCAAGTACTTACTCTGTTGCATCTGCGAAAATATGTGCAGAGGCAGAAAGAGCAGCTATCATGACAAAGATGGCAGCACTAAAAGAAAAGCATGACCTGAACAAGGAAATACAATTACTACAGCAAAAACGTGAAGCCCTGGAGCTAAAAACAGAGTTAGAAGACTCAACAACTAGGCTAGCAGCTGAGGAGCAACAAGGAGCTATGGTGGCCAGTCCAACAGCTAAGCCGCCCACTGAGGATCATGAACCAGGCCCAGTAGCAGACCCACAAACTAAGCCACCTGCTGAAAACCTGCTAAGTGAAAGCAAAGATGCAATGAATGCCTACTTTGCTGAGATGTCAATGAAAAGTGATGCTTCAGAAATTGAATTTCTTGCTTTGGACAAAATCAGTAAAGGCCTTTTCATGGTACATACCCCAAGTGTTCGCCCCTAGGAGGGCGTCCACTTTCAGCCTGTCTTTATGCAGTCAGCCAGAGGCAGTGTAGAGACAACAAGAAAAATAGCTCAGTTCCGACATCAAGTTTGTTCAACCCTGATACAGGTAGAGATCCATCTAAAACTTCACACATATCTGAGAAGGCCTCTGATCAACCCTTAATGACCTCACAGAGCAGCCAGAGTCATGATGGACTGACGAACATCCTCCAACATCACACCGATATAACATCTAGTTTTATAAAGCAGCAACAACTCTTTAACCTCCCAACAAGAGAAATCCCAATCTTCAATGGTGATGTTTTGTTGTACAGACCATTTATCAGAGCATTTGAGCATGCAATTGAGCTTAAGACTGATAGTAGTGCAGGCAGGCTGTACTTCCTTGATCAGTTCACTAGTGGCCTCAACAGAGATCTTGTCAGAAGTTGTCTTTACATGAGCCCAGATAGAGGCCATGAGAGGGCAAAGACTTTGTTACAGGAACACTATGGAGATTAATTCAGAATATGTTCTGCTTATATGAAGAAAGCTTTAGAATGGCCTTCAGTTAAAGCGGAGGACTCAAAGGCATTACAAGTCTTTGCAATATTCTTGAGGAGTTGCTGCAATGCAATGAAGGAAATGAGATATTTACATGAAATCAACTTGTCGTCAAACCTGAAAATCTTGATCATGAAACTTCCCTACAAACTCAGAGAAAGGTGGCGATCCTGTGTGTGTGAATATCAGGAGAAGCAAAACAGCAGACCCCAATGCACAGATCTTGTTGCATTTCTTGAGAGGCAATTGAGAATAGTTTCTGACCCAGTGTTTGGGGACATTCAGAATAGACCGACCAGAGCAAAAGAAACGCTGCCCATTAAAGCCAAGCCCAAGTCCAGTGGAAGCAGCTTTGCAACTAGTGCCTCCATTACGGCATCACAGCCACAGCAATCTAAAAGTAGTTACTTTCAAGTCTCTTGCTCCCTATGCAACAGCAATCACACATTGGAGCATTATAGTTAATTCAGGAAAAAGAAACACAGGGACAAGATAGACTTCCTAAAAGAAAAGGGAATCTGTTTTGGCTGTTTATACCAAGGTCACATCAGCAAACACTGTAGACAGAAACTTACCTGTACAATGTGTTCCAAACAGCACATCTCAGTAGTGCCTGTGAAAGTCAAAGCTACTAAAGGTGAAAAGGTCATCCCAGTTTATTCTTTCATTGACCCAGGTAGCTCAGCCACTTTCTGTACAGAATGCCTCATGTCTCAGTTGAACATCAAAGGCAGAAGAACAAGCATCCTTTTGCAAACAATGAGTCATGAGAAGTCAGTATCAACGTATGTGGTTTCCGGTCTAGAAGTCTCAGGATTGGATGGAAACAATTTTATGCAGTTACCTGATGTGTTTACACAAAAGGAGATGCCAGTCACTGCAGGAGATCGTTAGATGGCCATACCTATGAAAGATTGATATGCCAGAGATAGACAGCAACATCTAGTTGCTGATAGGAACCAATGCATCTAAAATCATAGAACCCTGGGAGATAATAAACACTCAGGGTGAGGGACCCTATGCAGTGAAGATCCTAGTGGGATGGGTAGTCAATGGGCCCTTAAGAGGTGGCAACTCCAATGCCACCACAGTAAATAGAATCTCTGTTGCAAACCTAGAAAGGTTTATAATTAGTCAGTACAATCACGACTTCAATGAAAGGACATGAGAGGAAAAGCATGAGTTGTCAATGGAGGATTAAAAGTTTCTCAAAATTGCAAATGGGTCAGTCTCACTAATGGATGGGCACTATACCCTTAACTTGCCCTTCAGGAAAGAGAACATGCAAATGCCTAGTAATCACCACAAAGCCATGCAACATCTTCTGAGCTTAAAAAAAAGGTTAAAGAGAAATTAGTCTTTCCACAGAGAGTACTCACCCCTTCTCAGTGATGTTATAACTAAAGGCTATGCCGAGGTGGTCCCGCCAGAAGAGGTGGAATGAGTCGAAGGAAAAACCTGGTTCATTCTGCATCATGCAGTCTATCACCCCAAGAAGAATACGCTCAGGGTGGTGTTTGACTGTCGTGCGCCGTATCAGGGTACATCCCTGAACTCTGAGCTTTTGCAAGGCCCTGATCTTACCAACGCACTAATAGGAGTCCTGCTCTGGTTTAGACTAGAACCCATTGTACTTATGTCAGATATCAGATCCATGTTCCATTAAGTAAGGGTCTCCAAGTCAGACATAGACTTTCTGCGCTTTTTGTGGTGGATAGACGGAGACATTATACAGAATCCGGTGGATCACCGCATGCTGGTACTCTTGTTTGGAGCCAATTCCTCCCCAATTTGTGCCAGTTTTGCCCTGCAAAGAACTGCTGAGGACAATCACCACAGGTGACTAACACTGTAATGAAGAATTTGTATGTGGATGACTGTCTAACATTTCTGCCCACAGTACAGGAAGCAGTGCAACTGACATCAGACTTGGTGGAGCTGTGCAGCAAAGGAGGATTCCAGCTTACCAAGTGGGTGAGCAACAATAGAGCTGTGCTTTCCACTATAAAGGATGAGCAAAAAGGGAAGGACATTAGATCCCTGGATCTAGACAAAAACCAATTGCTAACTGACCGTGCACTGGGACTTCAGTGGAGTGTGCAGGATGACACCTTCAGGTTTGACATCATAGTCACTGAAAAGCCACACACACGGAGAGGAATTTTGTCAATGGTAAGCTCTGTGTATGATCCACTTGGCATTCTAGCACCTCCCACTCTTCCAGCCAAGCAGCTCTGTAAGCAAGGCTATGGATGGGATGAGTCGATACCCAGAGTTCAGTCTAGGTAGTGGATTAGTTGGATTCAAGACCCTCCAAAACTGACGGATTTTAGTGTTTGAAAAGTTGGAAATGACACCACATAGTGTTCACAAAAAGAGCGCAATTTACAGGCTAAATCCAGTATTGAAGGATGGGTTGTTGAGAGTAGGAGGATGATTGTCAAGGGCAGATATGTCAGAGACTATGAAGTATCCCATCATCCTTCCATGAAGTCTCACATCTCCAGTCTGTTACTTCGCCACATTCATGAAAGGTATGGGCACTGTGGCAGAAATTACATCCTCGCCCAGTTGCGAAAGAAATATTGCATCATCAGTGGCAATAGCATAGCAAGAAGAGTCATTTCAAAATGTGTGACATGCAGGCGATTGAAAGGCAGGACAGGGGAGCAAAAGATGGCTGATTTGGTGCAAGAAAGAACACAATTAGACCTCTCACCATTCACTAATGTTAGCATGGACTATTTTGGTCCAATAGAAACTAGAAGAAGTTTGGTAAAACGATATGGTGTGCTTTTTACATGTATGTCTTGTAGAGCCATTAATCTCGAGATGGCATGCTCCCTTGACACGGACTCCTGCGGACTTGTATGCAGACGAGGCCAGGTAAAGCAAATCTGGTCCGACAATGGCATTAACTTAGTCGGTGCCGAAAAGGAAGTGAAGAGGGCTTTGTCCAGCTTTAACAGCAGTCGGATTCAAAATGCCATGCTTCACAGGAGCTGGAGCTTCAACCCACCAGGGGTATCTCACTATGGTGGGGTGTGGGAGAGACTGATCCAGTCAGTGAGATGGGTCCTGAACTTTCTGTTACACCAACAAACAGTAGATGATGAAGGTCTCCAGACACTATTCTGTGAGGTTGAGGCAATCCTTAACAACCGCCCAATCACCACTACATCCTCTGACCCTTCTGATCGGGAACCTCTTAGCCCAAACCACATCCTTCTACTGAACTCCCAACCAGTTGTCCCTCCTGGTGGGTTTTCCAAGGCTGACTCATACAGCAGGTGCCGATGGAAACAAATGCAGTATCTGGCCGACTTGTTCTGGAGGAGATGGACACAAGAGTACCTAACACTTATGCAAGAAAGACAGAAGTGGTCCAAGGTTAGAGAAAACTTCAAGGTCGGAGACATCATGATGGTGGTTGACCCTTCCTCCCCGCGATCTTTGTGGCCTCTGGCAAGAATCCTGGAGACAAAGCTTTATTCCAGATGATTAGTCCGGTCAGTTAAACTCAAGACAAAAACAGGCATCTTAGAGCGGCCAATCACAAAACTCTGGCTGCCGTTAGAAGATCACTAATGACCGGACCAATGAATAGGATCAAAGAATACGTAATGTATGTCTTGTTTTTATGTTATTTACTGGCTCCTCTATTACTACTAGTAATTGTTTTTTGTTAAGCCTAAAACATTTAGGGGCCGGATGTGTTGAAGCCAAAATGATTGAATATGAGTTTGCAGTATCTAACACCCTCTTTTGTTTGAGTCAACCCCATCTAGTGGCTGAGACTTGGAGATATGAGCAGGTGGTGCTACCTGGAGGGTGTGGCCAGAGAAGGAAGATAGTCTTTGACTTCACATCCTCAAGTCCAGGCTACTGCAGACACTGCTCCTGCTTTTTACAGACAATCCTTAGTTTATCTTTGCCATCCTTATTTTCATTCAAGTTTGAACTCCTGAGCGCTGTATTATTTTATTAGTTGTAATAAATATTGCTCAATTTTTTTGGACAAACATCTTCCTGTGGACCTTGGTTTATTTTGGATGTGGAGAGTCAGACATTTTTGCTCAGCCACCATAGTGGTTATCAATAGGACAGGAAATAACCACTACAATCCTTTTAACGTGATGTTACATATTGAATGTTGTTTGGCAGGTCTGACACTACTACTCATTTAAATCAGGTGAATCCTGATTTAAATCTGCATGCAATGTAAAAAGTGTGTGTGTGTTTGTGTGTGTGTGTGCGTGTGTCTGTGTGTGTGTGTCCAATCGGACTATGGTGCGATTCACATCTAGGGAGAACGCAATCCTTTCGCATACAGGAAGAAAAACCATGTGCATGCCATTATTAGTGGCGATCTACTTGCTAGCCAAGCAATAATTTTATTAGTAATCTCATTCTATGTATCAATAGATGCATCTATTATCTATGTATAGATTGTATCAATAAGTGGTGTGGGGGGTGGGTGTATCATGTGTTAGTGAAGGGTGGGTTGGGGGGTGGGCGGTCTGGGGGTTGGATCTTGAGGGGTCACATGCAAACAGAATGTGTAGGTTATTGGCAGGTAAACACACAGCTTTGTCTTTCATATCATGTTAGGTAGATTCATTCAACAATAAATTTAATTTAGAAAAATCTGTTTCAATCACTAAGTATAGGCATACATGAAAAAAACACAACACTCTATTAACTACTGCATTAGCTTTTACATTGGTTTTAGAAGTACGGCGGGGGGACTTGATGGACAGGGTGGTGCCTCACGAGGGCAGCAGCCTGTGAGTGGCGTGCTGCTGCGATCTCGGCCCGGGGGCGTCTGTTTGCATTTAATTTTATTTTCTTCCCTTAGTTTGGCGCCCCATCCCCCCACCAAGATGAATTATGCCTAGCAGTGGCCCTGACTCGACCTGTGTAATGTTACTTTAATTTTCCTATGTTTTATTTCTCCCCTTTTGTGCGTACGTAGTGTACAGAGTAGGTACCTCAAAGAAACTTTTTTCTGCCCTGCCTCCATTCACTGCCTGCTTGTGTTGCCTACACAAGTGGCAGAGCCTCCGCACAACAGTGGTCAGAATTGTACGTTTGTGTTATGTAAATGGCATTATAAATGTAATTTGGCTTCATCAATATGACTGCTTCAAAATATCAGAGACATCAAAGAAGATAAGAGACCGGAAAATAATGAAAAAGGATGCGAGAAGAGAGGATAAAATATTTCAGTATGTAAAAATATTTTAAATATATCAGTTTAACAGGTAACATTATGTTAAACAAGCTGGCTTGTTTAAATGCTCCTCCATAATGGGGATACTTAGAAGTCTCGAAGGAAGCTTATACATTTTAGTTATGAGTTAGTCACTCTCCTAGACTTGTTTCATAAAGCCATGGTTTTGTTATGAGTTAGTTACTCTCCTTGGCTTGTTTCATAAAGCCATGGTTTGGTTATGAGTTACTTACTCTCCTAAGCTTGTTTCATAAAGCCATGGTTTAGTTATGAGTTAGTTACTCTCCTAGGCTTGTTTCATAAAGCCATGGTTTAGTGAGTTAGTTACTCCCCTAGACTTGTTTCATAAAGCCATAGTTTAGTTATGAGTAACTCTCCTTGTCATGGTTTTCCCTTCCTTTCCTCTAAATTCCACGCCTCGCATTTTTTCGGTCTATCTGATTTTTTCTCCGCATTCCCTTGCGGGATTTTCCTTTCGCCCAGGTCAGGGGTGGCCAACCCTGGTCCTGGAGAGCCGCAGGGTCTGCTGGTTTTTGTTGTTACTCGTCACTTAATTGATAAATTAAAGCAGTCGATTACACAGTTAACTCACCTCACCCGGTTTCTTTGGTCTAAGTAGTTGTCATATTTAAGGTGAAACCAAAAACCAGCAGACCCTGTGGCTCTCCAGGACCAGGGTTGGCCACCCCTGGCCCAGGTGATTATCTGGTTCACCTGTCGTCCACGTCAGGAGGTATTTATATCCCTGAGTTCCGCTTCCTGACGCTTCTTTATCATTTCGTGCCTTCGCGAATGTTTTTGGTCGTTGTTTGTTCCTCTACTCGCAGGTAAAAAAGAAAGATTTATTCTTTATTCGCGTAGTAGAGCTTTCCAGATAACCACTTAGAAGCTCAGGGAATATTGTTTTGTATTCTCTCTTTCTACTTCTCCTTTCTACTCCCGCTCTCTGTGTTGTTGGAGGGTGTGAGTGTTATTTTATTTTCATTTCTTTCACCAATTATCGGGCGTTATAGTCACGTTCCGAGGGTGTCCTTGTTTTTGCTGTTATTATCTTTATCAGTATTAGTTCGCCCGTGTTTACGTGGCTATCCCGTTTATCAAGGGTGTTTTTGGTTTTCGGCTATGGCTGGGAGGTTCTTTCACTTTGTTTTTTCTCTGGTCACATTTGGCTCATCGTTGGACCACTACAACGCCCTGACACTCCTAGGCTTGTTTCATAAAGCCATGGTTTAGTGAGTTAGTTACTCTCCTAGGCTTGTTTCATAAAGCCATGGTTTGGTGAGTTAGTTACTCTCCTAGGCTTGTTTCATAAAGCCATGGTTTGTAGCGACGGTCCTCAAGCCAGTCAAGGTTCCACCCAGACTGCCAGTGTTTTGACAGCTTGGCTGCACCAGTATCGTTCGCGTTGGCTTCTGTATTATCAGTGGTTTCACTGACAACAAAACGGCTCCCACTGTCACCATTCTCCCCGATCTCATTTACATTTACATGGAAGAAAGATCTTTACCTGAACCTTTTTTGGTGGTAAGCTTATCTTATTAGCTGAAGGTGACATTATCCTTTAGCTAAGCTAGTTATTTACGTGTCTGAGGTAAATCTCAAATACCTAAACAAATTCACTCATCTGTGCATGGATAAAGAGCTAGTGAGATAACCTCCAATAAAAAAAAACTGTAACTGTAATGCTGGTTACTAACTGAGGGGAGTCCACACTCCACAAATATATTGAATCATTGATAATGTCTGAAGATGGATCACAAAATGGAACCCTTACCCAAACAAATGTTCTATTGATTTTTAAATCATAGTAAATTAATTTTCAAACAATGACATTTCCATTTCATATTTTAGGCAGGGTGGCAAACATATCATACAAATATATACATGATGCATTAGAAATGGATATTTCAGACATGTGACAGTTATGACATTTGACAAACGTTAACAGCCATTTTCACAATACATGTAGACATTATATATTTATGAGCTCATCATACCAACCAATTTGCCAGCTATTTTATACTAAAATGGGATTTGTAACTGTTATTTATTTGTCCACACAAAACAATCAGGGGTTTGCTGATGCAGCAGCATAACTGGTCAAATGTTGGAATCATACTACAATTTGTATAGTTTTGATGTGATGACTCTCCTAAACTTCTCGTCATTTTCTATGTTTTATGCTTCCCCTTTAATTACTGTGTATTTCAATTTGCTCCTCTTACCAATAAAACCTTTCCCAATTGTGTTGTTTCCCCATGACTGCCCCTGTAGGATTCTGAGAGAAAAAGGCACAGACACTTGGGCTGATCACTCTCGTGTAAATCTGCCCAAGGAGGCCGTGCACAGCAGTACCACAAGTGTTGATTTGCACCCTGCTGAAAATAGTAGGTAGGCGTTTTCCATGAGGGCCACCACCAACCCACCAGCAAGCATTGATTTAGACAACACTTCCTGAAAGCTTAAACCATTAAATCATCTGAGGAAATGACAATCAATCAAAATTTAGTTGTCATTTCATCATTTATGGTCATACTGCCAAAAAATGCTTGCCACATTACATCCTCCAGACAGAATATAATAATAATAATAATAATAATAATAATAATAATACATTTCAGCCACTATGGGAAAAAAGGCGGCTTTATTTTTTATTTTTGAAGTTCACTTCCTGGTTTTGTTGTGAGCGTTGCTCTCTGGCGCCAGTACAATTGACTCCAGTATAGGTCTTTCAGGCCTGTTTTTCAATGCAAGTCAATGGTACGAAATGCGGTAACAATACAAAGTCAATACATTTTTCTCACCGGAACATGTAGTCACAATAGGTGCATTTTCTTTGTCTAATGTCTCCCCATGTGCCGATTTGTTAAGTTATTGCGTCGTTACGCTGTTTAAACATTTTTTTGTTGACCAATCCGCGGCAGAGGCTCTCTCTACTGTGCCAACTCTGGCTGCACTGCGCAGACGTTTTGTACAACATGGTGGCGAAAACTCTACTTCCACCTGACTTCCGGAGCATCAAAATGGTTTTTACGATATCGTGAGACGGCAATGGGTGACGTAACAGTGACTTTGTCCGTATTTTTTTTACAGTCTATGGAAAAAGCGAGTCGAGCTTTTCTCCGACCTTTCAGTAAAATACAATTAAGCTGAAGCCGGACACCACATTTTCCACAGATGTCCACGTTCCCCCCAGAAGAAAAAAAAACATGCGCCATCAAATCTGCAGTTAGTTATATTCAATGAAGTTTTCTGCATGCAGCCTCTGCCTGTCCTTGTGTTTACACGGGGGGGAGGGGGGAAACAGCAAGTAAATGAATTTAATATGCAACCCCTGTTCTGTTTTATGGTCTAATGACACACGGAGAGAAGCTGTTTAATATTGCTGGCGTGTGGACACGCCACCAAGTCGGCTCCCGCAAATTCCCACAACAAATTATGCTCACTTGTGATCTCAATAAATTGATGTCAGAGAGCAGGAAGGAATTTGTGTTGTGTGAATGGAAAATAATGCACTAATGTGCCACGCTGGCTTGGCGCCAGATTAGAAACAGAACAATCCCAAAGCAGGCCTCTGTGGCTGGCCGGGTGGCGCTTCTGTTTTTAGTCATTTGTGTACTACATGTTGATTATGCTGTGTGAATAGTGGTACCCTGTGGAATCGTATAGGATCGAAGAGTTGTTCATTCGGTAGGAGGAGTCTGCTCAGCAGACTGGTCAAGACTCAGTTCATATACATTTGACCACCTGTGATTCAGATACAAGAGGTTTTGTTTTTGATGTGATGGAAGGATTTGATAGCCACGCTGTTTTATGCTCCGCTGAACACTTTTCCCCACGACTCAAAGGCACATTTAGTCCTCTTCTTTCCATTCCGGTTTTTAAATTCCCCTTTTGTTATGCCATTATAGCAGAGGAGTCTAAAATTCTTAAAAAGCCTGTCTTGAATTCACTTAGACATTGATGTTGTGCTTTTCTTTTCCAGTAACTTTTATTCATGTCCATTGTTTTCTTTTGTACTGATACTAAGATGAAAAAAAGGGAAGCCCTGATCCAAAAAAAGCCATTGTGGGTTTAAGTTTTCGTTTCGGAGATCTTGATTGGTTGGTTGATTTGCTGATTCAGGTGTTTTATTGCTGGACTAGAACAAAATCGTGGTGTCCACACTGGCCCTCTTCAGGTAAGATTCTATAATCTGTACTTGACAGTAGCCTATATAATTTTTAGGAGCCTGCACTCTGGGAGGTCCGAGGTGAGACGCTGCCACGTTACCCTTAAGAAAGGTATTTAACCTTAATTTTGACCTCAATGAAGAACAGTATCTTACAAGGCTGCTAGTATGTGGCAGCAGACATCTAACAGAAAACCTCCAGGAAGGTGAACCTGAGCAATACGCCGCTTAAATGGCATAATTTATTACTGCATTTCCATGAAGCATTAAATTATGAGAAAGGAGATACACTCTGAAAACTCAATACTCTGAAAGCTCAACATAGATTTTTCTGGTGTTTCAGCAACCGCCACAAGAGAAAACAGACAGAAAGCAAACAAGTGCTCTATCAGGTTCAAAAGCTGATTACAAAGATATTGGTGGCATTTAGTTGGGCCTAACTGAGAATCATAATAAAATTAAGACGAGGCACCACACAACATCATTTTTTTTCTATGTTTCGTGAATATGAAGTTCAAAAATCTAAAAAAGATAACTGTGAAAATAGACTGGATTAGATTTGTTCAGGGGTCTGCACCGGTGGTTGATGAAAGCTTTCTTTAAAAAAAATACAGTCTCAACATTAATATTGAAAAAACAAATTCAAATATTTGTACTATTTATTATAATGCTTCCTCTGAATTGCATTTTGTCAGATTAACTCATTGATTAAAAGCCAGACAATCTGTACCCCAATACGCACAAAGCAATGCAACGAGAGAGAGAGTGTGTGTATTGGTGGAGAGGGAGGGTTGACGGTTGTTTGGCTCCCTCTGTGCTCCTAGGTGGCGCTGTTGAGCCGTGTTCAGATAAAGCCGGAGAGATAACCCCTCCTTTGGGGTCAGTTTACCTTTGCTGCTGGCTCATTGTGCGGTGGGTGTTGTTGTTGTGGCGCTGGGGTCTGGGAGTCGGTCTTTCCCAGGGTCCGGGCCGTGGTCTAAAGCCTCTGCGTTAACGCAGAGCCACTTCCTCCCATTCACGGCAGGGGCAGCTTCCTTCCTCCACCCGAACAATTGCTCTGCGAAAAGCGCCTCGGCGCGGCCCGCTTACCATCCTCCTGCGCGCCTTTACCAGGGCAGGGAGGGCAGCCTGCTAAAACAGAGGCTCCCAAACCTCCCACCCCCTTTTCTATTCTGGAAAAACAAAAATAGATTACAACATTTCCCTTTTCTATTTCCATGTCACATTAATGGCACATTGCAAATGGAATCAATCTGGTTTTCGAAAGGAGTCTTGTTTACATGTTTTTGCTAATGTTATAATGCACGCACTGAACACATGTCTCGTATAGATCCGTAGGACGTATTCTACGTAAGCATTGTTGGTGGTGGTCGAGAAGGGGTGGGGTGGGTTTTTTTGCTATTCTCTCTCTGCTGTGCTGTTTTTGTCTGAGATTGACGCCTCTACTGACAGCAGCACAGGTATGGCATATACCCGCCCTTACTGGGGATACATCACGGAGGCCTCTAAAACCACGTCACCATCAAAGGGCTGCAAATTGGTGCTCTCACTTATCTGTTCCTGCCAGCTGTACCCTCTGTAAACCTTGAATCAGCCTGGGCCACAGCTGCTTCTGTTCTTCTTTAAAATAAAGGAGAAAAAAATAAAATAAAAAAAAACAATAAAGACAGAGATGAGTTTACTTTGATCTGCATCAAGCCCCTCTCTCTGAATGTTAATGTCCAAGTGTGTTCTTTGTATTTAAAAGTGAACTCACAAGCCTTTTGCTGAGTTCAGAAATAGCTTTCCTTCAAAACAAAATGTCTTTTTTTGTAATAAAGAGAAATGATTTACTTTCATTTTCTTTTCTTTTTTTGGCCTTGATAATATCCAAGCCAACACAACTTCCTGGTTCTAATTATACCGCTGTGAACCAAACAATCATATTTGCTGAAGGACGTATGAAGATAGACAGTCTTCTAAGATATTGGCAGAGCTACACACACACACACACACACACACACACACAAATAAACACACAGGACATACACATACATACAGTCACAGATACACAAACACATATGGTCACACACGCACAAATACACATGCAGAAGATATACACACATACAGTCACATGCACACAGGTGTATACACACATACAGTCACTAACATACACACACAAATATATAAAGACACACACATACGGTAACACAGGCACACACACATGCATATGGTCACACATGCACAGGCGTACGCACAAACACACGTGGTCAAAGACACAGATACACGCACACACAAACTCATTCTGGCTCTTCAAGGACATTCTGTTACTGCCATGACGGCATTCACCAAGAGACTGAAAAAAGGAAATAGAAGCAGGAATATTTTTATTGCAACACGGTCTATTATTTCCATGCATACTGGTTTCATACGCTCAGTCACTGATGGGAAATTCCTGGGGAGCATAAGGGGAGTGGAACCAGTTTGATATCTCACGCACACTGACACCCCTCAGGAAAATAGTTATGCATTTTGCATATTTATGAGTCATTCAAATGCACACTTCTTTGGGAATTATTGCATGCAGGGACATGGTGTGAGCTCAGAAATGTAAAAGCTCACAGTGATCGTTCAGAGAGGAAGCGAAGCCTGAGTGAAACGGAGAAACAGGAAGGAGAAGATGGTAGCCTATGAGGGGTACCCGACTTTGGTCTCAAAATGGCTCAGGGCTGCGTCCCAAAACTCTAAAAGTAACTTAATTCCTTCCTTCCTTCCTTCATCTGATCTATAGCGCACTGACAGGTGAAAGTAATAATATAACAGAAGCCTCAGCTAGTCAATCAAGTGTTACTTCACATCAGGGAGAATGGTAGGCTACTTCAGAGCATGCAGACCGGGCTCTGGTTTGCAAATTATTTATTTTATTATTAGAAATGGTAATGCAATATGTTTAAAAATACATTGCTGTGATTGCTTACATTTCCCCAAAAATACATATATTTACAATATAGTAAAGTATATTTAATGTGCTATTTTCATAGTGCATTTTTAATTTTACAATCTAGCATTCTTCACATGGGGTTCTGACTATTTATTTATGAATTTATCTCTTTTTGTAGGGAGGGTACTAAGCCGGGGTGAAAGACATACATTTTTATACTCATCATTTATCTATGACATTTGCCATAAAAACATGAGGTTGTCATTAACTTCCTTTACCTTTGCCATTTGCCGGAACGTGAGTACATCCTGGCAAAATGCAAATAAGCGATGTGATATTTAGTAGAGAAATGTTAGGCCCCATAGCATTTTTTGCACTGATATTAAATCCTTGGATGGCTGGAATTAAGGCTTGTGCACAGGCCTTTCAGGAGTTCACTTAGAAGAGCTGTTGCCATTGATGAGCTTTAAATTTATTACACCTGAAGGCATGAAGTTAATTAAGACAGTGTGATTATCGCATCTGTCACATTTCCAAGAGGCTTAAAAAAAGAAGAAGTTAAATTTTTTTTTAAAAAAGAATATTTATTCAATTTTATGCGACCAGCTTTGACAGATGATTAAAACTATATTTTTTTAAGTGCTGCAGTGCATTTTCTTTAGCAAGAACACGCTTTTCTTGGACAGGCCATGCTAGATAGGGATCTATATAGTCTTCAGCACCTCACATTTCAGTTAATTTCACCTTTCTTTAGTTTTTGACCAATATAACTGAAGAACACCTTCAATCTATTTACATACATACATGCATGCATACAAATAAAAATAAATAAAGGATGGTAATCTGATAAGTGTTTTAAAGCTTGCTGAATAAGACTGGGTCTGTAGCAGTAGGGGTGCGTAAGGTTTATATTCCTCCATGCTGTTCTTCTCAACTGGAGTGGTTGATGGACTTTTTACATAACCTTGGGTTGATTTACTATCCAGGCATCCTATATTTCCTTGCATCCGCACCACAAGTCATTGTTTAGGCCTTTCACACATGTGTGTATGAGTATTTGTGTGTACGTGTATGTTACAATGATATATATATTTTTTTTAAGACAGATCCAGTGTTTCCCTGGAAGCCAGTTGACTCAGCCAGACAGATACAAGAGATCATAAATGCCCATGAACCACAATCAAGCTATCAAAGACTCGTTTCTGGAAAAAAAAACATCTATTGTAAACATAGCTCACTCCAAAAACAAAATGACAAGAACTGATCCATAACGAACAAGCATAAGCACTTTATAGATAAAGCGCAGAGGGTACAAGCGCACAGTTACCCTGCCCTAAGGTAGCAAGCACTGCATAGCCATGCACCGGCACAGGATTACTTTTACTAGCAATTTCACAATGGCGCCATTCCACATTGTTTTAAGCAGTCATTGAAATATTGAGGTATGGCTTTATTCTCTTGCGCTTTTGTAAATCAGAGAGTGAGATAGACAGAGAAAAGAAAATACATTCAGAAGTGGAGGAATGTATTTGATGTAGGCTAAATTATTTTATGTGTATGTTGCAGGTGTGGGTTATTAGGTCTGCGTTGGTATGTCTGAAACAGTCTGAATCATAAAATAGACTCTCTGGGCGAGAATACTTATGGCATGCAATGATTTATTTCACCTTCAGGAAAAATAAATAGTTATGATGTTATGCTAAAAAATGTTGAAATGAAAACCAGATGTTGCAAAAAAAAAATCTATAGGTTAACAGTGAGGGGTTGGATTGATGAGGTATTGTATTGTAGACATGTCTAAATATATTCTTCCTGGCTTGATTCGGAGACGGCAGCCGAGCTGACCCAGGAGAGCGGAAAATATTACTCCCGAGCGGGTTTCTCTTGTGTTCTGTGAATTCACAAAGTTGACATTCTGTAATGTCTCCTTTTCTCCCACAGAGCTGAGCCGAGCCGAGCAGCACTCTGCTTTTCTGGATGTCAAGTCTCTTCACATAAACACGCCACAATTACTTACTACACAGGAAAACACTCCTGTAGGAATCCATAATTAAACTACGCTGAAACGCGGTAAGCTTCCAAAAACGGCAGCCGTAAATTTTGGATTCTCCCCCATCAAGACGCACATCTGGCTTGCACATATTCTATAAGGCTTGTGTTAAAGGACCTTCTCTCTCTCTCTCTTTCTCTCTCTCTCTTTTTCTCTCTCTTTCTCCCTCTAAAGGAGATCTCGCTCTAAAAGGAGCTACATAAATGGGGTCCGCCAGCTTTACCACCTTATTCTTCCAGGAGCTGAATGTGCAATTCAAAGGTTGCGAGTTCCTGCACACTGATTTTCACAAGCACCGATTTAACCGGAATGACATCAGAAAGTACTCAGCTGCACAAAGGCATGGTCGATCGGCTACGTGAGGCATCCTGATAAAAGCAGCTGCCGGGGCAGTTAACAACGGCAATGATATTGTTAAATTTATTTGATGAGCATATATTAATCAAAAAACTGATGTGGGTGAAGAGGTGACTCATTTTAAGATAAGAATAGAGCCCCCCCCTCCATCGCTCTCTCTCTTGTTCCAGTAGATTTGATTTGCAAAGTCATCAGTCTGGTTTGAGAAAAGGCGCTCACACATCACACTCACTCTCTCTCTCTCTCTCCCCTTATCTCCAATTGCCGATGCTGACGGGCATTTGTTCCACAGATCGTAATAACCCTTTCACACTCCTAATCTATTTAGGTTATACTTTCACTCTCATAAAGAAGGTTCCGTAAGTTAATTTACTGTTTATGGGTGAGCCAATAACATGGGGAACCTCTGCTTACTGTAACCTCTGGCCTTGTGTAAATACAATCTCAACAAAAAAAAAATTCTAAGTACAAAAATGCCAAATTACTCCAGCATAGCCTACAAAGCACAGTGTGTAAGTCAAAAAAAAAAAAACTATAAAAAATGATAAAAATAAAAATGAAAATACAGTTAACACAAACAAAACATCTACTCGTAACTCACAACACTATAGCTCTCTTCAAAGCAGCAAGCAATTACATATTATTATTTAATTTTAACTTTGCCTTTTTTTTTTTTCCATTACCAGCTGAAAAGGATGATTGTGTTGGGATTTTGTTGTTGTAGTGGAAAAAAATTGCAATAAAAAAAATTAATTATTATAATTAGGGAAAGCAGCACAAAGCTATTTAGCATTTTTTGTAAGATACTAAAAATGCTACCTTCTTCTCCAATTTGACCAATTTTTTTTGGAACTTGGTATTTGGACTCATCTCACAACTCACTTCATACAAGCCTTTTTTTTTCTAAGGCCTAAAAAAAAAAAAAAAAAAAAAAATCCCCAAAATTTGTAGTGGACATGGCTTATCATATAAATGCTAATAATTCTGGTAACACTTTATTTGACAGTGGTCGTCATGACATGGAAATGACAGTGTCATGGCCATTCATAACTATGACATAGTGTTGTGTTTTCATTTTTTGTTGTTATTTATGTTGTTTTTATCTGCGCGATTGTGTTTGACACACAACTGACATAACAACTGCATGCGAGGCTCATTTATATAGGGGGTGTCATAACACTGATTCCCCATGACATGTGAAAATTACTATGTCCATTATTAGTTGAAAACAATGTCACTATGCGCCAGTTGCCAAATAGTGATACCTCATACTAAAACACATTGTCATGAGTTTATATTTTTTTGGTTGGGATGAGTTAATCTTCATAGATAGATACCAATGTTAATTTGCTGTGAAACCTACCTTAACCTCTGAAAGAACCACACCTTCTGAAATTCATCCCTGCAACTCCTTTGAAATACAGGTGGATATGTTCCCATCAAGACAGTTTCATGTCACTGTGCTAATCTTGTTGATATTCTTTTATTTTATTTGCATTGTCCTTATACCCATTCTTGGAAATTAACTAATTTTATGGTGCAGTTGTGAGGTGCATGCCAGTGTCATGACATTGTTTAAATCGCATTTTTACTTGTCATTAGTATGTCATTAGGAGCTATGCTAGTGAAACTCAAGATTACGTTTTCTGCTGGTATGAACATAAGAACTGCATGGCAGTGTCATGACATTATTTAGACCATGTCAAATAAAGTGAGAACATTTTAACTTGTCATTAGTATGTCATTAGGAGCTACAGACGTGCTCAAATGTGTTGGTACCCCTGGTAAAGTAATGAGTAAAAAGAGTTATAAAAAATTAAGATGAATCCTTTAATTGTCGTTCATTTATTATGAGAAAAAAAATCCCTCATCAAGAAATAATTATTTTTAACAAAACCATGTTGGCACCCCTGCATTTATATATAGAATAAAGTATAAATCTTTTCTATTTGGTCGCATATCCTTTGCATGCCATGACTTCCTGATGTCTGTGACCCAACAACATCAAAAAACTCTTGATATCTTATTTTCTGTATTCTTACAAGCGATACTAAATGTCTCTCTAAATGTCTAGTGGGACTAGATTTAGCTGTAAATTACACTGGAACAGTATGGAACACATGGTTGGCTAAATAAATTGTGTTATACTAATTTCGCTAGCTAACATGATAATATTAGCTAACGGTTACCATAACAATGAAGTAGGCTTGGGATAGGCTAGCTAGCTAACTACATCCCCATCTACAGCAGAAGCCTACTGACCAGGTTTAGGGTGGCCTGTGAGTCATTACATTACATTACAGGCATTTAGCAGACACTCTTATCCAGAGCAACTTACACAACTTTTTTAAGAATAGTTTTTACATATTATCCATTTATACAGCTGGATATATACTGAAGCAATGCAGGTTAAGTACCTTGCTCAAGGGTACAACGGCAGTGTCCTACCTGGGAATTGAACCTGCAACCTTTCGGTTACAAGGCCAGTTCCTTAACCATTATACTATACTACTATGTTAGCCTTGTAACATCTATGTTGCTACTATGTTGCTAGTAATCTAACGTAGCAGTAACTAGACGTAACGTTACGCAAGGACGCCGGCCGTTGAGAAGAAGAACGTCAACATCTCCACGACAAACAAACTCTCTCTCAAGTTGTTATGTCAGTTGTGTCATAACAGAAATCGCAGATTGTGTAATGACAACACTATGTCATAGTTATGAATGGACATGACACTTCATGACAGGTGTTATGTCATGGTAATGACACTGTCATTTCCATGTCAGGACGGCCACTGTCAAATAAAGTGTTACCATAATTCTTAAATAGTTAGATCAAGACTCCAGTTACAAAGGCCCAATCAAACCTCATTCCACTGTTCCCTTGCCGAGATTGTTCCCTTGAGATTTCAAACTTGCAACAATGACAAAAGCCCTGATTACAAACATAGATAGTTTTTTTTTGGGTCAACTCTGTCTTGAATTGTCCACTATTTTGGAGTCTCTATGTTTGACAAATTGTGTTTCAGCTTCTCGTTCCCCGCAAATCGCTGCTTGCAGCTACTATATTTTTTAATTTAATTTACATTTTTTTTCTCCTCTTTCACCTAAAATTCCCATGAGCTGGTTTGGCATAGAATCACTAAACTTGGCAGGCTTGTTGGGATTGCCAAACTCTTGGATTCTTTAAATTATGTTGCAGATTGAATACTATAGCGCTAGAGATCCAAATATAAAAAAATAAAGAAAATCACTGTTCCTTTGCAAAGACTTCAAACTTGCTTTCATGACAAAAGCCCTTATTAGGAACATAGATATGTACTACATGGGTCGGCATGATCTCTTTGTGCTGTATATGTATGGTGCATGCCCCGCCAAGCCGTAACTTGGCCGATGGCATACCTGCCATCCCAATATAAAAACATGGGCCGGATTTATTAAAGGATTGCGACTGCTTTTCCGACGCAAAAGCAGTAGCTTAACAGTCGCAACGTCTACCTCGGATTTACTAAATGATCGTAATGGGTAAAAATCGCTATTAGGATAGTTAAATGTGTTCATGCATATGTATACCTGGAGTGAAAGCGCTAAAACAGAGTGGAGATTATGTAAATTAGGCCAATTAGGTATTCCGTCTGATTTACTAATAACGACTCTCCTTTTTGCGCAATAATTTTTATATCTCCTGAGAGCAGGCGTAATTTGTCTGCGCTGATATGATGCATGATAAGTGTGTCAGGCTGTAGGACTCATGCATCCTCCAATGCATAGCACTCAAAAGGAGACAGGATTTAAAACATATTTCACACATGTTTCTACTAATCACTTCTCACTTTCAGATAATATGACATTACATTTTGTTTTATTGAAAGGACGCAAGACTTCTATTGAAGTCATCAGCTAGCAGTTAGTATAAAAACGCAGTTCTGAATTTAAACAATTGTTGTGCCACTCCCACGACTTGCTTATTTTGCATACCTTCCACCTTTTGCTCTATCGGTGTTAAAAGGATATTATTTTTTTAGTTGGACCAACACCTGTGTCATTTTCCCGCATTATGTTGTAGGAAAGTTTTTCAAAAATCACGTCTTTTCTTTACATCTACGACTGTTCTACTACTGTTCATAAATACATTTTGTATGTGATGTCATTCCAATATCATTCCTCTCTGTTATTGTTGTATATGCTGTAATACAGCATTGTGTTCCTCTTAAATATAAGTTTTATTTTTCTTGTGGTTATCTCGTGACTTGTGCCTGGTTGCTCCGTATCCATTTAGCGCCTAATAATTAATTCTAACACTCAGTTAGAATGTTATACGTCAGTAGAGCCCAACTTGAAATAACGTAGACACGACAATGGGTTGGAAAAATGACATATATGGAAATATGTTTTATTTACTACAACTATGAATATGAGAATAATAGAAACAGTAATTGATATAACATGAGGAATATATTCTATGACTGAATCTCAATCAGAGGAAATTATAATTAAGTGATGGCTAAATATAGAAGCTAACAGTCCTACCATTAACAGAGGTTAGTTTGTGTTATGGGTTAATGATTCGCTAAACAAAATTTTGTGGTTAGCTTGTTTTATCAGTCCCATAAATATAAAGATTTAACTGTATACAACTATAAGGTCAGGGAGATTGGCTATTCCTGACCGAAACGCACATAGCAAAATACAAACAACAGTAGGAACCACCTCAACTGGGTATTACAGGTTTTATGCTAGCCTATCAATTGATGTCAGCGCTAAATAAAACACATTTCAATACTTAACGGTAACAAAGGGAAGGCCAGTCCCAATTCCGTAAGTGGTGTCAGCTCGTCAGCTGATCCAAGGTCCCGGCAGGTGTGTGGACTCTAATGGAAATTTAGAGTGTTAATTTAAATACTTGTGTGTGTTCATTTAGAGATGAATGTTAATTAAGAGACAAACATTATTAACATTTAACACTTATTAATGATTTCTCTGTGATTATCCATTTAGTCTAATGCAGAGGTAAGGGATAGAGGGTTTTAGCCAGCACATGAGCTGGGGCAACCTGGTTCCTCTGTGTCTGGCCCACATCAATAGAAGGTCATGCATGACGGTGAAGCTAATGTTATGTCCTTGCTTAGGAAACATCTCTCAATGGCTGTCTCCTTCTTGACCAGGGAGGGGGCTATCGAGGCCAAGGGTTAACATGTCCCTGAGGATAGAATGTATATCTGTATTTTGTCTTTCATCTATCTGTATTTCTCTTGTGCTTAGAAATCCGCCCTCTGTGACATAGCCTGTAAAAAAGTTATAAATGTCTTCTGTACTTCCTGATCATGAGAGAACTGGGGAAGGACTCTCTCATAATTGGTTTATCCGCAAATAAACTAATTATTATACAACACGGATTTGTTGTGGTTCTGTTTGGACAGACTTTGCTTCACTGTGGGTTAAAGTGAGATTTCCACGACAACTCCTGGAGACTTCTTCACCAAAGTCGGGTCGAGACAGGTTTCCAGTCAGGTCGACATGAACGTGTACAAATCTCCACTTGGGTCAGGCCACAAGAACGATAGTAGAGGAACAGTCTGAAGAAACATGTCCTCAAAACAGCTGTTGAGAATAAACCAACTAGGTTTATTCTGTGGACGGTGGCAGGCCAACTCTGTCTTGGTGATCAGGCGAGATGCAGGTTGGGGAAACACGGTGCATCTGGTAGGGTTAAGACAGTGTCTGTACCATCAGAACAACGGTGGTAAAGTTTCATGGGTTTTTATGGTCAAAATTCCTTTGATGCCAATTGTTAGATGGCTTTAGTGATTGGCCCATTTCCTTGGAACCATCAATAAAACCCAGATGAATCAGCCATTTCCAATCACCTCAGGGTGTGCGTGTGCGTGTGTTAAATTGGGGTCCCCCCTCTCCTTCTCAAAAGAGGGGGGTGTTCCTGCCCAACCCAGCGCCTGATTGATCAAACAGTCTGTGTTCATCTCAGAGTCACATGAAGAAGGGTACAGACACTCCATTGTGCCTCAGTCTGATCAGGAGTGTTAATTGTGAACGACTCTGCAGGGGGCCCAGTCTCATGATCAGAAAGCCAGAGTGCCAAAATGTGCCCGTGTACCCATTAACTACACAGGTAAAAGAAAAACATGCATGTTTCAGATACATGGGAATGCCGTGGTGATGTCGTCTGGTGGCGGGATGCGGTTTGATGTTTTTCAGGGCACCATTGAATCAGAGCATGGGGCCCTCCACCCCGCCCCCCCCTCCCAAATACACACACACACACACACACACTTTGATCAGTTGTGTTTACACAGTCTGATTCCGTTAGACAACGCACCCGGGACTGCCTGGAACCCAGGGTAAATATGACAGAACAAGAAACAGGGCTCTCCTGTGTTCCACCGCCCAGCCTGGCCCACATGCCAGCGCAAATCAAGCCTTCAGTACCTGATAGAAATAGTGCTCTCTGTTCTTTTTCCATGTGCAGCTGGGGCTGTGGTATAGAGCGTGTCAGGGACTCTGTTATTCCACGTGAGTCTGTTGACCCTCTTTCTCTCTCCTTCTTTTTTCTTATGTTCTCTTTGATTTCATATACATATAATCAGGTGAGGTTGCATTTGTATGATGTTCTGTAATGACTGAATAAAGGTGTGTTGAATTAGATTCTCTCTCACTTCCTGTCTCTCTGTTTATGCAATAAGGCTTTGGCAGGAATACAGTGATGCCACTGGGAAGTGATGCACAAAATTAGCAGAGGGCTAACGTTTCAGGCTATTGATCCAATGCTTTTGTAAAAACCTCATCCCGCAGTGCTGGCGGATCTGTGTAATTTGTTGAGTTACACAATCTCCGCCGAACCTGATATTTGACATCTGCTTCTTTTCAGAGCTGTGGGGCGGGGCTGTGGGGGGCAAGAGTGAAAAATAAAAGGTTTTCGTTTTTTCCACAACCAATGGTATTTGGGTGTATGTGTGCTAGCGTGGGCAGCTTGGATGTATGTATTAATAGAATAACAGTAAATGTGGAATAGAGAGGGAAACATAAACATGTCGATTTATTTCCTGGATGTACGTTTTGACCCCTCACTAGACTTTTAAAAGCTACATGCTGGACAGTGGCACGCCTCATTATACATCTGCATGATTGGCTGCAAACATCAAGAACAGACGGACTACAACTTTATAACTTTCTCACTCTACGCTCTTCAACCCATGTGCAGCCTTTTGTGTTCTCCTTAAAACAGGCAACCAATTCAGACCAAAGGAACCAGGTGAGGTCAATTAACTGTGTAATAGAACGTTTTAATGAGTCAATTAAGTGCTGAGTAACAACAGAAACCAGCACACTCTGCCTCTGTTAAGGACCATGGTGGAGACTGTTGCAAGACAAACTCCCAAGGGTTACCTTACAGAAGAGACCAGGATTATGCCTGCAGTCAAAGGGGTTCAAGTACAGTAACCATTTTTGGGCTTGCGTTCAAAAAAAGGTGGTCTAGAGAAGGGATTAATAATATGTGTTCTCTATCGGTGCGACAGATGGAAATGGCTTTTAAAATCCAGAAGAGTCAGAGAGGATAGCAGACAGCAGTATTTATCGATGGGTACGCACTGGCCCAAATGTGAAAGGACCCGCTGGTGGTGGCGGGCAATGTTCCTGCAGAAATCCATACCTCACAGGGGTGTCAGACTCCAGTGCTCAGAGTCCACTGTGTCTACTGGATTGTGCTGTGTTTCAGCACTTAAGTGCTTGTTTCGAAAATGAAATCAAAACCACAAAAACCTGCAGACATGATGTATCTCAAAAACTGGTGTTTGACAAACCTGTTACATTGAAAAAGACTCATACACTCCAGAAATCATCAATCAACAGCATAAGCTTACTGTCTTCTAGAGTCTGGACAGATTTTGTGAGCAGTCTTTGTCGTGTTGAACACCCACAATGGCCAACCTGATGCCTTCCTGACTTCCAGACCCTCTTAAAAGGATCATTCCCAAAAAAATAGGGGGAGGAGAGGGTATGGAGGTCTTGGGGGGGGGGGGGGGCATGGTAAGGGTGTTTCACTGAAACAGGGGAATAGGGGTCAATCCATCAATCAAGGAGTGCCCAGGGCTGATGTCACTCCCTGTCATTCCCGCCCACCATCCCCAAATTAAGCTGTCAGGGTGCAGCATGCTCTCCAGCCTGGTGTTACCGTGGTGGCACTGACTCACTGCTGGAGGAGCTCTAATTGGCTTGTTACTTTGCTATGGCAAACCTGTTCCAAGTGGCTTAAAAGGCCTGGTCTTGTTTGAATGTTGGGGGGGGGGAGGAGGAGGGGGTTGTGGGGGAGGCCAATCAGTGTAGCACAGAATGGCGTTTGAATAGCCTTTTCAGTATGCTACAGTGGCAATTACCCCCCCCCCCCTTCTACGTTCACTTCCTGCCAGCAGATTTTCTGAATCATTCCCGAGCTGTTTTGGGGTTTTCGCCACCTTGGCTGGTTAATCTGTGGAGAATGAGTCCAGGAGGGGAGCGAGTCGACCATCAGCCTAACGTGTGTGAAAACGTCGTGTGACCTGCTGTTACCAGAGACTGGGTCGGGAAGGGCAGGTGGGGAGAAGGGGGCGGGGGCTGATTACAATACATATCACACACTGCATTTCACCATGTGCCAGATTAGACCGCTGCAGAGAATCCTTCAAAATTACATTCACCCCTCCACCCAGACCGTTTGCTGTTGGTTGGGTGTTTAATCAGCAAAAGAATAACGCCTTCTCCTCCTCCTCCTTCTTCTATGTCTTCCAGTCCTTTCCAAATTCCCACATTCATTCACTTCTCTGGCGAATGTTGCGTGTTTGATATTCAGCATGCGCTCCTACTTCCCTTCTCTTCCCCCTCCATACAGCTCCTGCCCCTCCACAGCTCAGCAGGTAGCAGAATAATGTTGTTTATTTTCTTTTATTCGCTTCCCCTGTATTTCTTTTTTCTTATTCTCCTCTCTGAATTGAAGACTGTTAATCCAATCCCTCTCTCTCTCTCTCTCTCTCTCTCTCTCTCTCTCTCTCTCTCTCTCTCTCTCTCTCTCTCTCTCTCTCTCTCTCTCTCTCTCTCTCTCTCTCTCTCTCTCTCTCTCTCTCTCTCTCTCTCTCTCTCTCTCTCTCTCTCTCTCTCTCTCTCTCTCTCTCTCTCCTCTCTTTCTCTCTCCCTCTCTCAGAGAAAGAATTTTGGTCATTCCGAGCGCATTTCCTTTAAAAGCCTCTCCGGAGGGAGGCTTGTCAGGGGGCTGTATTACTTTTCATTATCTGATTGCTAAGACTCGCCGCTTTCTCTTGCGAGGGTTTAAAGAGCACAGGCAATTTGAACAGGATTGCAGTGTTTGTTTACCTTGAAACATCCATACTTATCCCTGTTTATTCCTTGCATATACAGCTAGCCTTCTCTCACCTTACTGAGTGCAAATAATTCTTCTGTGAGAGTTTCACAGTGGAGCTAAGCAAATACAGCCCGAACAAATGTCAACACACAAAAAAACAAAAGGTAAAACATACATAGAAAACATAAGCCTGTGATGAATAAATTGTTCACTCCTGACAGTATTACCTGGGCTGACCCCTCGATATACTCACCACAAAGCATCTTGAAATCTAGGCCCAAAGTGTTGAGGTTTTCATATTTGCAGTCAGTCTTTTCTCCTGCATTTTTAATGCTTTTCTCTGCCTTTATAATGAAGTGATGTGAGAACTCCAGAGCTCCCTGCTAACGGATGACACTCACGCTTCCATCAAAGGTTTTGAGTTGTTATGCACTCATGAGCAAGTGGTGGTGTGATATCTCTTCCTCTCTGTACAAAGTTAAATGTCCAGTGTTAATATAGCTCTAACATAAACGACTCCAAGCGGGATCAAATGCACTCTCAGGAAAAAAATGTGCTTGAACAGAATTGGATTTAAGGTTGAATCGAACATTTTGCTGTGCAGTCTAGAAGAACAGGTCAATTCACAGGCCGTTGAGTGGAATATTTTCCTACAAGATCTCCTATCACTAACCGGGCTCATGCTTTACCCAAATGCAATGTAAAATAAGCCCCTGGGTATAATAGCCAAGTCAGGGTATAACAACGCTGCCACCAATGTGTGTTCCAGGTTGTTTTCGTTCATGCGACTGTATGCGTTTTACCAGGTGTTCGGTGGTGCGTGGTGCTCCACGCGGGCCATTGAGAGAGCTGACACTATAATTACTCTGTACAGAAGCCTAACGGCTCCCTCTGTGTGTGGGGTGTAATTGCAGTTAATTAGGCTGCGGTGGTTTTAGCTGGGTGGCGCTGTCACAGGTGGGAACAAGGGGCTTGTGGGATTGTCATGCCCAGTTTCCTTCTGGCTTGTCACTTAAAGTCAGTGACCTCCAACCCCCCCTCCACCACCACCACCACCCACCACCCTTTAGAAAATAAATAAAATAAAACGAATGAAATATTGGGGCTACTATGTTGAACCGAAAACCAATCAAAGATTCCTTTGTTACCTGATGTGGTTATTTGCAAGACGGGGCCATTGGTTACATGTAACAACGATACGTTTTCATTGGAAATGTTTATAGAATGAAAAGATTGCATGCTGCTTCTGGAATTGATGACATCATGCAAAAGCGACCGGGAGCGAAGCACTTTAGTACGTCAACCTGACTGGTGGAAACTTGACTCGTGCCAGCTCAACAGAACAAATTAGGCTTTTAGTATCATTCCAGGAGGGCATATTACCTCTACCCTCCAAGCCCCGATGGCTTCCCCCACTGAGTCTGTGAGGGAAGGGGCAAAATTAGCACTCCAGAAGAGTAGCATTGATTTTTTTAAATGTTTCCATGGTGTGCTTTCTTTCATTTTAGAATTTTCAACAACGGAAAACAAATTACATATGATTTCAAGATGTTCTTTGCTAAAATCAGGTTTCTTATCTGAAACTGATTGTATCTGTTCTTTCTTTGAGTTGTATAGCATTTGTTCACTGCTACTCTTCCATATCAACACTTCAAATGTATGTTTCTTTTTTACACTAAATAAGCACAGAGTGAAACAGACGTTGTGAAGTGAAGGTGCTAAAACATCAGTGCGTAGATGGCATGGCACTACCCAGCTCCTATGGGCCATTTTCACTGACATAACAATTTTATGTTAAGAAAGGTTCCAGCACTATTGTTCTTCCCTCTAGCTTCATGCTCACCATTACAGTAATGTTACCAATACCAACCCAGTAAGAAAATTGGGGGAGGCTTCAATCAATTGTTCCAGCCTTTCTGAGGAACCGTTGGAAGCACCTTCGGTACATAAACCAGTCTAATGAAATGACAAGTTAATATTTCAGTTATGTACCTTGCTAAATATCAGTAATAGTTAGCTATAGGTAATGATCAAACGAGTGAAGTGAAGTAATCTAGTGAGATATAGTTTGCTAGGTATTTGGCTGTTTCAGCTATGTTAGTTTAACAGACAGGAGGATGACTGCATTTTGATTGCGATTTTAACATTAGCTGTATAGCTAGGTAGTTAATACTAGACATAGCAAATCAAAACAAATAGGTAGTCAACCCATACCCTATAACTAGTCTTATAGAATCATGACATGAAGATAAAATCAAATCAAGCCAGTCAGCTTAATTTAAGAGGCACTTCCAAACCCAGCTCCTGTTTGTGCCTACCCCATTAGTTTGCAGTGCCATATCTTGACACGGATATCCTGACAGCAGGATAAAACACTAAAAATATAATTTAAAAAGGAAAATAAAGTATTACAGAAGATAACAAATATGTGAAACATTGAAATATGCAAACGGTCAATGCTAGTTTCAATTTTACAATGGGTTTAGGTCCAAAGTGTCAGGTGACAGTCCAGTCCTTGAGATACAGGAAAATCTATGGACTTCAGTTGAGTACAAGACAAGGGAGTGGAGCAAAATGGAAACAAGTTCATTTATAAACCACTGGCTCTTGATCAGCGAAGCACATGTCTATTACAACTTTAATGGTGATCAAGACCCGTTAATGAATTAGCTAAACTTTTCAGTTGCAATATATACCACTTTTGAAGCAGGGCACGCAAAACACTATCTAGTCAACCAATGCTGTCAAAATATAGATAGCAAAATAATTGCGGTAAATAAAAATGAGTGATAAAATCGCAAAGAATTAAAGTAAAAAAGGGAGCTAAAAGTAATCTGTGGTGCTCCAGTGTTTTTTTTTTGTTACCTTAAATTTCAAACTGGAGATGTATGTAATCAGATTATAGAGAAGTTTATTGGAACTTATTAGTGAACCAAACATTTAAGAGATCTGCACATATGATTGAATGGTATTATGTTGAACTGCTATGTCTTGTTGGTTTTGTTTTACAATAAAGGTTTTCTGTTTGAGCATGCCAGAGATAAGATTGTATGCAGGGCTTATTTATTGGAAAAGAAAACCAATACCATACAACATAAAAGTGAAAAAGCCCTGTGTTTCTGCAAGCTAATCCTACCCACCCACCCCCCTCCCCCCCTCCCCCCATCCTCATTTGTATACCGTGGAAAACACATGAATCACTGTCTTGCGGTTATCAGGGCCCAACAGAAACCCATAGAACAGGCTGGGTGATACACTCATTGGGGTTAATGTCATCAAAGCGCCAGACCGCCACGTGCACCCTGCTTTACAGCGTCCCCCGGGCCCGGTTCCTCCTCCAAAAACCAGGATGAGGAAAAAAATTGCCATTTTCTTTTTCTCTCTCTTTCTCTCTCTCACTCTCGGAATGTTGGCAAGGCAATGGAACACCAACAAGTTCCTCTCTGAGGGCTGTGTACCAGAAAAAATAAATCCCTGCCTCGCCCGGCTTATTGCTTTTGCTGATCGTGTCGATTCCAGTGAATGCCCCGACGATCGACTGTGCGCTCTTCCCAACATGGTCATTGAGAACGTGCCGTGCGTCATCGCAGGTGAGAGGTGTAATTTGGACACATCGGCACTCCGGGCCACTGGCATTTGTCTTCATTAAAATGTGGGAAAGGTTTTCGAGAGAGGGGGAAAGATAGAGAGAGAGAAAAACAGAGAGAAATAAAAGTAAAAGACACAGGGAGAAAGTGAGATAGCGATCGGATGAGTGCCCCTCTGTACGCTCAGGTCCTTTTCGATCTCAGGGCCTGATTTGAGTGCATGGTGTTGCAAACTTGTACAGCTAATTCTGAGCAAGGGAGGCTTAGTCAGTCCACTAACAGGCACAGACCCCTGCATCTCAGTCCAAACCTGCACCTAGAGAGAGGCATGAGAATGAAGAAAGCTTGTTTCTGAGCCACTTGGTTACTAAAGGCTCTCACCACAAGCATATACTGGGACCTACAGAGTGGCTCAGTCAGTAAAAGCGCTTACCACAAGCATATACTAGGAGCTACAGAGTGGATCAGTCAGTCAAGGCTCTCACCACAAGCATATACTAGGAGCTACAGAGTGGATCAGTCAGTCAAGGCTCTCACCACAAGCATATACTGGGATTTACAGAGTGGATCAGTCAGTCAAGGCCCTCACCACAAGCATATACTGGGATTTACAGAGTGGATCAGTCAGTCAAGGCTCTCACCACAAGCATATACTGGGATTTACAGAGTGGATCAGTCAGTCAAGGTTCTCACCACAAGCATATACTGGGAGCATTATAATAACCTCTGCCTCTGGAATGGGGAAGCCAGGAAGTCACCTCAGCCGGGCAGAGTTGGCCAGGAGTAAAGCGGCATTTGGTTGTTAGAACCACTGGGCCTTTGGGTTCTCCTGCTGAATTAGTTTCTCCGACAAACACAGCCACAGGGACACAGACTACCAGGTGGTATAGTGGTAACCTGAGACCTAATTTTAACACACATGAGTGTATGAATCGTGGACCATTTAAAGGTGCTCGTCCGGTTTTCTGCTGATCCAGCAGGAATGGCACTGCAGGGGCCTGAGAGTGTATTACCAGGGTAATTACGAACAGTATATCGATTTCCAGTCGTGTGCATCGTTGTCTCAGTGTCAGAGTAAATCTTCAGAGAGGCAGACCAACAGGGGTGACTAATAAAGGCTGGCGGGTCCGACCACACTCACGATGGGGGAGAGTGGGGACAACTGACAGCCTTGCCTAAGGTTTATCAAGATCCACTCACCTGTTTTAGGGTCTCCCTGATTTGGATGTAACCTTCGATTCAGTTCAACTAAAAGAAGTATGTGGACTGAGCACTGGGGAATGCCAGTATTGTTATATGTTCAGTGTTGTATATTCAAGCCATGTACAAGAAGGTACCTAATAAGGTCATTCTATTTCAAATAAAATTTGTATCAGCCTTAGGTTTTTCACTACTGTATCTTAGATTTGACAGTTATTTTAGTCCCAATTCAAGCAAAAGATGCACGTGGGAAGAAATGAAAACATGTCTTATGGACTTTCAGCTGGTGTTAATTATTGAATGTCAGATGCTGGTCAGACCAAACTATGTTTTTAAGAAATAATTTCATGCTGTCAGTACTGTATAGTATTTATTTTATCTTGATGTGGACAGTGATGTACTGGTTTGCCAACTATTTTTTAAATCTAGAAATTACTAATCGTCATTGAAAGTCAGCACAGTCCGTCAAGCTTCTCAAAACCATTCTGCTTACAAAATATATTTTCTTAGTAGTACTAAAACACGTACTATATTCATGCATAAATATTAATTTCCATTATTAGGAATTTGTAGATTCAAATACATTGTGTACGTTCACAGGTGCTTGCTCTTCCACATTCAACATGCAAGTTATGTGTGAGCATCATCACATTTGACTACTTGTTTGGTCACACCCGATGGCACCAATGGAAAATAGCATATTGTGAAGCAATTACAGAATGCAAATACATTGCATGGACATTTCTACAAAAATTCCAATGTGAAAAGGTATGAAATATGGCATGTTTTCATATGAAAGAAATTACAGATTACAGCTTTAAGAAAACAATAGATCCTTCCCATGTCCAAACTGAAAGTGTAAAATTTATCAGACAATGAACTCTGTTTAATAAAATTTGAATAATTTCTTCAGGCATTGAGAAGAAAACATAGTGTATTTACATCACCAATGATGCTTTATGTCCCCTGGAACTGTTGTACCCAGTTTATTCAAACTGACATGACAGTGTGATTTACAAGAGAAAAAGTTGGTTTCTCCAGCTATTGTGTGGCCCTGGCAATGAGAGGAAGCTAAGTAACCCAATCTTACTTTGGCCCACAAAAGACATTTTTCACCTAGTTTCTACTTATTTATGTGTAAATATGGAAAAAAAATTCAATGCACATCCATGGTTTAACTCTATTACTTTGGCTCTCCAGAGGCAATTTCCACCTAGTTCTATTTAAATATCAATATCTCAATAAATATTCCCTGCACATCCATGTGTAACCGGGCCACGAGGAGCCTCAATACATATATATAAGTACCGACTACGCCACCTAGGGCATGACACCCTAGGAAAATAATGTTTTGATAAATACTTTAATTGACAAAAAGGCACACAGGTAAGCTGTAAAAATGAGGAGACGTAGGTTCAAGTTCAGTTAAGTAATATACTTTATTAATAAAAGAATGTATTTGTAAAGTAAAGGGAAACTGAAAGCTGCTATGGGGAAAGAACAAATTTATTATTACAATGTATAAAATGGTGTCAAGACAATGTCGAGATCCAATCTGCAAAATGTTTAAAATACAATCCCAGCTGTTTCCCATAAAAACATGTGCGTACCTAGGGGGGAGGAGAGGAGGCTATGACTGGGGGGTCGAGACAAGAAGGCCAAAGAGGTCACCACACGTGCTTATCTAGTCTATCCACACTGCAAATCGGTTGATCAAGCCACACACTGCAAAAGAATCATCAGAGTGTACTAGTGCACGTTAACTCTTATTCCAAGCATGCAAGTGATATAAGGGAAGGGCCCTCTACGTTACTAACCCCAGTCAAGACCACACTCTCAATGTTAAGATCGGCCACAGTTGGTTTGTCAAATAAAACAAAACACAATAGAAAGAATATTCAAACTTCAACAAAATAAATCAAGAAAATGATCTACACAAAACAACCAAGAGCAACTTATAATTTAGACAAAACACTAACTTAGGCAAAACAGCAGGGGCAAACCCTACAATGAAAGCAAATAACAAAATTAGTAAAAAGTCACAATAATGGGAACTGAAATTGGAAAATCAAAAAGAAACAATACCTTTGGGCACCACAGAACAACCTGGTAACTGCCAGACACACTGGAGGCGATCTGGGGCTTCTCAGCTTTAGGGTGAGGACAGCCATTAATAATGCCTCACAAGAAACAAATCTACACACACAATCAAGCTCAGTTACAAAAAGGTTACCTGGAGGCTGGATAAAGTAGGGATCAATCAAAAACCAGAGACAGGAGGGAGCTGCAGCACGATCAGGCCAGGAGAGAGATCTCAACTGCTCTCTTCCAGCCCTATATGCCCTGAGTAGATGCACACCAGGTGTGTCTGGTTGCCAATTAACCCATTTACCTGGGAACCTGTGAACAGAGGGGCGTGTCCTACAGGCAGGAGTCCACAGGATCTCTCTACCTGTCACACATGGTTTAAATTTCGAATTGAAAAAGAAGCTGTATCATTCAAAAATTTTAAACAGAATACATTTATTTCAGAACAGTCACATACAGTATATACACTGCCTGGCCAAAAAAAAGTTGCCCTTGCACCCATCATGCATAGTGCATAGCAATAAAATAAAGTCAGCTGAGTACCTCAATGTACTGAATGACCAGGTTATCCCATCAATGGGCATATTCCAAGATGACAATGCGAAGATTCATTGGGCTCAAATTGTAAAAGAGTGGTTCAGGGAGCATGAGGAATCATTTTTACACATGCATTGGCCACCAGAGTCCTGACCTTAACTCCATTGAAAGTTTTTGGGATGTGCTGGAGAAGACTTTACGGAGTGGTTTGACTCTCCCGTTGTCAATACAAGATCCCGGCCAAAAATGTATGCAACTCTGGATGGAAATAACTGTTGTGACGTTGCATAAGGTTGTCGAAACAATGCCACGACGAATGCACGCCATAATCAAAGCCAAAGGCCGTCCAACAAAATATTAGAGTGTGCAACCTTTTTTTTTTGGGCAGGCAGTGTATATAATAACCATAACACACATCACCTAATGTATTTACATACGTAAAAAAATAAACATACTAAACTAGTTGTTTTTGCAACATAACTCTTCAGGGTTAGTAAGAAAACAGCTGAAGCTGAATATACTGGTAAGTATTTGGTGTCCTAAACATATTTATACGAGAGATCAAGTGCATCAGGTACTGTATATTGTACAGTAAGCAAGGGAAAACGGTGAATGCTCATTTGTACAATGTTTAAAAAAAATATTATTGTTTCTATATGTGAACATGATTTTCTTAGTGTGTAAATGGTGCATTTTATGTATTTTACAGTCTGTGGCTGTGGCGAGAGGAGGGTTGTAAGTGCTTTGGGGTATTAATGGCACCCTCCTATTTTATTGCACGGCAGTGCAACTGGATAAGCTGAGGTTTTCACAAGCGCCTACCTTTTAAACAATCCTGCTTCAAAATTTACAGGGTTTTCTTAAAGCTGTAGTTTAGTTTACAGAAAAACATGAATACTGTAATTGAGACGGATACGTCTGAACCACTAGGGGCAAGGTTTATACAGCTAAAGTTCAACAGAATACAGTTATGTCAAAATCATCAATCACAGTATGTACAAAATATGCCTGAAAATACTTGGCCTAATGTTTTTTTATATACGTAAAAAATATGTACAAAAGTATGTGAGTTTTTACATAACAGCAAACGTATTACAGCCTCAAGTACAATAGTTGGTCGCTGCAGAAATGTCTACTGTACTGAAATTTGGCGAAATGTAATAAGATGAACTCTTCAGGGTTAAACAGAAAACAGTTGTAGCTTCATAACCAGGTAGGATATGTTTTTCATGATACATTTGTGAGATTAAAAAAAAAAAATTAGGTGTCTACGAAACTGAAAATACATTGCGTATATGTTTATGTACATAGTACAGTAAGCAAGGGAAAAGCACAGAATGCTTATTTGTACATCGTTTAAAAAATATATTATTGTTCCTATTTTGGAACATGATTTTCTTAGCGTGTATAAAGGGTGCATTTTATTGTCTGTAACTATGGCAAGATGAAGGTTATAAACATGATTTGGGCTATTAGCACCCTGCTGTTTTATTGCCCTGCTGTGCAACTTGAGAGAGGTAGGTGTTTTTTCAAGCTGTCTGAACAATCTGCATCTGAATTTATTTGGTTTTATTAAAGCTGTAGTTTATAATTTCAGAGAAACATGGCTACTGTAATGTGAATGGACCTGACTACCACTAGGGGGCCACTGTGCATAGGGCTAGCCTCATCTCTCTCCCTCTCTGTGTAATCAGTCGGGTTCCTGTTTCTATTTCCACTGAACTTCGAGAACCGTGACAATGAGAATTTGGGATGAAGTGACAAAAAAAGAGAGCAAATACTTGCTTTACAAAGCTCAACATAACCTTAATAAACTCTATTTTTAGAAATTATCTCTTGAATGTCAATCACTTTGTAAAATATGCTACACTCTCAGAAATAGAGGTACAGTGCAGGTACATTTTTGTTCTTTAAGGAACACATTTCCTAAATGTACCCTGAAAGTTACAATAATAACTTTAACAAGCAAAAAAGGTGCTAATTCATTATGTATTGTTAGCCAGGGGTACAAGCGTTGTTATGTATTGTTGGCTTGTATGTACCTATAGTGTACCACCCCAGTGGTGTTGTACCTTTTTAGGTACTTTCCGTACCTTTGTCCGCTCACCCTAGCAGATTTGTCACTGGCAAAGTTCGAAAAATCCGAAGTGCCACGAAAACATTGCGGAACACTGACTGCAGATTAAGTGCCTGCAACGTCTTGAGCAAAATGCTTATCAAACAAAAATGCTAGCTAATAAGCTCTGAATGATGTTTTTATTCCCACGGCCACAGCATGTTTGGAACTAATAGTAGTTTTGAACTAATATCACTAATAGTTAGCTAGCAAGTAGCTTTGATTTAAGCCTCATGACTGGCATGCTGTTTTAACATTATTCAACCCACTGTAGCTAGCTACCCTTTTATCTTATACCCCTTTCACACAGACGATCCGCAAACAAATGCCACCTAACTAACTAGTTGTGTGCCACCTAACTAGTTAAGCAGCTGAGTTTTAGGCCGATAGCTAGTTAACTAGCTGGCTTTTTAGTGCAGCTAATTTGGTTGTAAGGGCAGCTAGCTGGCAAACATGGCAGCTAGCTAACTAATTTCTGTTAACAAGCTGAATAATATGGGCAGCAAGCTAGGAAAAATGGGCAGCTCGCTAAAATAAAGGGATAGCTAGTTACGGTAAGTCATATAACGAACGGCTTGCCATAATATGACGCCCTTCAAACTGTCCGGTTATGCAGAATGAACTGACTTGTTGGTGAATATTGTATCATGTCGCAGCATATTTTAGCGTGCCAACCAGTGGCTCAGTTGTACAGAAGCACTGTGCTCTCCGAGAGGCTCTCGTTTTAACATGAACTGTATGTACCAAGAGGCCCAGGTGTTACGCTCAATGTATGCACTGAGAGGCCTGGGGGCCCTAGTGGTCAACTCACACTGTAAGCACCAAGGGGCCTCACATTGTAAGCGCTGCGGGGCTCGGGGGCCCTAGTGGTCAGCTCATGCTTTAAGCGCAGAGGGGCCCAGGGACCCTCACACTGTAGGTGCCGATGGGCCCAGGGGCCTTAGGGGTCAGATCACGCTTTAAGCCCCAGGGGCCTCGGGGCCCTAGTGGCAAGCTCACTCTTTAAACAACAAGGGGTCTGAGGGCCCTCACATTGTATGCGCTGAGGGGTTTTGGGGGCCCTAGTGGTTAGCTCATACTATAAGCACCCAGGGTCCTACTGGTCAGCTTGCGCTGTGCACACTGAGGGCCCTGGCATTCAACTTCCTTTGGAAGTCTTGGGTCACGCACCGTGCACGGTCTGAGGCTTGGAGGCCCCGTGGCAGTCCGAGGCCCCGAGGCACTGGCCCCACTGGCCCGGTCCATAATCCAGGTATGGGTACCAATAAAACCTCACTTATTGGTGGTCAAGTCATGTCATATTCATAAGTTTTGTTTGGTAAGGTAGTACTAAATTAATTTCTTTCAAATTTGTAAACTAATTTGTAGCTACCGGGTATTTAAAAATGGTTTGCTCTGCATATTAAGGAAGTTTGGGTTTGACTAATCAGCATTTTACTGGATTGCTAGCTCCATCCCCATAGTTCCTGGTACCTTTATTTGAAGATTAGCTAAATTCGGTTCTGAGAACTATATACCGTATTTTTCTGCTGGTGATGGAAACAAATCCAGAAGCTGTGATCACAATTTCACGGTACGGTACAGTGCGGTATGTTATGGTGGTGGAAAAGGGCCATATTCCTCCCCAGTTTACTTCATACCCCCAGCACCTGTGGAAGTAAGGAATGTACACACTTACTTCGCTGTACAGCTATTGCAAACGAGCCATCACAGCAGTCTTTGGTTGAGCAGCCACCATCCGGTCTATCTGTCATCATGAGTGACATTTGCATGGCTGCAGTCAATAGCCTTTCATATAATTAATAGGCAATTACCAAGTAGGGCTTAATCATGCACAGTAAGGGCCGGTGAAGTCTGGAAAGGTTGTATGTCTATAATGAAGATTAACACTGACGCCAAGTGTATTGGCAGGTGTAAAAAGGGTCATATTGTGGTACAGAATGTGAATGTAATATGCTGGTAAAGAGGACATGAGATAATGGCAGGGGTTGTTGTACTGTGCATGAAATCAAAAGGGAATTCAGTGATTAAAAAAACACCCAATTGGGCGGCTCAGTACTTAAAATCCATTTCACAAGGGTTTCCGGTATCAAGTGGTTTTTTATGTTTTTTTTGTTCTTGATGCGATCGTGGCTCATTTTTCACACTAATCACTTTGTCAGCAGTACTGAGGAGGCAAGCTGTAATGTTACAAAGAACTTCCTGCGAAGCAACAAATACAAGAATCCTTCCATTATTGGCACAGCTGATTTTTTTGCATGGGAGAGGGGAAGGGCTGGCTTCTACTACTCTCTGTCTCCAAAGCGCAATTAGTGCCATGAAATGCCTACTTTATGTGCCGCTGCCCCCGAAACATGTAATCACCTCATCCTGACGTTGTTCAGGCTGTCTCTTTCTGCCTCTTTTTCTCTCTTTATTTATCTCTCTGTCTTTGGGTCAGACTCCTCTGTCATGTTTGCTCTCTTTGTGTGTTCAATATTGGTACAAATGTAAGAATGTTTGTTTTGTGTGTCATCTATACAATCTAGAGTATTGATTTATGCTGGGGGGGGGGGGGGGGGGGGGGGCAGTAACATTGTAGTATGAAAATGTATTGTTAGTGTTGTTGGGAAGGCTATAGGCTAAGGCTATAGTTCAGCAGGGGGTACTAAAATCAGCACTGGCTGTGTCGCAAACGGAAGGCAGCTGCCTCGCTGTCGTTCTCCCTCTGAAGGTACCTGAAAAGGTAACAAATGTGGGACGAACTTCGAAGGCAGGATGATGTCACGTGAGATCAGTGTTTAGGATTGTTCATTGCACTACGCTAGCTTGCTAGCAAGTTAGCTGGCTAGTTAATGGAAAGCTCACAGAGGCTTTAAAACATCAGATACACAATTCCAGTGTATGAAATAATTAAATTGCATTTTAGATATGACTACAAGAAATTATAGAGTTTACTGTATACTCACATTGTATAAAAAAAAGCTCCTCTGCTGCCGCCGCAACTACCGCATCGTTGTTTTCGGCCGCCATTAATTTAACAGAAATGAGAAGCCTGAAGTAATTGCAAAGGCTTATGTGATATCATACCCGGAGAAGGATACATGAGATGCTGCCTTTAAATGCTGCCTGCTGCCTTCTAAGGCGCGCACCCCCCGTCTCTCTAACATCCTGTGTTAGTCACAGCTGGGACTACTGGAGACACACAATGCCTGTCAATCACCGATAGCTCAGGCAGGTCATCATGTCAGAATAGCAAACAGTCAACAGGAGTCTGACAACAGAAATATGGTGAACAGTAATAATTTGTATTATAGTGCACAAACAAAACAAAACAAATAATAATAATAATAATAATTAATAATAATAATAATAATAATAATAATAATGTTAACGGCAAGCATTTGGGCGGAGAAATAAAAACACAATTAGTCATGCATCACACACGTTAAATAATGTATATTGATATGACATATTCATGCACTAATGTCCAATATACATATATAACTGATTAATATTGCCTCTAAATGGCTTCAGCAGAGCCCTGATTCCCTATTCTAAGAGTTGTCACAGTCACATTAATCAATAATGTATATAAAACACACATGGTCCCAGAGTGCTGTATCCAGCTGGGCTAGCCTACTTGTTTGTGGCCAATAGATGGGTCACATCCTGACTGAACATTTCACTTGGGGCATGCTGGAAAAGATGTCTTGTTTATGGGTCACCTTGAATTAGATGTGTGGGTATTTTGATATGATGTCTGGGTGTTTGTCATATAACATTATGTGGCAGGTTGTGGTAGTCGCATTGCTGTCAATTGCTGCTTTTTTGTTGATTTCTGTGAAATGCTGTTGCGTTCACTTGAAGGAACAGATTTACAGGAAATAAATGAGGTATTAAAATAACAGATCATTTGTATTTAAAGCACTTACCTTGAATTTGTTCAGATTCATTTGTTAACCCAACAATAGCCTGATCGTATGCCAAAAAAGCCATGAAAAGCCCTGCTCACTCAAATGCAAAATAATCATGTTAACTTATTGTCTCATTATACCACGTATTCTACCATGAATATCTTCTACTAAATATGAAATAAATATGCAATATGCAATTGGTTTTACACATAGAGATGTTCCTTTCAAAATCTATTGTCATTTATTGTCTCAATCTATTTGAGAAATATATTTTATACCACTATTACACTATCTGAAATGTTGACTCGTAATACCCCCATGCCCTGCAAGCCTGTCTCATTCATTACATTTCATTCTGGTTTAATTGTCAGCTCTTTTATCCAATAGAGTGCATTATAACCTTAGCAACGGTATATGCATTGTCTTATTGGGTGCTTTGAACAACTAATTACAGCCCAGTAATACTGTCTAGTATTGCGTAAGCTCTACAGAATACACATTGCCCGACTGGAGTTTTCCCATCCCGATATGTAAGTAGTACTGCTTCTAAAATGTGGTTGGTCTCGCTGGCTACATATGTATGTTCGTTTTTCCATTCGAGTACTGTCTTGTCCAATATGATTTATTTTCGCATTTTGAGCAAATTTCACATACTGTAGTGCAATAGTTCATTCTATGTGTTATGTAGACTACTGATTTTCATTGAAGATAGAACATTTGCAGCATTTTGCAGATGGAATACTATTATATAGGCTATGGCGTATATACTTGCATGGAAAATGCTCATTCCAATTTATTGAGCGCTGATATGTGGTAGATTAATGTAAAATCAGAGTCATTATGAATGAGAACATTTAAAAAAATAATAAACTACAGAAAGAGTGAATGATTGATATCACAGTGTTACATACACATAAATATGTTGCCTTATTTAGGTGTATGCAACACTGTGATATCAATGTTTTTATCTTAAACCAGCAGAAGGGGCAAATGTATATGCTTTATAATGGACAAAACAAATTGTATTCATTTTATGACATGTTTTGCATAGGGTTTTGGACCCATAGATATCTACCCCCCTATACTGATGAAAAGATTTCCCACTTGAAAATTATGTAAAAATCTGTTTTATGAGCCAACACTGTTAATTTGTAGTTAAATATATCTTCTTTTTTATTTAGAGAAGTGCACAATTTAGCAATTTGGATAGATTTGGAGACACTAATGGACAACAGGGTACTGCCTATATTTTGTAGTTCTGCATATCATCCTCAAATTTTGCACACTTGTGGACATGGAATTTATGATCCAGGAAATATATAGATTTATCTGTTTCACTTATGTGGCGCTCAGTATTTTGTTGCAAATTAAAGAAAAACCTATTTTTTTGCATTTGTGGCACTTTATTTTGACTTAAATTATGAAAATAAACAAATCTAAGTTTGTATTTTAAATGGAACACCTGTCTTTTATCAAGTTTCTGTGATGCTCACACTTGGAGTTATAAAACCTTTAAACAGAGAATCTTTTAAATAGATGAGAATTGACAAAATTTGCCATCTGCGCAAAGGGGTGAATATCCATCCATCCCTTTCCTAAACCATTTACTCCTGATCAGGGTTGTGGGGGGCATTGGGTGAAAGGCAGGAATACACCCTGGACAGGTTGCGACTCCATCGCAGGGCCCACACACCTTCACTCGCACATTCATACCCCAAGGACAATTTAGTATCTCCAATTAACCTAATCTGCATGTCTTTGGACTGTGGGAGGAAACCAGAGTGCCCGGAGGAAGGTCACACGGACACAGGCAAAACATGCAAACTCCACGCAGAAAGGCCCACAGGCTGGGATTTGAGCTTGGTAACTTTTTTCTGTGAGGTGACAGCGCTACTCACTGCACCACCCTTTTTCCGTGTACTTTCGCCTCCCCAAAAATCCAAGGGAATATGAAGACAGTCTCTCTTCTACGCACACACATCTAGGGTGTGGTGTCATCTCATCTCCTGATAGCTATTATTAGCTGTCTAAAGAAAGATAAGAACAAAAAGCAATTCAGCATGGCCAAACCATACCACAATTTCTGCCTCTTCGAGTTTGAATTCTCAATCTGTGCCATTCAAATGAAAAAATGTATTTAAAGTCTTAATTGTCACAAGGTTGTTGAAGACTGCCAGTTCGGAATTTCGATTCTTCAAGAACAACAGAGGTTGACTTTGTACAATTTCCTTGTCATATAGTCAGGGCCGGCTTTACAGTATCGTGGACAAGGAGGCCACCTAGAGCGGCACATTGACGGGGGCACAAATTTGGCGCCCGGCACGGCCCTTCTAAATTTTTAAGCACTTCTTTGGATTGTCTGCTGCCAGGTGCACAGCGCCTGCTCCTGTTCATAAAACAAGTGCATAGGCTACACACGCATCTCATCTTCGCCGTAAGATGATCACAAAATTAAGCCTTATTTATATATGAGCTGCTTTTGCTAGTATTGTCTAATGTGTCCTTACATCTTCGCTGCAACCAGGGGTTGTGATAATTTCCCGTCATTTACAGATTTTTTGAAAATTTGAGGAAAAATTCAAATGGCATCTGTCATTTTGACAAATAAAAAATATTTCTGCAAACGTGTTAAACACTAACTGAATGCAATAGCCTAAAAAGTATCTGTGAACAGTCTCTTGTAGCCTACTTCTAGCCACGCCTTGCTGTGGTGCTGTCATTGACATGTGATTGACACTCCTCCTCCCTTCCCATTAATTCTAGCGTAGATTCTTCTAGTTATCGGAGTTGCATCACTCTCTCACGTGTCATAAATTTAGTCTTTTTTGTTTATTTAAATAAACACTTTATTTTAAAGGCAATTGATTGCCTCCAATTTTATTTTCAACACTGAGCAAAGAGAGTGAATGAAAACTTTAGTTTTTTATACTCAAGCACCGGGCGAGAGTGAATAAACCTATACTCAAGCACCGGGCGAGAGTGAATAAACCTATACTCAAGCACGGGGCGAGAGTGAATAAACCTATACTCAAACACCAGGCGAGAGTGAATAAACCTATACTCAAGCACCGGGCGAGAGTGAATAAACCTATACTCAAGCACCGGGCGAGAGTAAATAAACCTATACTCAAGCACTGGGCGAGAGTGAATAAACCTATACTCAAGCACCAGGCGAGAGTGAATAAACCTATACTCAAGCACCGGGCGAGAGTAAATAAACCTATACTCAAGCACCGGGCGAGAGTGAATAAACCTATACTCAAGCACCGGGCGAGAGTGAATAAACCTATACTCAAGCACCGGGCGAGAGTAAATAAACCTATACTCAAGCACCGGGCGAGAGTGAATAAACCTATACTCAAGCACCGGGCGAGAGTGAATAAACCTATACTCAAGCACTGGGCAAGAGTGAATAAACCTATACTCAAGCACTGGGCGAGAGTGAATAAACCTATACTCAAGCACCGGGCGAGAGTGAATAAACCTATACTCAAGCACTGGGCGAGAGTGAATACACCTATACTCAAACACCAGGCGAGAGTGAATAAACCTATACTCAAGCACCGGGCGAGAGTGAATAAACCTATACTCAAGCACCGGGCGAGAGTAAATAAACCTATACTCAAGCACTGGGCGAGAGTGAATAAACCTATACTCAAGCACCAGGCGAGAGTGAATAAACCTATACTCAAGCACCGGGCGAGAGTGAATAAACCTATACTCAAGCACCGGGCGAGAGTGAATAAACCTATACTCAAGCACCGGGCGAGAGTGAATAAACCTATACTCAAGCACCGGGCGAGAGTGAATAAACCTATACTCAAGCACCGGGCGAGAGTGAATAAACCTATACTCAAGCACTGGGCGAGAGTGAATAAACCTATACTCAAGCACCGGGCGAGAGTGAATAAACCTATACTCAAGCACCGGGCGAGAGTGAATAAACCTATACTCAAGCACCGGGCGAGAGTGAATAAACCTATACTCAAGCACCGGGCGAGAGTGAATAAACCTATACTCAAGCACCGGGCGAGAGTAAATAAACCTACACTCAAGCACCGGGCGAGAGTGAATAAACCTATACTCAAGCACCGGGCGAGAGTGAATAAACCTATACTCAAGCACTGGGCAAGAGTGAATAAACCTATACTCAAGCACTGGGCGAGAGTGAATAAACCTATACTCAAGCACCGGGCGAGAGTGAATAAACCTATACTCAAGCACTGGGCAAGAGTGAATAAATCTATACTCAAGCACCGGGCGAGAGTGAATAAACCTATACTCAAGCACCAGGCGAGAGTGAATAAACCTATACTCAAGCACCAGGCGAGAGTAAATAAACCTATACTCAAGCACCGGGCGAGAGTGAATAAACCTATACTCAAGCACCGGATACAGGAAGAGATGGGCTTAAGTAGAGCCAGATACCTGAGACAGGTGAATCGGATAAACCCGGACGGGAAGCTAATCAGTGCTTATTTTGTCAAGGTTGGAAAAAAATTATCACGGAACATATAACAGAAAATATAACACAAGGTAACAGGCTAATATTGTTACAGGAAATAACAGAAATAACAGAAGCATTAATGTGCCTGATTTTGTTATGAAATAAATGATGGCAAGTTAGCCATTGTTACTTTTTAATACATGGAAAACACTTTTATATACTCCTCAAAAAAAGTTTGGAAACGTTATTTCGGTCGATTATTCCTCCCCTTTAATAATACCAATTGGTATTGTATTTTATATCGTTGGAAAGCCTGATTAGTCACCTTTACAACGAGGTACAACTTGTAAGGATCATGCATTCGTGGAATGAGCAACACAGCTAACCGTGTGGGTAGCGGCCCAAAAAAATGTGCCAAAATCCCCTGCAATATTCTTCTGTTGGTATTCACTCTCGTTTTGAGCTTCAAGTGCTGGCAGGTGTATGCCAGTCACAGGTGTGTGACTGGCACCTGATTGGCACCGAGGAATGGGATGCCATCCCACAGCAGTGTGTGACCAGGCTGGTGACCAGCATGAGGAGGAGGTGCCAAGCTGTTGTGGCGGCGTATGGATCTTCCACACGCTACTGAGGTCCCTGACAGTGTAAAATGAATAAAGTGTAAAAATGGCCAATATGTGTTGTTTTTTCCTTATTACTGTGGGAGAGTGCAATCATCCAGTCCACCAAGCAACTCAAAACGAGAGTGAATACCAACAGAAGAATATTGCAGGGGATTTTGGCAAATTTTTTTGGGCCGCTACCCACACGGTTAGCTGTGTTGCTCATTCCACGAATGCACGATCCTTACAAGTTGTACCTCGTTGTAAAGGTGACTAATCAGGCTTTCCAACGATATAAAATACAATACCAATTGGTATTATTAAAGGGGAGGAATAATCGACCGAAATAACGTTTCCGAACTTTTTTTGAGGAGTGTATTTCGCTTTTTTTTTTTTTTCCTGCTGTAGCTACCGAAAATGTACCGAACCGTTAAGTCATAGTCATTCAAGTGTTCATTTATTTTTCACGTTCAGTTTTATCTTCTGTTCATTTTCATAGGCTAAATTAAAAAAAAAATTTGGTAGGCTAGTCTTTAAAAAAAAAATCATCTAGGCTAAAAACTTACCTCTTTAGTCAATCCTATAGTTAAGGATGTCGGAGGGGTGGGGGGGCGGGGTTAACCTTCTCTTTTCCTCCCTCACCCTGAGCAGCAGATTACTCCGGCCTGGGCCCCCCCGCCCTGATCTGCTGACCGCTCCAGCCCTGCCCCTCACCCTGAGTTTGCAGACTCCTCCAGTCCTGTCCCTTCCCTGCTTTATACCCCTGCTTTGACGCAACTGGAGTCCCAGATGCACCACCCCCGCCTTTATGAACTGAACATTTTGCATCCTTTTTTTTGGACTTCCTACTTACCAGCTGGTTTTATTAGATCCTTCATTACAGTCTTTTACCATCCATTCCACCCTTAGTTTAAACCGGGCCAGCCAGCGATGGGCCCCCCCGCTCTCTAGCCAGGTTCCTTCCGAGATTTCTTGCTATTGGGGAGTTTTTTCTCGCCAATGTTGAGTGTTTTTTCTTCCCACCGGGGAGTTTTTTACCTCATTTTGCTGGTTGGGGGTTAAGGCCTGGTTTTTCGCACAATTTTACTTTTGTTTCTCTGTGCAGCATCTTTGTGACAGTTCTCTGTAAAAAGCTATACAAATAAAATTTTATTGAATTTTACCTAGAGCGCCAATGATTTAGGCCGGCGCTTATATCGTAGTGATATTCTTTGCCGGAAATGGGTATTACAGTACTGGATGTCTTAACCATTATTATTTATAATAAATATCACCTAATAAGAAGTAAATCCTTTTGTTAGAGGTATTCAATTGCTAAGCAGAATTACCTCCTGGCCAGTTCACATTTGATCTTTTTTAAAAAAGAGGTTAAAGCAGCACATTCTTTGATAATAATATGGTGCTTCTGCTTTTGAGACCTTAGGGTTACTTTCACAAATAGCCATTTTGTCACTTCGTAGATAAGCCAGTCCTTGCCATAAATTAATCAACCCCCTTTTCACCATGACACCTAATCATGTTCAGCATCTTCAGTCACTGCTGCCTGACGTATTTATGACTGCTGAAGGAAAGGTTAGTCTAAGTGTAGTTGGAGTTCTTAATATTTTTTTAGCAGCAGAGAAGTGATTTATTTTGTTGTATGTGTTTGTTACATTTTATAATTTTTTGATTTTGTACCTGTCTCTCTGAAGTTGGCAGAGTAATTCCCCAGCCAGGTCTAGCATATTGGTCTCACTCTGGTTATTTAAACTGGAGGAATTACTTTTTTTCCGTTAATTATAAGTAGTGAGCCTACATTTGTGAGTGCATGATTTCTATTTTTGCTTCTATTTGGCATATCTTATTTGTATATTTAATAAACAAATTAACCGTAAATCCAATAGTTGATTCCACCATTTAACTGTTAGAATAGCACACCAATGAAGTATGAGCTTTAAATTGGGATTATTATATTTTTTTATAATAATAATTTATAATTTAAACTGTCTAATATGTTAATCTATATACATTATTTAGGTGTCTTCTGTGTGTTTGTTCCCGTGGGATATCTTTCAGTGGTAATCTGCTAAAGGGGGATGATAAAGTAGACTGGGCTGGATTCAGAGCTGCCACGCTCTAAATTGTGAAAAATCCTACTTGCCAAACCATATACAACTTAATACTACTGCATACATACAACTTAAAAGGATTCTGTGCAACCACTTGCCACAATTTATTTGAGTAAATCCTACAAGACCTTTTTGAGTGTATATGTTGTGAACAAGCATTGTTGCAGAGAAATCACAACTCAACTGCTTAACATGGTTAATAAATGGTTATTACCAAAAGAAGAATAATTTTCACCTGTCTTATTTTGCTGACAACATAGCCGGCTGTCTTACGTATTCACCCCATAGGGAGAGACAGAAGGGGAAATTGATGCTCCTGTCCGTAGACTGACTAAAAAGTACTTTATTTCTCCCCCAAGGGAACTTCTTGTGCAGTGTTGGGTACAATGATACATAACAACATCCCACACAAGACATTAAAAGGAAAAACAAAGCACGTCCTAGGACAACTTGTAGCCATTACAGCGTCCGTCCAGGGACAGTCTGATACTGTGTTTTTTTAAAATATCATTTCAGTGTGAATAATGAGCCAAGAATAGGAGTCACTGCTCTAGGGTGACCGATCTTCAGAACACAGTGTCCAATTAATTTGTCTTGCATATTAGATGGGGTCAGCTCAGTTCTTCGTGGAACCACTTGCACAGTGAAAACAGACCAATTACAATGCGGTATGACTGCAAGGTGCAATTTTGACTTTTCTAACCACCACGTTGCATCTTTGTCTCTTCACCCCGGACTTTCATAATTCCTCTGCCGCACACTGGTGGATTCATAAATACCACAGGCTTTAAATTGCTTGGGGTGATGGGGTAAAGGACAGGACAAGACTGGACACATAGACAGTGCCACAGCACCTCCACATAGCATCCCTGGATCAGGTCATCTCAAGACATGACCCCAGAAGAGCCATAGCCATGGCCCAGGGACATAATATGGACTTAATCAAACTACACATTATATGCATGTATAAATATAATACATGTGGGCGGAGCAATTGAGGAAAGGTAAATGAATGCGAACTGAATAAAACTAGATACTTATGGAAAACAATATACTTATGAGAAGGAATAAAGAAGAAGGGGGATTATAAGTTATCATGGATATCTTTGCTTACATAAGTGTCTGGATCACAGACAGGCCACCATCTTGGACCTCCATAGGCAGGTATCTAGAGAAATAATAGTTAAAGTCATAAAATCACATGCTGTCGTACAAAGAAACTAATAACTATCACTACATTATGGGGGAGTATGCAATGTAGTGTTTATATTTCTTTCTTTTTTTCTCTCCCGCCACCGGCCCCCCTCTTCGGTGGTCAACTTTATACAGTGTAATATACATACGTAGATGTTGTGGTTATTTTGTCGAATTGCTGCGGCCAGAGGTTTGATGAATATGGCAAACAGAGATGGAGAGAGTGGGCATCCTTGTCTGGTTCCTCTTTCAAGAGTGAAGCTTCATGATGTTAGTCTGTTAGTTGTGACTGTGGTCATTGGTGAGTTATATAATACCCTAATCCAGTTAATAAATGACTCTCCGAAACCAAATTTCTCCAGTGTAGCGAATATAAATTTCCAGTCGACCTTATCAAATGCTTTTTCCGCATCTAGTGAAGCTATGATTATTTCAGCTTTGCTATTTGTTACGTAATTTATTAGGTTAAATAGTCTGCATGTGTTGTTATATGAATGTCTTCCTTTAACAAAACCAGTTTGATCGAGGTGTATTATTAGCAGTGTGGCAGTTTCAATTCTGGTGGCTAGGGCTTTACTGATAATTTTAATGTCGGTGTTGATTAATGATAAAGGGCAATAGCTAGAAGGTAGGGTAGGGTTTTTGTTTGGTTTTAGTAGGACTGAAATATTGGCGGTGTTCATGTGTGGTGGGATTTTTTAATTGTGTTTAATAGCCTGAGTCATCCTGTTGAAAAGAGGTGAGATGGTTTGCCAAAAATGCCTAAAGAATTCAGCGGGGAAGCCATCTGGGCCCAGGGATTTGTTATTGGGCATTTGGTTAAGTGCTTTTAGGAATTTTTCTGATGTTAAGGATTTATCTAATGGGTCAGCTAGGTCTTTGGTTAGTTTTGGAAGATCAATACTGTTCAGACATTAATAAAAATCTGCTGGGTCTGGTTTGCTGTCTGATGAATATAATGTTTGGTAAAAAGACTGAAAGTTGTTTCTTGTGGTGAGTGTACGGTTTTCCCTGCTGAATTATTAATTGGCTGGGATGGTAATTTCTTGTGGTGAGTGTAGGGTCTTCCCTGCTGAATTCTTTATGGCTGGGATGGTAGCCTTTTCTTTTTTCTGCTTGAGTTGGTTTGAAAATATTTACCTAATTTATTGTTATATTCAAAATTAGTCTTTGAATTAGGAATTGTGTTTTTTTGTTTATTATATCATTTAGTTCTATTTTATAATTTTGTAGTTTATTGAAATTATCCTGTGTAGGGTTAACTGCACACATGTTTTACGTGTTTAACTTATTCTAAGTAGCTTTCTCGTTCTGTTTCTTTTTTTTTTTTTTAAATATGAGTATGAAATGATTTTTTTTCTAATTAATGCTTTTGCCGTTTCCCAGAGTAGTGTTGGTGTGGTGTCCGGAGAGTCATTCATTTCCATCAAGGATGTCCACTCTCTTTTCAGAAATGTGTCAAAATCAGGATCCTTGAGTAAAGATGTATTAAAGCACCATCTAATTGGTAGTTTATGGAGTTGGTTATTGAGTAACTAATTCTAGAGAGACAGGGGCATGATCACTGATCATTATTGGGTGAATTTTGGAAGTGATCATGTCTGATACTATTGAACTGCTAATAAGAAAGCTAAATCAATACGTGAAAAAGAATGGTGAAGCGGTGAGAAGTATGAATATTCTTTGTCAGTAGGATGATCGCCAGCTATCACCAAGGCCTAACTCATTCATATATTGTTTTAGTGTTTCTGTGGATTGCCAGGTTCTTGAGTTTCCAGCAGTGCTTGATCTGTCTAGTAATGGATTGATAACTGTGTTGAAGTCACCTCCAATTATAATTTTACAGTTAGTGAAGTCACTGAGGTGGGTGAAAAATGTATGAAAAAAGCAGGGGTCGTCAGTGTTGGGTCCGTAAATGCTTGCTAAGATTATGTTTATGTTGTTTATAGAGGCATTAATGATAATGAACCTCCCACCTGGGTCTGCGATTGTTGTATTATGGATTAATTGTATTTTTTTATTTACCAGTATGGATACACCTCTCTGTCTGGAGTTGTGTGTGGCTGAAAAGACTTGATTAAATTATGATGACTATGATGAATTTCTGATTTATTTTGTCTCTACGTATGAGCAGACATCCTTGATACCCTATTCTGAAGACACGTCACAGCTTTATTCATATTATTATTAGTTATTTTTTTTCCATGGGTGATTGGCCTACTTTAGCAGTAATGTGTTGGATTTTTCTTTTATTGTTGTGATGCTGCCCATCAGTAAACACACAGCTATTGGGAACCTCCTAATATATGGAGAGATAACATCAGCACTAGGATAGGAATCACTATGACTTCCCCTCTGTTTACATGACCATTATTCATTCAAAGTTTACCGCATATTCTTTTAACATTGAACAATTTAATATAGCTTATACGCTATGCCTTTGAACATCATCTAGATCTTCAAGAATACCAGACATATACCAAGTGTAAGAAATGCCCACATATAGATACATTTAAGCTTTCATTTAAATAACTAAAGTTCGTGAAAATATGCCGCTAGGAATTAATTATGTTTTGCGACGAAGAGCTGTTGAAAAGCGAGATCACATTAGAAAGTAGTTCTTTGATGATCCGGAAAGACTTGGTTAATTGTGATAATATCCTTGACAAAAACATAAAAGAGGAACACAGAATGTTGTTGAAGGCCCTGAGGTGTGTTCCCCTTGATTACTAGAAGGTGCACATTAAACATAAATGCATCATTATGTTTGTGATTAATACAATTAAATCAAGCCCTGCAGCACGACATATGCGCACTGCACACGGGGGTAAAGCTCTTGAGCAGGAGAACCAGACTAAAGTGAACACAGTGGGCATCCAAGGTGGCAACCAAAAAAAAAAGAAGGGAAGACCATGATGCAGCAGTGGAAAGTAGTGGCCACTTTGACACACTGTGGCTCTGGACGCCATGACGCGTTGTAATGATGTAACATGTACTGGGTCCCATAGACCTAATTCCATCAGCATTTTGTTCTTAACTTTGACTATCACTGTGGCGTATTCTGACTTTGTTACAGTATAAATCACTCTGACTCGTTCTGACTTTGCAGCAGTAGTTACTGTAACTCATCCTCACCTTAGTGTAGTATACATAACTGGTTCTCAACCTTTTTGCCTACCAGGCCCCCCTACATAAGATATGATTTTGTCTATCCTGCTTTTTTCCCTACAATGATGACTCAAGTGCTTGCTTCCAAAAACACGTGTGGCCACTTAACAGAGGCGGGCATGCTGCATAGTGCATTATGGTCTGCCATTATGCAGTTTATTGCTAATAACATAATAAATAACAGAAACAAGTGTACCAATAATTGTGTGCACTACGGGGCACTGCGTTATGTTGCAGCAGTCTTACTATGTGTGGAAATTAGTGCAGCAGTAATGTGAGCATGAGTGTGAGGAGTGGCTCATGCACTGTTGTTTGTGGAGAAAGAAAAGTTGGGCTGTGCTGTACACCTGCTAATAGTAGTTGATTGTGGTTAAATTGAAATGAGCCAACTTACTATTCAGGAACTTTAGTCAGCAAGTCCATTCAGTTTACCCACATCATGGACTTTAAAATAGATATTTTAGGGCTTATATGTAGCATACGGTGCATCAAGTTCCTTTGTTTTGTTCAACTAAGTTAATGGTAATGAAGCTAAAACAAATTTAGCAAGCTACAAAAACAGATGTTCATTCGCTAGCTGGCTACATACATACGGCTATCATAATGCACACATTAATTTGGACATTGCCATTCAAGTTGCAGTTTTTGAAGTAGGTGTCATGGCCTTTATTCATTTTGCCAGTGAAGGTGTGTGCTGCTGGTATTCTGCCAGAATGTAGCTTCATAATTTCCTGCTCTTCAGTGATGGCTGATAATAGCTTTGGACATTAAACGTTTACACCTTAAGTAACATTACCTTTGCCCTCTAGTGGTAGTCGTATCCGTCCAAATTACAGTATTCATGTTTGTTTGGAATTATAAACACTCCTCTTCAGACTCCACCTTGACTGATATACTAATCTAGGACCTTTTCTCATAGTACCTCTTCCCTGTGTTTTTTTGTCTGTAACTGTTTTTTGATGTTATAGTTTAGAATAGTATTTAGAATAGAATGATAATATAGTGGCTATACCCACAGCTTACTGTGAACTACACTCAATGTTCGTTACTAGGGATAGATGCTACATTATGGAAAGGATAATCTGTTCTGTAGTTGCTTCAATGACCTTCTGTATGCACTTATTGTATGTCGCTTTGGATAAAAGCGTCTGCTAAATGAATGTAATGTAATGATGCAAATTGGATACTTTACGATGCATATTTCTGCGAAAAATGTGCAATTATGTAAGAAGGTATGTCATCCGCCAAGTTGCAGCTTGGCTGGGCATGCCCATACTTATACAGCACCGAAGGTTTTTAAGGGTTTCCTACATTTACCTTTACATTTACCTCTGCTATATTTGGAAATATTGTCACAGCTGGAATGCAAACTGACAAATAAGAACAATGTACCAGAACTAGATGTTTTATAATATTAAATTAGGCAATTCATTTATGGAAAGTGCTATGCTGGATAATATATTAAGTTAAATAGTCACATCTATTATTTGTTTGTGACTGGAGTATTATTATTTAATAAAAAATAAAATAAAAAGTATCTCTTTGTTATTTCTCAGCCCCCCAGCAACTTTCTGAGGCCTTGTGGGCCACAACCACATGTCATAATATCACATGTAAGTCTTCAGATAACTAGCTACCCAATTACCGTATCACATTTTGTTTTGCTTTTTCAAGTTATGTAGCTATAGAAAATTTTCAGTTACTTTAATTAATGCAATCACTTTAGCGACACATAGTGAAATGTAATAGATATCTGCGTTTGCTTTTACATAACGACATGCATGTATAATGCCGTAATTAACCCGATTCACGTTGGCCCCCTAGTGGTAGTCATATCTGTCCCAGTTACAGTATTCATGTTTGTCTGAAATTATAAACTACAGCTTTAAAAAACCAAATTAAAATTTGGATGCAGGGTTGTTTAAAAGGGTCGCCAGTTGTGAAAACCACCAAAAGCCGCCAAAAAGCACTGCGGGGCAATACAATTGCAGGGTGCTATTAATAGCCCAAAGCGCTTACGGCCCTCATCTTGCCACAGCCACAGACTGTAAAATGCACCATTTGTACACGCTAAAAAAATCATGTTCAGATATAAAAACAATAATATATTTTTAAAATGTTGTATAAATAAGCAATCAGCATTGTGCAGTACCCAATGCACTTTCAGTTAATTAGACACCTAATTTATTTTTCCAAAATCCCTCATATAAATATGTTTATGAAACCAAATATCCTACCTGGTTATGAAGCTACAATTATTTTTTGATTAACCCTGAATTAATCTTGTTACATTTCATCAAAGTCCCATACAGTTTACATTTCCATGGCGATCACCTATTGCACTTAAGGCTGAAATGTTGCTGTTATAAAAAAACACATGTTTTTTTAAAATATAAAACATTAGGCTACGCATTATGTAAATATTGTATGTGAAGATTCTGAAATAAATATATTCTGTTGCAAATTTCGGAATGATACAGCCTTCTTCAATTTCAACTTTAAACCATGGATGTGCAGTGAATATCTTTTGAGATATTGACAATTAAATAAGACTAGTAGAAACTAGGTGGAAATTGCTTCTGGAGGCCCAAAATTAATAGGGTAAAAAACTAAATGCATATTGCATTGTTTCATTGCATGTTCTGTAAAACACTCATATTGAAATACAGGAAGGGTTCCAGGTTTTGACATGTTGATAAATATTCTGTTATTGCCTGTGAGAAATTAGTTTTCCCCAGTTTTTTCTCCTGGTGTTTCACGTATAAGGCACATGAGGATGCATTTGATTGTGCTCTCTTCGGACCAACTGCAAGCCACAACTATTGGCCGACCTCTACATTAAGTGTAACGTTACATTAAATAAGAAGAGCAAATCCAAAAAATAAAAAATAAACTGTGGGGGATCTCTGTGTCAGAGACACGGAGTAAATATTGGAAGTCCAGATGCGATAGCTGTGCAATCTGAAAGTGTTCGAAAGAACACCACTGAGACGGATAATAATCCGTAGTGGAAATAGAGGAAAATAACAGAACACAAATAACCTCGCGATAAGAACAAGGAACTCGATCTCCGAACAAAAAACAAAGAAATAAGCTATACGCTTATCTAACTCCTGTTAGTGGAGCGAAACAAAAAGGAAAACACAGAGCTCAACAGAACCCCAAACAATTTGGGTAAGAGCACTCTGAGAAAAGAAAGGAAAACCAAAAGAAACCAGAAAGCCTCTGCTCTGAACTCAGAGCGAAAAAGATACTTGCTTACTTTCTAAACTTCCTAACCCTTTATTTTTTTAAACTAGCTTTCTTACTAATCTCCTATACCTTTTTTACCGGTTCCAATGTTACGTGGAATAACATGGAAGCAACGAGAGAGGCAGGAAGCGGAGTATAAATAGTCAACGGAAATTAATAACAGGTGAACTTACTGATGACGAGGCGAAAGCAAAACCCCGTCACGGAACAAAGGAAAATCCGATAGATTACCGGTAACGACAAAAAAGAATAAAGAGGACGCGGAGATAAGAGAAGGAAGGCAAGATCCATGACATAAACAGGCTCAAAAGTAGGCTACAGTGGACAGTGGGGCAACGCTTGTGGCAGTTTTAGGTAAGCTATTGTAGCCTAGCTATAACCTTACATAGATGTTATGGTCTAGCCAGTTTTTCTAAAGCTAACGCTAATAAAGAGGTGTAATGCAGGATTCCTCACGCTTTTTGTTTTCTATGCCAACATTGTGTCCACGTAGTTATTTTTATTGCATATTTTTTTGCATCTTTCTGCCAGAAGCAATCAGTTTGCAGTGAAGATAGGACTTGTAACATTGTATGACGCATGGGGAACATTTTCGTTGTGACGCTTCCATCTCTGGATTTCTAGACAATGATTACGGAGCTACTTTATCCCATCCGCATTTACCATTAACATTACAGACATACTATGATAACTATTACTGGTCCTGAGAACTTATCCTGTCCGAATAGGGCTTTATTCACTCTGTTTTGTCCCCACGCCCTGACATCATCAGACCGCTTCCCGACTATGATTTGAGAGTTGATTACATTTAATTTTGGCACTGACAAGCCGGAGTACTTAGATAAAAGCAATGATAGACTACTCTGCAGGTCAATAAACACAATCATGAGGATTGCTTTGAATCCTTTGCTTTTGTGTCACATTCTGTGTGGCACCCAGTGGTCACAGTGCAAAATGCAATGGGCACGATTACACTTCATTTTGGCACGGAAACCACACACTACCATTGAAAAGCAATGGCGGGCCACTCTGCAGTCCAATACATACAATCACAAGGATTTCTTTGAATTGTGTCACATTCTGTGCAGCACCCTATACTCATAAAGATACATGCAATGGGCACGTTTACATATAATTGTGGCACAAAAACCACACGCTGGCGTTGATAAACAATACCCCCCTGTATTGTATTTCAGTAGTGTTTTTACAGAACACACAATGAAATATGTGTTTTGCTTTTAATTATGGCATGATACATTTGCTTCCTTATGTAAAATCAAACGCAGGTGTGTATTACATTTCACTATGTGTCAGTAAAGCGATTGCCTTTAATAAAGTCACTGAAAGTCTTTCATATCTAGCTAACGTAGTTCATTGTAATGATGTAAAGCTACAGCAACATTTTATATTAGCTAGCTAGCTAGATATTTACCTAGTAGCTCACTATCGATCTATGTAACTTTATGGTTATTTGTCATGCTAGCTAGCTATCGATATCCTCAACAAGGCTAATACCGAGGCTAGCTAGTTGTATCTATTTATTTATTAGCGATTACACAGTGGAAGCTAGTGGTATTGATGCATGTGCATTGTGTGCATTTTTCTGGTATAGAACTCATTGTCTTGGGCTCTTCGCGGAAAAACAACCTCACATTTATTGATGTCCATCTTTATTTTAAATGTGCTAGATTGTTCATTTAAAGTCATTCAACTACCACCGGTAACAACAAACATAGTTTACTGCATAAACATATGCCTGGTTGAACACATCTCTATTTCTCGTATATTGTAAGTCACTCTTTGTAATTGCATCTGCTAAATTAATATAACGTATTGTGACTGCTGTGACTCACTCTGATCCTAGAGAAGGACTGCTATACACTGTCGAGGGCTATGATGGTACTTATCACTCTGTCTGCCTACACTTACACAAAACAATAGTGCTAAAGTGTCTCTCCAGTGAAATCGGAGTGAGAGGCCTTTGTCCAGACGCTGGTGTCATTATCTCACCCCCTGCAGCTCAGAACCCAGGAGCTGAGACCCATTCATTATTGATGTGTGTTTAGATGCATCGTGCTACTGATATCTGCTCTCATGTCTCTGCTCAGCTGCAACACACAGACACACAGACACCGACACACACACATGCACACACACGCACACACACACACACACACACACACACACACCTCAACATGTAAACGCAAACACATACACACACACAGCTGTAGGCTGAAATACAACATACACAGAAAATAAAAATCTCTTATTTGGGAGTACATATTTAAAATAAATAAACAAATAAATATCCCTGTTCAGATCTATTTTGTCTCCTACCTGAGTAGAATGACTCAGCAACACCAGAGCCTTTATGCACATTAGCGCTACACTAAACTAAAATTCATTAGCGTCGTTAAATATACAGCTGAAAAGGTAACAGCAGTGATTATTCATGGAGCAATATTTTTAGTGGCATATTGTTTCAGCCTTTTTAAACACAAACCAAACCTCCTCCATTTATGTCACTCCTCTGGAAATTGAAAGTTATAAATGCACCACGAGAGACTTTTTGCCATTTGTCATCCTAAAATACAGGCCGTAAGAAGCCAAGAAACAAATCCCATTCCGTAAATGATTGATGAAATAAGTGTTTGTATATTTATAAAGCTTCCCAGACACGTTAAGAACAACTAAAAAGGGGGGAAGAAAACTCAGAGGAGCCACAAAATGCTAAATAAAAATCATTAATATTTTAACAAAACATCTGTTATTTCAATGTTTTTTTTTCACAGTGCAACAACGCATTTGCATTTCAAATCTTTCTGAGTGACAAAACAGCCGCTTTTTCGTGTGGCAGTTTTAACAAAAGTGTATCATCTCTAACAGGTGCCCTAGGGCACGGGGAAGTCAGGAAAAGCAATAGCATTAGCGACGTTTTAACGATGCAGATTTGTAACAATTCAATGGGAGACCAAATGCATTAACTAAAAATGTCAACACAGCAGGTAACTGCCAAATGGCCCAACCTGCTAAAACACTCAGAGATTAATTGTTATTTATTCTGATTAATCAAACCGTAAACGTCTTAGAGGCTTCTATAGTATTTGACTTTATTGCTGAACATTTTTTCTTGCTTTAAGCTGTCAGTGTGGCGAGGCTCTTGACCTATGTGCTTATGACACCCTACTCTTCTGCCTGTGGTTGGGACAATTATGGTCCATGAAAATTTCCAGAGTAAAAATCTGGAGAAATCACACCGGATGTCAGTGGTTTGAACCCAGATCATACCAGTAACCACTGCGCCTGAGCACCGCAGGGCGGCGTGTGACTGCCCACGACTCTGCTCGATTGGCTCCCAGCGTTTTGCGTGCGGAAGCTGCACATGAAGTGTTGTGCTCTGATGCAATGATTCAGCAGCTTGGCTTGTGGAGTCCGGACTGTTGAGTGCAACTTAGTGGCGGTTGGAGTGTGCATCCTAACAAATCCGCAGAGGATTTAATGATAAGACAAGCTTTCAAAAGTGGCTGGAAAGTAATTTTTTCAAGACATTGATAATGTTACAAACTACTATTACTATTTCTAACTACTATTATTATTTTTTTCTATTTCTACTTTAGAAACTCAAATAATGACATTTTATATACATTTTATAGTTTCATTAAATGGGCACAATTGTTTTCAGCTGCGCTTAATATACAATGGTCCATATCAACATTTTGACAAACTTTGCAGTCTTGAGATATATTGTTTATTTCTCATGTCACCGCTAACTTACATAATGGATCTGGACGGGCATATAGAAAATCTTTCAAATAACACCATAGACTTTCGTTTTCAAAGACAGGAAACTCACCGAGTGGTCACTGGTGTCCGTTTATGTTCTGACACAAAGATGGTCGTAAAGTATGCTTCGTATTTGGTTTTATTTATCATTTTACACAGGGCTCATGATGCTAAATACCAAACTTCTCCTTTAAGGATGAGGTAACACAATGTGTTGATACACTGGAGTACACTGGGGTAATGGCTGCTTAAAATGGGGCTTTGCAATCATATGTAAAGACTGATAATAATAGTAATTTGTAACATTATTCATGTTGTGACTGTACTTTTAAAAAATCTATTTAATGCCACCTTGGTGAATAAAAGTATTGATTTATTTCAAAAACATAAAAATTCCTTAGTGATTCTAAACTTTTGAATGGTACTATATATATATACAGTATATAGTATCTAAGAAATGGACTGAAACATGATTATATTTCAATATAGCTTCATACTGGCAAATACAATTAAAACACCAGGTGCACAGAGTGGTATAAGATGAACTAATGACAAGAAGATTGATTAGGACTTACAGATGAACTTGTGTACATATTGTCACACATAATACTCGGCTGTATAATTACCCCGGTTACTGACTGAGTTTACCTATGAGTATCTGTTTCAGTGTTTCTCGGTGCTCAGCCAGGATGTTGTTTCCTTTGGATTGATGTTAAATTTCAAAGTGAGGGCGCAGTTCCGTGGGTTATGAATCCTAAGAGAAATAAATTAATTTGAAAAACAAACAGAGCGGCAATGCAAACAAGTGAGAAAATGAATGTGGAGCCAACAAGGCTATCTGCTTGCTCGTTCAGTTTTAGGTTCCATAAATGAGGTTTTTAATGACGGGTAATCCCCCGATGCAGTCCAACAAAACAGCATGTGTTTAAGCATTTTTTTTTTTTTCCAAAGACCATAGAAGTACAAAACCAATAGAGAAAGCAAATAAACAACAAAAGCTCTCAGAAGGTTTTGTGTAAAGAGAGTCGACTGGCACAAATAGCGTGGCCCAAAAAAAGAAAAGCTTCTCACATCTACATCAATTGTCCTTTCATCATGTTTCTGTCTTCGGGGGTCTGAAACACCAGTGGATTTCAGATCCGGTACATTTATACAATGATGGGCTCTATTTCTCTGCCTGACCGCTTAAAATTCCACCAATAACCTCCGCCACAGCTGCATGAAAATCCCAGCCTTATTTGTTTTTTTATTTGTGTTGGGATTGGCTTATAAACCTGGATATGGATGAACATTGGCCAGCGCACAAACCCACACGCGCACACACACACCCCGTTCTTTCATTCCGTCGCTCCCTAACCCGCACCATACAAAGAGTGGTTTTATTAGAGTAAAATTTAAAGAGTGTGACATTTCTAATGAAGAAGAAATCCGATGTCCCTTTCTCCTGCATGCTAGTTCTTTCTTGTTTCTTTTCTCTTCTTTTGGGACAACGACAGTGATGTTTGAGCCTTCCTGTGCCTCGGAAGGTAAATGTGTATAGGAGAGAAGATTAAAACGAAGCTTACGGGGGGCCTACAGAGAGCCAACAATGGAGTTCGATCCATTAAGACTCCCATGATTTCCACCTCCTCTGAAGCTTTTCCGTCATAAAAAGTCACTTAAAAAAATGTCAAATTATCCAAGCCTTAATAAAAAACGCCACTGGTTTGAATCTTTCGCAACTGAGAATTGGAACTGGTTGGGTTCAGTTACATAAACGCACATAATCAATGTATTCCCTGATACGGGATGTGAGCCAAAGATCAACAAAACCAATTTTTTTCTGTCTTATTTGGGAGTGTTACATTACCATTAAATGTTTGCATATTTGGGGGCGCCTTCCAGAGCCGAGTTACGGGGGTGTTGTGTGTGTGTGTGTGTGGGGGGGGGGGGGGTCACCTCCATAGCCGCCTCCGTAAGCACAGTCATATAATGTCCAACCAGGGTGCATTGTGATTGCGATTAGTGCATACTTGAGAAATGGGGCACGTGTTAAGGTTGTGGTCGTGAGAGGGAGTGGGTGGTCCTGTTCTGTTAATGCAGGGGCCTGGCCAATCCCCATGAATCCAGAGGCAGGTGTCTATTTAGTTAGTCTCTTTTTTGTGTGCCAGCTTGCAACAGATGCTTTTAATGACGGGGATTAATCTGTGATGTTATTTATACTGACACCAGGGACTGAATAAAGGGACTGCAAATCATCAGGTTAATGCAAAAGACTTGCAGTTTGCCAACGAAAAGGGAGAGGGAATGTACGCACTGATAAATGTTGGCTGATGAAATTGTATTGAGGGAGAGAGAAAGAGATAAATATTTCTGAAGAGATGCGCGGTTTCCAGTTTGAGTGACACAAGTGGCAGTGCGGTGAGCTGGCGGGGAAACAATTACCAATAACAAAATTAATTTGGATCACTGCCTATGTTGATATGACAATGGAAGGTATATACACACACACGGGTATGAAAATTTATACACATGCGTGCACTCTCACGTGCACGCATGTACGATCACACGCACACACATGCAAACCATCACACACTTACAACCACACATATACAGACACACACTCACACACACAGTCCCTGCATTGTAAGGATATGTGCTGAATTTTCTCTTTTTCCCTTCAGCATGTTCACTGTGTCAGACTTTTTTTCTCATCAAAGAGGCGGTGAGCGCTGCTGCTTTTGAGATAATTACAGCTTCATTGTTTAGATTACAGACGTTAATGAAAATGATGGGGGGAGAGCGCATCTGAGCGTTTTCTGGGATTCAGCTGGAGAACGGAGCTGCCGTGTGCGCGCCCCGCCGTTACCCCGCCGCAATCGCACGCCTTCGAATCCTGCAGGCGTTTTACTCAAAATTAATTTCCAAGGTTGAAATGTCGCTCGGCTCCTCTCGGTACATCTCTCAGATAAGTGGAATTAACACTTTTCCCTTAACACTATTATATTAGCTTGCTGTCAGCATAAACCATCAACTATAATATATGATTAAATTAAAGTTAAGGACAAATCCAGGCTCCCGTACCTCATTTTTCATTGTAAATTTTTTTTTTTCTCAATTCGGTTTATTGGAGAAACATGCACGTAATGATTTAAGAAAAAAACTGATTCCAGCTGAATGCAGGTTTGTCTTGTCACCATCCACACCACGTCCTTGTTTTCTATAGGCAGGTAGTAATTTCAGTAAGCAGTTGTGCACTCCTTTAGTTAGCTGCTTATTAATTTATTATTTATTATTTGCGATATGTATCAATCTGATCAATCATCAAACATTTCAAAAACAGGACGTTCCTCTTTCTAAAGGAATAGCCACAGGACATGTTATACCATGTGCCCAAGAACTGATGCAGTTCATCACATTTATACAAAACGTATGCAACATGCATACATACATTAGTGTGATCTCAGGAGGAGGTACAGCAATGATTACTGACTGATGTGCACTGGCGATTGGTTATCACATTTGGGGAATTGCAGTTTCACTTGGAATGAAAACCAACACAAACTGTGATGAGCACCCAAGGTAAGATTTTTAATATGTTACAGTACTGGATGTTTCTGACAAGCAACAGGCCTTGTCTAAAAGACCTTGCACCTCTGAAAGGTCAAAGTTCAAAGGCTCTTTCACATACATACAACAGACATACACCTCTTCCGGTCAAGAACAGCACCATCGGTTCCCTGTTATGTTTCAGGCACCACCCCCTTGTCCCCATTCCTTGAAAATGTGCATGATAACTCGTGTGACTTCAGAAAGGGTTACCTTTTTGATTACACTTTTGATTACATGGCATTTACTATGAACTCATTACACATTAACTGCATTGTAAAATTATATTGATATAATGTATTTTTTCTTTCTTAAGTTAACCAAAATCATTAGGTGCAGATACATGTCTTCCATAGGAATAATTCCTGACTAGATAATGAAATTGGAATGAGCTTTCACGTTGAAAGCTCTGATTCTACGGATGAATAACTGCCGACTCTCTGCCGCACATTATCAACGTCAAGACGCTGAGGAATCAAGAGTCTTAAGTATGGAGTGAATCTCTCTCTCTCACTCGCACACATGCACAGAAACGTACACATCTGCATTTCCTTCAAATGGAAAGGCTCAGAGCAATCAATACATTTACAATTACTGTCAATACATTTGGCAACACTTTCCTTGAACTATACACCCAGTAGGGACACCAGTTTATAGGGCAGTTTTCTCACCTGCGATTCAGTCATCCCTCAGCAAGAGGTCGATAGAGCTTTCTTGTCAGTCAATTATATTACCTGTACAGAAATGGTTAAATGTGATTAGTTTGCAGCGGTGAAGGTTAATAAAAAATAAAAGGCTAAAACAGATATAAAATATATATAAAAATAAATTTGGTATTATATCTCATCATGGTCAGTTCTTTGTCAGTCTTTGGTGGTGCCAAAAGAAGAGGCGGATCTTTGTGCATCAGCGGACTTGGCTGGAATGATCAAGTATCTTTTACCATCTGCACAACATTTGGAATGATTTTTTCGCCTGTGTCCTGGAACTCCCTGAGTGTCAATGCGATGCCTTGTTCATGTGCCAATATTTTGTAATCAACTCGGTCGGAAGTACAGTACTTGCCAAATCCTGCTAATCCAGTACAGTGTTGTATAGTTTTACAGTCAAACCTGAGCCTTGGTCTATTGTGCTTCTTAGAAAGTCCACGTAGAACAACTTTTTCGCTCGGAAAACGTTTGAAAATCATTTTGGCTACTCCCACAAATTCACCAGCCGGGAAATTGCAAGTCCAATGTCACTCACAAGTGTCACAATGTGAGCATTAGGTGTTAAAGTGACTGCATGTGACATCAAGTGTTTGAACATCTATGCTAATGTGCAGTAAGTTGTATTATCTGAGACATTGCTGTTACACTGTTGAAATTAAACTTTGAGTTCAATAGACATTGTTATTTTTATTTTTATTTTTTATTGTTTGATGCTATCCATGAATGAGCTGTTACTTATGACACCAAGGTACATGGTGTCGGCAAGAATAACTTTTAAGTAGAATGTAATTGGTTTTCCTTGCAGAACAAATACAAGCGCATAAGTGCATGTGCCATCTGACACATCTGGGACCATCATTTCTTCCATTTAAAAATGCATGTAATTTAGGATTGTCAACTTTTTCAAGTGGACTGTTTGCACTGAAAATCTCAGTTACGGAGGCTGTATAACAAATAGTGCAAGTGGATTGTTGCCATGTTAGGATTCGTGCATCCATAAGGAATCAATGGGGATGGCCATATGCTACTTTCAGTGGAAAATTCTAAAGACAGCCCATAGGTGACCTGGTACAGTAAAGGCTCACATCCCCTACTGTATCACTACATAAACCGGTGCCCTGTACCGGTTTTTTTCCATGAACACGCGGGAGAAACCACACAGGAGACACAACCTGAGAGACACAAATGAAGTTACACACTCACTCCCTTTGGGGAAATCTCGCTATGTGAAACAAGTTCCGGGAACAACGGACAGAAGAATCCCTTCCACTAACAACGGAAATAAATGGTTACGAGGGCCTGCATTCACCAGACGTCTCCTCCCCATCTGCCCCATCCAGCTCCAGCGCCTCAACCCAGCTCGACCAGCCGCGAGGGCCTGCCTACTGAAGCAGTAGGAAGTAAGATTATGTACGTAAACACGCGGGCTCTTTAGCCAAGAAAACCTATGTTTGCGGTTCATTTTAAATGACCTGCCCATTGTTTTAACCGAAAAGGCCGTTCATGGTGTTTTGATTACTTGCTGATTGGGAGCGGGTACTGCTCGTAAAGCGAGCCACTTTAGGCGCAACACTGCAACCGGCATACAAACCTCTCCAGAAATGGCTCTGATAAACTCGTGATGTTGAAAAAAATTGAAGGATAAAAACACCTTCCTTCAACACTTCAGAGTGCAATACGTTCTCGCTGTCATCGTTCCCATGGAAACTGAATAAAATATAGCGCGTATTCACAAGTTTTGCAACTACCCACCCCCCCTCCCCAGCCCCACCTCACCTCACCCCTTCACTCTCTACCAAAGTATAATTTTTATGTGTTTTAATTATGACTGTAGTCGCATGACAGCGCTGACTGTTTTTCTCCCTTCTTCTCTCGTCTTTATTTTTCCCGCTCTCTCTCGGCGAGGAAGATAAAAAGACGCAGAGCCTGCTGCGACACCCTTTGAGGAGCAGTGCACTCTATGGTGCGCTTGTGACACTCGATGCTTAATAACACCCTGTCAGGAAACATATGCTCCCCACTACGGCATGAGAAAGAGGAGACGCGCGCACACCAGATGTTCTCCTCTTTTTATCTAAGCAGGACGGACAGAGAGGACGGGGAGGGAAGCCACTGGCTTGATTCAATAAACATTTGAACTTAACAAACAGATACATTTGATTTTATTTTGCCTTTATTTACCCGGGCAGGTCAACTGAGAACTCAATTCTCATTTGCAGTGACGGCCCAGGGGATGGAAATGGGTAGGAAACGCAATGGGTTGTGTGGCCAATCAGATACAGGAGATGATTAGGTGGCCGGATGAAAATGTTTTTTGTGGGAACTCGCTCAGGGCGCCAGGGTTAACGCCCCTACGCTTTCAAAAAAGTGTCAAGGGATCGTTAATGTCCACAGTGAGTCAGGACCTTAGTTTACCATCTTATCTGAAGGCAATACAAGTGTTCCTTTTTGTTTTCTTCGGAAAACAATTTGCGGTAAGTCAATTGAGGTGACGGCTGAATTTGCCCAAGTCGACTGTGAAGGAAAGAAACACTTAACTGTCAACCTTAAGGACAAACATTGATTGAATGCAGGCCGTGGATACCTCTTTATCTTCATCAGAAAAGCTAAGAGAGGAGGTTCGAACATTGAATGCATAATCATTTTGATATACAGTATAAACAAATGAACAAAAATGGACATAATGTATGTTGATTGAGACCACAAGAGTAAGGGCTTAACTTTGGTGGAGGAGGGGTACTTTCCTGTACAGTTTGTGCATGGCCTTTGTAGGCTAAGGAACTTGTGACTTGCATGTTTTCTGACAAATTGAATTCAATTAAGTTAACATAACATGGTATGGTTTGCAAGCAAGGCTAATACACACATATACACTGCCTGGCCAAAAAGAAAGTTGCCGTTGCACCCGTCATGCATAGTGCCCACTGTACAAGCCTCCGGAGGCAGTGCTATGATCTGGGGTTGCTTCAATTGGTCAGGTCTAGGATCAGCAATGTTATGCAGCAATAAAATGAAGTCAGCTGAGTACCTGAATGTACTGAATGACCAGGTTATCCCATCAATGGGCATATTCCAGGACGACAATGCCAAGATTCATCAGGCTCAAATTGTGAAAAAGTGGTTTAGGGAGCATGGGGAATCTATTTTCACACATGAATTAGCCACCAGAGTCCTGACCTTAACCCCATTGAAAGTCTTTGGGATGTGCTGGAGAAGACTTTACGGAGTGGTTCGACTCCCGTCTTCAATACAGGATCTCAGCCAAAAATGAATGCAACTCAGGACGGAAATAAATGTGACATTGCATAAGGTTGTCGAAACAACGCCATGACGAATGTGCGCCGTAATCAAAGCTAAAGGCAGTCCAACAATATATTAGAGTGTGCAACTTTTTCTTCGGCCGGGCAGTGTACAAGAAATTAGTTACCTATAAACTGACTTGCTGTTAGCCAGCTATGGTTTGCAAGCCTGTAATGTGCTATGGGTTTTCAATCGATGTACTGTTGCTATAAACCACTCACTCACAAAAGCCGGACACTGCAATGCTACCAGGGGATAAAATTACTGAGTAGAGGTGGGGAAGCTATTGGAATGACACGCCAATGACCAATAAATGATTGTTATTGAGCTGCTCCATCATAACTACCGCTTTATGATTGGTTTTCAGAACGCGATGTGAATGTGGGGCGGGCACTCAGACGTCTAGACCAGAGTGTTTCTCAGGGAAAAACCTTCAGTCCTAGTTGACTAAATAAACAAATCTGAAGGCTTTCTGTGCTGAAACTATTTCTGTCGTGCACCATCTTCCCCGCGAAATAAATAAATAATCAAATATTCAAGGGGAGAGCAATTGATTTAGAAAGGGCAGATTATGTCGGATAAGTGTTTCAGATCAAAGGATGCAAGCGGCCGTGCGGTATCCAAACAGAGGAGGTTTATTGACTTAGGATGTGGTGGCAGAGGTGGTCCGTATAAACGGTTCATTTTCAATGTGGGCTGAAGGTATCGAGCCGCACCTTACCGCAGAGAGAGGGAGCCTTATTGGTATGGTTATGGCCACTGCACTCCCGATGACTTTGAAGATCTCTTCACTCAGAGCCGAGGCTTATTGCTTTACACACAATTTTGACAGAAAAAAGAGGGATTGGTGGCATTCGCATGAAGTGTCAGAGTGAGAGTGAAAAGAAGATTGAGACTCAGGTTAAATTTAGGTTTTCATTCAGCGGGAAAAAAAAATTCCCTGCTGGTATATTTAAAATGGAACAACAGTCAAATAATGCCACAGGTAAAAACCTCCGAAACAATGCCGTGGGACAGACTGAGAGCAAGGAAATGTGATTTACGTGTAGCCAGAAAAGTGGAGCGCTTGTGAAGATACTGGCAAGCAAAATAAATAAACAAGTAAATAAATAAAATATATTTGAAAGCTTTTAGTTGGTCATTTGTATACACTATAATAAGAAAACACACAAAGTTGACACACAGTGCACTCCGCTAGTTCATTCACAATCCCAATCACTCTCGCTGGGGTGTAGCTAATTTATTAGTTTGTCTGGTGCTTTCATGAAGATGACAGGTCGTCTGTCTTTTTTGCCTGAGTGTGTGGCTTGCTCCATCTGTGGCATATTAGAAGGAGGTAGAGCTGAAAATGGACATGCAGATGTGGTCAATTGTATGGTTTCTTAAGCACGGGCCACTTTATTTCCTCAGTAACAGTAACACAGATTTATCAACAATGCAAATTTTCATCTCAGTCAACTTATTGTGTACAATATTTGCACTCACCAATTGTCACTTGAGTGGCCAAGGTGCATGAGCACACAATGCGTTGTTGAAGCGAACAGCAGTGCTGCCCCACCGCTATATGCACCCTCCCCCCCGCTCCAGAAGCCTCTAGACACTACCTCTACCTTGACTCATCTTCTGTGCACGGTGAATGATTCCTTGTGCTAATGGTAAGACTTGCTGGAGATGTCAACTTTGACATATGTTTTTGCATGCAACATAAAGGATGCCGCCAACATTTTCATTGTAGCTCATAAAGGCATTTATTTGGTAGGTATTTTGTAGCAACTTCATTTCAGAGTATTCTTGTCCATCCCTGCTAGAGAATACATTTGTTGTGTAGTTTTTGTGTGCATGCAGGCACATACTATATTTGTGTTATTGCACATGTATGTGTATGTGCCCATGTGTGTGTATGTGTGAGTGTGCATGTGTGTGTGTGTGTGTGTGTGTGTGTGTGTGTGTGTGTGTGTGCATGTGTGTGTGTGTGTGTGTGTGTGTGTGTGTGTGTGTGTGTGTGTGTGTGTGTTGCAGCTGAGCAGAGACGTGAGAGCAGATATCAGTAGCACGATGCATCTAAACACACATCAATAATGAATGGGGCTCAGCTCCTGGGTTCTGAACTGCAGGGGGTGAGATAATGACACCAGCGTCTGGACAAAGGCCTCTCCCTCAGATTTCACTGGAGAGACACTTTAGAACTTTTCAGCTATTTAATGTTTAATGTGTACTTAAGCTAAAGAATGCTAATTTGTGTGGCCTGTCACCAATTTTCCCCTTTCACTCTCGCTGAAATCACAAAGCTCATTTCCCAAAGGTCGTATTTATCCCCCCCACTACAGCTGGGCGCCATTATATTCAGGAAGTAGAGGGGACGTATTTTTGGGGTGACTGGAAGAGCCAGCGGCTGATTCATCCTTCAAGGCAGAACCCCACTGGCTGGCCCCCATCTGGGGTCTCCTCCCTCGCCCCCTGGTGATACCCATCCACGGACCCCCGCTGAATCGGGCCTGTGAAGATGATCCAAATCGAGAGAAAGACAAAGACAAAGGAAGGAATGAAGCCAAGGAAAGGCGATCAAACCTGTCTCCGGTCCCACTGATGGGAGGGAGGATATCCGGCCCCCCGAGTCAATCTGGTTATCACACGCCCCACCGCCTTCCCTGCATCTGATGCACATCTCCGTGGTGTCCCACGCCGTGTGGCATCATGGGACATGTACATAAACCACGGCACGAACGAGTCGAGGGGGAGAAAAGGGACCATTCACGCGGTCAACTGTGCTGGAAATGTGGCTCTGCAGTGTCAGGCAGTGACTGCGTGGTGGCGCTCTTGCGCAGTGATGCAGGGCGTGGGCTTCTTCTCCGTTCGTGGCAGATGTTCGTATTCTCGGTTGAAAACACTGGCACGGCTCTGAAAATCTCCACAGACCACACCCGTATTTTAAACGCATAAGCTGCTGTTGAACAGATGTTTCGAGTCCCCGGGGGCAAATTGAATCGGTTCAAAAGTAATTTGTTCCATCCTCAGTTAAACTACTGAACAAGTGAAATGCTGTCTATGTACGTATCCCCCTCTTTGCAGTATACTAGGTATTTCTTTATTGATTGTTATGGACTTTATATGTAATCACACAGATGTTGCACATATAGCCTGGATAATACCTTAGTAGGGCAGAGCAGATCTATCTATCTATCTATCTATCTATCAGACATACAAATTTTAAAAAAAGTTTAAAAAAAATTATTATTTTTTATTATTATTTAATTTTTTCAATTTCTTGTTTCGCCTTACGAGCCTAGACCCGAGTTACGAGCCGAGCAAGCGGAGCATTGCGAATGCGAATGCAATTTCGGAAATTGCATTCGCATTTCCGAAAAATTCTGAAGGGAAGGAAGAAACAAACCACCATGGATAGGTTTTTATCGAAACGCCCTGCAGATCAGTCAGAAAAGCGTGACGAAAAAGCCAAAAATCTATGAAAAAGATGCAAACGTCACTGATGAAGATTAAGTGTAAGTGAAGAATAATAATGTAGCAATTAAGTTTAGAACCAGTTTATTTCTTTATATTCTATTTTATTATCTTTGTATTATATTTTGTATTAATTATTTATAATTTATAAATACATTTCTCATTTTTATAACAACGTAACAAAGAAATTAGGGTGTTTTTTGGGGGGCTGGATCGGATTAATGGTATTTAAATTAATTTCAATGGGGAAAATTGATTTGATATACGAGTAAACCGAGTAACGAGCTCGGTCACGGAACGAATTAAACTTGTATGTCAAGGTATTACTGTACTAATTGGGATGGGTTAGCTTACTGCACATGGTGCTTCAAGTTGTTTTTGGTGAAAATATAGTGTGAAATAAATAAAAATGATACCGAATATTGTGTGTGTCTGTTATCTACCAATAAAACAATGCCTTTTGACGGTCATTTAGGTGCCCAGTGACCACTAAACAGAGAAGCTGTAACCATGGTAACAACAACTGCGTGACAGGGAAACACAATGTCAGCGCTTCAGTGCCTTAACTGCGTCGGGATCAGCACTCTAGTTCAGTGATGTCTTACTTGAAAAACTGTCCTCCACTGTTGCCAATCAAACTGTCTTATGCAACTGAGACACACGGTAGCTTGTTTTTTCTGTTTAAAGTCAAAGTCAGATGTATTTTTTTTTTTTTAGAAATGCTAGCGCCCCAACCTATATTTAGATCACCAGCCGCCACTGCTATCTATCTGTCTATCACTGTGAGCCAGGGACCCACTGTTGCATCATGGGAGGGGCTGAGGTGTTTTGCGAGATGACATTAAAAAATGGCTTACTGTATAGCACACTTCCCATCGTCATTTCCCGCCAATTAGATGAAACACAGCACCTGTTAAATGTACTACACCAAGGTACAGCGTAGACACATTTTGTTTAAAAAACTAATTCAGTTTCTGATTTGAACATACAGTATGTCAAGCTAGATTTAAATGGTGGGCTGTGCGTGTATCACAGAAAATGCATTGGCTTATTAAGTGGGTCTAAGGGCACTGGAAAACGCTAGTTTGGAGGGACAAGGCTGGTGACATCAGAAACAGTCTGGAATGTCTAATATGAGGGCAGTGTGCTCTTATACCCTCAAGCAAGGCTAACTAAGATACTTAATAGCATAAATACAGCAGCTAAAAAAGGGTAATTGCGTAAAATATAAGTATCTCTGGAATAGGGTCTCAACAAAGCGAACAGGTAGATGATATGCTATGAATAAGGCAGGGTAACGCGCGGTCAGATAATCCAGCGCATTCAGGGGTTAAATAGCTCATCGCTTGGTTGCCGTTACGTTTGCCATCATCTCAGGCACCTGCTGAAGGAAGAGCGCCCCGCCTGTGCATTATGCAAATGCGTCGGCACGACAGCCGTACCTGCTGATGTGATTAGCCATCAGAGAGGAGGACCCGCAGTGGAGCCGGCGGGGGAATTATCTCCTTTATCTTACTGTTTCATTAAAGTAACAGCCACAGGCATCAGCGCATGGGGGGGGGCGGGGGATAACTGTCTATGAACGATGGTTGGGGGGTGGCGGGGTTGCGAGGGGGTTAGTCTAATAAACTCCTGCCCAGGAGACGCCGATGAAGATGAAGACGCTTGTGCGGGTCTCCAGGGATTCGGCCTTGAAATGTTCCGCCTTTCAATAATTCAAGTCGCAGCCTTCCCCACAGCTGATGGGGATCAAACATTTACTGATCTGATATAAATAGTTAACACCCACCCCCCTAACACACACACACACACACATACAGTATATACACAGACACTCTCCAGCACACGCAGATTCTGCACGTGCACACATCCTGCAGTACACACACATATTAACGCACACTAGTTTTTGCCACACTCAAGAATCCCCCCACGTCGCTGCATCTGCCACTGTCATCCAATGAGATGAGATCAGGTGTGAGTGACATCCCTGTCCCCGCCCCATGTACATGTGAGTGACAGTGACTTCTATGGAAAAATTCAGGGTCACTGTTACACAGCTGTGAGATGCAGCTATATATGCCTGCTAAACTGTCCAACGTCACTCTCCTACACGCCTATGCATCACTTCAAGCTCAGCGGCCCACACACACACACAAACAAATAAAAAATTGAAAAGAAAGTTTTTAGCACAGGTTTAAGAAGAAAGCAATACAGCAGTTAAGTTCAGTATTGTTTGTAACACGCTGGCCTGTTTTAACAAGCCTTTACCTGTTATAGAGGTACTTGGAAACACCGGCGTTGTGCCCCCAGCAATGACGAGACAGATGATTCACTGAAATTGCTCTCTTGGATCGGGGAGGTATCAGTATCTAACCTCGCTCTTCCATCTGTTCTCTCTTTAACATAGTTTTCATTTTGCTGGGAGAAATTCAGCATAATCCCCATTCTTTACTCTGTATCTCCCACTCTTTGTCCCCGAGCGCGACGGATTCACAGTGCAGTCACATCCAGCCGCGCGTGGCGGTAAGAGCTCTACTGTAATCACCTGTGAGCTAGTGAGGTGATGATACATTGCCCTTGATAATGTCATCCGCCAAGAACTCAGCTGAATTCTAAAAAGTGCTTAAACAGGGAGTCTCACCCGCACAATCAATTCATCAGGAAGATAATAAAAACATAAGGATTATACAATAAATCCAGTTTGATTATTAAAATACCACTTTTAATGACACACTAAACATTTTACACAAATTTGAATAGAATTTTTTTTTTATTGCATTTAAATTGCAATAAATTAGATAGGAAGTTAAGATTCCATGTAGTTTCTCCAGAATTGCATGCAGAAAGTGTCCGTAGAACAGACTGACACCATCCAATGTGACCCTCTTTCTATAGCAACACTGTGCTGAAGGAGCCAGATTGGAGCTCTGGGCGTCATTAAAGTGTTTCAACACCATTGATCACAATTCATCAAATGCTAGCAGCGTTACCGGGTCACTGGTCTGAGAGGCTCGCTAAATAACAGGCAAAAACGGGCAGAAGACCGGAATAAGGATTTTGCTTTCAAAGCAAATGTCACTGCTGCTGAGAATGAAAGGTTCTATTCAAGATTTTTAATGATGAAAGATTTGAGGCGAATTGTTGCAACAACAACAAAAAGCAACGTTAGCAGGAGACAGGCCTAGAGAGAAATCTGAGCACAATAACAATCAAATGATGTATTTTAGCAAGGCTATGATAAAGATACATTTCCCAGGCTGGGCAACTATTAATATTGTCGCCATATATGCCGGTTATATTTCAGTACCAAGATGCTATTCACATGCTTTACTGAGATATTGTTTCAGACCACCAAAAAAAAATAGGTGTACTTTCCTTCAAAGAGAGAAAAAAAAAAGCAAGCATTCTGCTGCTGGGAAAGGGAATGACAAGGAACAAGATATCCCCTGATTTTGCTTCTGTACAGGAAATCAAAATGTCAGCTGCTGATGCAGGCACATTGGTGTATGGGGATGACAGTTTCTTTTCCTGACAGAAATAGGGAGAGCTGGGAGAGAGTGAAATGAGCAGGTGAATCTATCAGTATTTACCCGGTTATTTAAACGGGCTGTTCCAATTTCTGGAGCCGCTCCATGTGAGAAAAGCCGAAGTATGATATTAAAGCGGACTGGTGGACGTGCACTATCTTTGGAGCCACGAGTGCTGCAGTGGCTAGTGGCTAAAAACTAGGGATGCACCGATACCATTTTTTTCAGACCGAGTACGAGTACGAGTACTCACTTTTGAGTACTCGCCGATACCGATACCATTTTTTGTGTGTTTTTTTAAGTATGAGTACTTTATAATAATACTGTATAATAATACCACAATAATGAGACGGCTGATTTTGAAGATACTGTGTTTATTTTCTCCTGTTGATGGAGCACAGTCTATCAATTTACTGATTATTTAAATCAAATGAGGTCCAATAAAAATAAATAAATAAACATAAATAATAACCAAAATAAAACTGTACAGTCTTTTGTGCATCATTCTATTTATACTGGAACGTCAAAGTATAAGTGACCCCTAACCCTTACCACTAATATACATGGTCAACTTAACAGGGGGGGCTGACTGTAAAAAAACAATTGTGAAATAGGCCTACATACATTATAGGCTAACCTACTGTACTGACATGGAACAGCCTGTGTGCTATCTAAAGACTAGGTCTAATGCTGCTTATTGGCATAATGTCCTTTTCAACCATCAACCTCAGAGAGTCCTACTGAATTGACTAGCCTATATGAACTGCTGACTACCGCACCGCAGTAGCCTACATAATTGTCAACCGAATCAGTTACTCTCTGCATAGGCTACGGGCTACTCAATTAGTTTGCAACAAATGGCGGGGGTATTAGTAAAATAATATAGCCCGGTCAACTGTTTTTTGGTACAGTTTCACATTTAAAAAATATAGCCTGCAATCATGATCGGAACCTGTAGCCTACCTACTGGCATCTGACGTCCACCCAACGTAACGTTACCGAAAGCAAAACGGTTCAAGCATTTCTAATCAAAATCGCATAGGCTACTGTAGGCTATATTGTACATTTTCCATGTAGGCCTATTCTGTAACTATCAAACTAAGAGTTAATAAAAGTCTGCCCGTTATTAAACCATTTCAAATCTGTAATAATGATATTGATTAAATGAAGCACATTCGTGTTTTCTTTTGTATCGAAATAGCACAATAAATGTAGGCTATTTTAAGAAGGCCTAATATGCTATAACCATGTTTTATAGGCTACACAAATATAACCAATATGTGGCTATACGTTTGTTTCTTCTTTACACTTGAAATTCAGTAAGAAGTCTAGCTAAAGCCCTTTTCTTTATTTGTTGTCAGGTAATTTCAGTCTAGATCACGCACTGCGTGAATGATTGCTATTTTAATCTGAACCGCTATTTTAATCAAGTAGCCTACTGACGAACTGGGTGATTAATAGCACTATGCTACATCAGTGCACCTAGCTCAACCCTTTGTATAAGGGCTCCCCCCATACATGACTGAACATCGACATTCAATTTGGGAGAAAAGAATCATCTGCTTTAAAAAAAAAGTATGGCCCTTGTCACCCTTTTGACAACTTTACCATTTGAAAACGCAATGTTTTACAATAGGTTACTTACCACGAAATGGTCAGAACTTGAGAACACACAAATTGTCATATATTTCCGTAGTTTCTAATCCATATTTAAAACGCTCACTGGAGCGACCATAAACCTAATCCATAAAACTATATAACTACAAGGAAAAAATACAAAAAGTTCATACGAGGTTTATAGGAAAAGTTCGCATTTCAGGTGGTAGGCTACATTAACTTCGCCCTCGCGTGGAGACCTTAAACCATGATTACGTTTCACACAAAAACTGCCGTTGAAACAAGATCGCAGATTATTCAGTTAATTGTTTCATTTGAAATCTTATCGATTAAATTCTTATTAGCAATTAATCGATAGTCGATTAACTGTTAACATCCCTAGTGAGCACGCAGGTCAGGATTAGGTGTTGCTAAGGTGATAGCATTAGCGTGCGGACGTTTGGACGTTGGTATCGGTTTTGGAGTATCGGTACATTTTTTCGAGTACGAGTACGAGTACATGAGCATGGTATCGGCCCCGATACCGATACTGGTATCGGTATCGGTGCATCCCTACTAAAAACACCTAGCGCTTTTAGCAATATGAGGTGGGTCTGTCCTTGTAACAATGGCTAATCTGCACCTAGCGCCTCACCATTCCATCCCATATCAAAATATACTATTTAGATTTATTGTGGTACATAGTATCACTTTTTAGGCTCATATCTTTATGGCACTAAGTGGCCACAGTGAGGCCATAGCTGTGGTGTGTGTATGTGTGTGTGCGTGTGAGAGAGAGAGAGAGAGAGCGAGAGAGAAAGAGAGAGAGAGAGAGAAAGAGAGCGAGAGAGAGAAAGAGAGAGAGAGAGAAAGAGAGAGAGAGAGAATGCTTTCAACAAACTGCTGAGGTGCATGTAGTAGTTTTGTTTGTTCATCTCAAAGACGTGGATAGCTTGCCATTCAGATTCAGTACAACAATAAAGAATTATATTGCTATCACATCAGCCTGGCGGAGTGTTTTTCCCTAAGAAAACAATAAATACACAAGTAAATAAAAAATAAAAGCCCATGGAAATGAATATACGATCGGGGCAGAGAAGGATGTCGGCATTAGCGGCTGATCTCTCCTCAGCAGCAGTGCTGGGCTAACACCTGGAGCAGAGATACGCTCTCTTCAGGCCGCTGTAATTTTACACTGGAGGAACATTGATCACATGTATAATTAAAGCTAACACCGAGAGGAGCTGCTCCCGGAACCCAGGGCCATCTCGGGCATCATTACCCCTCCCTCCTGCTCATCCAATGTGCAGTACAGAAAGAAAGAAAGAGAGAGATGGTAAAATTTGAGATGAAGAGAAAGCTAGAGAGGGGTGGGGAGAGAGAAGAGGGAGAAAGAGGCATGTAACAGGCTTCTTAATTGTTTCCTCATTCATTATGGATGTGCTGCAAGCCTTTCCCTCTTTGGCTGTAATTCCAGGTTGCCTCCAAAGGGGGTCAATGAAGCCAGCGCTCACTGTCTTATTGTTGACCCCTCTGTGTCACTCTGCGGACGGGTCAGAAAATCCAGAGACGCAGCGCGCGCGGGATAACACAATCGTCCGTATCACCCCCCCGACTGTTGTTCTTGCCCCAAGAACATATACTGAGAAACAGCTGAGACCGAAGGGAAATATGCTCTGTGGTGCTCTCTCGTGTTACAGCTATATACTGTATGCACGCAAAGCAGCAAATCTTCCAGGAGATTTTAATAAAACGGAGGTGTTATGTGAGAGTAAATCATTTTCCAGGAGATTTTATATGATTTGTGGGAGTGTGGGAGCTGAAAATTTTCCATACTTTATGGGAGACTCTATACACAGACACACACAAACATGCACGTTTATGTGTGAGTCTACAGTATAACATATACATTACAGTTTCCTTCTGTCTGTCCATGCACAGTAGGTAACACTGGTTTTATAACATGGAAACACAACCGCAAAGTACCAGTAATTATCACCAAAATGTAAATAAACCAGAAAAGATTAAATGCCAAACATTGACCAAATACAGTAGAACCAAATTCATTCCTGATGCCAATTGGACCAATTTGTCCTGCAGCTTTCACAACATCAGTCAGCTGCTCAGTTTATGTGGGACAAGTCATAAGGAGGCACATATTCTTGCCTTGGGTCCATAAAATTGACTCTAGAGCGTAGGTTATAGCCCCAGATGCTGCTTAATTTGAATTTGGGCCAAGTCCAGAGCACAAGTAAAAGCCTTCAGTTTTTGGTTTCTTCTTGACAGGGTACAGTGGGCTTAAATTACCCAGGATGCTCGGTAATTTACCCCAGCTCTCTCCAGGTCAAGCACCAGAGGTGGCCAGCTATCCTCAGTGGCTTCCCTGCTGGTCATATAAAGCTCCTCACTGCAGTGTGACGTGTGGCCGGTGAAAACTCGTCTCCTGTGAGTCTATAAGACGAGCGCACGCACGCACCCACGGGGCTTCAGCATATTATCTTTGCAGTGATATCAGGAGGTGTTTTCACAAAATGGGTTCTCAATGCATGGAGCAGTTTGCCAGGTCATGCAGAGCCCCCAGGGTGTTTGAAGCCAGGCTTGGTACAGTAAAGGATACTCTCTAGACCAGGGGTGGGCAACTCCAGGCCTCGCGGGCCGGTGTGTATGCAGGTTTTTGCTGCCGCCAGTTAACAATTATTGAATTAGCCCAATCGTTTACATGATCTGATATTTTAATCTACATATCCGCGATATGAACAGCAGCTGATGAATGTTCTTGTGCCGGTATGCGTGTATTGTAGCGTTTTATCGTTCTGTAATTTACGAGTGAATCGGTGATTGTGTGTATGACTAATTAGCTGATTGAGCCGTGGTAACTGGTGGCAGTAAAAACATGCATACACACCGGCCCGCGAGGCCTGGAATTGCCCACCCCTGCTCTAGACTATGGCAACTCAATTTGTGGTCCAGGGGCCAATACTGGCCCTCCATATATGCACTCTTGGTCCTTTGATCATTGAGAAATAAAAAGTATTTTTCAGATGGGGGTCCACTCGTGTGCTGGTACCTGTGGCATTTAGAAGGCAATGTTGCAAATTGCTTCTCAATAGCCAGCGGAATGGAAGATGGGCATTCGCCTGAAATTCATTTTCCAGGGAAGATAAAGACACAGCGCCATTCATTTTTTCTCACAACTGATTTGTGCTGGGACGGGCTGGTGGTAAATAATACAAATGGCACAATAACCCCAGACGTGGAACCACTGATGAACGCGATTACAATTGAAAGTCGTCTTTATGAGAAGAGACTGCAGCAAGCAAGGCCCCCTTTCTCCTCTCTGTGCCTTTGTCCGGTTTACTGCAGTAAGCACACATCCATCACATTGGTGTTTCTTAGGATCGGCGGTCGTTGCGGCAGCACGCCCATCCATTCCCCGTAATGGCGGGCTTCATTGTCTCCATCAGGGACATTCTTGAAACCAAATGTAACTTGAATGTGATGATCAATATAAATGTTCTATACGCCATGGCTTTGTAGGAGACATTTTTAAACAGGTCTACCATGAAGCCATGAGTCATCGCTAATTACACCCCAGGCAAAACGTTGAAAGGAACTGCATCAAATCAGCAATGAGCAACAAAATAATGTTCTTATTTTCTGATTCATGCTCATAATTCTTTTTAAGGCTCTGTAACGATAATGTCCGTTGTGCTGGGAAGAGTCTGGTGGTGCCTGAAATCTGCTGAGGTAAGCACGTTTATCGAGGATTCGACGAGAGAGAAGAACAGGAAGGAATCATGGTTCATCCCTCTTAAATAATGGTGCCTTTTAAACAGACATTTGTGAGCACCCTTGCCCATCTATTGGGGTTTATTTATTGTTGCAGCGTTTATCTATCCATTTATTTTTTTATTTCTGAGGTTCAACTGAAAAAGCTTCTGTGATTTTTTCTCATCCACTTTCATGGGCTTTTTTTTTCCACAGGAAGTGCCTCGTTCTCGCTGCGTTCTGCAATTTACTCTGACGACCTCTGACCTTGCCATCCTCCCATCCCTTCCAACAGAGCTACACTCAGCTGCACTGACAAAAGATGGCATATAATTTCCTAAATCAGAATGTGATTGGTTTGGATTTTTCTTCCATTATAATTAGTTTTTCTTGCTCTCTATTGTGATATTAAAATAATCAGTGTAATGCAACAGTTTATCCATGCACACAACTATCTGCGGATGCCAGCAGCCAAGCTCTTCCTTTCTCTTTCCGGAATTTCATACTTAAAGCTACATGAACCAGGTGGTCCCTATGGTAGATAAATGGCTTGATTACGTGACAGTGAATAATTAATTTGGTTATTCCGTCGAATAAGATGATATTATTTTAATAATACTTCAAAAATAGTATCTTAAAAAACACCCCTAGTGTTGTTTTTTTCCTCAGTTGACAGACTCATAAGTGTAAAATATGTAGTATACATTAATTGGTATTGTCCACGTTGTATTGTTCACGTCACAAATCTGTCCTGTAAAATACCCCATGTTCCATTTTGTTTGCCACGTTGTCCAGTGCATGTTATACGTAATGTATATGTGTGATGTTTTCCTGTACGGCTCTTCAGAGTGACAGGTGACGTGAGAAAGGCGTGGCCTTCTGAAAGCGAAAATGATTTTACGAGCGACATGTCTACTGGAAGTGAGAAAATGTTTAACAAACGCCATGGAACAGTGAGTCTTGTCTGTCAGTGCTCGGCGCTTTAGATTTTGACAGCAGAGGGGAATTCACAGTCTTTGAGAGCAGAATCCAGTGTCATTTGTTTCCAGTTTTTACGAATGCCACCCAGGATGGACCGTGCGCTAATGGGGTTTCTGTAGAGGCATTTGGAAACTGTGAAGCACAGACTAAGGCACAGTCTGAAACAGACAGAAGGCACAAAATGAGTCTGGCACAGTTTCTCACCGATTGACGCCCAGCGTTATGCACAGTGGTCGAGGTAAATCTTTTTTTTTCTCAAATTGATAACTCCATGTTTTTGAGAAAATGAGGAAAAATAACTTCCCAGGTTTTTCGGTTGCTATAGTTAATGGCAGCGTGACATTTTATCATTATTATTTTTTGTTAGTAGCTGAGCATGTGTACTAAGAAACAGCCTGGACCCTTGAGAAGCAGCACGCACAGATTTGTAGGATGGCGGGAGGCTTACAGCAAGACTTCCATTCCTGGGGATTAGAAACACTCATCTGTATTCTCCCTCCATGCTTCCAATGCCAAGTAATGATAGCTTGAACCCAGTGGGACAGGAACCACCACAAACACTGTGTTAGCCCGATTAACTTTTCCACATCCACTTCTCTCTGTGTCTCACACGCTCTCTCAAGAGTAGAGTCAGAATCCCATGCCCTTTCACCCATCCTCTTCCTCTTCCTCTTCAACTTCTCAGGTGACATCTTTTATTTGACTTATTCCTTTGCCTGGGGAGGTTTCTCCTCACGGTCCCTTATGATTACCCAAGCCATGATCACTCTGATATGTATAAAAATATTTTGGCCAGAAAATGGAACTGGAAAAACTTAATAAAATCGGGCTTCGCCTAAGCACAACTTTTTTTACAGACGCAGCAATAAGCAAGGGACTGTAAACACGGTTTCGTCATCAGTATATATCGCACAAATCGTCAAATGACGCAGACTTGGTGGCTGTGAACTGTGACCGAAGACACTGAGGTCTGTCAGTCAGGGGGTGATGGGTCCTGCCTCGTCCTGTGCGGCAGGTTTAATGATATATAAGTGTGTGGCCGCTCACTCAAACAGGAAAACCACACTCCACCACTGGAGCGCCACACAGGACGAACAGTGCACATCCACGGTCATACGCAGAGACACAAAAAACACACCCGCGCTGTGCGTATGTGTGAGTTTTTGTGTCTGTGTGTGAGCGTGGGTGTGCATATGTGCGTGTTTGTGTCTCTGCGTGTGAGCACAGTAAAAGGTCCAGTGTTAATTCAACTCTAACAGAGTACATATGAGCCTACTCTGGTCAGATTAGGCTCATACTGTATGTACTCTGTTACAGTTTAATTAACACTGGACATTTTACTGTGCTCACACGCAGATACACAAACACGCACATATGCACACCCACGCTCACACACAGACACAAAAACTCACACATACGCACACCCATGTTCACAGACAGAGACACAAACACACCCATGCTCACACACAGAGACACAAACTCACATGCACACCCACGCTCACACACAGAAATACAAACACAGACATACACGCACACACATTCACGCTCACACACAGAGACGCAAACACACACATACATGCACACACACACCTACGCTCGCACACAGACACAAAATCTCACACATGCGCACACCCATGTTCACAGACAGAGACACAAACACACACATACGTGCACACACACAAGTTTCCCCCTCATCATTGTAAAGCACTTTCAGTGTGAGAAAGGCGCTATATAAACGCCAGGCATTATTAATATTATTATGCACACACAAAGAAACACAAACACACAGACATACACAGGCTACAGAATATGTGCAAGTCCACTCAGCATCTATGCAAACCTACTCTCATATGCATGAGAAAATGTCTCTCCCTGAGGTGTTCATCTAGCAGTATGCGCGTGGGCTGCTTTTCCTGTTAGCTACACACGCTTCAGGCTCACTACTACCAGAGGAGAAATAACAGAGTTTCTGCTCAATGTTATTTCAGTTGTTTTTTTTTGTTTGTTTGTGTGTTTATTTTTAAAAACATTTCTGTTTCTTCTCCAACTGCCTCCCATCTCCTGAGGAATTTTACTTCAGATACATAGTGCATTGGTTGTTGTACAAACCGACAGGCGTGTAATACATTAAGAGCAATCTGACTGGATCCAGTTTGCCGTGTTGGTGGGTGGTAACAGACGCTACCTTCCGCATGCTCAGCGAGATTTCAGTTGCCTTGCTGGATTTTGTTGTTACCCAGCACTTAATTTAGCTATTACAGCAGTTGATGTAATTTTGTTTATGACCAATTTATCTTTTGTCTCTGAGTTAGTCAGGGTATTTTAATTTAAGCATCCCACCACTGCAGTACCTTTGCCCACTTAATTTACCACTAGACTGACTGCATATTGGTCTAAAACATATTGGCTATGTTGTACTTTTAAACATTTACATTATAATCAGTGTTCTTACTCCATACGATACCTTCCATTGATAAAATAATAAATGTGTTTAGGCATGTTATGACACTTTGGAAGACAAAAGCTTTGTGTTTAAATCACTTTTGAAATTAAATTCCAGTTTAAAGGTTTCTTTCTTTTTTTGTTTTAATAAACACCATATTTAAACAAACTGACAACCTCATTTGTGCAATTGAAAAACTAAACCACAAACAAAAAACTGCCTCAGTGAGAACAACAAAAGAAAAAATAAATAGCACAGAAACGCTAACAGGAGGACATAAATCCTATACCTGAAAATAAAGTGATAAGCAAGTCCCTCATGAACATAAAACAAAGTTTAATATCACGAGGTAGCTTGTACCTGGCTATACCTAGCTCAATGTAACATAGAATGACAAAGAAGCACCGGGGAAGCGGAAGTGAATAACTTATACCCGCAGGTGGAAGCACAGGTGAAATGAATAACGAGCAAGGGGAAGCAAAACCCCGGAACGGGACGTGGAAAAAATCTGATAGATTCTCAATTGGAGAAAAAGGACGAGAACCGCAGCGGAAAAGGAAAAAAGTAAATTATTTTGAAATGTTTTCCTTTTTTTTCTTACAAAATTTTTAAATATGGAAGATTTTAAAGCCACATATTTAGAAAAAGTCAGGAATGTGGAAATGTGCAGCTGGCACTGGAAGATCTACAGTCGACTATTGTGTGATCAGATTGGGACAGGGGACAGGCCTGCCCCCTTCTGCATTCAAACTTTTTAAAATGTATCATGCAAGCGCGTATAATTACTTCATACTTAAGTTAATACGAGGAAATACACTGCTCAAAAAAATTAAGGGAACACTTAATCATCACAGTATAACACCAAGTCGATTAAACCAAACCGGTCATGCTGGATGATGTTGCCGGCAGCATAAAATTTTCCACGGCGTCTCAAGACTCTTTCATGTCTGTCACATGTGCTCAGTGTGAACCTGCTCTCATCTGTGAAGAGAACGGGGCGCCAATGGCGAACCTGCCAATTCTGGTGTTTTCTGGCAAATGCCAATCGGTGCTGGGCTGTGAGCACAGGTCCCACTACAGGACGTCGGGCCCTCATGCCACCCTCATGTTTCTGACAGTTTGGTCAGAAACATGCACACGAGTAGCCCGCTGGAGGTCATTTTGTAGGGCTCTGGCAGTGCTCCTCCTGTTCCTCCTCGCACAAAGGAACAGATACCGGTCCTGCCACTGGGTTGTTGCCCTTCTACGGCCCTGTCCAGCTCTCCTCGTGTAATGGCCCGTCTCCCGGTATCTTCTCCACGCTCTTGAGACTGTGCTGAGAGACACAGCAAACATTCTGGTGACGGCACGTATGGATGTGCCATCCTGGAGGAGCTGGACTACCTGTGAAACCTGAATGGGCTGCAGGTACCACCTCATGCTACCAGTAGTGACAAGCGTACTAGCAAAATCAGGAAGGAAGGATAAAGAGAGAGAAATGGTTTGTGGCCACCACCTGCAAAACCATTTAATTTTTGGGGGTTGTCTTGCTGTCCATCTGTTGTCACTTTCATTTGCACCAAAGCAGGTGAAATTGATTCACAATCGTGTATGCTTCCTAACTGGACAGATCGATATCCCAGAAGTTTAATTGACTTGGTGTTATACTGTGTTGATTAAGTGTTCCCTTAATTGTTTTTGAGCAGTGTACAATTCAAGGAAACTCAGAATAGCGACAGCGTGTTGAGCTGAAAAGAATTGCTTAGACTCATTTGATCACCCTCTACCCCCCCACCCACCCCTCCTTTGTGTGCACACCCCACAGACAGGTGTCTCGAGTTCCTGTCTAATCAAGCCCAGGAGCAGTATGCCCTACTTTAATAACCACTCATATTTAATACCTGCTGCCATCATAGTTCTTGTTATAGTCATTTAGACTTAATGCACTTCACAGATGGCACCTTCAAAAAAAATAGAGATTTGGATGAGGTCACTTATTCAAAAGCTTTTAGTTTTGTTCTTCTTTATTTTACTAGTCTTCAATTACTTTCTGGCATATTTTCCTGTTTTTTATATTTTCCTGTTTTGGTTATTGAGTCACATCCTTGTGAAGACAGGAGGGAAATAAACAAATAATGTCACAGGCATCTAAAGCTGCGATTGAATTCATTTCAAAACTTTCATATCCTTGCCTTAACCCTCGCTTTTTTTCTCTTCAGAGCAGCATTTGACAATTGGTTTGTGCTTCCAGCTGTCTCCCGGTGACAGACTCTATTTAAAGCTTCTCCCACCACTCTGCCGCTCTACATAATTAAACAAACGATATAATTGCACACTGTATTTACAGAAAATGTATTCAAATTCAAACCTTCACCTAAAGTGTGTTTTTTAAGTTTTGGATTGAAGGGTGCCATCACGCAGTTTATTTGTGTCATGCTGTTTGACTTCATGGATATAAAACTCTATAGATTTCATATAAGTTGGATCAACTTTGAAGATTTCGGACTAAATGTCGCCCTAACGGGATCTTAAGAGTCACGTCACAAATGTATCCTGTACAATACCCCATGTTCCATTTTGTTTGCTTGAAGAGGGATCACGGAGGAATCGTGTTGCATTTAAACTGCATTCTACCCCCTTTGGAACTACCCCATGGTCAGCTAAGCTTCCTACTCCATAGTTGGCATAAGTGTAATTCCTGCCCATGTACAATGCAGCAGAAACATCATTACAAAGGCATGAATTAAGCTCTAATCAACAGATTCACAGCCGTTGCCGCATAACCATTTTCATGAATATACACTTGTCCGGGAACCATGATGAACAAGACTGTACTTTTATGTGGGAGTACCTTCCAAGAGAGGCTCGCATTGGAAGATCTAATGTTTTTCGATGGGAGGGTCTCTTCTTTGCATTGGATGTTCTCCTTTCATCAGTTGTGTACTGTCAACGTGTCATGGCTCTGTGAATAAAGCACTGTCATGACATAGGTGAAGTATGAGTTATGTCTTATTTGTATTACATAATTTTCTAAGCATTAATCTAATGTAATGTAACATGCTGGGTAGAGGAAAGTGGGAAACGACTGTCTGAGAACAGCTGCCTAAATTAAACATACCTAGCCACTTTGAGGGCAAAAGCAATTCCGCCAAATCAGACTTACATTAACTTTTGGATGAATGTGAAAAGGATCAGCATTATGCTCATAGGCCCCTACTTAGATTCATAATTAAGCATATTAAGTCAAAGTTGCACATGTTCTCTAAGCATGTATTCAGACCTGCCTTGCACACCTGCGTATCTCAGATATAGGGAGGTCTTTCCTTGGCTTATGTGGACAATATAAATGTACTCAGGTTAAGCACATGCCCACGAGTGCACAAAAACTGTAATTCCGCTTTCACTGCATTTATAGAATCTTTGACTCCTCTAAACACAAATGGGACCTTAATTGCGAAAAGCTATTCAATTAAAACACCTGTGAAATCAAAAGGTTTCTGAGCATTTGTGGGAAAATATCATCATAAGTTGATACGATAAAGCTGAAAATAACCCGTTCCATATTACAAATATTGCCTTTATGTATTGATTCACAGCCCATATCTTGTTGCTATTTTATCAACGTGATGAGGGTGCATTCTTCTGAAGGCTTTTGTGTTGAAACAAAGGGAAAATTGATCATTTGAATAATGAAGCTGCAAGCTACCTCAGAAAAGGTGTTTATCTCCCTCCACTTTACATTTTGAATGCAAAATTGGGTGAAATAGGCTTCAAATTGTTGTCAGATGAGCTGTAATCTAGCAACACCGGGTGGCCGCTTTGCAGAACCACTTTGCAAAACTGTTGCATGCGGCAAAGCTCATTGTAACCACAACAAGTGTATATAAATGTACTGTATAAATATATTACCCAAGTAAATGAGATTCCATAGCGAAAAAACACCCAACACATTACCATTTGAAAAAGCTAAAATATTGATTAATGATATGCTATATGATTGCTAGCAAGAAAACATTTTTAGCTGCATGTGACTGCTATGTGGCAGGTTACAGGTATAGGTAATTTAGTTCAGTGAGCAACCGGCTGGAATAGCATAGGATATACACTATATCAACGTCACGTGGCGCTGTAATGGCGACATGTAGTCCAGTCGTGTTTGTGTTTGTTAATTTGAATGTGTTTTTTTTGTCTGGCTTTTGTCTTTTGCATGCGCTGTGTTTTTGTGATGGGACGGGGAAGTGGGCTGGAGATTTTTCAGGGCACTCCTGTTGCTCGTTTTGATAATATTGACAAATTGTCTAGTCGGTATAATTTTGTTTGTGGCCATCACCATGGAGATGTCGGGACTGATCCGGGAGTGCAGGCAATCTCCAAAAGGCAACCAGGAAAGGGAAAGGAGAAGATAATGCGGGGGAGGAGTGAGGCAACAACTGGGAAGGTTGACACATTGCGGTGCTCCGTTTCGACGATAGTGTATGAAGACCGCAACACTGCATGTATGCAGGAAAGTCGTGGAGGTGGAGTTTGTGTGTTGGACACAGACAGCAGGGGGCTATTTTTAATCATGGCAGTATTTCACTTGAATTCACTTAATTAGTTTGATTAATGCAATGATTCTATTGAATGTCTTTATTTGATATGTTTGTTTGCGTGTTGTGGGTCTGCCCCACTGTCTATGTCTTGTAGTTGTTGCTGGGGCTACAACTGAAGTTCCCTAACGGGAAAAATAAAATGTATTCTATTCTATTCTATTCTATATAGCCAAAAGTATGTGGACACCCCTTGGTCTGGGGGTGGTTTTCATGGTTCCGGCTACGCTCCTTAGTTCCAGTGAAGGTAAATCTTAACAGTACAGCATACAATGACATTCTAGACGATTCTGGGCTTCCAACTTTGGGGAAGGCCCTTTCCTGTTTCAGAATGGCAATGCCCCCATGCACAAACAGAGGTCCATACAGAAATGGTTTGAGTACTGGATAAAATAACAGATCAGAAAATTGCTATCACATTTGTCGAGATTGGTATGAAAAAACATGACTGGCCTGCACAGAGCCCTGACCTCAGCCCCATCAAAAACCATTGGGAACAATTGGAAAGAAGACTGCGAGCCAGGCCTAATAGCCCCACATCAGTGCCCAACCTCACTAATGCTCTTCTGACTGAATGGAAAATAATCCACACAGCAATGTTCCAGCGTCTAGTGGAAAGCCTTCTAGTGGAGGCTGTTATAGCAGCAAATTAGGACCAACTCCATATGAATGCCAATGATTTTGGAATGAGATGTTGGATGAGCAGGTGTCCATATACCTTTGCCCATGCAGTGTATACATACGTGTATACTAAGTATTCCACTTAGATACCTTCACACGTTTAGATACCTTCACTTTTATTAACAACTTGTAGCCTACGTATGCAATTTTATGGGGGTTAGCCTAGCTACTCGTAGCTGGGGGAAAAATAGCTTCCTCATTCAGAAGGTCAGCTTCACCGAGAATGTAGTGTGATTCGCCGTATATAAATAGATGTGCGTATGATATACCCAAGTCATATACATGTAACTATGCACTACGACAGGCTGTAGCCTATGCTATAGACTAATGCAATAAAAATTAACATTATTTTTAAAGTTTGGAGCCATAACTGCTCACAGTTATCTATGATTATTACCCCGCCAATTACTACATGTTGACAACTCCTGTAGGCTAGCCTAGTTAAAAGGGCATTTTACAAATAGGATAGCTGTTCTGGGGAATTTAGAAATAAGGTAATCTGTGTTATGCAGATATTTCTCACGTTTATAACAAGTAAAATTTTACAAAAATTACTTGAGAGTTCCCTAAGCGAGTTAATTCTTATTTATCAGGTGATCTCTGCATCTGTCAATACACTACCAAATACGTTGATCTTGACAGCATAATATGGCGGACATGTAAAATAATTAATATATTTATTTATTTATTTCATTATCTATTTAATTTCTTATTTATTTATTTTATTGTGTCACATTTGGACTTCCAAATCCCCGCACCCAGAAAGAAACGAATCAATGATTTGCGTAACCAATGATTTGCGTAACCATTCTCTCCTGACGAGAATGAGAACATCTCTCCTATTATCGATACAATTGCACTGTAAAATATCAGTTTATGCATTTAATTTCTAATAAAACATAGCCTAATAAGCAGCTAATTATCTCTATACCTGATAGATGCACAACGTAGCTAGAGTTAACAAATGTGTTTTCAGTAACATTAGCCTATATTTTAAGTGTTACAAATAATTAAAAAATATACAGCCGCTCGTCCCCCCATGTTAAAATGAAGTACGCAAGGACTCAAAAACAGCTTTAATTGCACTCAAAATACACATTGAAATCAGAGTTCATATCTCGTAAAAACGTGCCTTACAGACGAGTTAATAACTCGTATAAACGAGCCGTATAAACGCGATAATATCTCGAACAAACGTGATAATAACTCGTATAAACGTCTTACTATCTCGAATTAACGAGATAATAACTTGTATTAACGACTTACTATCTCGTATTAACAACTTACTATCCCGTTTAAACGAGATAGCTCTTTTTAAAAAAGCTGCGCAAAGGGGTTAATTACTAGAGGAAAATAGGGAATTTCAACATGCACATCCATAACTGTGTATGTGTGTGTGTGTGTGAAAGAGAGAGAGAGAGAAAGAGAGAGCTGACACTGTTGTTTTACAGGCCTGCATAACCACACTTCAGAATGGGTGTCGTTCAGGATATTTAAATACAAAAACCCCATAACCAGACATTTGTGATGTGCGGCTTGATTAAATGTATTCACTTTAGGCACTGTGAATGTGTTTACTGACTGAGCGGTTTTGACCCAAGCCAGCTCAGTGAACCTGGTTTCCTAGCAATCGAAACTCAGGCATTCTCTATTACCTTAGCCTGTGGTTTTGTGGGCGAGACCCCTCTGAGTTAAGATTGTTAATTAGTGGCAGTCACACCCCCATCTCCACAGCCCCTGTCCAACCACACATTTCCGGCTTCTACAGGCAATGAGGGCATCACTGCACTTTCATCTTTATTAATTTGACAAAAAAAAAGATGTGAATCACAGCTCAAAAAGCTACGTTTATGGGGCAGACACTACAGTGCCTAAATCCAAAATTGGACTGTATCTGGCCATTAGCGGACATAATCTCATACACGGAGGTGTTCTTGTCCAGATATTTGCCATAAATGACCAGACATGGCCGTCCAAATCCCCGATCACAGACATGAAACCGGTGGTCTTCTGCTGCTGTAGTCCATACGCTTCAAGGTTCGGCGTGTTGTGCATTCAGAGATACCCTTCAGCTATTATTTGAGCATTTTGTGGCCTTTCTGTTAGCTTGAACAAGTCTGAACATTTTCCTCTGACCTCTCACATTAACAAGGTGTTTTTGGCCACAGAATCGCCGCTCACTGGATGTTTTTTGTTCATCGCACCATTCTCTATAAAATCTAGAGACTGTGGTGTGTGAAAATCCCAGGATGGCTGTTGTGTCTGAGATGCTGGAACCACCTTGTCTGGCACTAACAATCATACCACAGTCAAAGTCACTTAGTTATCAGGTATCTTGCATATTCGAGTGTTTGGTTGAACTAAAAACTAAACTTCTTCACCATGTCTGCATGCTTTATACAGTGGGTACGGAAAGTATTCAGGCAGTGACACAATTTTTGTTGTTTTGGCTCTGTACTCTGTACTAAAAATTAAGGGAACACTTAATCAACACAGTATAACACCAAGTCAATTAAACTTATGGGATATTAATCTGTCCAGTTAGGAAGCGTAAACGATTGTGAATCAATTTCACCTGCTTTGGTGCAAATGAAAGTGACAACAGACGGACAGGAGAGGCAACAGCAAGACAACCCCCAAAAAGTAAATGGTTTTGCTGGTGGTGGCCACAGACCATTTCTCTCTCCTTATCCTTCTTGACTGATTTTTCTCTAGTTTTGCATTTTGCTAGTACCCTTGTCACTACTGCTAGCATGAGGCAGTACCTGCAGCCCATTCAGGTTGCACAGGTAGTCCAGCTCTTCCAGGATGGCACATCCATACGTGCTGTCGCAAGAAGGTTTGCTGTGTCTCCCAGCACAGTCTCAAGAGCGTGGAGGAGATACCAGGAGACGGGCCATTACACGAGGAGAGCTGGACAAGGCCATAGAAGGGCAACAACCCAGTGGCAGGACCGGTATCTGCTTATTTGTGTGAGGAGGAACAGGAGGAGCACTGCCAGAGCCCTACAAAATGACCTCCAGCGGGCTACTTGTGTGCATGTTTTTGACCAAACTGTCAGAAACAGACTCCATGAGGGTGGCATGAGGGCCCGACATCCTGTAGTGGGACCTGTGCTCACAGCCCAGCACCGTGCAGCTCGATTGGCATTTGCCAGAGAACACCAGAATTTGAAGGTTCGCTATTGGCGCCCCGTTCTCTTCACAGATGAGAGCAGGTTCACACTGAGCACATGTGACAGCCATGAAAGAGTCTTGAGACGGCCGTGGCGAATGTTATGCTGCCTGCAACATCATGCAGCATGACCGGTTTGCTTTAATTGACTTGGTGTTATACTGTGATGATTAAGTGTTCCCTTAATTTTTTTTGAGCAGTGTATTTGAAGTGATTATGAGGTTGAATTGCAGACTTTCAGATTTACTTTGAGCGTTTTTATATCCCTATCGGGTGAACCATGTAGCAATTGTTGTTTCTCCCGACTCATTTTCCTATTGAACTGAAAAAAACAACCCTTAAAGTGATCATCCATATCTACTGCATATCTGGCTGCAGACTGATGGTTTGAGGCTCATTTGATACATCAGACCTTTGATGACTTACAGCCATTTAGCAAACCATGTGGTCCATACTATTCCAGTGTAATTTGCAGCTTCATCTAGCCCCCCCCCCCCCCCCCCAATTCCCATAGAGATCCATTCAAATGCAGAGAGATTATATTATTGCTTGTAACTTAAGATATCAAGAGTCTTTTGATGTTGTTGGGTCACAGACATCAGGAAGTCATGGCATACAAAGGATATGCAACTAAATATTAAATATGATGACTTTATTTAAGTTTATGTTAATTTGTCCTGTAAAATGGGAGGACTGTGTATAAAAGGGCTATAATCTCTACACGGTTCACCCAATATGAATGTAAAAACCCTCAAATTAAAGCTGAAAGTCTGCACTTTAACCTCATAGTCACTGTTCCATTTAAAATCAAATGTTCTGGAGTACAGAGCCAAAACAACAAAAATTGTGTCAGTGCTCAAATTCTTTCCATCCTCACTGTATATTGGGTTGCAGCCACATGATTCACTGTTGGGAGGAGTAGGCTATTTGCGTTAACAAGCAAGTTTACCTAATAAAGTGGCCGGTTAGTGTATGTACAGACTAAGTCTGAAAAGACAGCTAAAACATTTTTATCAATAATGTCAAAGGTAAAATAGTGTATTTGACTGCTAGTAGGGTGTGGGAAAATAACCAATTTCATTGCTGTGCTTGACATTTTCCAGACGGTGTTGAAATCAGCTGTCAGTCAATAGAGTTTAACAACACTGACATGGATTTCATAACGGCCGCTCTTTCGCTGCACCAGGCTTATGGCAGGTCGATCGGATGTCTGGGCACCTGTAAATACATATTGTATCAATTTTCCATGGCGACAGGGCTGTAAGTCACTGAATTACGGCTGTCATCAATATAAACTCCCCTGTCAAAGGCCATTGGCATTTCCATAAAACTGCATCTAGCAGCAATCCTGCTGCATTCAATAATTCAGATTGCAGCAGCCTGTGAGCAGGCCCAGGGGCGCAGAGGACATGCAGATGGCATTGTGGGATACAGACTGTGCACTGTTACTGCTCTCTGTTTGTGTTTGGGGTTCCAGGTTAATGACCTTGCAGGAGGTGAGGTGTGCTCAACAGTTCTGAATATGCTGTTTGCTGGGATGGGGGAATCAGTGAGTGCTCATCAGGAAAGGAATATGATGAGCAGCTGCACAATAGAAAGCAAGCTCATGGTATGAAATGCACCCTATAGGTAATGTGACTGTCAGTGAGAAAGGAAATAAGCAAGTAAATAAGTAAGTGAAAAATGTGTGAGTGTGTAAGTGGGTAAATAAGTAAATTAACAATCAGTGAGTGTGTAAGTGGGTAAATACGTAAGTTTTCAACTGGTCATTACAAACACCTTGTTCCAACTAAAGAACCTCCTGGCAACACCCCCGCTCTAAACACTGGCATCTCCTGGACTACATCATTGTCCGCCAAGCTGACAGGATGAAGGTGCGAGTCACCAGGGCCATGCGGGGAGCCGACTGTTGGACTGACTATCGATTAGTCAGAGCCAAACTGAACCTGGAAATTCGCCCTCAATTGAGGAAAACACCACCATGTAGGAAGCTCAACTGTGAGGCACTGAAGTCCACGCACTCAATCAACCAGCTCAGGGAAGAGATTGAAAACCAGCTGTCTAGGTCTAGGATCCCTGAAATATCAACAGACCCCACCATCAGCTCTACCTGGAGCACCCTACATAATGCCATTCATAATCTTCTTCAGGCAAAACACAAGGCCCTTGCAGTTCACCTCTCAAACCCCCAATCCACCTCGCTGAAGGCTCGATTCAATACTATCAGGGCCAAAACCCAGCACACCCTCAGAGCTATGGAGAATGACTGGTGGATCAAGAAAGCCTGCAAAATACAACACCAAGCAGACACCAACAACCTTCCCGCTTGCTACCGCACCATCAGGTCTATCTATGGCCCACAGAGGACGAGCATAACCCCAGTCAGATCAGCAGATGGTGCCACCTTCTACAAGGACTAACAGCAGATCCTGGACAGATGGGCTGAGCACTTCAGCACCCTGCTGAACACCTCACATCCAACTCATACGAACATACTTTCTGACCTCCCATGCCTCCCCTTGTCAACATTTTGGACTTCCTCTCCAGTTTCTCAGAGGTACGCAAGGCCATTATGGGCCTCAAGAACAATAAGAGCCCGGGCCTTGACGGAATCCCGGCAGAAATACTCAAATATACCTACTTACCTGCAGAATACACCAACTGATCACTGCCATCTGGTGATCTGAAGTCATCCCGCAAGATTGGAAGGATGCTAACATCATCACAATTTATAAGCGTAAAGGTGAAAAAGCAGACTGCGGTATGAGTTATCTCCTTCCTATCAGTGGTCGGGAAGGTGCTAGCACAGATCATGCTACTCCACCTAGCAACCCATGTAACAGAAGACATCTTGCCCGAATGGCAGTGTGGCTTTAGGCGTGATCGAAGCACCGCGGACATGATCTTTGTTGCTAGACAGGTACAAGAAAAATGCAGAAAACACAGCAAAGACCTGCACATAGGGTTAATTGATCAGTCAAAGGCCTTCGACACAGTAAATTGGGAACTGCTGTGGAAAGTACTCGGGAAGCTAGGGGTTCCACCAAAGTTCAGGAACATCCTGTGGTAGCTCCATGACGGGATGCAAGCCTGTGTGAGCATCGGTGGCTAACAGTACCCATTTTTCAGTGTGGACGTGGTGGTCAAGCAAGGATGCGTTTTAGCCACAACTATTTCTAACATGTTCCTTTCCACCGCCACCCTTCTCTCACAAATTTTTGGATCTCACAAATGGGGTAAAAATACAGTACAGACTGTATGGAAACTTTTTTTAAATCCGACGTCTTCAAGCCGTCACTAAAACCACGACCCAACACAACCCGGAGCTACAGTACATGGATGACTGTGCTCTCTTTGCCCACTCACCAGAATCTCTACAGCGTGCGCTAAATGTGGTTGCTTCCATACATACTGCCATTGGTCTCCAGATCAACATCAAGAAAACGCAGATAGTCCTGCAAGAGTCCTTCCCCCAACTAAATGCGCCTACCTTCACCCTTGATAGTCACCCACTTGCCATCGTCCCACATTTCACCTACCATGGGAGCATCCTGTCCCCCTACTGCAACATCGATGACGACACCCAGGTTCGCATTAGTCTGGCCTCTGCTGCCTTTGGCAGGCTCAAGTCCAGGATCTTCCCGAACAGGAACCTAACCATCTCCACCAAAGCAGCTGTGAACAAGGCAGTCTGCCTCTCCACACTGCTTTACGGTTCTGAAACCTGGACCCCTTACCAGAGGCACATACGAACTCTAGAAGCCTTCCACATCCACTGCCTCCAAAGGATCCTGGGTGTGTCCTGGGAAGACAAGGTGCCCTATGTGGAAATCCACGACCGGACCCACACACCCAGCATTGCAATGTTCCCTGTGCAAAAACACCTGCGCTGGGTCGAGCATGTGATCCGCATGCCTGCCCACCGCCTCCCTAGACAGATTCTCTATAGCCAGCTTTTCCTATAGCCCCAGTCAGCTGGGGGCCAGAAAAAGCGTTTCAAGGATCATCTAAAAATCCTCCTGAAGTAGTGCGACATCAAACCACCAGCACTAGAGTCCCTGGCTGCTGATTGTCACCTGTGGAGCTCCACCTGCCACCAGGGAATCACTCACCTTCAGGAGCAGGCCACAGAGAGGAGAAGACAGCACGCCGCTGAACGTGCTGCAGGGCCTCCCTTTCCTGTGCCTTATACTCCTGCCCCTCATGTGGCAAGCTTTGCGCATCGTGCATTGGCCTGCATAGTCACATGGCCTGCATAGTTACATGGCCATGCACAGGCAACATACACCCCAATAATCCCCCAACAAATTAATTTGGAGCAACGCCATCATTGACATCGATGGACTGCCAAAACTAAATAAGTAAGTGAAAGTGAAAAATTATTGAGTGTGTAAGTGGGTAAATAGGTAAGTGAAAAATGAGTGAGCGTGTAAGTGGGTGTAAGTGGGTAAATAAGTAAGTGAAAAATGAGTGAGTGTGTAAATGGGTAAATAGGTAAGTGAAAAATGAGTGAGTGTGTAAGTGGGTAAATAAGTAAGTTAAAAATTAGTGAGTGTGTAAGTGGGTAAATATGTAAGTGAAAAATGAGTGAGTGTGTATAAGTGGGTAAATAGGTAAGTAAAATGAGTGAGTGTGTAAGTGGATAAGTAAGTAAGTGAAAAGTAAGAAAATAAGTAAAACTAGAAATAGTCCTGTAAGAATGTTAGGAAAAAGCCAATGCTCCCATTCCTAATGGAAGCCAAGCAAATCAGCAGTCAGTCTCTCTCTCTCTCTCTCTCTCTCTCTCTCTCTCTCTCTCTCTCTCTCTCTCTCTCTCTCTCTCGCTATCAGGGTCAATGTGTCTGTCTTTCTCTTCCCATTTCTGTCAGCCCTGATGCAGCAAAATAAATGTATTTTTCCTGCCCCGCGCTTGCAGCAGTTAAGAGCTATTACCATTATTAAACTGCACTGTGCTGTTCTCTCAGAGGAACAGAGCAAATGCCCTTGTCTGATGCCACTTATGTCCATTAAGTTTAGAGGCTTACATGTTCCCCAATGTGTATTCATATCGAGCATGTCTTATATTAATCATGAAAGAATTAATTTGCGTAATGCATAGCAGGTTTAATAAATTGAATGAATTAGGAATCTTTATGCCTTGCCAAAAAAAATGAAAAAAGCCTGAACAGCATGTATATCTTATGATGCAAAGTCTGGAAACAATAAGTTGATTTTTTCTATTGCATCCTCCCTCTTCATTTATGATGTTGTTTTTATTTTATTTTTCTTTCATTTCACAAGCTCATGAATTTAAAGTACATAGGAGGGTAACGTCCTTGCAGCAGAGCAGCAGAGCAGCAGAGCAAGGCCAACTCACACATGTATTTATTTATTTATAAATGGATGTATTTCTATAACATTTAATCAAGCACAGTGTTAGTGTGGTCACACTCAATTGTGTACACAACTGAATGAACACTATTTCAACACACTATTTTAAAGACGCTCTTCCGTAACCCACGGTTATGTGAAAATGAAGTTCATGAGCAGAAAAACTTTTCAATTTGTCTGAACAACCCCCCCCTCTGATGTTGCACCTACAACTCCTGCTCTAACAAACTCCTGACCTCTGACCCCATTCTGCATGGACATTATTGTGGATATTTATAATGAAAGCATGTGCTTTGTTAAAAGTAATTTAATAAAAAATTCTGCAGAATTTATGTCTTATGGGTATCAAATTAAAACACAAAAGTTAATCTTCCTAAGAGTCCAGAATCAAAGGGGTGTACATTTACCTGGGTTCAAAAAGACTTTGGCCCAAGGGGAAAAAGAAGAAAGAAAGGCGGAAAAATATCATAATCCTACAGAGAGACGGTCACCGATACTGCTGGGGAAAAACTCCAGTGCAAAATAAATGAGGAGGGTATTTTTAAACCCTTGGAATTCAGAGATGAATTGATTTGATTCCTGCAAGCCACATTGCTGCTTGTTAATCTTCTTTTGATTCACTCCGCCTTGCCAGTAGAACAGTATAAATTTTTCATCCGTCGAGAATCAAGCCCCCGTTATGGTATGGCAAAGTATTCTTCAACATAATAGGCTCTCATCGACTTGGGCATTTGTGCGCAGCTCAGTGTCTGCCCGTGTGTTTGAACAGATTTGAGTGCCCATTTCGATAACAAGACATTCGTAATGAGCACAATGTCTCACCAGCTGTGACATCTCTGAGCTCAACAAACAGGGCAACTTGCAGGGACTGTGTTCCTTCAATGGCCAGCATTAGTGCGTTTCATCTGTGTCTTCGGGAACACTGAATTAATTAAGTATTCACGCTTGACCGATTCAAAGATGGTCGCTAACAAAACAGACACATGCATAATCTTTCTTTATAGTAAATTTGCCTACTCATGATACGTTACTTGCACATGATACGTGCGCTGTATCGTTTTATACAGCCAGACATTTGCTGAAGCCAATCGGGGAAACACCTTTTATCCAAATGGGTAGAATGGCAATGCCCCACTTGGGATTTGCAACCTTGAAATGGGTCACAAGCCTAGTTCCATTCTGCAAACTCTAGTCGTGTTTCGCAGAGTCTGTTTTTTCTTAGGTCTGACAGTTTTCGACTTTGCCTGGTAGTCTGTTTTGTTTCACTTGCCCTCGCAAGCCGAAATATGTCTGAGACGGTTGTGGCAGCCAGTGGTAAAACAGTGAGAAGCAAGCAGACAGCTAAGGAGATATTTTCAAAAATAAAATGGGTATAAAGGGCCTGTGGTGTAACTGTCACCCCTCCCCAGTCACATTGTTAACATGCAAGGCGCCCTTCTGCCATCTACCAAGATGTTGTCTGTACCCCTTTCAAGCTTAGTGCTAAACTCAATAATAACTTTGAGGGGGAAAAAAAACTGGTCATTGTTTATGAAGTGAGATTGTACGTATTTATGGAGTTGCTCTGCATATACTCTTCTGAATCATGTATTTTTATGCTGTTTTGTGTAAACACAATTTTTGTCTACACTGCGATATGCTTGACAATATTTTGGACATATCCTTATTTAATAAGAGCATTCATTACTATTATTATTAATGTACATCAAACTGCCATGGACAGATTAAACACTGGCCATCATGTCTGTTACAATAAAATAAAACGGGTCAGCCACACGTGATTGCAGGACTGGCCAGGCTCACAGAGGCGAGGGGTGTTAAAAATGATCATATCAGATGGCCAAACCCTCAAAAATAGAGCCAGAAGACATGGGGGTGGGGGGGGGTGTACAAGCCTAATATGGCCCTGGGCGAGGGAGGCAGGGACAGCTGGTCACATCACGGTAGTGAAGTTGTGTGCCCACTGCTAAGCCGGAAGGGTTCTGCAATATGCCAGGGACCCCACATACCAAAACAATACAGATGGGAATAGAACAGCAGTCTCTCAGAACAGCACGTCTTCTGATGACTGATTCCTAGCTGTGTTTTTAGTACCTGGTCTATCTCTGTCCCTGATGTTCTGAAGGTCAGAGAAGGAATTCTACCACTTCATCACTGCTCCAAGAGAGTGAAGGGCAGAGAGGAAAGGGCAATTTTTTTAAGGACTGAAAATATTAGCAGTTTTAGCCTTTTTTTTCTCTTTCTTTCTCTCTTTCTCTCTCTCTCTCTCTCTCTCTCTCTCTCATTCTCTCAGAGCAAGGTTTCCATTGATGAGATATGTCTCTTCAACAATGAAACCATATCAAAAAGGCGAGAAAGAAAATAACACGCTCAGGCGTTTCTCCATATTGCTTATTAAAATGAGTACCACAGGCCATTGCTTTTATTTTATGGCCAAAAACGTTCACATCTCAAAGACCTGGTGTACCAAATAAGACACACTCAGGCAAATGCTTGCTCGGGCATCTTTTTTGAGCTCTGCAAATGGAATTCAGCTGAATTTCATTTGAATCCTGTACAGTGTCAGCAAGTGCCAGATTGCTTTCCAGAATTCCATTGTAACACAGCTAGGTATTGAGAAGTAAACCGTCGAGCACTGTTTAGGGGTGGAAACCAAACCATCTCATGTATCCCCAACAGTTAACACATGTAATACCCTGTTTTAAATCATTATTTAATGTCTTGGTGCTTAATGAATCTGATTTCTAAAGTGTCACATATAATACCTCTTCCCACAGCAAAAAAAATGTAGATCTCCAGAACCACATCCCATCCAGTGATGGCACGTGGATATAAGTAAGTTAAAACAACAAGAAATGTCAAACCTTCAGTTATGTCCTCCATTTTGTGATGATAAAATATAATATAGAGAACATAATAGATGTGTTTCCATTATTCAGAATTATCCAGTTCAAAACACACCTACGTTGACTTAAATCATAAAAAGAGGAGTGATATTCTAATTATGTCATCACTTTATATGGTCTTTTGTAGACCCAGTCAAAACCATGGTAGCATCTAAGCGTAAGGCAGAACATACTGAATTGTGGTTTTTGGGCTTTGTTCCCCTTTAAGATGTTAGCGAGACAGCCTGTGCCATGGTGCAGGGCAGGTGATAGTGGAGGGTCTTTGTTTCCTGGAGGAAAGCTGCCCTGTCCACTTAGCGTGACATTTACCTTTCCGCCTCTCCTCCCGCTGTTTCTCTCCCTCTCCTTCCGCCACTTTAAAAATAAACCAGAGTGAAGAAGAAAAGACCAACTCCAACCCTGTCCCCCATTCTCCTCCCCTCACAAAGTGAGCTTGAATAACCTTTTGAATGAACAAGCCCCTCTTCAACACTCCCACTCAGGAGAAGAGTGATGTCAGGCCTGGCAACTGTTTAAGAATAATTCATGTAATTGGGTAATTATAAGTTTGCTTGGTGCTGCCGCCCTTGAGGAACGGTGGCAAACATGGCTGAACTGGGATGGCATGTATGCCATCTGCCAAGCTAGGCTGATTAAGTTATCAGGCTGATAACCTTACGGCATTACGAGCCTGGCCACATCGTTCGTATGTTTACGGCACTATGAGCCCGAACAGGTTGACACCGATATGAGGTACAACCCAGCTTCTGGGAATGTGCTTTGATATCAAGCTAATTCTAATTGCTAACAAGCTAATTATTTGCTAATTCAGATAAGGCATAATCTTCTACAGGCAGGGCTTGAATTGAAGGTGGCAACTCAACACTGCCTAAATGTTGCTAGAACCAATCAGATGATAGTATTGTTAGTGGAAAATAATCTCAGAAACTGACTCCCCTTTTCATACACAAGAGATAGAGCGTGGAGTGCATCTGTCACATGCTGGAAGGATGAGGGAGGAGGAGAGATTTAACCTGAGCAACTGGTACACACTGCGGTACGGGGCGGTTACTTTGCACTTTCTAATAATTTTGGAGCAGCTGTGCTCACAAAAATAGGCTACAAAATTGTCTCTCTGTCAAAGCCATTATGATCTAAACACTGTCTATCAATTAATCCATCTAATATTGGTCTTGTATTATATACCAGACAGTCAATCATAGCTTAATCATAACTTTTACATATGTTTCTTTTTATGACAGCTTTTTGATAATTGTAGTAGGCTAGGCAAAGGAAAATAAAACCAATATTTTTTTCAAAGAACATGCACTCATTCTAATATAAATTTTTACAAAACATGCTGTATTTTTCATAATCATCTATTGGCGGCGCTCGACATAGACCACCTTTTTTTCCAAACAAAGTTGCACAGAAAAAATGATTAAGTGAAAACTCTGAATACGCGTATCTTGCAGACACACCTCATTTTCATCAAATCTCCACCCCACGCACGTAATGACACATATATACTGGAGAGATGCTTAAAACAGCGGATAAGTCAAATGTCTGAATCACAAATAGCTTAAGCTATGCAGAATTTCTGGAGTAAGTCCCATTTGCATTGTAAAATTAAAATGTCCCTTACACTGGCCCTTAGTGCTTTTAGCAGTATGAGGTGGGTCTGTGCTTGTAAAAATGGCTAATCTGTCCAAACCTAGTGCCTCACAATTACATCGCCATTCTATATCAATATTATTTATTTTATTTAGAGAGAGAGAGAGAGAGAGAGAGAAAGAAAGAAAGAGAGAGAAAGAAAGACAGTTTAATATGAGAGAGTTTGTGTGTATGTGTTTGTGTGTGTGTTTTGTGTAAAAAGTACAAGCTCTGTGAAATGTCTGTGCATCAATAGAAAAAAAAGCTACCAACAGTAGCACTGTTAATTTGACACAGGCATAACATATGTTGATGCCATGAAAAATTCTCGTCCAGCTACTTTCAATGTGTCAAAATTGAAATGGTAATAAAGTTGGTTCAAAGCCCCATGTGACCAAACCAGAATGCTTTTGCGTGATGTGTGTTTCATATGAAGAGGCCTGGTTTGGTTCAGAAGGCTTGAGGCACGGCAAATACTACGCCATTTGCGCAAAAAGGACTGGAATCCATTAAATCCATTTTGAGATTTAACAGTAACTTCTTCTGAAATAGTGAATAGTGAACGCAGCAGTGGTCTCTCCAGCTGTTTAAAAAATTAACCAAGAATTGGTTGGAATGACACAAGTGTAGACATCAGGCTTTCAGGAGTGCAACTGTGCTCCACTGAACTGTGTCAGCAGCAGAGCGGCTTGGTTCACAATGCTGAGTTGTACACTTGTGTCAGAAGCAGACTCACCCTGCAGCTAAAACCAAACAGTCGAGGCTTGAGAAGGTGTGGTGTGGAAACAGGGTACAGGAGTTGAGGTTGGAGGCGGTGTGTGGGGGTGGGGGGGGGGGTGGAGCAGGGAACGAGGCCTGTTCCCCAGTGATCAGGCATTATTTACCTTAGTCCGGTACGGCTCCATCTCAGACATCCCTATGTGCTCGGGGAGGGCGTTTGTTTGTCTTGCTGTGATGTTCATCCCAGCCCATTGAAAATGCCCTGGCTCCATGCCTCCAGAGACAGACAGAATAACAATTGACGCAGGTCACGAATGAGCTATTAACAACCTCCCCCTCTCTCCTTCTCCTCCTCCTTTTCCCAAAGCCGAGAAAAATAAACCATCCCTACTTCATCACCTGAGCTGTTTCCCTCGCCAGTCTTTCCTCTTTACCTTCTGGTGATATGCAAAGTAAAATACAAAAATAAAAAATGTAATGCGTAATATCCTCACAGTGCTTTTGAACCATTGTATCAGTGTATTTACAGTGGAACGGCTGCAAAATCCCACGCCTCAGTTAATACATTGAGTCAGCCGTCGAAGCAGTGAGAGGAATGTCCTTGACCGCTCTGCGTCCGGACTTCCTGTTCCAAGAGCCCATTGATCAGCGTAGTCGATAGCCAATCGATGTCACTTCTTGTGAGCCCTGTGCGCGCCTGACCCCATGGCTTCCAGGTATCTTGAGCGCTTCGCTTGGAACTGATCTCCAAAAGGGGCTGAAAGTGTTTGGAGCAGATCGATCATGCTCAGTGTCTTTGATCCAAATAATGGTAAAAAAAGAGAAAAAACATTTAAAAAGTGTGAAGTTTTGCGAGGAGGCAAAGACACACATCTCGCTACCTGCTCCCACCTCCCCAAAGTATTGTTACACCTCTGCCGAGGAAATAAATTGGACACTATCACAGTACTTCCAGCTACAGAATAAAACACAAAAGCTCTTTCCAAATCTCACTTCTATTGATTTGTTTTTCTGAGCTCTAGTCTTTTTTAAATAGTGCTGTAAACTTTTTGTGAAGAGAAAAGTAAGGGGGTTGGGTTCCCATGTGAGACGCTGCTGTTATGCACCTGAATACCTTCGGATAAAAACTGCAGGGTGTAAAGCAACAAGTAAATGGATAGCGATGGAAAACAAGGCCTATGTCAGCCATGTTAGATGCTTCTGCTAGGGAAAAAAAGCGACTAGTACTGCTACTACTACTATTACCACCCCCACTACTACTACTACTACTACTATTAATAATAATAATAATCATAAGAAGAAGCATGTTTGTTGGAGGTAAGCCGTGATTAAAGACCTTCCACTACAGCACATGGGGGGTCGGATGGGGGGGGGGGGGGGGGGGGGGTTCTGACACCATGCTTTCTCTCTCATCAGTTTCCTCATGTCCTTGCAGTGGAATGCCATGGTTTTCAACACAGTGATCCAGATGTTCAGAGTCAGAGCATCTCCTCTTCCTGCGTAGGCAGGCGGGCTTACCACAAAGCAACCCGCCTCTCTCTCTCTCTCTTCCTCTCTTTCTCTCTCTCTCTCTCTCTCTCTTTCTCTCTCTCTCTCTTTTTCACACACACACACACACACATACACACACACACACACATGCACACACACACACACACTGGTGCCCTGAAATATGAAATATGTCTCTCTGCACCCATACTCCATTACCACAACAAACCACAGATGGTTGAACGGGCACAAATGTGTTTGTTTTTTCTTTTTTTTTTCTCTCAAGGAACTTGCTGTCTTTCAGCATTGTCCTTGACAATTTCAGCAATCCAGCTCACAGAAAATGGGGAAATTTGCTGTAAATTTTCAAAGTGAACAGATAAATCCTTCCATTCAACTCCCAAGAAATCACATTAACTCCATTTCCATGAACACAACTTCCATGTGTTATTCTTTAGTTCCACAGCATACTGTTATCAATTAAACCTTTTCAAGTTGCGTAGGCAATAAAATACTGTCAGTGTATTATATTCTGAGGGGAATTATACTTTACTAAGCTCATTATATGATTAGCCTTGAGGGTCACAGGTTACATTAAGTATGTCATTTGCTTCTGTAATTAGACCATAAATGAGTCCCATTTGCTTGCAAAAAAGTATATAAGTTACTTATATACATTAATGTCTTGTTGCATTGGCTTGAGGTGTAGTTATGTTTATTATTCACAGCCTTACTAATGTCAAGTCTAAATCTTCTTAGTCCCTCTGCCATCACTTTCAAGAATGCACATGGCTCACTAATAGAATTATTTGGGAATCCTTTTTAACATGCACTAGACACACTTTTATCATGAATTCATCATCATTTTATCTTCTGTTCATGCAGCTATTTTTAGTCTATGTAATGAATTTTAGTCCTCAGTTTTGCATATCTAGTTTGTAGTAAAACTCAGTTAAAAAATAAAATAAAATAAATAGATGAACGCTTGTAATCTTATAACTGCTTTATAAAATGATAACATTTGCTTTATAAATGCTCACATCTCCTGCAGCCTTCACACCCATAGTACATAGCATTGAAGTGGTCTCTCGCCTCTTTAAACAGAGGCTTCTGGAATAAGGGAATATCTTGGCTGCTCGAGGAGGTTGAGGTTTCTCTGTAAAAACTGCGTGCACGCTTACTGCAATCATCAGGCACACTTCAGAGTAAGCGTCCATCTTAATTCAGATAATTGACTTTGAGTCGGCGCAATAGCATGTTCACATGTTAGGTAGGGTGTCAGTAATGCATTACAGCTTTGGAATTTCCAGAACATTCTTGAGTTAGATTGGATGTAAATAATAGCACATTTCAGTGCGTGCTAAAGCGCTTTCTTAAGTGACTAATTTGGGAGATGGGAAAGTACGAGATGTTATTCTTACAGACGGCACCAAACTGGGGAGAAAAAAATGTGTGCAATAGCTTGAAAGCTGTAATCAAGATGAAATTCTCTTGGTCAAGCCAGGAATGTTTAAGTGCACTCGAGAAAGAGCCAAGTGTCACGCAGGGCTCATGCTGTGATTGTGAGAAAAAATTCAAATAACCAAATTCATATTAAAGCCTTTAAACGAATTAGTGTGAAATTTACAACAAGGGGATGTGACACACATCTAAAATGATGGCTGGAATTTGCAGTAAAAGCCAAATTAAGGAAGAAAAAATAACAGGGGGAAGAAAATGGTGCAGTATATATACGGTCCATATGGGAACTTTGTTCTCTCGTCTGGATCAGATTTGCGTAGTAAACATTATTAAAATATATATATTTTTAAATCCCTTGTGTTCAGCATCATGCTTTGCATTGATTCTGTCTTCATTGCGACTTCATAGATACGATATATTTAATTTTGTTGTTTTGCGTGATTCGAAAAAGCCTTCAGTCAGCACAGGTCAACATATTTAAAATGCCCAAACTTTCTCAGTGTAAACTTTTGAGACACAGGGGAACTGACTTACTTTACCTGAAAAAAAACAAAGAGAAGGGAAGGATTTTCTCTGCAAGCTTATCCACTTAGTCCTGGGAGTGACGAGGATTGTTCACTTGATCTAAAACTGCAGAGGAAAATATTGATGTTCGGTGTTAACACTGTGTCTAAGCAGATGATTTATCCGTTGATTCCGCTGTAATGGACGTAGCTCATGCAGTATTCCCGTAAGGTACTGGAACCAATATCCTTCTGCACAGAGGCCCCATTGCCCGGCCCCTACGCGATAGAGCTGACCCAGCAGTGCAGAGCGGGGTTGAGTCGAATTTGATCATTTGTATGCTGCCCGCTGTTCAATTTCAAAGTAACATCTCACAGAACCACTAGACTGTAACAAAATGGTCACAAAACTAGTCACTATGCCTGGGTTACTTCCAGCTGTACTGCTTTTCTTCTGTGTGTGTGTGTGTGTGTGTGTGTGTGTGTGTGTGTGTGTGTGTGTGTGCACGCGCGTGTGTGTGTGTGAGAGACCATGCATGCATGTGCATGTCTTCATCCCACGAGAAATCAAAGCTGAAGCACTGAGCTTTACAAAGACAAAGGGAAAGAAAAAGAATGAGCTCTCTTTAATTGACTGGCACGGCGCAGCTGAGGAACTCCTGATAAGAGAACTGCCGGCCCTTTCGCAAACAAATACCCAACAAAAGAGGGAATAACAAGCGACATTTTTTTTCTTTCTTTTTCTGTTCTTCAGAAACTCTGCCGTTTTATTAATCATTAATTACCAGCGTAGTCTCAGAAGTGAACACGTTTCCGCTGCCAGGAGAAGTTGCACGTGCTCGGTCTTCAGCACCGCCGCTCGCACTCCCAAACCCCACCCCACCCTCCACCCACCCCCCCACCGCGATGCTGATTTAGCAGACAGCATGCTGCCTCACTGCGCCGTTCCGAACAGCAGGTGAGCATCTGGGCCTGCTTTCCAAAGCCGTCCCACGAGACCGCTGGATCGCCCCTGCCGTACAATGACAGAGGTACGCTCGCACGCTTGTCTTGTCCGTCCCTCTGTTCAGAGACAGATGTGGCAGCGTCAAACTTCGCAAAGCACAGACCACACAGATGTCGCTCGTCCCAGTGTGTAGATACTCCTTTACACTTCATAAAATGTTTTTTTTTAAAGGAGTTACAATTTTGACTTTCATCTCTTGTTTCTTTTTTTTTGCTTTTTGTCCACTATTAATTTTCTTAAAATGGGACAAAGAAGAACTCAAAGCATTCTATTAATTCTAAAGTCTGGCACTCAGGACAGGAAGGATTAATTACCACGGCTGCTTCCTGAGGAGAACCTCTTGTGTCTTAAACAGACTAAAATCAATAGAGGACTGAACTCCCACCCATCCCACTTCCTGTACTGATTACCATCGGCCCATGCAGCTCGCAGTTACGAAAGAGCTTCCACGAAAACTCAAACCAAACACCAGCTTAACCCGTTAGCATGGGCCCACACAGCACACGGCTACAGAGGAACTACACTGACAACTACCAAGCAGCAGCTTAACTCTTTAACATCAGCTCATACAACACAGTGCTATAGAGCAGCTTCACCCGTTAACATCAGCTCATACAACACAGTGCTATAGAGCAGCTTAACCCGTTAACATCAGCTCATACAACACAGTGCTATAGAGCAGCTTCACCCGTTAACATCAGCTCATACAACACAGTGCTATAGAGCAGCTTCACCCGTTAACATCAGCTCATACAACACAGTGCTATAGAGCAGCTTCACCCGTTAACATCAGCTCATACAACACAGTGCTATAGAGCAGCTTCACCCGTTAACATCAGCTCATACAACACAGTGCTATAGAGCAGCTTCACCCGTTAACATCAGCTCATACAACACAGTGCTATAGAGCAGCTTAACCCGTTAACATCAGCTCATACAACACAGTGCTATAGAGCAGCTTCACCCGTTAACATCAGCTCATACAACACAGTGCTATAGAGCAGCTTAACCCGTTAACATCAGCTCATATAACACAGTGCTATAGAACAGCTTCACCCGTTAACATCAGCTCATACTACACAGTGCTATAGAGCAGCTTCACCAAAATCTCCCGCCTTAAAGGGTCATAATCAACTTGGGGGAAAATAAATGTGCCCAGTCGTAGAGGTTAGCTCAGAGTGCAACACCTGAATGGGGGAGACGTGTGAAACATGAGTGAATCTAACAGGAACATACGGGACCACAAGGATGTGACCCCAGAAACATGTTTCCAGTTTGGACTAGGGGGGGGGGGGGCTCTCAGCTGTTCCTCTTAACCTAACTAACAGCTGATCGATGGGTTGATCGACACCTGTTATATTATATAATCCCAGTGCACAGTTATATTATAGTGTATTGTTGCTGTTATTTTCTTAGCTAAAAGGCAGTTTTAAAAAAAAATCTGCACTGATTAAATGGATTAGTATGTTGCATTTTAGTATATTTATGGCACTGCTTTCTTGTATTGTTAATATTTGGCAGGCCAGAGAGGCAATTCAAGCCTAAAGGCCATTTTTAATATATCCTCCTGAGACCCAGCAGAAAAAACATAATTTAATTTTTTTGGCATAATACTAGTGTCTTGGATGACAAAAATATGTTGCAGTGAAAATATTTTCAAAAAATTTTTTTATTTTATTTTTATTGAGTGTCCCTTGTAGTGTATCCATCTCTTTTGAGCCTTTAAAACAACTGAACACTGAAAATTTTGGTCTTCACTGTGATAATGTATTCCTTAAGGTAACATATTATTTTACATGCTATATTGTTACATTATGTGTTAACATCTTATAAGTTGCCACAAAGCTGGTTTGTCAAAAATAGAATAAAAAGTTTTTTTGGAGGCACGCCAGGGTCATTTCCACTTTTACAATATCTCTCTGAAAATCTATAGAATAAGCGTAAAAACATTTTTTTTCAGAGATGGCAATGTTTTAAATGAATGTATTTAGAAAAGTGCATTTATGTACAGCATCGCTTCTGACCTACGGGCCGTTGGCCACGGGGGTACTGCAGGTGGACCGTCAAATCAATCTCAAAAAAGTAAAACTTTAAAACGATTATAACTTATTATAACGATAAAATTAAAGAGATATCAAACACATTACATTTACATTACAGGCATTTAGCAGATGCTCTTATCCAGAGCGACTTACACAATGTCTTATTACATCTTATTACATTTATTAATTCATACAGCTGTATATATACTGAAGCAATTCAGGTTAAGTGCCTTGCTCAAGGGTACAACGGGAGTGACCTACCAGGGAATCGAACCTGCAAAGTCCAGTTCCATTATACTACGCTGCCGTATTGTATCTTGTGCCCTACACAATTGTATCTTGTGCCCAGTATGATTAAATTGCATTTCTATGTGGAATGCTCATGACTCAGCTCTGCTATGCTATGGCACATTGATATGAGCCCAACAGAGGTGTACCTGAGCTCAAACAAATGGCCCAAACACGCTTTCTGACGTTGTTTAGCTTGCTTACTTGCTCATTCGAAAAACTGATAAGTGGCTGGCAAAGCCGTTCTGAGAAAGTCAGCAAGTGAGACCTGGAGATTAAATGAAACAGAATCTAATTTTGATGAGCTCTATTTATAAGATTTGTATGGTGGGTCGCAAAATGTAAGTTGTTCAAATGGACTGGGAGATGGAAAAGATTGGGAACGGCTAGCATTTCATGTGTAATGTGGATTTATTGCCTCAATTTGTACAAAACAATAACATTTAGAATCAGGAACATGATACCTGAAATTGAGAACTTGTGACGTCCTTTCACCTGAGAACTGTTAACTTGGGACTTACTTGACCCAATAATTAATAACGTTTTTAAAAATGCAGCAGTGCAATTATGACTGATAACTTACCTATGGTTGCTCTCATTTTTTAATTATGACTACTTGTGTTTTGTTTTTATTTGTATTAACAATGTAACAATGCTCCTTGCTGTGTCCCTAAGAAATAAATAGACAAAAACATCAAACTGTTAAAGCCAATCAATAAAAGGCTTCACTCTCCACAGAAAGCACAGTTGCTGGGTAGCACACGATAGCGCAGCCCAATTTTGAGCGATTTACAATGCCTTCTTATTCCATCACTTGTTTCCGAGAAAACCCAAGTCAATCGTCTGCTTTGAAGGTTCCACATACAGACCCCTGGGTGGAGTGCACAGGAATATCAAACACCAAGACTTGCAAAGCAGCGAGACATCTGTACGCAAAATCCACAGGTCTGCAAAGCTGTGAAACACTGCTGTTATTTTATTTCATTGTTTTTTTCCCCTGGCAACACATTTAACAGCTTTTTTTTCCAACCTTCCACATTTCCCACAAATTGCAGCTATAGCACAACAATCAGAACCTTTGGGGGGAAAAATGGTTAAAAAAAGCCTGGAAGGAAAAGTACAAATATACAGATCGTGCTGCAGGACGGATCTGCGAACGGCGGTGAAAACCACATCTGTGTTTCTGAGGCTGGCAGTGTCGGAGGGAACGTGCCACACTTTTCCTGCCTGAAAATAACTGACAGACACTCGAGTTATTAATGACTAGAAGGACTGAAACAGAAACTGAGCGTGCTCTCCTGCCTCTGTCCGTCCAGCTCTGTGACTTCACCGATGGTCTCGCGTCCCCATTGTGACATAAGAGGTCATGTGATGCACAGGGCTGTTGCACCAGCTGGTGTCGCGATTAATGCCCTGGTTCTCTCCTCTCCTGAACTATACGATTCTATGCTACATGTTGATGTAGTTAACACTGTTAAATATGAAAGCTTTCCTGTATTTTGAAGAGCACTATATCTGCAGATTACATTTTGAGCATTTCAAGATTTTTTTACTTCATATTTCAGACACATTGGCTAGGAGAGCTATGGACATCTGTATACAAAAAAGTAAATTGACAGAGCGCAGACGCATGGACAAAAACACAAACGTGGATATATTACAGTATCTACACATAAACACACACGCACACACCAACAAAACATCCTGTGCCTTCTCCATGGAATATAATCTGGGCGTGCCGCATATGTAGTTCTTGCCATCTTTGGAGTCGAGTAAATTTTCTTTTTTTACATACAACCTTATATTCATTGCAGTAGTGTAGCGGAAATGTGTTCTTTTGCACAATTTGTTGTAACTGTCGAAAAACTGAAATATTCACTGCACACTCAATGTGAATTATTATTTTTCTTACAGCGATGCTGTAGTATAATGCTCACAGGTCCCATAGTATCCATTACAGACCTGGGAATGTACCAAGACTAGCTGGGAATTTACTGTGTACATATAAAGGTAGCTCAGTATTTACTGGGTGTCTACTGAAGTTATTAAGGTTTAAATGCTAGGGGGTATAGAATTGGAGCTTTAACAGGCAACCAAAACACTTTTTAAATACAAATGGGCTTTTTGATTATACTTATATAGTATACGTTCCCTTCAGATCACCCAGGCTTGCCCTTAATGCTTGACAGCAAAAAAGCCATTCTGAATTGAACTAGTTAATTCAGTTTTTTGTTTTTTTTAAAACATTGCACGCACTGTGTGAGACTGGAGGTGTCTGTTTCCATGTCAGATCCCTACACTCAGAAGCTTTGTCACATGCTGCAAGAACACTATGGCAACTAACACAAATCAGTCCGGGTGAATCAAGCAATCAATCAAAGTGAAAAGATAAAAAAATGAAACCTCATCATATATTTACCTAAAATAAATCAGATTTGTGCATTTATTTGAATCATATGTTGTCTTCTGTATACTGTCTTGAATTAACACCACAGCTTGCGATATATGGTCAATCTGTTCACTTTGTTTGTCATAAACCACCTGCTGATTGATCACTGTTTTGATGGGAGGTGCATCAAATCTTGGGATTCTGCCCGCTATTGGCCAGATGGATATAGGAAAGGCGGGTTCTCGGTCTAGGCTATGTTCCAAACCTGTCCTCACCGTCTGCTCCCTCTCTGCTTCTGTGTGTAAAACTACCTCTTTAAAAAAAAATTATAAATAAAACTTCCTAAATCCCACACTTATGTCAGGACGTGTTTATTTTCTTTTTTTTTTGGACACGGAAAGTTGTTGGATAATGTATGGTTAACAGTTGGCAAGATCATGTAGCGGAGGCAAAGACCCTTGAGGTGTCAGGACTGATGTAGTGCTGGACACTCTGTGGCCTGTAAGTAAATTACAAGCCTAGATTGGCTGAATGTTCTGTTCTTATCATTATGTGTTGTTATGTTCTTATGCTCTCACCTCAAAGTTGCCCCCCTCTGGCAGATGTACAGCAAGATAATTTTGCAGCAAAAACTACGCCGGAGGTTCTGCGCTTTCCTGTCTTTATTTCCCTCTTCAAATATTTTCTTGTCTGCTCATGAAATGTCTTGGCCCGGGGTCCGGTTATCTGCTGTCTCATATAACAGGCTCTTTGACAGAGAGCAGATACGCTGGGTGGCGCCACTTTGAAACCTGCACGATAAAGGCGGTTAGCGGATCGCGCGTGAATTTGCTACTCGCCGCAGATTCCGCACGCTGTGAAAGAAAAGAGAAAACAAGACGCGACAAGCTCTTGACCTTTTGACGGAAACATGTCTGACACTCACTGAGAGACCTGTTCATTCCCACACCTTCCCAATGTCACGGAAATAGATGATTTTGAGCAGCTATGCATGACTGTGTGACCCATATACATTCAGTTAGTATGCTCAGGAGACACATATGGATAAACAAACACCATTTATATCTCATGGATCCTAAATAATAATAATAATAATAGTATGACAAAGAAGAAGAGGAAGATGTCAATGAATAAAACAATGAAAAGTTTAAGAGTTTAATATCATGAGCAAAAGGATGGTACATTCAGATTCTGTTTCATGAAGGCCAGTGTGTGGCATCTTTTAACTCATTTTAAATTCCTCATTGTACTTTTATCACTTAGTTTGGAACACCCAACTGATGGGAAATTTAACTTCCACCACATGGAAAAATAAACAATAAATGTCTAACATTCACAGCGTAAACCATTGTACCCCACATATAAAGGTGGTTACAATTACATGTAGTTTTGAATGACAAAATCAGAGATGGGTAAATAAGTCAGATTCCGGAATTTCCCAGCCTGGTCACACTTTAAACTAAGTCTCTCATATAAAGCATATAAACATCTCATATATATAGCATATATAAAGCCTACATAAACGTGATATAATGGTTTCAGAAATCATACACAAGCAAATGTCATGCTTCATGATGGGTGACATAACATATTCTTATACAACACGTTATGCCAAATGCATCACAGTTAGCCTAGCATCCTACATAAGCATGTCACCCTATGTAATATTTAGCCATTAGCTTGATGGCATTGTTGGCTATGTCACATTTGGCATAACATGTTGCATAATAAGGTGTTATGTCACCCTTTATAAAGCATAACATTTGCGTATGTATGATTTATGAAGCCATTATGTTAAATTTTTTGAAGGCTTTATAAATGCTATATAAAGCCTCTATATGAGAAACTTCATTTAAAGTGTGACCCACAGTCTGGTCCCTGCCCCTGATGGTTTTTCCACACAAGGGCTAGGAGAATGGGATCAAATAAACCTGCAAATGGTTCAGCTACTCCTATGGATTCTGGATTATGGTGACATGTACATTCATGTGGATACATTCATATATTGTCAATATCCAAGCATGGCTAGCTTAGTATGAGTGTATGTCCCCTATTCAGTGTGCTTCATTCAGGGCCTGTATTTTTCTGACAACTTAGAATGTATTTGGTGACTGAATAAATACATTTCAGATGGTATGTGTGTGTGTGTGTGTGAGTGTGTGTGTGTGTGTGTGTGTGTGTGTGTGTGTGTGTGTGTGTGTGTGTGTGTGTGTCTGAATTAGAACAGATGGGGGTATTATACATGCATATCTGGCTCAAAAGAAAAAATTCAATGAATTTTTCAGTGACATTTATGTCATTTGGGGTGAACAACATACCTCATATCCACGATGTAGCATGCATAAAATACCATCTATTTCTTCCCTCTCTTTTTTTCCCTACATTTGGCCTTTTGTCTTCAGAGAGCATCACATCCTTGAAAGTACAATTACCTTCTCTTATGCATGCCATGGTGACGAGGCATGCGGTTTCTCATTAGGGGAGCCTGAAATGGATTCGCTGGACCAAATCAAGGCAAGGAGGTGTTCATTAGCAGGGGTTCCGTGTTGCCATTATTGCATTAGCTAAACTGACCATTAAATGAGCTTGCGGTTCTTCCATCTGGCCACGCTAATTGCGGAAGAGAAAGGGGACCGTCCCAAGTCTGCGCGTCGCCTCAGATGGACAAGCAGACAGAAGGCCACCTTGAGCTCGGCTGCGTTTAAAGCGGCCTGCCACGCTTATCACGGTGCGTGAAGAACGAGAGCGCCCGCTTCCACGCCACGCATGGGCGAGGAAAAACAAAAACAAGGCGGTTGATTTTCAAACTTTCGCTCCCTCTTCCCATCTGCACCTGCAGCTGTGCCCCTCTCCCCATCTGTATCGGTACCAACCGCATCACAAACATCGTGCATCTGTGCGTTTTACCCCCCCCGCCCATTGTTTTGGTCACTGAAATAAACACATTCTAAATATATGGATTAGAGTCATGGATTTATTCTGAACAATCCTACACACTAACCAGTGAGGAGACGCATCACACCATCAAGGGTGAGCTGAGCCTAGATTCATCACCAGGTCAGGGCTGGTCTCGAGCTGAGCCTAGCTACATCACCAGGTCAGGGCTGGTCTCGAGCTGAGCCTAGCTACATCACCAGGTCAGGGCTGGTCTCGAGCTGAGCCTAGCTACATCACCAGGTCAGGGCTGGTCTCGAGCTGAGCCTAGCTTCATCACCAGGTCAGGGCTGGTCTCGAGCTGAGCCTAGCTTCATCACCAGGTCAGGGCTGGTCTCGAGCTGAGCCTAGCTACATCACCAGGTCAGGGCTGGTCTCGAGCTGAGCCTAGCTTCATCACCAGGTCAGGGCTGGTCTCGAGCTGAGCCTAGCTACATCACCAGGTCAGGGCTGGTCTCGAGCTGAGTCTAGCTACATAACTACGTCAGTTCTGTTCTATGCTTCCCATTTATGTACTGCAGAAACCTTTTTCCATGCACAAGTTTTTCACAAATTTCTCTATGTTTTTAGCATTTATGTGATGTCTGTTTTGCATCAAAGTGGTTTTGCTTTCAAAGGGGTTCTCGACGGTGATTTTCATCAGCTAGACAGTCTTTGACAGTGGAAAAGGTATTTGAGATTTGTTTGAAACTGAGTCAAGGAATGAATCTGGGTTCTCTGTGTTACATGCACTTTTCTAGATAGGCGTTTTCATTAAAGGAAGAGAGACATTTTGTGACATAAATTGGATTTTGTGAAATGGCCAAATGTTCCCAGAATACTAGGTTGTATCCGTGATGCACACGACTACATGGACTGCCCATGAGTTCCTCCCACATATCAAACTAAAGCAATCACCAAGTCCCACTGTTCATCACCAGTCACTTAAATCAGACCATCATATCTGAGAGGAAGTTAATCATGTCACCCTACATTAGTGGGTGTCAGAAACATGATTAGTGGTTGAACTAAATATTAAAATTGAATAACATATAAATGACAAGATTTAAATAATCGCTTTAGTTTTTTTAAAATGAGCTTCTACATGTCAGTTTTAAATGCTTTTATTCTCGTCGGTAGTCAACCATCAACTTGCAGCAACGGTGAATTTAAGTTGTCCGCCTTTCATGTTAAAAGAATGTTGCAGTCGACTCCCAGCGCCTGCGTATTCTCCAGACTATTTTGACGTTAAGCACTTAACCAGAGAGCGTTCACATAACAGGATCAAGTGCAGTCAATGGGATTAAAACAGGACCGGCAGCATCCTAGGCAGTAAAATGGATGTGCAGTTATGGGAATATGACTAGCCCGCATTTTATTTTAATGAAATGGAAATTAATGACGTTGTGGCCCGGAATATTGGCTAGTTTAAAACTTCCCCTGTAGAGTTTATTAACAGAGCCCTGTATCATATTCTGATAAATGAGTTTTAATAACTGCAGTCTGGGTGGAAGGACCGTACCCCCACCTCCCACACTTCTTCTGGTTTCCGACTTTCACTGAAGGCTGGATTCAAGCCACATGAAAATAATACTCATGGAAGGGACTCTTCAACATTGCATTATTTACAATTTAGATTCTCAGGTGTTGCAATGTAACTGACTCTACTGTCTCGAAAGTAAAAGGGATATCAATTTATTGTACACAAATACAAGAAACAAAGTTATATTCTTCATGTATGCTGTGATTGTGGTGCTGCAGGAGATAAAGAAATTAAGTGTTTATTTTTAAAGGTGGTTTCTCGGATAGTGCTCAGCCTGAAGTGTTATTAGATGTCCATGTTGTCCTCTATCCAACAATCAATTACACCCTTCTGGTCTGTCCAAGTACCAATCAGCTCAAGGGTAACAACAACTTCAACCTGTTAAAAACCAAAACTAAATTTCCCTGCGCTATTGCCTTGAGATATTTTTCTCCAGATCTCTCTGTTGTGGATACTGCATGGGTTGAAGAATCAAAAGGTTTCTCGGTGAGGTGTGATTTCTCTCAAGAGAAGGATGGGTCTCTCTCGCTCAAATCTCTGTGTTGTAGGATAAAGTAGTATGGAAACTCTGTGTGCAGGTGTGTGTGTGTATGTGTTTGTGTGTGTGAGACCTTGCACTTATCAAACAAATGCTGGTGTAACTTTTTTCCACTCAAACTGAATATTTTTTCATAATGTTGAGACTTACATCTTGAAACTGAACTGAGTGTTCAAAGTGACGGATTATAAGATCTGAATGAATGTATTCAGACTGGCAGTGTATGTCACAGTCGATGTATTCCTCCTCCCCATCTCCTCTGTGTCCTTCCTACTTCCTGTCTCCTCAGAATATTGATGTTTGTGTAGACCGGCCGCTTGCAAGCGCAGGACACCACGCCCGGCAGCCGTCACGTTCATCATTGCCGCGCACAGCCTGCGGTGTCCCGAGCCCGCCCGCAGTCCCGAGGTCACCTTATGTTCTTCCTGTCTCCTCTTCTGTCGACCGTTCCTAAATCCGGACCCTCGCGGGCGCGGTCCATAGCTAGTCTAGCGGCCATCGATTGTTTACCGAACCAGACGCGTAGCATACTGCGCCGCCTCGCAACACTCACTAACAGACGGAGATAAGTCTGAGAAAAAGAAGAAAAAAATAATCCACACGGCATTCTCGTAATATTGATCCAATTCCTTTTTTTTGTTTCAGTCACACCAAAATAGATCCGACGGGCAGATTGCTGCAGACGCCTCGCTAGGACCGAGGTCGTCCTGGCTCGCGAGCGCCGTTCCTCCGACCAACTGTGCTCCCGTCAAGCAGATGAATAATTGACTTGCAGAGTGGACCTCGCGCCGCACGGCTCTGTCAACACCAGCTATTTCTAGAGCGGGGCTGGCGCTTTTCTGGCTCGAGAGTAGCGTTTTCTCACCATCGCTGCGACGTCGCAGACAAGCTGTGATAACATTAAGTGCTAGCGGGCCCGTTTCTCCAGGGGGCGGTGCCTGAGTGGTGTGATGTTGTTTTGACTTTCTTCAGAACGGATTCAAGATCAGCTCTAGGGACAGAGATAGAATGACTTAAATGGCACCTAAAAGATAATGGGTACCAGCACGGAGGGAGAGTGAAAAAAAATAAGATAAAAACTAGGGACGAGAAAAAGCTTGACGCAGCAATGTAGCTTCTTAATTAAAGGTTTTATCGCGCAAACCTGCAAGGACAGCGAAACGGAATTAACGAGGCTGTGAGATCATCAAGAAAGCGAATCAACAGTGGCGCCAACACGTTTTTTTTTTATTCTTCCCTCAAACATGTCAGTAGCGATGCCGTAAATCAGATTTTTTTACACATGAAATATCATTTCCTCAAAATGGTTCCCCGTAACGAGAGGCTGAGGAGAGGCTCCTCTTGGTTAATTAGTTCGATGGAAACACTGGTGGCGGAGACTTGTCAGCAGATTGCGCATCACTTATCGTCCCCCGAAAGATGATAAGTTCCCCCGCCTAAAAAACGTTCAGAGGACTGTGGGAGAATTAATTCTGCACCGTCCTCAACTTAATGATGCAGCCAGATTTGGCGTGGGGCTCTTTTTCAGCGCTATTTGCCAGCGCGAACCTGGCAGCCCTTTTGGTGCCTGCAGAGCTGGGCACTCACTCTGAGTTTCGACCACAGGAGCAGAGACTCTCCTGAGGCATGATTGGACTTCTCATGCTTGCCATAGCGGACTGTAGCATGGCTTAGCACTGTTGTAATGGAAGCAGCTATTGTGCTGATATTTTAATTATTATTTCGAAACAAATAGTAAACAACACAACATTGAACCTTTAGTTATCCACCTTATTTCAGTACATAGTAATGTAGTGTATTTGTAAAACGCCGTAAAACAAAATGTTTAGATGGAGTAGAGGCAGACAGTGGTTGCCTCCTAGAACAAACTCGGGGGTTTCTCAGGCAATAAACCCCAGGGTATATTGTCTGTTGGCCACAGAACTAAAAATATTTTGACTTCACAGTGATGGAGCGTGGAGCCCAACACTGTAGGTGTCTGCCTCTATCAAAAGACCAAAGCGCAAACATGTGAAACACACAAAGAATGCTTACTCTCTGACTCACTGTTTCCACAGGGTATTTACTGTGGTGTTGTACTGGGTGCGTGTGCTTGTGCGTGCGTGTGTTTGTGTGAGTTTTGTTTTTTTATTCTCTCTGTCTCTCTCTCTCAAACACGAAATGGCCGGAGGCATTGCATGGTGTTTGTCCCAGTGGAGCTTCTGGGTAATTGGGAATTTCCCCTCGGGAATTCAAACACTGATACACATCTCCAGAGCTGGTCCTTCCTAGGTGACTTTCATAAAGGTGTGTGTGTGTGTTTATGTTAGGGGAAGTGGGGGGTGAAGGGGGATGGATCCCAGGACAGTGGTATTTCCATCCTTACATCGATGTGCTGAAGCAAGTTGTCAGCAGGATATGAAGATCGAGGTCTCCTACCCTAATTACTAGTTACTCTGGAAGTGTGTGTGAGGGTCAGGAGAGGGGAGGAAGCTGGGGGTTTGAAGGTGAGATATGAAAAGGAAGAGGTTGTATTTGTCTCCTGGAGGACTCCGTCGACAGCCGACACTGGACTGTGGTGGAGCTTCGATCGGAGCCTGTCGCCAGTGTCCATGTAGCTTGATGACAGACGTAACTTCCTGATTCCTGACAGCCGATATAGGATCAATCTGCACTGGCTAAGAGATTCAGAAATGGGGGGCTGTACCTATGAGGATCAGAACATAGGCCTGAATCACAATTCCCTCACAGTGACATAAAATAATGACACCGAGAGATGGAGGAGGTGAAATGTTATCTCAAAGTGTTTTTGGAGGGGTGTGATTAGATGATCTCACAATGTTTAAGGGCAGAGAGGGAGGTGTAATGGTATCACCTCACTGCATTTTAAAGAGAGTGAAAATTATTTTAATGGTACTATCTAGTTTTTAAGGGAGAGAGAGATGGAGGCGGTGTAATGGTATGACCTCACAATATTTTAAAGAGAGGAAATGTTTTGTAAGGGTAATTCACATTGTTTAAGCAGGAGAGAGCTTGGGGGGGGGGGTTGTTCAGTTTGGGCAGTATCTATAGTACAAAGCAGAACAGTTAGTCAGTGGAATACTGGGCTATGTGGGTAAATTAGTTCAGCAAGTGAATGAGTTGGGCCAAGAAAGCCTGAGGTGGTCGCACCTTTCTTTCCTCCACCTAGTTTAAACCACCGCTCAAGCAGCATGTTTTTCATTTCAGTAACACAGCACAAAGAGGGTATGTTTCTCATTTTTTCCCTCTACCTCTTTCCTACTGTATGCACACCCCCCCCCCCCCCCCCTTTTCTCCCTCCCCCTCCATCAACCCCCCACCACCCATACTCCTGCCCGTGCTTATCTGGAACCAGGATGACGTTCAGACCGTTACAAAAATAAACTCCGCCAGTGCATGCCGAAATTCCGCCGGCACAGGACTCTATTCCAGAAGGTTTCGTTAGGAGTTACTGGGACACGGCGTGTGTTTCAAATTTCCGCGTTTATTTATTTATGATTTTCCCCCAAAAAAAGGAGGTTCAGACACACTTCTCAGCTTTGTGCAATCAACTATGCGGTTTATACGGGTTTACGTCTGCCCTGTGTTTTAGGGGCCCATCATTAAGGCAGTCTTTTTACATCTACTCTGCCCACACATCCCCCCCCACCCCCACCCCAAACCCTGCCTCCTCCCACCCATAAGGAGGAGAGGATAATTTCTCACTCCACTGTACCTCTGGGGTAGGTGTCACCTTCCCACCCCACGTTCCCCTGCATCTGCAATTTTAAGTTCAACAAATCAAGAGTTGCAGGAACCGTAAAAATGTAAGTATTGAATCACAGGTTGACAGTAACTTACGACTTCTCCCGTCTTTAACCTGCGCACATATGGGGAAAGAGTGCACACCCCCACACTAGCACAAACATCCCACTCAAACCTTACACTGCATCACCTATATATGTACAGACGGGTGACAAATTAAAAGAAAAACCTCTACAGTGATGGGGTCTGGTGGCTCTGTTATGCTGTGGGGGGCATTTTCCAGGCATGGTTTGGGTCCACTTGTCCCCTTAGAGAAAAGAGTCACTGTAAATCAATACAAAGTTATTCTGAGTGATCAGCTTTATCCAATGATGAAACATTTCTATCCTGATGGGAGTGGTCTCTTCCAAGATGACAATGCCCCCATCCACAGGGCACGGGGGGTCACTGAATGGTTTGATGAGTATGAAAATTATGTGAATCATATGCTATGGCCTTCGCAGTCACCAGATCTTAACCCAGTTGAACACCTATGGGTGATTTTGGACTGACCTGTTAGACAGTGCTCGCCACCACCATCATCAAAACACCAAACGAGGGAATATATTTGAGAAGAATGGTGTTCCATCCCTCCAGTAGAGTTCCAGAGACTAAAATCTACGCTAGACTAGAGGTAGAATCTATGCCAAGGCACATCGAAGCTGTTTCAGGCAGCTTGTGGTGGCCCAACACCTTACTAAGACACTTTATGTTGGTTGGATATATACGTATAATAAAAAAGTACATCTACACTCTATAAATCTAATGTAATCTGTGCCCTGTACATGAGGCTTTTTAGACCTATGTGAACTCTTAAGGCTAAGGAAGGACCTGACTTCGCAGTAAGGAACTTATGGCCTACTTGAGTCAAAAGCAGCACTGCAATCTGTCTTGAGCTTCTCATTACTTGTTCAGAATCAATACGCTGTATTATGAAATGACTTTCTCATTACTTTCACCCAGTCGATATGCTGTATCATAATCTGACATTCTCGGTACCTGCACAAAGTCAATGTGCTGTACTGCAATTTAACCGTCTACACGCTTGCATTATGTCAAGCCTACATTCTTCTGGGAAATAAAAAAATTATACGAATGCTGTAACCATTGGACGTATTTGATATTGTGTGCGGGGGAGGTCTGAAGATGAATATTTTTGAGGATAGGAATCAGTGAACACTGATCCCACAGCGAGTAGCGTTCTTGTGACAGAGGATATCACAGTAAAGGGTGTGTTCTTCACTTCAATGCTGTTATTATAGGGTCTGACCTTCTCCCCACAATAACATGCCCAACACATGAACACTCTCACCTCTTACCTCCATCCTGCTACTCTCCAGGGAGAGAGAAAGAGAGAGGGAGGTAGAAAATATCAAGGTGACTCACATTCCCTAATATGATAGGGACATTCTGTTAACATGATGTGATGATAAAACAATACAAAAAAAACTATAGGGGATGAACAGTTTGACCCCAGTGAGAAAAGCAACCAGGACAGACCAGAAAGATGGAACTCAATCTTCTAAATCCAGCTTGTAGCTGGTAGCATGCCATTTTAAGTTCATTATGAGCTCATTAAGTACTGTTCATTATTGCAGAGAAAGGCGCTGGAATCAAGATAATCCACTCCTTTAATTATACAATTCTAAGTGTATCTGGAGACTTTTGTTAAGATGTGAGGCTTCTGTTGTTCTACTGTTAGATTTGAAGTAAGTGGCTAAAACAGAAATGTGGAAGGACAGTTGAAATCCCCATACTGCAAAATGGTATTTAAACTGTTAAATAGCAGAAAAACAGCAGTCATATTAAACTAGTCTTAGGCTGAACTAGACTTATATCAACCAGTGATACCACACTAACAATCCCACAGGGTCCCTGACACTTTATCCCATTGCTCTAACATTGCGATAACGTTTCAACATTGTCAGGAGCAGCTCTGCACTGTTTCCTCTGGTGTCTGTCTGGCTCTTGCTGTGAGTTGAATTGAGGCGCCAACCTTTGTGGAGAGATGCTGACGCTTCCCAAAGTGGGGGGTCAAAGACACAAACTGAGGGATACCAGCTCCCCGCCAATCATCCCCTCCCCTCCCGAAACCCCTCGCCTGTTCTGTGTCACACAGATGGGGGGTTAACCGGAAAACAAGTCCAAAAGTGACATCATAATTAGTGTGTGCAGGTGTGAGGCAGCTTTCGGCTGCCGCATTCCCGCGCCTCGCACACAAATCATTTATCCTTTCTGCTCTTTTACAGCTTCAAACAGCAGTGCAGACATCTGATATCTCTCCGTTTTTTTCTATTTCCCGTGACTCGGACTTCTAAGCACAGAATCGATGAGAACCCTCATCCCGCTGACTCCGAGGTTAAGTTATACAAATTGTCTGATAAAATATGCAGCAGGCTAGCCGTGTAATATTTACATTTTTACTGCTTTACTGCAAAGGGACAAAATGTTTTTCATTTTAAGATCTCAGGACAAGACTCCCATTTGCGAATGGTTTAAATCAACCTGAAAGGAATTGCACGTCAAAGCTGTAAAATACATTTAATATCCTGAAACAGATCTGCTGGATAAGAACTCTCTTTTATTTGAGCTTAGTGAACCGATGACTGCATCCAGCAGGGTAGCAGGAGCCAGTCTACAGTATAACATTCTATAACACACACACACACACGCTCACACACATCTATACACACACTATATAACCACATTCATACTGACATACTGACTCAAACTGACACATACTAGCACTAATACACACATGTACTCACACAGAACACATTAATTGTTACTACTCTTTGGAACATTACAATAAATATAGTGATATACAATTTGTAAAACCTTGAGAAAGTCAATGGGTATCCATATGTCAGCAATGGTTACTGATTATTTCTAAAGTAGCTCTCATTTACATCATAGAAGGTCACAAGTTCCAACTCAGATCTTACTCCACATTTACACGAAAGAAGATCTGAATATAATGCAAACTCACCCTGAATCTTACTCCACTATTACACCCTAAAAGGCCTCAAGGCTCACCATGAATCTTACTCCACATTTACACCAGAAAAGGCCTCAAGGCTCACCCTGAATCTTACTCCACATTTACACCAGAAAAGGCCTCAAGGTTCACCATGAATCATACTCCACATTTACACCAGAAAAGGCCGGAAGGTTCACCATGAATCATACTCCACATTTACACCAGAAAAGGCCTCAAGGCTCACCCTGATTCTTACTCCACATTTACACCAGAAAAGGCCTCAAGGCTCACCCTGAATCTTCTGCTGTTCAGATCAAGAGACACAGAGACGTGGTCCTGATGAAAAATATAAATATAGAGCATTTTTATGAGAGCTTTTGCACTCCCACAGAAATAAGCTGTGATGGCAGAGATGGTTTTCCATCTGATCAGTACCTACTTTAAACCACACCTACCTACAATCCAAAGGTCTTTGCACACTATGTGAAATCTCGAGTTTGCCTCTTAATGTCATGTGTCCTTCCATTACTTCCGAGCTCCTGAAACTTCTTACAGTCATTGTATGATTAATGGATATATATCTCTCACACAAGTGCCTTCTCTTTCCATCTGACACGGCTTTACACCTTTTTTCTCTCCCTCTCTTCTATCATCACCTTCAGTAATAGCTGGGAATAGATGTCTGTGAGATGCACTACCATCTGCTTCCAAGGTGCCATTTCAAACCTGAGCAACACTTTAGAAATGCACAATATTGATTTAAAATCTAGGCAGAGAGAAAATATTCTCACTATATGGCCCTTTCTGTGTTTCTGTTTCCCTGCTCTTTGCCCACATGCAACCATTCCACAGTTGCAAGCTCCCCAGCACACTCTCTCCACACACACACACACACACACACACACACACACACATACACACAAAGGCCCACATGCACAGACACAACCACCAATACACACATAAACCTGCACACAAACACAAAATGAAATTGGTCAAAACAAAATTTCATTTTGAAAGTACAGTCCATTATTATTTGTGTGGTATGTTTTTTTGTTGTTGTAAGTTTGGTATGTTTTCCTTACTTTATCTTAACCCCTTTCATCCCTACGCACTGCCTTTTTCTAAGAGAAGACACCTGGTCTGAAACAGGGTGTTCAGACTGACCAAGTACATGTATGTGGAACAGTCACTTCAGCTTGTAGGTGTTGGATGAAAGTGTCAAACTTCCACTGGCGTGGTGCAGTTATTTAACACTTTATTTTTGGTATTTTAGCTTTAGCTTGGTCAGATAATGTTTTTGTGTGGCGTTTTTGGCCACCACATTTTACTCATCATCTTGAGAAATCAACCACATATTCACTCTTAGACTTGATTTAGCAGTGACCAGAGTGATATGTTGTTTTAGGCTTTTTGTCTTTTTTGAGCATGGCAGAGATATTTTCTCTTCTTTTTAGACAAGCTAACTAGGCCTAATTAGTTAACAAAAGCAAGTAACAGCCTTTGCCGCTATATGATTTGAACGTTATACCCACCCATATACGACTCCAATCTCAGATCTCGCCATGTTCAGTCAAACAAAATAGCCAATTTTTAAAAAATGTTTTATCAATCTAGAGGACCTCCATAAACCACCCCTACCCCCATCACACACACACACACACACACACACACACACTGCAGCGCCACGCTAGTGGTCAAACTTTAATCAGATGTCGATCCTCAGGCTATTCATTATACCAGTTCTTGAGATTAAAAAGTTTGGGAACAACATAATGATATAAACGACAACTTAATGATATAAATTTGCTTTGGGTATTAACGTATAGTTGGATGGGACCAGTCTGTCATTTTTCCAAGAAGGCAATGTTATTTTGGTTTTGTGGTTGTCTTGTGTTTAGTGTTGTCCTGTTGGTTACCCACAGTTTTTAAACTGAAGGAGATTGAAATAATTCAGTTATGCAGCACAGATTACATTTAGCTGTGATGAAAATTATGAAGAGGCTTTGGATAGCCTACTTATAGTTTGCCTGCATCATAATATGAAGTGTGAAATGACGGTATACTATTTTACTGTATTGTACGGTACAGGAGCATTTGCACTGGTTAATGTTTTGAAATATCATTTTTACTACGCACTACAAGAATATGTGTCACACCATACCAAACTGCCACCCTTGGCAACCAGGCACAAATAAACACTGTGCATGTACAGCCACATGAATATATGCACACACATACACAAACAAACTCACACACAAAACACATTCATGCACATGCTCACACAAACAGGCGTTTCTGTGCTTCCTCATTCAAACCACAAACCAAACCATCGAGATTCACTCTTAAGGCTCAGTAAATACTTCCACCAAAGCCATACAGCTAACCGAACATGCTTTAATGAAAACAACAACAGGTGTTGGTGGTGTGTAACCAATACCACTGAGGCTCAATGAGGCAGAGATGGATTTTTAACTGTACAGTGCTATCAGTAGCTTCCCAGTAGGGCATACTTTTTAAAGACTGTAACAGTTACATTCTTCGTGGTATTGAACCGTTTATCAATATAAATGCATCTAGATGTGAATCCAATTTCCCCTTAATCTAATGGATAATTGCCGCCCACGCAGAAGCAAAAGCCGCCATCCTAGGGTGCAGGGTATTAGGTTCCAATTAGTCCTTTAACCACGGTTCTGAGACGGCCTCGAACATGGACATACCGTATCGTACTTCAGAGAAACAGGGAGGGAAAAGAAAAGAGCAAAAGAAAAAGGGAGGGAATAGGGGTGATGGATGAGGCAATGAGAGGTTTCGTGTGAGGTGTCTGTTCTCACCTCTCACACCATTAGCCATCATGCTGATCCTCCTGTAAGGCTTTAGTTCCAGTTTAATTCCAAACACCTGTTGGCCATAGCTGTAGTATGAGGAGTTTTTGGTAGGTGGGAAGGAAGGAAGCAGACATTGGGAAAGGGGTAAAGGTATGGCTTCCTTCCATAAGGGCAGTAAAAGAGGTGTATTATCCTAAAATTTATATTAGGGGGTAGTCAGCTCAATTGTCAACAAGGTGCTGAACTCTGACCTCTGACCTTTATCACCCCCATGGCCTTGATGCCCAGCATGATGCCGTGTGAAATCAATCCTTTACACTGTGAGCTCTTCTGATCAGTATATGTAGAGTGCCCTCCACAATTATTGGCACCCCTGGTAAAGATCACTAAAAATGGTAATACAGAATTCACCGTTTGGTGAATTAGCTTAATATCACACTGAAAAAATCCAACCTTTAATTGAAGTAAATTTATTCTGAGAAAATCGCTCATCAAGAAATAATTATTTTTAACAAAGCCACAATTATTGGCACCCCTGTATTTAATACTTTAGTACTACCTCCCTTTGCCAATAAAACAGCACTGAGTCTTCTCCCGTAACTTCTAATAAGGTTGGAGAATACAGACCAAGGAATCTATTCCTCTTTACAGAATCTCTCCAGATCATCCAGAGTCCTAGGTCCTCTCTTGTGCACTCTCCTCTTCAGCTCAACCCACAGGTTTTCAATGGGGTTTAGGTCAGGTGACTGAGATGGCCATGGCAGAAGCTTGATTTTGTGTTCAGTTAACCATTTTTGTGTTGATTTGGACGTATCTTTTGGATCATTGTCCTGCTGGAAGAACTAACGACGACCCAGTTTTAGATTTCTGGCAGAGGCAGCCAGATTCAGATTTAAAATATCCTGTTATTTCATGGAGTTCATGATGCCATGTACCCTAACAAGGTTCCCAGGGCCTTTGGAGGAAAAACAGCCCCACAACAGAACCTCCACCATACTTAACAGTGATGATCAGGTTATTTTCGGTATAGCCATCCATCCTTTTACGCCAAACCCACCTTGAGTGTTAGTTGCCGAAAAGCTCAACTTTCTTTTCTTCTGACCATAGAACACGGTTCCAGTCAAAGTTCCAGTAGCATTTAGCAAACTCCAGGCACTTACATTTGTGGTGAAATGACAGGAAAGGCTTTTTTCTGGCATGCCTTCCAAATAATTTGTTGGCATGGAGCGAGCCCACCATATGTCACTGGTTAAACTGGAGTGTAGCTATCTCCACACTGTCAATACCAGTAATTTGCAATTACAATATAAAAATAAAATAAAAAAGTAGTAAATAAATGTGCATCTGAAGAGGTTCAACGTTGATGTTATTAAATGAATATAATCACATGTATTGTATTCACATAATACTCAATACCATCAGATAGCCAGTTATCATCAATTATGTTATTAGGTGAGTAATAAAATCATTTGTATTTGCATTGCAGAATTGTGCACATTTTATGGACGCTATTTAAAATTGTGTATGCCTGTAGGCTGCTCTTAGTTCTCCGCATTCACACTCAGAGTATATATCTATGGCATAGATCTGAAATGCACAGATTTTGAAATTTAAACCATCTTGAAGCGTAGTGTGGCATTTGTCCCGGTGGAGAAATGGATTTGTCTCGGGTACATCTATTGGTGATGAGAGCACACGCACCTGGCTTGTGCTAACTAATCAGCCCAGGTGCTTAAAGGTGTGCTCCGCTCCACGGTACGGGGCCGAGACTGGGAGCACAGGCCAAGAGATGGTGAGTCAGTGGTTGAAGTCTGTCTGGTTGTCAGAGCAGTAAGACAAATCGAAAGTAATCTTCGCTGAAAAGCGGAGGAGCCGGCAGCTAAAAGTTGGCCAGCTGAGACTAGTGGCGAGTTGAAAAGCTGCCGCTGGGTTTTGTTTTGTTTTGTTGTTTTAGTTTGTTACTGGTATTTAACCTTTTTTGCCCGGAACCTGCGAGGCGCTTGTTTATTTGTTTCTATGTCGGTGTGGGTGCACTTCCTCTCTCTCCATGTGAAGACAAAATTTGGTGTGAAAACCTGAAACTGCCTCATCCCCCTCCCAGGGGTGTCACACAGCAGGCTTTGGTAAAGACAGCCTTTATTGCAGGTTGTGCTGAAAGCTAACGTGGCAGTTAACAGTGGCGTATAATTTTTTAGTTAAGTGTACTTGGTAATTAAATCAGATTTTTCTAAATTAAATTTATTGTTTATTCTCCCTAACATTATGTGAACAAAGAAGCCATGTGTTTACCTGCTAATGGATTATTCAGATCATTGGCACACTTGTTCATCAAGGGAAATGTATGAAAACAGGTTGAGACCAATGATCACTTTTAAGGGAAGTTTGATACCGGTAATATTGGTATCAACGGTGTTTTAGAGGGTAGTAACACCGGTGGCAATATAATAACACAGTGACAAGCTTAGCACAGACGCTCAATGGGTGTGCGACTATAGGCCTTTGACTGCAGCCTACAGGTTTACAATGGGGAAATAATTCCACATTATTTACAGCTCTTCACTATGGACAGTGTTCACAGTATCTTTGAACTCACTTTGACAAATACTGTTGCAAGCACCAACAGTAAATATTATCAATAATATGACTACAACAATTGGCACAGCAGTGGCCCAAAATAATGGCATGACAGGGCCAATTAATATAACCAGAACAGAACAATTGGCACAGCAGCCTTATAACAAAATGAACACAATTGGCATGGCAGCCCATTAAAATAACCAGAAAAATTAGCACGGCAGGCAGCTACTGGATATAACACAACCAGCCCAATATTGGCATGGCGGCCCATTAATATAGTGTGCGCACCAAAGTTTAGGTAGCAAATAAGAATGGCAAACACTTTTGTAATTTACATAGTTACTGTAAGCACAGATCGCTTAGCATCATCGATGACAGGGCTGCCATCGGGGCTGATTCAGAAAACTTTTAAATTGAATCATATACTGGGACTTTCGTCATTTATCGAGGTATTTTTATGGGTTAGTGCTTTTCGCTTGTGCTAGCTACATCATACTAGCCTCATACGGCGATCAAGAAAGTTTGAGTTTGAGCACCACTGTAGCGAAGTAAAAAAGTCAACAACTTTGTTTTTTGTGAGAAAAATATATTGTCAATCTCATGAGCATGCAATGCTGTCTACATTCCAAAGCTCCATTTTGCCCTCCCTCTCTTCCTGTGGCAGCGGGAACGGGGGAAAAAATCAAATTTCTTAAGTTTGGAAACCTCTTGTTCATTAGCATGCTGTTTCTTTCACTTCTGAGTGCCACTTTTATGTTTATAAGGCATTTTTAACTGCACACATCCAGATTGACCTTTCGATTTTGGCATTTCTCCATAACAACATTGCACATATTTTACCCGATTTTCATTTGCAGCTTTGATTCACTTTTCATAAATGTGCGTGTTGCAACTGTATGCTCAATAACTGCTCACAAATTTCAGATTAAATTTTTTATTTAACAACTATTATTGAGTCGTTTACTCATTTGTAATTCAACATGACCGTGACTTATGCTTGAAATAATATGGTATATATATATAGTAGAGTGCTCGATAGTTTACCACGGTTGATACTCGTTGGCATTTAGTTACCGAATAATTTCCGCAAGAGATTGCATATTACACGTAGATTATATCAACAGTATATTAGCGTAGAGGGCCTGTGTGGGCCCCCTGGGGCGTGGGGGCCCGGGTGTGGCCGCGGTCCCCAGCACCCCCTGGCCCTCTGCCAGTGACTCCATCTCCTGCAGTGTCCCCATTGACTGTGCCCTTCACCCGAGAGGAAGTCTGGTTCAGATCGATTCTCTCTCTATTACAGTGTCCCTCCATTCATCACTGTGCCCTGTGAGAACAGGCCAGCATGCAGAGGAGGAACACCAAAATGAGAACCGGCGGCTCAGTGGACTGGACACACGTTCACTCTGTCTGCAAAGCAGACGTTTCCAGCTGTCGTTCAGAACGATGACCTTTTGTATTGTTCAAGCAAAGCGAGTGGCGGTGTTAATGATTGGACCTAATGGTTGGACCTGAGCTTTTGACTCAGAGGCTGCATGTATACATCCCAGGTGGGGCCCAACTGTTGTACTCTCCAGTGAATATTCGCCTGAAAAAGAATTTTGTCAGTAAAAAATATCAAGCCGTATACGTGGATTGTACACAACAAATGTAAGCTGTTTAATTTGCTGTGCATAAGACCACCTGTTAAATGAGTACATTTTTATGCAAAGTAATTCTAGTGTATCTCAGGTCATCACGTTCCTCAGTTTCCCCTGCCGTGCTCAGCTGCCTCCCGTGCCCATGGAGTCTGAGCAAGCGACGGGTTGGTTTTCCCTCCTGGTTTTTGTGAACGACACACGAGCAAAAACGCATTGATCACTTAAAACCCCAGATCAGAAACGAGGGCTACGGCGATTCTAACAGGCCCTCGACCTCTGCTTTGACCTCACACCAGGGAGAAACCAGCTCAGGGGCGAGAGTTGGGCATTTCCAAACCCGTCCACTTAAAAACCCAGCACTCTCCGAGAGCAGGCTGGAAAGCACCCACATCCACAAATTTAAAATGCCCGCTCATCTGTCAAAGTCTGTGACACAATAGTGTCTTTTTGTCAAAAAAAAACAAAAACCCAAACTTAATAAAACTTTTTTTAAGGTTCTCCTTCTATAGAGTAAATGCAGCGTGACAAAAAAATCTCCCACCAAGCAGAGGTGGTCAGTATTTAAACTCATGTGTTTGAAATATGTATCTGCAGTTATGTACTTTTTGTGTAATATTGGCTTGCTTGCCTCTTTTTTGTATGGCTTATACTTCAGTGCCACATGCAAAGCAACCCACTTGGAAAGTTGGAATACCGATCGTATTTGAATAGCACACGTTGCCACAAGCTCAGCTGTTGATTTGGACGAGTGCAGACAAGCATGCCTTGTCTTCAGAAGAATGTGATATCAGTAGCCATTTTGAGCTCACAGTTTTTGAATCAGAGGAATAGCCTACACTTCATGTGCAGTTTAGCAGTTTGGACTTGCATGTGCCCAAATGACTAGTGGTGACTACTTGAGTCCCAGCCGACTCAAAGCCTTCCCTGATGCTAGAGCCAAATGCTCGTCACCCTATGGGCCTGCTGGCCACAGTCAACACTGGCATGGTTCAGGGCCTATCCATGCGCTTTAAATGTGCTTTAACAGGATGAGACACTGCCTCTGCTGCTTTTTATCATTGAATCACATTAAGCCCAGAGTTTTTCACATGAAAAAAGTGAAAATGCAGTTATATTGATCGGGACATTCAATTAAGATTCGAGTTTAGAAATACCTCTATTGATTTGCAAAACCTGGGATTTTATGTTTTTAGTGCAGCACAACTAGCCATCCACCACAGCAACAGCAGTAATACTTTAGACAGACAAGCTCATTTCAAGTTTTCAGTTCTGACTGTTCATTTGTAAAGACATCTGAGCAGTGGGGAGGTGATTTCGTAATCTGATGCGGGCAAAATCTGTACAAGAGTTACGTCAGCATAAAATACTTCGCCAGCTAACCAACTTAAAACTTAACTATCCTATTGTGTTAATCTTACACTGCTACCTTACTAGTGCACAAACAATTACAATTATGGGTGCTGCTCTCTCCTTTCAGTGAACTGTCTAGCTAACACTATCAAGCAATGACAGCTATAGCTGTCATGGCTAGCTAAGTGGTTTGTACATTCCCATTTAAAACTAGCAAGCTAACCAATGTTGTCATTGCTTAGTCAAATATTTTATTTTAATTTAAAAGTGAATGTTTGTAGGAACTAGCACAATGTACCAGTTAATAGCCTGCTAGCTACCATTAAGTACTTTTAAGAAATAATTAAATAAGTCCATAGTGAGTGGAAACAGCACTTATTAGCAGAGTGCCAGTAAAGTGTGTGTGCCACTTTAGCATTTAGCAATGTTTATGTTTAGCACGTCAACTCATCAAGTTTTATTATTTACCATAATTCATGTTCTGGCTTCAAAACCTTAAGAATAGAGGGCATTGGTAAAAAAATATATTTTTAATTTAGCAAAAATATATTTTTAACTACCTGGCCAAATCAGCTTATTTTTGTATTCACGTCTATTGGTGTTATTGAATATACTAAACTCTTTGGTGAAGCATAATTATGTGATTTACTAATAGATAATGCTTAACAATGTTCGTTTGTTTAGAAAGCAGATGAAATTGGTCACAGAAATTTGCATCGCCTGTGTTTTTAAAGTGCATATTGCTGAAAGCTAGTGTGAGTCGTGACCTCTCAATATCCAGCCCCCTCACCACCTACTCAAAATTACCTGTCCCTCAGTGCCAGAGTAGTGCAATTGGCTGTTGTTCACTGCATCTAAATGCATGTTCAGAAAATGCCACCCATGCAAATATAATATACAGTATATATTTTTTTGTATTGGCGGTGTAGACTAATTTTTCTGAGAGCACTTTGACTGGGCCGTGTAAAAAAGGCAGACGCTGTCTTGCACATTAGCCACTGTGTTCGCTGCAGGCACAGTAAACCTCTAAAAGCTTTTTTTACTCTAGTTTTGAAAAAGAAAGAAATAAAAACAATCACTCCCCATTCTCCACAGGCACATAAACATAATCTAATTTTCCTAAAACATGTTTTTTAGACTTTGGAGGATTGTAAATAAACTTTATCTGATATGAATTGTGGCTTTGGATGTGCTTGGGAAGTTTCGCCATTAGTAATCAGGAACCAGGAAAAACAAGTAAGAGACTCAAGAGACACAAAATGTTCAACTGCTCATCTCCAGACTGATGATTGACAGTTCAGTAATTCAATTAAAATTTGGCTATTAAGAAATTGTAGTATGATGAATGTTCTAAAAGTATAAGACCTTTAGTTAAACGCAGGTTTCTACGTATAAGTTCTTGTAACTGCAATCCTTTTAATCTATAATACAACAACGACAACAACTTTTATATTAACTTGGGGCGAGATCTTCTAGAAACCTGTTATTTCCTGTTACATCTGTCTCAATGCCAGGGAAAGAAGACTCATTTTATAAATGTTTTAACACAGATAAGAGCTTCAGGAATAAGCAGTGACAGGTTTTGTTCTGCAGCTAATTGGGGCCATTTTCAGAGCAGGACAGGAAAATATAAACATTGTTTTTTAAAAGACAAAAACCTCTTCTGATTCTAATCAATATGTTTTTTTTTGTATGTGTCTAGCTTACCAAGGTAGACATAACTGGATCATCTAATGTTGTGACTGGCTCCCACGGTATTTCAGAAAATACTGCTGCTAGAAGCTCTATTATAATAAATGATGCCCTGGCTCTCCACCCATCTCCCAACTGTATTGGCCCATACTATGGCTGTTCTCCCAGGACCACTTACTCATTAAAATAGCATCACTAGAATTCATAATTAGTCATCAAACTAACCCTCCCTGCCCCCAAACCCCATCCCTGTCTCATCTTGTTATTTTTATCTGTGAAATTGATTTCCCACACACGTACACGCAGCACACAAGCACACATTTATCTTTCTCTATTTCAGACTCTTTTCCTTAAGCTACTTCCACCTTGCATATGCATGTCTGAGGCTATTGATGTTACTGAAAGGAAACAAGCGTGTTTGTTGGGGTAGATTTGGGGTTTATTACAAATCCTTTATTTGTAAATGGAAGGCTAAATCTTATCCTAAGAGCAGGATGTGAATATGCCCATGGTCTGCACATAATAGGCTAATATTCGGCAGTGGACGCACCATAGTAGGGCACGCATTGCTGAAGTCTAAAAAACTGTTTCAAAAGTTATGCGATTTAATAAATGGATACCTAGTATTAGCTATTAGCTCACCCCGCACCCCGTTCATTTTAAGGCAGTCTCATTATACACTATATATGAACTGATAAATTAACTTGATACACACTGATACTGCCATTGATTTAACACACAAAAAAACACTATTTTTACTTTCTGATAAACGCGCTAAAGGAAGAAAAAAATCCATGTGAAGTTTCCAGAGCGAGCACAGGGCAGTAATATATTGTCCGCTCTAAGAAATGGAACAGGACACCTGTTTCCAAAAGAACAGAACACCCATTTCCAACGGAACAGGCTTCACCAGCCTTACAAGGCACTAAGTTACACGATTATTTAAAGACCCTGTGTCATAATTTCAATAGTTAAGAAACCAAAAACAATAAATACTATTATGCTAAAAGCAAGACGGTACTTATACTTTATACTGGTCTTTGAAGATCTTGTTTATGTCCCATAAACAAGGCAATTCAAGTTAGAAAATGTGACCAATCAGCAGCGATGGAAAACAAGATAATTATACGGGTGTGGTAGTGCACCTACTTGTCACAATACCAGCTTGTACCACAGGGACTATACAGGCATCATGGTTTGCTGTATAAATTACTGCATGGAATGAGAATCTTTTCACATTTTCCGCAAAGTTCACCAAAAAATGCAACGGTTCCAGTATTTCTCCCGCATGACGTAACCTTATTTTTACAGCTCCATAGGTGGAAAGTCCAGGGGTCAGAAAGTATAAGTCCTGTCACGTGTTTCTTCCACCCATGAGCTCTCTTAGCTGATATCAGTTCTAGCTTCTGCCTGAAGAATTGTGCTAATTAGGTGAGTGGAGCAAAATACTGGGCTGGATTTTCCACCTCTGCTCATTTACAGCAGCAAGCAGAAGAAGATGAGCTATGCTACCACCAAACGCCATGTGTTCATTTTTCTTTCATTTTCTTAACTGGAAGGGAGACTCAGATGTAACAAGCTTTGATCCTTTAGCTTACGTTTTTTTGCTTTTTTGTCTTTGACGGCCCTATTTTTGCAATCAAAGCGCAATTGCCAGAAATCTAGTGATGACTCACAGCAGTGGCGAATTAAGGCATGCCCAACTCAATTTTGGTGCTGTCATGATTAGAGACTGTAGTGCAGCTGCAAGAGGGTCGTTTAAGAGGAGTAAATTACCTGTGGGAAATACGACAGGTACAGTATATAACATTTGAAGAGAATCAGCGGTTAGAGGTACATCTTTTTGCCAGAAGGCCGCAGGATTCAGACATTAAAGAATGATGCACCATCGCTGTACCATTTAGCAAGATATCTGAAGCAGAATTCAAAGTTAAAAAAAGTACATTACAAAGTGCTGGAAGGTTCAAGAGGTCACTGAGTATGTTACAAAGGACACCACAGATTAAGCTGTGCTACAATGTACGTACATAACAAAACCGGTCGTGTTGACAGGTTAATCTTCTGTGAAATTACGGAATGCATTTCATCAGAATTGTGTTCACGTGTTAACATGAGGCTCCTTTTATGTGTACATGTATGCAACATTACATCTGCTGCTCGGAAAATTATTATTAACATGAAATTATTCTCCCGATTCTCAGAGGAATGAGATGCATAACTCACAGTCTTTATTATTCCGCTTATAAAGTCAGTCTCCCATTTATTTCTCACTATTTGTTTTGCAAATTACCTTTGATGTGCCCCCCTCCCCCACACACACACCCTCCCAACCATATTCACATCTAGACACCCCATCCTGTGGGACCCTATAAGACTAGGGTATTGGCTCAAGTGCAGGACAAATCCCTTACGCTGCGTTCTCACATTGAGCGACTTCTTCGCCCAGTTGCCGGAAGTCGATTCATTTTCTATGAAGCTGAGCGACGGTCAGCGAGGCAACTGACCAACTAGGCAACTGAGCAACCAAAATTGGCCGATAAATGTTGCCCGCAATTAAACTTTTGAGCGACCATCGGCCGTAACAGACAATCAGAGTTCCACGCTTCATATTTCTCCAACCGACACGAAACCATTTCGTGAATAATTGTTCCGCTCGAATCTATGTATCTAGATAGATAGATAAAGTTAGATATAGGCTAGCCTATCGCTAGCTAGCGAGAACACATCATTATCAGTGTCATGACATAACTATAAAGAATAGGATGCATCGCAAATATGTCTTTGTTATAGGTAGGCTACTGCCGTTCTCTTTATCAAAAAATTGTAGCTGCATGAGCTGACTTGGATGACACAACGGGAAGCTCTTGCCCCGCCCCCAGCCTAGTAGAATTGACCGACTCAGCGACTAAGTTGCTCGCTGTGAAAACACGGCGTTAGGCTACCATCAACCCCAGACCCGCCCTACGCTTCACAAGAACATTTGATGGGTGGTGCATCCTTACTGATCTCTCAGACTGAGGAACCTGGGGCTGTCGATTTGGGTCTGTGTGCTTGAGGGAATGTGTGTGTGTGTGCGTGTGTGTTTGTCTGTAGGTGTGTGTGCTTTGCATGCATATGCAAGTCCTGGGGGTAAATTGATCGAGACGGGTCGCATGGATGCAGTCATACAGCTCCCCTGTGTCTTCAAAATTAATGAACCATACCCAAATAGTATTTATTTCCGGAAATTAAATAAAATTACACCGAAGGCTCCGGATCAATTAAATGATGCACACTGATGAAAACACAGAGAGTACACAGAGGGTAAAATGATCCAATATCGATATGGATACCAACATAAATAAACAAGTTTAACAATAACATTGTAAACACGCATAGATTATATGCACATTTGAAACCTATACAAATAGGAGATATCCTAACACATATACTAACAAACAAGCAAAACAATTGCCAGCAAAGCAGATGAACAAAACAACATCCAGAAGGTTGATAGACCAGCAAACCACGGCACTGACCCGGCCTGTGAGAGAAGTGCAAAAGCCCAGGGGATATCATGGATGACTGGGACTTCAGGAGAATGGAGTTTCCCGGCAGCAAATATCCTCAACTATTCACACACATGCACAGACACACAAACATACACGCACACACACATACACACGCGCACACACGCGCACACACAGACACATACACACACACCACCCCAGTTTTCTTATTAAGCTCCTGTTCTCAACCTGGCTCTGCCCCTCCATGGTTGGTGGAGCCCAGATGATGAGTGTTAATTATATCCTGAGTGAGAGGGAAAGGAGCCCATTGGGGAGGCGGTAGTTAAGTGCCCTGGAAACTGCTTTAATTTCACACACATTTATTATTGCCAATTCCAAACCCACCACTGGAATAATGAATATTAGGGCTATTATAATAATCAGGGGGAAAAAGGTGTTATGAATAGGATTGCTAGTTGAAGACTTTGTGGTGGTAGCTGCAATTGTCGTTGTTATGACATCTTAAGTATTTGTTTTTTCTCAATTTTTTTAAAATTGCTGGTCAGATACTCTTATCTGGGGTGACTCACTACTCATACATTATATACGTTATAATTAAAAAATCACTTGTTTTCAGAAAGCAATTCAACTCACCGCACTGAGCTCTCGTGAATGCTATTGATACTGTACTGCACCTACAGAAAAAAATATAATTCAGCATAATGCTGAATAGAAGTTAATTCTATACACTCATCTTCAACAAAGATGCCACAAGCTCACTGAAGAAGTTTGCTTCTTTTTTGAGCATCCATAATCAGACCTCCTAATAATGCTAGTCTTTGGTATATATTCCTAACCATGCCAGTTCAAAGGTCAGAGGTAATGATCTGTGAGACATCCTCTACTTTGTTGTTCCACAGCACCTCTTCTGTCTGCCTGCAAGTTATCAAAATAAAGTCTTTGAGACCTCTCTGCTCTCTCCTCTTCGTTTCTCTCTTTCTCTAAATGCTCCTGATGAGCTGAGGGTCAATCAGAGCAAACCTCAGTTCTCTGAATTACACACTGTAGCAGAGACAAATGAACAAAGACCTCATTCTCTGTCTCAGACTCTCACACATTCTCTCAATAAACTTCCACTCAATGTGCTTTATGGGTATGGCAAACATTTATACTTATCCTGCTAAGGCACGGTAGGCACAGCAGGGAATAAAAACTAGGAACCACAATACCACTGAGTTTATAAGACCACTGAATTTACAGCATTACAGTACCACTGAATTTACAGCATCACAGCACCACTGAATTTACAGCATCACAGCACCACTGAATTTACAGCATCACAGCACCACTGAATTTACAGCATTATAGCTCCACTGAATTTAGAGCATTATAGCTCCACTGAATTTAGAGCATTACAGCACCACTGATTTTACAGCATTACAGCACAGCTGAATTTACAGCATTATAGCACCACTGAATTTACAGCATCACAGCACAGCTGAATTTACAGCACCACTGATTTTACAGCATTACAGCACCACTGAATTTACAGCCTTACAGCACCACTGAATTTACAGCATCACAGCACCACTGAATTTACAGCATCACAGCAGCACCACTGAATTTACAAACTGAGTTTATAGTGTTACAGTCAAACACACAGCAGGGTACAGGAATTACTTTGTTGTGTCTGTCATTAGAGCTGGTCTGCAGAGAGGAGAGGAATGCAGACAAGGCGCAATCTTCTGCTCGTTCAGTTCCCGGAAAATATGCTTCCAGAAAATTCCACTTCAGGAGTGCATAGGGCCTGAAGTGCAGCCTGTTCCGCTGCTCTGCAAATGTATATAATCTACAGCTCCACTGTCTCCTGACCTCTCTCAGGCCTTAACCATTCTCACCTATTTAGGGTGTGCTCTGTTTAAGACTTTATAACTCCAGGTGTAAGCATCACAAAAACTTGGCAATTAGCTTAAATGAAACTAGACAGTTTTACCATTTACAATACTTTATATTTGTTTATTTTCATAATTTAAGTGAATATAAAGTGCCACAAATGTAAAAAAAAATTTACTGGAAAAATGCTAATGTTTTTTTTAGTTTGCAATGAAATAATTATTTTTTTGAACCCCGGTTTTTTTTTTTTCTATTTTTTTTGACCCATCCTTAGTTACCAGTGAGCAGTGGGCAGTGGGCAGCAGCACCCCAACAGGGAGGAGGCAAGTGTGCCTTTCAGGTCAAGCTGCAGCTGCAGGAGTGCATGCATTCGCATGATGTGTGGGAGGAAAAAGGAAACCGGAGTAGTAAAAGTACACAAACACGAACGGGGAGAAGAAACAAAACTCACCACAGAAAGGCCCCATCCGAGATTCGAACCCACAACCTTCTTGCTGTGAGGCAACAGTGCTAACCACTATGCCACCGTGTCCGCAGAGAGCTGCATATTTCCTGGATCATAAACTTGTGTGACCACAAGTGTGCAAAATCTGAGGATGATATGCAGAAATACCAAGGATCTATGATGCAAAATATAGGCTGTATATCCTGTTGTCCATTAGTGTCTCCAAATCTATCCAAATGACTAAATTGTGCACTGCTCTAAATCATAAAATAATTATATATTTAACTACAAATCAAATGTTTTTGCACCATTTTCAAGTGGGAATTATTTTTCCATCAGTATAGTGGGGTATGGGTCCAAAACCCTATCCAATACATGTCATAAAATTTAAAAATTATAGTTTTGTCCATTATAAAGAATATACATTTGCCCCTTGTGATGGTTTAAGATAAAAAACATTGATATCACACTGTTACACATACCTAAATATGTACCTAACCATTCACTCTTGTACCTGAATAAAACATCAGTTTCCCCTGTACTCTACTGTATATATTATTTTGCCCTGGAATGGCATTTTTCTGTCGTTACAAAAAAAAAGTTCCCATTCATAATGACTCCAAGGACAATTTTTACATTCATCTATATACATTCATCTTGGGCCTCGAAAGGAGAAAGGCCAGTGGAGGAATTACGCAGCGTATTATGGGCATACTCAGCCCAGGGAAGAGAACGACGTAGGATTAGTAGCCACTAAGCAGCGAAGGGTGTTTTCCATAGTCTGGTTGGTACGCTCCGTTTGCCCGTTGTCTGTGGATGAAACCCGGAAGACAGAATAACCAACGCGCCCAACTGCGCAAAAGTTGTTCTTATTTTACTATCCCATTTGTTGTGGTCATTTAATGTATTGTAGCATTAGTATTTATATATAGCTTAGCTATGCATTACCCTATATTGAGCACACCAGAATCAATGGGCCATAATATGGACAAACAAAGCATTGTATTCATTTTTGGATAGGGTTGGATTGGTTTCTGGACCCTTATATATCTCACCGCCCCATTCTTTAGAAAAAGATGGATATTCTTCATGCACTGAATGCAAACATGTTTTCTCTGAGTCAGAATACTTTATGTGTTGATAGAAACTGATTACCTCCTGATTTACTGTAATGCACATTTTATCCATTTTGGATACATTTGGAGACACTAAGGGACGCCAGGATACACTCTTTACAAATTACCTTGTAGTTTTACATATCCCACAAAAACGTTTTAAACATGTGGTCAAGAAATGTAAAGTAAAGTATGACCTGTTTTATATCTTTGCCTTTCAAAGGTGCACTGTAAAGTAAGAATTACAACTTCCGTTTTATATTTTCTGCAAGTATTTTGTGCATTTACAGCCCATAATGTATATACATATTATGTAAACAAATAATTTTAAGCAATGACGTTAAATGGTACAGGGGTCTTCTTCAATTTAAGCCATTACACATGTGTGTGTGATGTGCACATCTGGGGTTATTATGCTTTAAACAGAACAGTGCAATATGGGTTTTCAAATCGGAAAAGAAAATTAAAATGTCGTCTAAGTAGACGAACACAAATTTTTCTAACATCTCTCCCAGTACGTCATTCACTAACGCTTGAAACGTCAAGGGGGCGCTTGTGAGCCCGAAAGTATGACTAAATATTCGTAGTGCCCGCTGTGAGTGTTAAAAGCGGTTTTCCATTCATCGCCCTCACGCATTCGCACCAGGTTATAGGCATTGCGGAGGTTGAGTTTGGAAAAAATAGTGGCCCCCTGGAGACGTACAAATGCCGAATTAATCAGGGGATGAAAAAAAAACTGTCTCAGAGAGCACGGAGGAAAATAGCACAGCAAAGCTAACAGGGGGAAATAATCCTAAACCTGAAAGATAAAACTGGAAGCAAGTCCCTCGTGAACATAAAATGAGTTTAATATCATGAGGTCGCTTTTACCTGGCTATACCTGGCTCAATGTAAAAAGGAATGACAAAGAAGCACCAGGGAAGCGGAAGTGAAGAACCAACATACCCTGCAGGTAGAAGCACAGGCGAAATGAATAACGAGCAAGGGGAAGCCACACCCCGGAACGGAACGTGGAACAAATCTGACGGGCAAAAACCACAACGGAAAAGGAAACAATAACCCATGAACCATGACACTAAGTGACAATTAGCCTAGGAAGATAAGCCTATAGCCTATATTATGTATGATAACTCTACAATAAAATAATATTCCACCAACAGAAAAATGCTGCCAAATGTTCTAGCTTTAATGAGTCAGGACATCAACCAGAAAACACAACTGAGCAATAAATGTTTACACTACAGTGTGTGAAATGCTCTCAAAATGCGAAAATAATCATATCTAACATAACCTACAGGACAAGACAGTGATCGAGTGGGAAAATGAACGTACATTTGTAACTAGCGAGAAGAACCGCAAATGTTTGCGTCATAGTACATCGACTAGATGAAAAATTCTGTTACGCTGGGCTGCATATTATTGGTCAAAGCATCCATGAAAAAATGACAAACACTGTTGAAAAGGATATACCGTCCTCTATCGGATAAAACAGTTGTCAATAAAACCGGAATCACATGAGATACTTCAGAGCTGCAGGTACAGTATATGGGTGTTGTGCGCAGACGTTCGATGTTGTGTAATAACAAGCTAAACTGGTGTGTATTTCTCAAACAGATTGTCCAAGACAATAAATGACTACTGAATTTTGAAAGGGACATCTCTATGCTTAAAACGAATGGTATGATTGTATATTTATTACATATTTAGTAGCATATATTTATAGTAGAATATGACACAATATATGTTTATTTAGAATTTGAGTGAGCGGGGCTTTTCACTGCTTTTTTGGCACATGAGCAGGCTATTGTCGGGTTTATCTCGTTGCTATGACAAAATTCAAATTGTATATTATAAATAAATATATTTATGAACTCAAACATAGATGCTATTGTTCACCATGTCAGGCATGAGTAGGTATAGACTGGGTCGGGGGTTGCTTGTTAAATAGACTTGCTACAGAAAAATAAAAAAATTCTGACACTTAGAAACTTCGTATTCTGCAGAGTTGTCACGAATCATGCAATAATAAAGATAAAACACGGAGTTTGAGGTTTCCATTAATAGTTTGGCTGCAGGAGCTGCGAATGTCTCAGTTAAGCAAAATCTTGGCGCAGGCGTCCTGGTCACTGGACATCTGAACAAAAGAGTTATGGAAGCAGTCACAGTTCCTTCTGCGTGCATGCCTTGCCTTTTTGTGGTGAGTGGTATGTTTCCATATCTGAGAGCTTTACAAACTAAAAAAATTCAAAAACTTTTAAAACTAGTACATTTAATAGTATATTTTATTTATGAAACATTTTCAGTAAACCGTAAAAGTACTGTACAGAGTAATACGTATATGAACAAATTGCGCCACAGTTTTGCCTTTGTGTCCAAGAATCTCCTCTGGCATTAGTATGTTCCCCGCTTGGCTCGTGGTGACTAAGCCTTGATTGGCTGTGTAGACAGGGGTGTGTCTTGTGGTCATACCCATTTTTCTGAGCACATTCTGGGTATCCTGGTACTGAAGATAGTGTTGCGTGGTTGCATTGCTGGAACTGTTCGATGTTCTTGACAGCATCTTCAGCAGAGGTGTTACCAGGTGTTCTCCTACAGCCAGTTTCCTAGCCGGCATTCATTTGTCCACAGACTATTTGTCCTGTATAATGATTCCCCATTTGTGTTGCACACCAAGGTGTGGTGTAGAACCACAGGTTGCAGGTTCTAATGCGGTCAGGCACTGCTGACTTGCCTTTGAGAAAAAGTTTGCACCTTAGCTTGTTTAGTGAATGCATTCCGCTGCAAACATTGAGTTTACACTGAAAAAGTGAATCAATTTGGGTTGACAAGGATAGGCCTACAATGTAAAGTTACATACAAGCATGTATTAATATTGTGGTGTGAAGGTAATTACCTTTATTGTGCCAGTTTGTTTCAAAATAAAATACCTCAGGGAGATAGGACACTAGTAACGTTTCAGTGTCAACGATTCACTCAGGACACAAACTAAGGTATTTTTAAATGCATATTTTTGTCCACAGAAACAAGCAGCATCATCCAGTGAGATAAATGTTATGTGAAAAAACATGTTTTTTGGGCAAATGAAGCTCTGGATTTAGAGTGCTTGAAAAACCCCTGAAGGGCTGTTAAATACTTTGTGCCATTTTTCTAATCCATTAGAGCTGAGGGGCTATTTTTTATAAAGGCCCCAGTCCCTGGTTTTATTTGTTCAGTGATATAAACTTAACCAAACAAGCTACATAAACTCCCATGATGCATTGAGACTTTGATGGCCTTTTAGCATTTGCACACTTTCTGAGCAACAGATGGCAGAAGAAAAAAAAACCCACTGACTTTTGGAACCTCTTGGATTTTTAGAAAAACCTTTCAAATATAATTATATTCTTGACCTCAAAATTCTGATTAAACGGAAGTGCTAAAAATAACTTTTTTTTTGTGGTAGCTTTTCACGGGAGCCCGGCGTTCCCAGCGAGTAAAAAAGGAACAATGGCATAGTTTATGGCAAAGGTTTATCGGAAACGGCCGCTCTTCCACTTTTCCGGGGCCATGAAGTGGTTAGCGTGGTGTGCGGAATGTGCTGGACACATGGACCGTTTCAAAGCCGCAGGACCATCTGAAACCACCGCGTACATTCTCCCGCAGACATGATTGTTTTAATGGCTGACAATAATATACAGACTGCACTGGGACTGCGATACTTGTGGTTCCCAGCAGCCTGTTTGTCTTACGTGATGGATAGGCCCTTTTTCCTTCACGTCCTTCATCTTGCCTTTTATTTTTGTGTTCTGTGCGCACGTGTGTGTATGTGTGTGTTTGTCATATTTTCCACACGTGCGATTCTCTAACCTCTCTGCTTCTCTTGCTGTACATATGTTAAATACAGTTTAGGACTTAAAAAAGAGAAATAAACAGAATTTCCTTTCTTCAGATGATTCAAGCATCATTTCAAATGCGCACTGCGAATGTTAGGGAGGATCACAGTTGTACCCCGTGACTTTAATTATCACCTTGTCACATTCGTAATGAGTATGCGAGGCTTGAGCTGATTTTACATTACATTACATTACATTATAGGCATTTAGCAGACGCTCTTATCCAGAGCGACTTACACAACTTCTTATTACATTTATCCATTCATACAGCTGGATATAGAAGAAAAAAAAGGTGGTTAAACCCTGCTTTAAGGGTACAACGGCAGTGTCCTACCTGGGAATCGAACCTGCAACCTTTTGGTTACAAGTCCAGATCCTTAACCATTATGCTACACTGCCGCCCGGTTTGCATTAAACAAGAAAAAGTGTCGGACAGAATATGCAACATTCAGCTGATTCTACTTTTATTTACGCTGCGTTCCCGTTCATTCTCCGTGGTGACCCTGTCTTCTTTGGGGTCACGAGAATGATGTCTTCGCCTGCCTCTGCACTCCTACCTTCGTATATCAGGTTAAGGGCATCCTCAAACACAGGAAAATACGTTAAAATTAAATCTGGAAGCCCTTTTTTTGGTGGAGGGTGGGGAGAATGTTCACTGTCAGATAGGAGCAATGTATAGTTTGGAGTTGCCGGTTCGTCTCATATCCAAAAATATGAATAAATGTGTGCAACTCTAACCACTACTGTCCCAGAGGAATTCAAATGTGACCAATCAAACTGGTACCGTAAATGTTGTTCCCAGACAGTAAGATCAGGGTGTTGAGAGATCTCTGTAGGTCTGACTTCCTGGGTTCCAAAACTAATTTCCTGCTAAAGTAGTGGAGCTCAGAGATGCATGTTAGGACATTGACATCTGCTGCTGAATGTGATGTCACCTCGCAAAGCTTTGATAAGAGTGGGACTAGTCTCTTACACTGGGAGCCTTTTTCTTTAGCTCAGCAGGCTAAAGGAATGTAGCTCAAAACTTACTCTGGTACCTGCCCTCATCCCGCAAGCCCCCCTGTAATACACAATGTGCAATAATGTATGTCAATAAATATGATTATACTCCGTATAACTCAACATTATTCAATAAGAAAACAGCTTACATGAAATTACGTCTCAATTACAATCTGACCATGCCATGTTTAGTACTTTTAAAAAACCCCTCTTTGTATTACGTTGCCGTGTAAGGCCGTCAGCAGAAGAGATTGGCGATGATAGCCTCACAGCATGGGGCCTGTAGAGAGGCTTTACAGCTGCGTCCACTGGGGAGGGTTTCTGACAAAGAACAATGCAGCGCAGCAGCATATCTCTGCTGCTCTCTGAAGTCTCTCTCAAACATGCACACACAAGCATGCGCGCACACACACACACATACACACACACATACACACGCACCCACACACACGCGCACACACACATACACACGCGCACACACACAAATGCACATGTTCGCACACACGCAGCCTTTGTGCACACAGCCCATAACATATGTACAGTATAAACCAAAATAAATAATCAAGAAGGAGCAGGGGACAGGAAGTGTTTAGTGAGTTATCTGTGCCCAGGAAAAGGTCAGTGGTTATTTTTGTAGCTGTGATGTACCTTCAGGCAGTTCCCATGGCGCTCTGCAGAAGGAAATTGGCCACACGACTCATAATGTGTTCAGTCCTAGATTTAAAAAAGCACTGATTATCATGAGCATGTGGCTGATTTGATTAAATCCCAGCTAAATTAAAAAAATATATATTTTTTGATGAATCTCCTGGCTATGTGGGTTTCAGGCCTCAGTTCTCAGGTAGTATAATCAACAGACTCTGTACACGACCAAAGAGGACTCATGTGGCCCTCTAGCACCACTGCAGACCTTATTTGTGCATACAAGGGGACTATTACAAGACTGTTGGGTTTGGTAACCTGCGCATGGGTGGAGCAGCAGGTCCTCCACGTGGAATTATATGAATGACACTCTAACATTCAAACAGAAAACATTTAGTCTTACTGCCATTTTAAAAGTATGTACAACCATAATGGGGGGGGGAAAATTCAGTTACTCCAGTCCCCATTCCATATCTCAGGCCCTGCACTCCTTTGCCTGCACACCAGGATTTGAATCTTTAACCTTTTGGTTACAGGACCAGTTCCAGAAGATATAATCTGTGTCACTGCTACATCAAACTAGCTATAATTCAAATTGGAAATGAGTGATTGTTTGCGTGTTAGAGAAGTGTCTAAAAAAAGTGGAAAATAAATGTTGTATAGAAGAGTTCATCTCAGCTACTCACTGAGGGGAAAGATCATTGTCTTCTTGGCATCTTAAGCGTGTGTGTTTCCAGTGTGATGTGTTTTTAGTGTTTCCACTAAAATAAAAAAAATAAAAAATATATATATACATTGCCCTCCACAATTATTGGCAGCCCTGGTAAAGATGAGTAAAAAGTGTTATAAAAAATTCAACTTTTGGTGAATTACCTTAATGTCACACTGAAAAATCCAACCTTTAATTGAAGTACATTTATTCAGAGAAAAAAGAATTCCTCATCAAGAAATATTTTTTAACAAAACCACGTGTGCCACAATTATTGGCACCCTTAGAAATTATTATGAACAAAATGTAACTGAAGCATTTTTTCCATTTATATTTTACCTTTTAAAGTTGATCAAAGTGTTTAGGAACTTTCAAGCAGTAATCCATGACTTCCTGTTTCACTGGGGTATAAATATGAGGTGACACAGAGGCCATATTTCCTTATTCATACATCAACATGGGAAAGATAAGAGAACACACAAATCAAATGAGGGAAAAGTGTGTTGAGCTTCATAAGTCAGGGAATGGCTATAAAAAAATAGCTACTCACCTGAAAATGCCCATATCTACCTAGGTTAGGGCAATACTTAAAAAGTTCAAAGCAACTGGAGCTGTTACAAACTTGCCTGAAAGAGGACCCAAGTTTATTTTGCCCCCACACACAGTGAGGAGGATGGTAAGAGAGGCAAAAAAAATCCCCAAGGATCACTGTTGGAAAATTACAGAGGAAAGTAGCATCTTGGGGTCATCAAGTCTCCAAAACTACCATTAGACGTTACTTCCATTCCAACAAATTATTTGGAAGGTATGCCAGAAAAAAGCCTTTCCTATCATTTCACCACAAACATAAGTGCCTGGAGTTTGTTAAATGCTACTGGAACTTTAACTGGAACCGTGTTCTATGGTCAGATGAAAAGAAAATGTTACTTTTCGGCAACCAACACTCAAGGTGGGTTTGGTGAAAAAAGAATGATGGCTATACCGAAAATAACCTGATCACCACTGTTAAGTATGGCATAGATATGGATGGATCACTTTAATGGTTGTTTCTCCTGACAAATATTTCTATTGAACTCTTCTCCTTCCCTGGTGGCACTCCCGGATCAGTCCCGACATCTTCAACTCCGGTGAAGAGCGATGGTAAACTCTGTGGCTGCAGATCCAACGGACATTCCCGAGCATAATGCGAATGCGTCTCCATGGTGACGACCACAAACAAAATCATCCCGGCTAGACAATCCGTCAATATTACAAAAACGAGCAGCAGGAGAAAAATCTCCATCCGCTTCCTCGTACCACAACAGACACACAGCGCATTTAAAAGACAAAAGCCTGACACATCAAAACACATTCAAATTAACAAACACGTACACGAGAGACAGCTGGACTACATGACGCTATTACAGCGCCACGTGCCTGTTCATGCCTGTAAGAGTACCAGAAAATTAGATATCAAGAGTCTTTTGATGTTGTTGGGTCACAGACATCAGGAAGTCATGGCATGCAAAGGATATGTGACCAAATATAAAAAATGATTACTTTATTTTATATATAAATGCAGGGGTGCCAATAATTGTGGCACACGTGGTTTTGTTAAAAAGAATTATTTATTGATGAGGAAAACATTTTCTCATAATGAATTTACTTCAATTAAAGGTTGGATTTTTCCTATTTTTTCAGTGTGACATTAAGCTAATTCACCAAACGGTGAATTTTTTCTTACCCTTTTTACTCATCTTTACCAGGGGTGCCAATAATAGTGGAGGGCACTGTATGTATGTGTATATATATATATATATATATATATGTCTAAATGAGAATATAACTCCACCAAGCTCTTTCTATGTTTGTGTCTCATTCTTTTTCTCACGTGTTTTTGCCCTCTCTCCCTCTCTCTCTTTGAGGCAGTCCATATCTGTCAGGTGGAGTAATCTTCATATGTACAGTGGAATGGCTGACACCCTTCCAAGCACGAGTGGGGGTGGGAGGGGGGGGGGGGGGCATGGCAGGACTGCACGTCAATATGTTTTATGTAATTTCAACTCTGATAAAAAATACTTTCCCCTCTACTTGAGTGCATGCGGTCCCTATTGCCCTATTGGACTCATTTAAACACTGTAAGGGTCGATTTAACATTGAGAATTGCGCTGTGCGCCGCCTGACCTGGACGTTTATGCAAATGTGTCAGTGACGGATCCGGTTGCTGGAAACAGCGCTCCCACTCTTGGGAGACTTACCCAAACGGCAGTGTGATAAACTCTGTGGAACAGAGCGGGTAATCCCATCCCGTCTCACACTCTGAGTAACGCGGTTGTCCCGTCCGCTGTGCTGTACTCTCTAGTGAGGACACAGCAGTCTGGACAGTGAGAGAAGAGCACATCTGACTGCTGTCCCCTGCCCCTTTGCCTGGGCTTCATGACTCAGCACCCCCCCCCGCCCCCAACCCCACCCCTCTGGCTCCCACCCAAACTCCCTTCATTTCCTCCCAGTGATACCAATCAACAGAACCAAAAAGCTGGGAACATTCTTTTCCCATGATTCTAAAGTGCCACTAAAGAGGGCCCCTGATAGCCAATCACAGCCAAGAATTGTTTGTAAAATAAATATTTTCCATTCAATCGTCAGTTTAGTTGATAACATTCTAAAGCTTACTATGTTGATGGGAGAATTTAACCCTGCATACATACTAAAGTAAAAAGCTATAAAGATGGTGGGGACATGTGTGTACCCCATGGGGGGATTATGAAATAGTAGGCAGGTAGACGTGCAGGTAAATACTCAATTACAGCAATCTGTAATTGTTTAGGTGTGTGTGTGTGTGTGTGTGTGTGTGTGTGTGTGTGTCTTCCAAGTCCCTCAATCTAACAATGAACAGAATATGATTTATATTTAATTCCTACACTTAGTAAATGGGATTTTTTGGCAGGAAGCTGAGGGCGCGTATGTCCCCTCCAACAGAATGTGCATGACACCACTGGGGGGTGCCAGGCTCTCTGACTGGCACGCATACAAAGACAAGACAAAAGAAGGACAAGCTTGCCAGGAATGACGGTCGGAATTTTCCTGGACATCATTCAGAAAGACTTGCGGGGAGCTTGTGTGTGTGTGGGTATATGTATGTGAGCACATATGGTACAGTGACTGAGTGTGTATCGATGTGCGTGTGTGTGTGTTCGAGATGTACTTGTTGTTTTTGTTTGTACGTTTTTGTATGTGATGTTCTTTTTGTGTGAATGTTTGATTGTAGGTTGTATTGTGTGTGAACATGTGCACGCATGCTTGTTCTGTATAGACCATCACTGTAAGCATGTGTATTGAGAGGTAAAAGTCTCTCATAGTCTCTGGCTCAAGTTCAAATGCAGCTCTGAATCACAGCAGAGGTAAAGGCAGAAAAAATACCATGATTTTTTACTTTTACTTCAGTCCAGTCATGCACACATGGCACATGTGTCATATGATGTGTGTGTGTGTGTGTGTGTGTGTGAGAGAGAGAGAGAGAGAGAGAGAGAGAGAGAGAGAATGTACATGTGAGCAAAACTGAGCTTGTATGAGAAAGTTTGTGTTTGCACAATTTGTTGCGATTGTTGCATCATTTGTACTTCTTAAAGACATGAAAGATCAGCGCTGCAAAGTTGTGCCTTAAAATGACCTCTTTTACACTTTGTGATGAATAGTGCATGATGGGTAAGGTTGACTGAGGAATGAAAGCAGTGTTGATGCTGTTTGTTATTTCTTCTCCTAACAGTCCCTGCTGTTTAACTGGGGGGGGTGGGGGTGGGGGAGGGGGGGGGTCAGCAGATAGCACATGCATAGGGGTCATGCATTTTTCACACAATGTATAAATGTTGTAAGCAGTGTGGGGCTGAGAGGCTGAAACAGGAGGAGAAACCATCCTAACAGAGCCTCTCAGCATGACTGCTGTGAAGGCTGCGGTGTTACCCTTTCACCAAGTGGGAACGGCTGCCAGGAACTACCATACTGTGGGACATTGGTGGGGTGAATTTATTCATTTATTTGATGACTAAAATACACATGGGTTGATGACATGATGTGTACATTTTGAAAGTTCTAAAAGAACTTGAACATGTCACGTTATTAAACTGTCTCCTATATAGTGAAAGCCAGAAGTTTTTTTCTGGTGGCATATGGTAAATACCAGGACTTTCAACATTTTAAATGTCAAAATGTCATGTGGTGTAACTGCCCGAACGTAAATCCAAACATAAGTAAAGCTGTTACTGTACTCTGGTAAGATTGTGTGAGGGTATAGAACTATATATTGCAATGTGGATAAGAGATTGCTTGTAAAAACAACTTATTTGGTTGAAACATATTTTGACAACATCTTTTCAATTTCACCTTTGTCTTCTCGTGTAGATTTAAGGCCATAGACACAGTTGTAGTTATAGTTGAAGATTATGAATGGCACAAAATTTAATTATATCAAATTTAAACATCAAACTTTAAAATGTTGTTTAAAAATCCATTATTGTGATTTTGTACGGACTCAAACAATGCATGTTGAGAATACATAGGTAACACTCAAGTGTTTTTATAATGCACTTTCTGCATTTTTCTCCCTCTGAAAATATTATCTGTCATCGGCCCACATGCAGCTGCACATTAAATCAACAGCAGTAGATCCATTAAAAGGCTTGAGATTATAACAAAAAAAACATCCAGGACTTTTTTTCATTGTAGTCAGGCAAAAAATGCTCTTATATTCTTAAATTCACCCTGACATACTTATCCTGGAACTGGAAAACTCTTGTCCGGAGAGGGTCTCTCAGCAGAGTGTGGAATTATTCCATAATTTAAGAATTACCTCAATTATTTGGAAGATGATAGCAGGAGTTTGTCAAAAAAAGGTTGTCATGTTTATACGCAGATCAGGTTTTAGTAACGAAGTATTACCTGAGCCTTACAGTCAATAAGAGAGAAACCTGAGCAATACACTCAACAAGAGAGAAAGAGACAGGAGCAATACAGTCAGCAAGAGGAAGACATGAGCAATAGTGTCAAAAAGAGAGAGACATGAGCATTACACTCAGCACGTGAGAGACTTGAGCAATTCAGTCAGCAAGAGAGAGACATGAAAAATTCAATCAGCAAGAGAGAGACATGAGCAATACAGTCAGAAAGAGAGAGCCATGAGAAATACAGTCAACAAGAGAGAGAGAGACATGAGCAATACAATCAGCAAGAGAGAGATATGAGCAATACACGCAGCAAGCTAGAGAGACCTGAGCAATACAGTCAGCAAGAAAGAGACATGAGCAATACACTCAGCAAGAAAGAGACATGAACAATATGGTCAGCAAGAGAGAGACATGAGCAATACAGTCAGCAAGAGAGAGACATTAGCAATACAGTCAGCAAGACAGAGACATGATCAATATGGTCAGCAAGAAAGAGAGACATGAACAATACGGTCAGCAAGAAAGAGAGACATGAGCAATACAGTCAGCAAGAGAAATACATGAGCAATACACTCAGCAAGAGAGAGACATGAGCAATACAGTCAGCAAGAGAAATACATGAGCAATACACTCAGCAAGAGAGAGACTTGAGCAATTCAGTCAGCAAGAGAGAGACATGAAAAATTCAATCAGCAAGAGAGAGACATGGGCAATACGGTCAGCAAGATAGAGACATGAACAATACGGTCAGCAAGAGAGAGACATGAACAATACGGTCAGCAAGAGAGAAACATGAGCAATACAGTCAGCAAGAGAGAAAGACATGAGCAATACGGTCAACAAGAAAGAGACATGAGCAATAAATACTGTCAGAAAGAGAGAGACATGAGCAAAAAAGTGAGCATGAGAGATAGCAAAGAAATTTGGCCAAACGGTCAGCAAGTGACTGGAGAAATATGGTCAGCAAGAGAGAGAAATGTGGTCAGCAACAGAGAGAGACAATAGCAATATGGCCAGCATATGTGAGTGAGCTCTTAACAGTTACACAGATTGTTTTTGATCAGCAATCCACCCAAGGCCATAAAGACACTATAAAAACCTAATGGGTTTGGTGAGAACAAATAAAAACGACAGAAAATCAATACTTGCAAGAAATAAGTTTCCCCTGGTCACAGTGAAATATCTGACACTGACTTGTGGGTGGGGGAAAAAGAGACAGAGCAGGGTAACAAGATAGAAAATTAATGTAAATTATATGAGAACACACCATTCTGTGTTTTATGCATGGAAAAATATGAGACTTAATTTTACCGTTTTTAAATGAGAAGATTATTACATGTTGAATTTCAGAGGGTGTGGGACAATGTTCATGTCTGCATGCTGTACTCTAAAACACCTTTTTACTTGTGTCATTTATGGATTTTATCAGAAGGCATTATGAGCTAAACAAATTAACTAAATCCTCACTAAAACCAGAAAAAAAGGACTGATTATCTGCAGTCCACATAAGCAACTTCCACCTCCGTCTGCTGATCCTCATGATCCGAGAGAATGTAACACCCTTTACTGAGCAAATCCAATTAACTGATAGTGATAATTGTCATATCAAATCCCATTTTGTCCTGTATAACAGAAAACATAATAATAATGCTGAGTGAAAATGCTTTTACGGGACGGTATATTTAAATGTGAATTACCAGCCGGTTGTTTGTGACAATCAACTTTCCTTTAATCAATCAACAACTTTTATGGCTGTTTATTGTACAATTTCATACTCTGGTTTATTGCACAGTATGCAGCTGGTCTCATTGTAATCATGCATGAGTTTATGTACTCTGGCAAATTAACAAATACTGGCTAAGGTCCCACAGCCCCAATGATCTTATGGTGTGGAGGACTATTAACTAATATCTGTAATGAATGAAATGTGATTATGTCCATATTCAGGGCTTTGGTTCCGTCTCATGTAAAATATGCAGGGATTTTTTTATTTTATGAAGTTTCGGTTTTCATGGTACACTTTGGAGGGAGACATTAGCATATGAGAGATGAAGAGAAAACTAATCCAGCAAGAACAATGCTGTTATTCTTCAGTCTGGAGACTTCCAGCTGCTTGAGATGTTGCTCAAAAACTCTGTATATCAATAAATTCCACATTCATTATACTGCTGAAAAGATTCATGCATAAAGAGATGCTAAAGGTGCAGAGAAGTTAATTAGACAAACGCTAATTAACACTTTGAAAGATTTCCCGAAATAGGTGCAAATTTACAGGGTTGAAATTCTCTCACGGATATGTGGGGAAATAAGTATCTCTCCTGTGCATCGATGAGAGCAATTTTATATAACGTCACATGCTTATAGAAATCTCATTGTATAAACAATATATTACTACGTGAAATGTATTCAGTGTAGCTCGTAAGAGGAGTCAAAGCAAGCAAGATGACTGATCGCAGGATCTCAAAAGAAAATTATAGTGAATTGGCTTTGGTAAGAGTCTCCAGTAAATATAGTAAGTAAATATATAGTTTACAGATGGATTACATCCCATGACACGTCAGTTAGGGGACTAGACCCTTTATCCAGTAGGTCATGGGTTTGAATCCTTAGTGGGAGGCTAATGTTCTACCCTGGGTTTCAACCTTTAATACCTCACTTGATACAATTCAAACAGATTACATAATGTGTAAATTGAAAGTATACGATGCCTCTGAATTATGGAGTAAATAGATAAATAATTAACATAGAGAAAAGTCACTATTTCATGACAACAACAGATTGATACTCTGCAAAATTAAGGCAATATTCCCTTATGGTTCCAAAATTACTCTCAACAAAAGTCAATCCTAGCTGTTACCGTGGTGATAATCTACATATGAAGAAAACATCAATATAAAGTCTGATCAAATATATTTAGATTAAGGGGCGCAAATGGGATTTGGAGTTGCGTTATAAAATGTTATGAATTAATATTAATGATTTATGGTCAGCAACCCAGTTATATCGGCCAGCTCTGTGCAGTTAATTTCATGTTCCTCGCTCTTAAAACCATTTGCAAGTATGATTAATTTTGAAATGAGGGTTTATGATTTATTTATAAAGTAATTTATATTAATAACCTATGGGCTATCGACGATATCAGCGCTGACAAAGATGGCTCTGGGTTTGGAGGCTGACGAGTCTCTGAGGTCTCACTGGAGAACAGAGGGAAGATGAGCCGTTTTAAAGCCACCTCCGCTGCGACAGAAAGGTACATCCCTTTTTGTAACAAGGCTCATTTATACTCATTTATGTCTATATTCACTTATTTATTTAAGTCTTCTACAGTCACAGTGTGATAATATACTGAGGGATGGGGGAGGCGGGTTCGTAATTAGTTCTGCAATGAGGAGCTCTCGTGTATTCCGGGAAGGTCACCCTTAGGTAAACATGGAAACTGGGACCCTCCCAAAGGTGAAATGGGTGAACTGACATCAGCACCCTGCCATGAGCTTTACCCTGTGGAGGTGACCAGGAGAGATTAATGTTATAATGTACCACCATGTCTCTGTACTACAACCAAACTGTACTGTACTACAATGTCACAATACTATACCCTGTCACAATACTTTAGCACCATTCTCCTATACTATTCCATTTACCATTCTCCTATACTGTACCCTGGCACAATACTGTACCACCATGCCACTATACTGTACCCTGTCACAATACTGTACCACCATGCCACTATACTGTACCCAGTCACAATACTGTATCACCATTCTCCTATACTGTACCCTGTCACAATACTGTACCACCATGCCACTATACTGTACCCTGTCACAATACTGTACCACCATGCCACTATACTGTACCCTGTCACAATACTGTACCACCATGCCACTATACTGTACCCTGTCACAATACTGTACCACCATGCCACTATACTGTACCCTGTCACAATACTGTACCACCATGCCACTATACTGTACCCTGTCACAATACTGTATCACCATGCCACTATACTGTACCCTGTCACAATACTGTACCACCATGCCACTATACTGTACCCTGTCACAATACTGTACCACCCTGCCACTATACTGTACCCTGTCACAATACTGTACCACCATGCCACTATACTGTACCCTGTCACAATACTGTACCACCATGCCACTATACTGTACCCTGTCACAATACTGTACCACCATGCGACTATACTGTACCCTGTCACAATTCTGTACCACCATTCTCCTATACTGTACCCTGTCACAATAATATAACACCATGCCACTATACTGTACCCTGTCACAATTCTGTACCACCATTCTCCTATACTGTACCTTGTCACAATACTATAACACCATGCCACTCTACTGTACCCTGTCACAATACTGTACCACCATGCCACTATACTGTACCCTGTCACAACACTGTACCACCATGCCACTATACTGTACCCTGTCACAATACTGTACCACCATGCCACTATACTGTACCCTGTCACAATACTGTACCACCATGCCACTATACTGTACCCTGTCACAATATACCACCATGCCGCTCTACTGTACCCTGTCACAATACTATACCACCATGCCACTATACTGTACCACCATGCCACTATAATACACCCTGTCACAATACTGTACCACCTATGCCACCATATTATATTGTACTGTACAAGACTGTAAGACTCATATTCCCAAATGCTGTCTCACATAGGCGTACAGTGCTGCCGTTAATTTTGGCTGTGTTAAACATTCTGAGATGAGACGTTTCTTGATTTTTCCTGAGTAATCCGCAAATGGCGCTTTTCAGACCGTAACAATTTTATACCTAGTAGGACTTGACTTTATCATTGAATATCCTCTCCTGCTATCAGCTGTCAAAGGTGGAGAGGGTAATGTTGGCCAGCAGCTGCTCTTCCCTGTTGACCTTTCCTGAGGACCAGTCTTCTGCTAAAACTGGTGCTGGCACACCTGACAAGGGGTGTAGAAACCAAAAATGGTGCCAAATGAGAGGGGCACTGCTCAGTCGGAGACATTTTTTGTCTGTAAACCTCGATTCGCTCTTGTCATTTACAGATACCATGCCGCTTATCTCAATGAGGTGGTTTTACCCAGGTATCCTGGCAAAAAGCCTGATCTGGCACTGAGTCTGGGCGCTTATAACTTTCAGTTCAAGTCGCTCTCTAATTCAACTGCCGCATGGCGAGCACTTTAAAATGGTTTGCCCTCTTTGAAAAATGCAATGTACAGTAAGCTTCAACATTTTTGACACCCTTGATAAACATGAGCAAAGAAGGCTGCATAAATCAAACAACACAGGTAATGAGATATACTTTATGCTGAAAATGGCTGAAATTTGTTTTTTAAGGTAATAATTTTACCAAGTAATAACAAGTAATAATTTCACCTCTTAAAAAAGGTGTCAAAATTATTGGCACCCTTGTGTCCAGTGCACCCTCTTGTCCTTAACACCGCTGATTCATCTTCTATAGAGCTTTATAAAGGTAGTTCCCATTTGCCACCGATCAGAATCTTTTCCCGCTTCACTTAAAGCCACAATTTTTTTAAATAGTAAAATACGTAATTAATAAAAAACATTTACAATAATTACACGAATATAAATGCAATGCTTCTCATTATTATTATTATTATTTTGTTTAAAAAAAATATTTGATCACTAGATGGTGCAAAGGCAGCGATACAGGGGGCTGTCACAATGGTTCTGAAGGGTAAATGTGCTTGTTTCTCTGCCTCTGCAGACCTCTGGCCCCAGTGGAGGAAATGTATGCTGGCTTAAATAAACGTCAGAGAGAGCTCCAGAGAGCTCTGCTAGTTCTGACTTTTATCAGGAGATGATTAAAAATGGCAGCCTCTCTGGGAGCCCCTGGCATGCAGAAACAGGCAAATTGAGCTGAGGGGATTGGGGGTTAGAGCTGGTACGGATGTAGGAATAAAATAGAAAAGATGATCTTGTGAAGACACTGGGAATAGGCAATGCATCCGTTAAAATCAGAGGCAATCGGAGGGACACGATGTGACATTTGATATGTCATATATGTTGCATACAGTATGTCATCATTAAACTTTAGAACAGATTGCAGTTTTTTGTTCTTTGTAATAATAATAATAACACAATTTAGAACTTTTAGTCCACTGCTTTCTGTGGGCTGAAATAAAATATATGCAAAATCCACCTATTACAATTTTTTTTTCAAACCGAAAGTAAAAGATTTAAATAAATGATGAAATCTGTACAGAAATCTGTGAGCCATATGGTCTTGAAGATTGCGAGCTGCCCTGGCAGCTAGTCCTTGCTTTCAAAGCAAGGCATTCTGGGAAGGCGCTGAGAAGCATTCTGCTCAAAGCAAACCGATGGTGTTATCACATTATCTTCTTTATTTGCTTAGCAGACGCTCTTATCTGGGGCTGATTTACACAGCTTATATTATATTATATGTTACAACAGAATATGTACAATTTAGTTAAATATAGCTGCCCTCACTTAAGTGTCACAAAACAGGAGGATTCAGGATCAGAGGCCCAACTCTTTAAAGGGGAACTTCAGCCAAAACTTACTATTATCTGCATAATAGTGTCTTCAGCCAAACGACGCTATTATCCTTCCACCTGTGCCTCAACTCCACCCTGTTAGAAGGTAATCACAGGAGTGTGGGGTCATGGGGTCACAGAGGTGTGTGGCGCAAGCATTGGGAAAACGGGTGCAGCGGGTATCCTCAGAAAGACACGGTATGAATTCTCTGTGTCCACGCGGGATGCAGGTCTAAAAGCATCCAATCTTGTCCGCCCACTCCCCGTGTGTTTGGCATATTTTAGAGGCTATTAGCCTGTCTCTCCCAGAGATCACCCCGACCCCCCCCACGGGTCTCTCTGCCCCCAATCAAAACCCATTTTGTCACCCCTGAGGCCTGAGCGAGAGGACGTTCGGTGGCGGTGAACGAAGTGGACCGGGGCAGGCGGGGCCAGGGCTACCCGCGCATGCCGCCGCATCGCCGGGACGATCAGGAGTGTGCTCAGGGCGCCAGATGGCACCAGCTCGCTCCGAAGGAATGGCTGGTTATTTTTAAACGCGTGACAGCGAGGCCGGCAGGAAAGGAGGGCGAGAAGAAAAAAGGGAAAAAGGAAAGGTTATACTTAACATTATCACAATTAAGCAACACAACAGCTGTTTTCATTTAAATGCAGTGACAAAAAAAAAAACTTTAAAAGAATAAGTTCCTATGCTCCCGATCATACTGTGTTCATCTGACCTCTGTTAGAACCGAACAGACATGATACCATCTGTGATCAGATTGGATATTTATGCAAGTAAATGTTTTCTCAAAGTTACTTTGAGCCATATCCTCCTGAAGGTCTAGGCAGTGCCAACTCTTCATTTAAAGTTGGTTATTCTATTCTCTTGTTGTGTTATAGTTGGAAGCCTTTGCACTTTGGCATAATCTGTTTGTTGTTTCTGTTGTTCGTTAAAAAAATAATAATAAAATACTTCACTAAAGAAAGTCAGAGCATGAGCTTGCAGGTTTGATAAATACGGACGACAATGACAAAAATGAACAGAAATGATCTGAAATGATTCCTTTTCTTACTGAACAAGTTAACACAGGTCCAAGTGGTAGTTATCTGTGAAACAATGCTAAGCCCAGTCAAACTTCATTAAAATGAAAAGTAATTGACTTCTGTTATTAACATCCCATATCCCCAACCTCAAACAATAGTGAAGTGTGTGTCAATTCTTAGAAGTAAGATACACCGAATAAGTGAAGTATGACCTTTGCCTTACAGATGTGGTGATGTTTCTGTGTGTGTGCATATGTGTGTGTGTGTGTGTGTGTGTGTGTGTGTGTGTGTGTGAGTGAGATAAAAAAGAGAGAGAGAGAGAGAGATAGAGAGAGAGAAAGAGAGAGATCAAAAAAGTTCCAATAAAATGAAGTCAAACTAGACAGTGTATATACAGACATATAAATAGCTGTGAATGTGGCTACACCCTCCACTTATACCCCCTGTAAGCTCTCCATTAGCAGACTCCCAGTGCTGGGGTGCAGCAGTAAGTACAGTTTTACGTATTACTGAGTGGTAATGAGTACACCTCCTGCTGTGGACCAGCACTCAACTGTGTCAGCCCTGTTTCTAACGGTGATCATATTTCCGTTTATAATAGTGCTCATACTGGCCCTGTTTATAATAGTGCTCAAACTGGCCCTGTTTATAATAGTGCTCATACTGGCCCTGTTTATAATAGTGCTCATACTGGCCCTGTTTATAATAGTGCTCATACTGGCCCTGTTTATAATAGTGCTCACACTGGCCCTGTTTATAATAGTGTTCATACTGGCCCTGTTTATAACGGTGCTCACACTGGCCCTGTTTATAATAGTGCTCATACTGGCCCTGTTTATAATAGTGCTCATACTGGCCCTGTTTATAATAGTGTTCATACTGGCCCTGTTTATAACGGTGCTCACACTGGCCCTGTTTATAATCGTGCTCATACTGGCCCTGTTTATAATAGTGCTCACACTGGCCCTGTTTATAATAGTGTTCATACTGGCCCTGTTTATAACGGTGCTCACACTGGCCCTGTTTATAATAGTGCTCATACTGGCCCTGTTTATAATAGTGCTCATACTGGCCCTGTTTATAATAGTGCTCATACTGGCCCTGTTTATAATAGTGCTCACACTGGCCCTGTTTATAATAGTGTTCATACTGGCCCTGTTTATAACGGTGCTCACACTGGCCCTGTTTATAATAGTGCTCATACTGGCCCTGTTTATAATAGTGTTCATACTGGCCCTGTTTATAATAGTGTTCATACTGGCCCTGTTTATAATAGTGCTCATACTGGCCCTGTTTATAATAGTGCTCATACTGGCCCTGTTTATAATAGTGCTCACACTGGCCCTGTTTATAATAGTGCTCATACTGGCCCTGTTTATAACGGTGCTCACACTGGCCCTGTTTATAATAGTGTTCATACTGGCCCTGTTTATAACGGTGCTCATACTGGCCCTGTATATAATAGTGCTCAAACTGGCCCTGTTTATAATGGTGCTCATACTGGCCCTGTTTATAATAGTGCTCACACCGGCCCTGTTTATAATAGTGCTCATACTGGCCCTGTTTATAATAGTGCTCATACTGGCCCTGTTTATAATAGTGCTCATACTGGCCCTGTTTATAATAGTGCTCACACTGGCCCTGTTTATAATAGTGTTCATACTGGCCCTGTTTATAACGGTGCTCACACTGGCCCTGTTTATAATAGTGCTCATACTGGCCCTGTTTATAATAGTGTTCATACTGGCCCTGTTTATAATAGTGTTCATACTGGCCCTGTTTATAATAGTGCTCATACTGGCCCTGTTTATAATAGTGCTCATACTGGCCCTGTTTATAATAGTGCTCACACTGGCCCTGTTTATAATAGTGCTCATACTGGCCCTGTTTATAACGGTGCTCACACTGGCCCTGTTTATAATAGTGTTCATACTGGCCCTGTTTATAACGGTGCTCATACTGGCCCTGTATATAATAGTGCTCAAACTGGCCCTGTTTATAATGGTGCTCATACTGGCCCTGTTTATAATAGTGCTCACACCGGCCCTGTTTATAATGGTGCTCATACTGGCCCTGTTTATAATAGTGCTCACACTGGCCCTGTTTATAATAGTGCTCATACTGGCCCTGTTTATAATCGTGCTCATACTGGCCCTGTTTATAATCGTGCTCATACTGGCCCTGTTTATAATAGTGCTCACACTGGCCCTGTTTATAATAGTGCTCATACTGGCCCTGTTTATAACGGTGCTCATACTGGCCCTGTATATAATAGTGCTCACACTGGCCCTGTTTATAATAGTGCTCATACTGGCCCTGTTTATAATAGTGCTCACACTGGCCCTGTTTATAATAGTGCTCATACTGGCCCTGTTTATAACGGTGCTCATACTGGCCCTGTTTATAATAGTGCTCACACTGGCCCTGTTTATAATAGTGCTCATACTGGCCCTGTTTATAATAGTGCTCATACTGGCCCTGTTTATAATAGTGCTCATACTGGCCCTGTTTATAATAGTGCTCACACTGGCCCTGTTTATAATAGTGCTCATACTGGCCCTGTTTATAATGGCAAGTTCATTTTCTTATTTTATACTGCTTCAAATGACAATTCTACAAAAGGAAATTAATAGTAGTGTGCAACCAAAAACTACTTAAAGCCATAAAACCAATAGAACATGACATCAAGCGGTGGTCCCAGACACCTGTCTTAATCCAAGCCTTACTGGAGTTATGATGTTTCTTTCAAGATACATGAACTCTGCCATGGGATTCAAACATATGGCCTTCAGGTGCAGACCCCAGAGCACAATTTCACTCACTATCTTGGATTAGCAAGACAAAATTGGACTTCTGCCGCTGTCTACTGTCCACAGGGGCTGAGTGGAGTGTTTGAAGATTGTGATGAAGGGGAATGTTTCCAATTATATCCATGCCTTCCAAATGCATAATTATGTTTTAATTGACCTGTTTATTAATAATTTGTAATAGGGGAATAGTTTCAAAGCTCAAACAGGCATGGGTATTAGATCAAATTTTTGTTTTAAAAAAAGAAAATAATTAGTTTAAAAAATGTTGGCATGCCTGTATGCTTTTGAAATGTCATAAGAACCCCTGCAGTGAGAACTGGAGCATTCAACTTTTTTTCTTTTCTTTTCTTTTCTTTCTTTTCTTTTCAGCGTTGGCTGTTTAAAGATGCCGGGGCAGAGATAGCAGCTCGTCTCAATGGACGAAGGCTGAAACGCAGGCGCCGGGGAGAGTCCTTTCCTTCTGCACACTAAGCCCATTGACTCCGGCGAAAGGGGAGACAGGCCGATTATTGAGCACATTGAGAAACTCACTGTCTGTGCCGCTGTTACCTTAGCCCTCGCACCATATGGGCGTGAACAAAAGAGCTCCCACACACAGAGCTTTGAGCCAGAGATTTCACCTGGTCTCAGCAGATTTTGAGAGAGAGAGAGAGTGAGAAACAGAGAGAGATAGAGAGAGAGATATATTCTGTTCCTTAGTTAGATGTTTACAGAACTAGTTTTTTCCCACTCTATTTAAATTAGCGTCCCCCTAAGTTTGGTTTTGGTTGCTACATAGGCTACATGCTAAGACCCAAATTTCAGCTATCAATATCTCCGCCATTTTTTAACACCAATTATCAAGGCAGATCCATGCATCTCAGCCATATCTTGCCATAAAACTATGTTTCATATAGTTACATTTTCAACTTAAAAATGCATATTAAGCATATTAGCATATTAAGATTAAAACTGTTTTCTACAAATTCAACAACTTTAATTGCCTACAGTAGACATAGCGATATGTCAGGCATGATAAGAACTAAAGCTTTTGATGGGTTACATTTCTGTTAAAGTAGTTTTTAAATAAACCTTTATAATTATACGGTACCAGAAATTAATTGGCCCTTGACTTAGCATGGGGCAGAATAATGTTAGCAACATTATGCTAATTCAACGTTTTACTACCATTAGGGAAGGCGAATGTGCACGAGATTTCTCCCAACAAATTTTACTCACTCTCATACACTGCATGAATTGTCCAGTTAACCAAATTTTTAGCCTATAAATAGGTAGTAGGCTACAGGGTTTTGAATTTTGCAGTATTCTTTAACATTTTTCTAAATCACAAGAAGTGTGGGCACATCAAGGTGGATATTTTGCTATATCAGTGATCACCAGGAGTTCCACACAACTCTGACTGGTGTAACTGCTCAGTCTGCATCCCCCTATTTCCAGTATCGACCCCTTATTGGATAGAAAGCTATTGCACTTTTACGCGTACATATCTACTTATTCATGTAAGACATTCTTGCCCGTTATTAAGTTATTAAAGCACTGCAAGCAAGATAAACCCAACATTTACGTGATGTGAATTGAATCAAATCAAATTTAACACGGTTTTATCATCTTGCAAGCTAGCTATATCTGGGTACCTAACTAGCTGATGTTAGATATCTAAATCACAACTGCTAGATACATAGCTAACTAGTTAACTCTACCCTATTTTCACTAGCACTATCAACATCAATTTGCTAGATTTGTAATCTAGCTAGCATTAGCTAATCTAGTGTAATTCACAATCACAACTGCTAGCTAGTAGGTAGCCTTGTTAGCTACCTTTATAGTTCACAGACTACTAAATCACATAACTTAACAGTAACTGCATGTACGCAAGCACAAAACTATGTCTCAAAGTGCACAATCATGAGATAGTATTGTATCCAATAAGGGGTCAATAGGTTACATCACAATGCCTCCGGCACTTAACAAAGGAGGACGCAGACTGAGCAGGGGATGCAAGCCTAGCAGTTACACACCAGCAGATTAGCACCAACTTCTAACTTTAAATTAGCTAGTGACAAAGCTAACAAGACTGTCCTACAGCTACTATCTAACTTAGCTAGATAAAAACAACAGTTAGCTCAAAACAGCTCAGACATGCCCACAATATTATCAGTAATGAAGCCACACTGTGTCGGCTATCAGCTAACATTAATAATGTCATTATCACCATGCTTCTTGTAGCTGGAGTGACTAGCATGCAGAGCACCTAGTGGCCGACCAGAGATTGTATAACGTTTGCGTTCATATCAGATACAGCAGTCCATGGGCTGGACCAAATGCCCTCAGTGGAACCCGCCTTTGCGGAATTAGTGGTGTCCCCACAGGAGACAGTCCGGGCAGACGCCCGTTACCCTAGGCCGCAATGCAGAGCAACAGACGATTTGCTCTGTAAGGCTTAGAAAGTGGCTGCCAGAGCAGCACAAATTCACTGTCATGGCTAATGCTCGCGCAGTCGCAGATGATGCTTGGTGCAGAAGTCGATACCTCATTAATCGATGCGTCGCTGCAAGCATTTGCGTTTATGACCCGTGAGTTAGGCCGAGTAATGTCCCTGCTCACGGTGACTCGGCATCAAGTGTGGTTGGCTCAGTCGCCCCTACCAGATGCCACAAAAAGAACAATCAGGGACCTGCCGGTTGTTTCCGGCCAGGTTTTCACTGAAGCAGCCAGACAGGCACTGGAACGCTCTGTAGAGGCATTAAGACGCAGGGAGCGGCAGTAAGTCCGCCCGTGCACCGGGTCCAGATGTGCGACATAACCCCGTAAGTCCAAGGGTGGAACAATATTGCCAAAACCACTTGAAAAATTGGGAGGCCCTCACAAGAGACACGTGTGTTCGGTCCACAATCTCAGAAGGGTACCGCCTCCAGTTCGTTGGCCCCCAAGGTTTGCCGGGGTCAGATATACACGCGGTCTGAACCCCGCCCAGTCGAGAAGCCTGGGACAGGAGATTACAAGCCTCCTGGAAAAGGGCGCCGTATCACTAGTACTGCCATCCGAGCGGCTCAGTGGTTTTTACTCAACCTATTTTCTAATACCGAAAAAGGATGGGCTCCTCAGACCGGTTCTGGATCTGAGAGACCTAAATACGTATCTGAAACGATACACTTTCCGGATGCTCCGGACAGTAGACGTTATACACGCAGTACAAACAGGAAACTGGTTCAAGGCTGTGGATTTGTAAGATGCATATTTCCACATTCCTATATGGGTGGAGCATCGTCAGTTCCTACGATTTGCATTCCAGGGTCGGGCATACGATGTCCTCCCGTTCGGTCTGTCTCTAGCCCCACGTGTGTTCACTTGCTGCATCAATAGGTTACATCACAATGCCTTGTGCTGTTCAATCACCGCTCAGGCTGAGGGGGCTGAGAGTTATGCCATACCTAGACGATTGGCTGATATGCGCACAATTGTACAATATAGCGCTCACACACACTGCTGAGATGTTGGAACATGTTGCAAGGTTGGGCATCAACGTCAATTATGGCAAGAGCCAGCTGATTCCGATGCAGTCAATCAAATACATCTGCTGCTCGATTCAAAAAGCATGAAAGCATCACTGACACCCCGGCGCATAATCATTGTACTCGACGTGGTATCTCAGTTCCGAGTGAATCAGTTCCTCGAAATTAAGACTTTTCAGAGGTTTATGGCCCTAATCTCAGCCGCCTCAGCAGTCATGCCTCCTAACAGCCAGTGGGTCTGAAAAAATACCATAGTATTGATTTTACTCCTTGATATGCAAGTATTAGCCTATTGCTTGTAATATATCAAATATGTACGTTTTTCACTCCGCCACTGTCTTGCGTCATATATTTGACATTGTTATTTTCGCATTTTGAGTGTATGTCACATACTATCGTGTAAGCGTTCATACGTGGCTCAATTATGTTTTACACGCACCAATTTGCCGTGAAGCTAGAATATTTGCCAGCAATTTCCTGATGGTGGAATATTATTTTATTTTATAATATTATAATATTTATCTTATAATATTTAGACTATGGCATATTCATATCTCCCTAGGCTATATTTGTCACTTTGGGCATGGGAATACTTATTCCAATTTCCTGTGTGCTGATATGTTCACACCAGTGGCCACATGTATAAAATGCTGATTAATGAATAATGCGTAAAAGAACGCTCAGGATGAAAGTCGGAAATCAATTAAATGTTTTAAACAGTTTTGCATTTTCTACCTCTGCCTTTCGGTCACTATGTTGCCATATCACACTGATGGCAAACATTGAGTACATATGGTGTCCAGCGTGTGCAGAGGTGCGCAGATTCTCACAGCACGTGTTATTTTATACATCTGAATTTCTGCGTGGAAACTTACTGATGCGGCTTTCTGAGGGCATTTTTCTGCTCAGCACTGTTTATACATGTGGCCCCTGGAGTTAAATTTAGCTTCGGCCCAAATGGGTTAATGATTTGTTTGTATTCATCTGGATTTATTATTGAATTGAACAGGGTTGTTATTGACAGGAAAGCTTGTTTAAATACTGATAATCATATTTTTAGATCCAACTAGAATTGAGTTTTTGATCTACCCTAGAATAAAACAGAAAAATATCTAAAGAGAAAAAATACTTTAAAAGCAAGTAGACCTGCTGATATTCTAGATCAACCATTTTATTGGTCTATACTCATTTTTGTGTGAAACACAATGACGCAGACAATATTTTGGTTTATGAACAAAACTTTTGTTATTTCTTCAATACAAGGTACCAGTTTAATTCCATTTCCTGTCTCCAGTGTCCTCATTGAGCTGTTTTCATCAGGTACGCTCCACCTCCAGCAGCTTCAGATGCTGGTCCAATCTTTTAAAATATCTTTGCATTCTATTACCGTAGTAATATATGCTACAAAAGCTATACGGGTAGACATATAATTGTATGCTGTGATTGCATTAGTCAATTCTATATATAATTTCACCGGAGACAGGGGCAGAAATAGAAAAACAGAGATTCACACACACACACACACACACACACACATACAATCACATGCACATTCTCTCACACACACTCACACACACATACACACACACACGTGAGGATACACACAGTCGCTCTCACATATACACACACACACACACGCACACACACACACGAGAATACACACATTCACTCTCTCACACACACACATGTACATACACACACATCTGTGATTCCTGAAGCCTCAGTCCGGAATAGGGCTAACAATGGCTGTCTTTATGTCCAAGGTCAGTAGAATGAAAACCACCTCCGAATACTGAGAAAGCCAACATCAATATAAACCTTTCCCTTGTTTCAAAGTTTAAAACGACATCATCAATCACATTTAGTCAGTAGATGTCAGTCTGATGAGTGTGTCATAGAGTCATATGTTCCTGATTATTGTATTAGTTTTTGGACAATTGCAGGTTATTACCAAGATGTCCTACTAAAATCAACTGCACACCTGTTTCCATATGATTACAAAACAATTAACCTTAGAAAACCGGGGGGAAAAGCTTTTGTTTCTTGTTATTTATTATCAGATTGAAAGTATGTCACTCTGATCACTCCTGCATAAGTAGATAAACATTTTGGATTGAGCTATCACTCACATTTGTTTTTTAGCAATATTAGAAACCTACAATATTATGCTGTTTTTTTAATAAAGCAGATGTAAAAAGTATCAACGGGTCACGCTCAAATATCTTTGTTTGAAAGTTTTATTGCTCCCAATTCTGTGTTTTCAGAATTCAGTGTAAAACAGAGATATGAAATCCATAGGATCAAAAATATATAGTAAAGTTATATATTTGTTTTATTTTTACATTTTGTTGATTGATATGTTCCTTGTCAAATTATGATATACTGAACTTTAATATATACAGGAAAATGTTCAATAATATCTTGAAGGATATTTCAGATCACAGTATATGTAAACACAATTAATTGTATGAACAATTGTGCTTACGTCTATGAAATATACTCATATGAATATTATATGAGTATGACCATTTCTGCACTCAAAATTATTTTTAAGTATTTGTAATTATTTGCTTTATTTTTTGGGTGGGGGTGAAGTCTCAAATTTTGTCTAAATTACTTTACTACTATGAATACAACTACTACTGCTACTACTAATAATAATTATAATAACAACTAGATTTAGAGTTTCTGAAGAAATTGCATGAGATAGCAGAATTGACTATAATGTGATGTATATTTATGCGTTGTCCTGTATGGCACTGCACAATAAGGTTTAGAACAGGTCTGCCCGACAGAAAGACGATAGACTAATTTTATATAATAATATAATAAATAAATAAAAATACTTTTCATACATGGATTTCAACATAAATGTCATTGGAATATAGCATTTAGAGCTTCTGAAGAAACTCTGAGTTTGCATGTTATTGAACTTTTCACTGTAGAATGTGATGTATATTTATGCATTGTCCTGCGTGGTACTACATGATAATGTTTAGAACAGGTCTTCCCTACAGAAAGACAATAGACGATATACGTTTGAACACAAACTTCAAGTTGGCTTGAAAAAGCAAAGGACAGAGAACACTATATTTTGGGGATAGAAATTAGACGTTACACAACAAACATAAGACATTGTTAGCATACTGTTAGTAATTCTGTCTAACAGAGTAATATTGTATTATCTGTCTGGTTAGCTCTGTCTTGCATTGTGCTTGCTGACTGGAGAAGTGGTAAGGCTAAGGTTACATAACTTTTACGGCACCATGTGCTCACATTGTTGTACGGTTGTGTTAAAAAAAATAGCAGTACAACATTAGTAACCTGATGAACCACTGTTATTAGTAGTAGTGATATTTCTGCATGTGGTAGTGTAGTGTTTGCATGTTATTGCATGTGGCCAGCTCAATCCCCCAACGTCAACCCCATTGAAAACTTGTGGGGTGACATTAAAAATGCAGTTTCTGAAGCAAAACCCAAAAATTCACAGGAACTGTGGAATATAGTTAGATCATCCTGGGCTGAAATACCTGTTTCTAGGTGCCAGAAGTTGGTTGACTCTTGAAAAAAGTTAAATATTGAAAAATTTCTCGTTTGAAGAGAAAAATGTTGACACTGCTATTTCTTTGAACAGATTAATATTCCTTTTCTTTGCTTCTTGTAAAAGAATAACAGAGTTGAGAAAATTTGTTAATGCTTTGATTTGTAATTGAATGTGTAATGTTTCCACTACATTTGAAATATGGAACTAAAAGCTATTTAAAAATATTTGCACTTTATTCACATTTTTAACGCACTGCTACTTATTTGAACACCACTGTATATACAGTCAAGCCGGAAAGTCTGCACACCCCTTTCACCTTCTCCACGTTTTATTACGTTACAGACTTATACTATAATAGATTCAGTTCATTTTTTGCCTCAAAACAACATCTACACACAATAGCCAATAATAACGAAGTGAAAATATGCAATTTTATTTTACTGACGAAAATAGGTTATTTAGGGGTTACATATCTGTACACACCCTTAGCCTAATACTTAGTTGCTGCACCTTTGGCAGCAATTACAGCTTTAAGGCATCTTGGGAAAGAAGCTACGAGCTTGGTACACTTGTTTCTGGACATTTTTGCCCATTCCTCATGGCATATCCTTGCAAGCTCCGTCAGGTTGGATGGGGAGCGTCGGTACACAGTAATTTTCAGCTCTTTCCACAGATGTTCAATTGGATTCAGGCCTGGGCTCTGGCTGGGCCACTTAAGGACATGCACAGACTTTCTCCGAAGCCACTCCTTTGTTCTCTTGGCTGTGTGCTTCGGGTCGTTGTCATGTTGGAAGGTAAACCTTTGCCCCAGTCTGAGGTCCAGAGCGCTCTGTAGCAGGTTTTCTTCAAGGATCTCGGTGTACTTAGCTGCATTCATCTTTCCCTCTATCAGGACTAGTCACCCCGTTCCCGCTGCTGAAAAACATCCCCACATCATGATGCTGCCACCGCCATGCTTCACTGTAGGGATGGTATTAGCCAGGTGATGAGTTTCCACCAGACGTATTCAGGCCAAAAAGTTAAATTTTGGTTTCATCAGACCAGAGAATCTTGATTCTCATGGTTTGAGAGTCCTCTAGGTGCCTTTTGGCAAACTCCAAGCGGGCTGTGATGTGCCTTTTACTAAGAAGGGGCTTCCGTCTGGCCACTCTACCATAAAGGCCTGATTGGTGGAGTGCTGCCTGGATGGTTGATCTTCTGAAAGATTCTTCCATCTCCACAAGGATACACTGGAGCTCTGTCAGAGTGACCCTCTGGTTCCTGCTCACCTCCCTGGCTAAGGCCCGTCTTCCCCGATCGCTCAGTTTGGCCGGGCGGCCAGGTCTAGGAATATTCTTGGTGGTTCCAAAGTTCTTCCATTTACGAATGATAGTGGCCACTGTGGGACCTGTAAAGCTGCAGAGATTTTTCCATACCCTTCTCCAGATCTATGCCTTGACACAATCCTGTTTCTGAGGTCTGCAGATAATTCCTTTGACCCCATGGCTTGGAGTTTGCTCTGACATGCACTGTCAACTGTGGGACTTTATATAGGCAGGTGTTGGCAATCCCCAATCATGTCCAATCAATTGAATTTATCACAGGTGTTTCACAATTAAGTTGTAGAAACATCTCAAGCAGTATCAGTGGAAACAAAATGCACCTCAGCTCACTTTTGGGTGTCATATCAAAGGGTGTGCACACTTGTGTACATATATTTTACATTTAGATTTTTAATAAATTAGCACAAATGTCTAAAAACGTGTTTTAATTTTGTCACTATGGACTATTTTGTGTAAAAATGAACTCAATCTATTGTAGAATATGTCTGTAACGTAATAAAACATGGAGAAGGTGAAAGGGGTGTGCAGACTGTAGCTGTAAAATGTAAGCTAGACAGAGCATTACCACAAGATAGATAGATAGATTGCCCATTGAGGTATGATAAGATGCAAAACAGGTCTTCCCTACAGAAAGCTAAATGATAGACTGGGTGTAAGTATTGTTAGGGTTAATTTAGTTGTCAAGATATAGCATAGGTAAGTTTTGTTCTTTACCATATTATAATGTAATAATTAGCACACAAACAGCTTACAAAAGAACACTGTTTATCCACCAAATTAGGACAATTCAAATAATCAATCCTACGTCGATCAATTAGTTATTTAAACACCGAAAAAACACAAACATTTCGGTGAATCGCTCAGCACTAATTACATTTTAGCCAAAATATTAAACAGTTGATTTGGCTTGAGTTATAAAAAATAGCAGACATAGGAAGTATGTAATTTGAAACATCCGTGTGTCGCGTGGAAGGTCCTGGCTGCATCCAAATATTCTTCACTCTTCACTCCACTCCTACCTGGAAGTATGCAAAACTGTATGTACATTTCAAGTACACATAGTTACATATACAGTATACAATGTAACTGACATTGCGGTTCACATCCAGACATTAATTAATAGCCTATATAACAATTAATTTGTAATGAATATGAAATCAGCAACATTAGATTAGGACACAAAGATCTGTTTCCGGGGCACGGAGGAGGAAAGGAGGATGCATTTTTCTAATATTGGGATGCACCCCCTCTCTCCTCTCAGCATCACTCTCCAATTCAAAAGAGAAACAACCAGCATAGTCTGAAACTGAGACACTGTGAATGATATGAAATGACGTTAGCGTTCACTAAATATTGGTGACAATACTGGATGTTGTTACCCCAAATCGCATTGCCTGTGATTGTTTTCATTTTCTGGTGAGAATACTACAACGCAGACACGGCGAGTCGAGGTCCTGATGATCCAGGATGAAGCTGCAGTTTCTGTAGGCCCCAACTCCGACTCTATATCAGTAGTTAGTTGATAATTGCTTAATGACAAAATTAATGATCCAGGTTAGTTGCTGGCTAATAAGTTTAGATAAATTAGCAGCTAGTAATTAGTAACGTTAAACATTGACAATGTAGAGAACCGGATAGTAGGTGCAAGGCCAGGGGGCTATACTACGAAAGCAAGATTACTGCGTTGGATAGCTGGATAACTGCACAGAATAAAACCCGGAACCCTCCCAATTCTGGAACACGGCCTTAAGTAAAAAGAGCTGTTCCGGTTTTTACTCAGTAAAGACAAGAGTCTGTAGATGAGCTGTAGAACTCCACATAGGCCTGTGGGATGTGGCTGTGGCCTGTAGAGCTATATTGATATCAATATACAATATATTGCGATAAAATCAATATGTTTCCCAATGATATGATGTCAAATTAAATTTCAATACAAATGATATAGTTGTTCCAGTCTAAATACATACAGACGAACACAGAGCCTAGTTATTTAGGATTCATGTAGACAGAAAGTTGAAAAAGTATTGTGATAAAGATGTTGTTCATATCGTCCAACCCTAGTCTGTAGCATTGCTATAGGCATTGAAGCACAGGTTAACTGAATTGATATGATGAAATACAATAGTAATAGTAAAAAATAAGTTAGAATATAATGTTCATACATACAATGTTGTTAATAACAATCGAAAACAAACATTGAAGAACATTTGGCTTGTTACTCTGTTACAGGATCACATATTTTTTGAATGTCACTTATGCCCTTAAAATTGGCTAAAATGTCATTGTTAATTGTTTATTTTGCGATTATCTTTTAAAATACTAATTCGTAGAAGGAAGCCATTACACATTCAGTTAGCTCGGCCTTGCATTATTCTGGCTAACTGGATAACCCAGATTGCAAGGAAACATTGAATGAACATCAGATGAAGCATTGATTCAATGTTGATAGGTTATATTGAGAAAAGTCTGTCCACTGGTTCATCCTTCGTCTCATCTAACTCTTTATTATAGCTTAATTTCCCCCCATATTAATTACTGTAATATTGTTTGGGCTGCTACTTTTCCATCATATTTAACCAAACTACTAATCATTCAAAAAAGGTTCTTGAGAATGATTTCACAGTCAAATAGACATGAGCCATCTGCACCTCTCTTTATTAAATATTCGTTACTGCCTATAGATAAGTTAAATGTTTTTTATTCCTGTTTATTTATGTTTAAATTTAAAAATTGCATACATGATATTCCTATTTCTTTTTATAATTTTTTTCGTGTTACCTCTGACATTCACTCCTACCCCACAAGGCAAAGAGATGATTTTAATTTACCTCTTTGTAGTACCTCAAAACAGCAATCCTTCATAAGATTTAGAGGCCCTCAGTTGTGGAGCTCTCTTGAAGCATCACTAAAGTCATCGCTATCTTTGTCAATTTTTAAGAAACATCTAAAACAACATCTTATTTCTTCCATATTGTAGTCCATATGATTTCGTTCTCTGATGTGTAATCTTTCCAAATGTGATTATTATTTTGTCTTTTTTTCTTCTTTTGTGCAGTTTCTGTTTTTATTTCTTTATTGCACAGTTGCTCCCCTTGGAAACTTGTATTTATTTTTATTTATTTATTTTTTATTTTTTTTATTTTTTTCTTTATTTTTTTCTCCTTTTGTATTGTTCTTTTTGAACTTTAAATCCATTTTATTTTAATGACCTCTCCCATATAGGAAAGAATTCTAAATAAGCCTGCTGGCTTCTTTCTTTCCTTGCACAGAAACTTCTCTTGGTATTGTTCTACTTGTTTTTAACATTGTGCTAAATAAACTAAACTAAACTAAACTAAACTAGGTGCTCATCGAGTTTACATGGAACAAATGTATTGAAATAACATTGAAACAATGTTTATGTTGACAATGGAAATCAATGATGTTAAATCTATTTATTATCAACGTAATCTAGCCAATGTTAAATCATTGGTGGTGGTAGAGGTCAGCTTTCCCCTCATCATTGAAAAGCACTTTGAGTTGCCGGCCAGTGAAAAAAGCGATATACTGTATAAATGCAATGCATTATTATTATTAATATTATTATTTTATGGCTACATTTTAGCGGCTGCATGGTGGAGCAGTGGTTAGCACTGTCTTGCCTCATAGCAAGAAGGTACTGAGTTTGAGTCCCGGCCGAGGGCCTTCCTGTGTGGACTTTGCATGTTATCCCCGTGCTTGCGTAGGCTCCAGCACCCCCGCAACCCTGACCAGGAATAAACGGGTTAGATGACGGATGGATGGACTAAATTTTACAAAATCTTGCTCAAAGTAGTCAAAATCTACAAAAACAACTCAACATACTTCCGAGTTACTAAAATAGATAACACATTGGCATTGAATGTAAACATAAAAAAATTTAAACATCTTTATTGATTTTAAAGCTCTGCTGAAGGGACACAATACATGCAGAAGCAGTATAAAACACTGCATGGTGTAATGTGTTTAGGAAGCAAGTGGTGGAGTTCAGGTACATGTATGTTCAATGACATTTGCAATTTTCAAGATCACCAAGAATGAGTTTCCGGACAATCCTTGAGTCTTCATCCCCATCTGGCTATCAAGCATGGATTGGGATATGTATCTGTGTAATGGGTACACAGGGACATTTTGGGACTCTGGCTTTCTGATCATGAGACTGGGCCCCCTGCGGAGTCGTTCACAATTAACACTCCTGATCAGACTGAGGCACAATGGAGTGTCTGTACCCTTCTTCATGTGACTCTGAGATGAACACAGACTGCTTGATCGATCAGGCGCCAGTTTGGGCAGGAACACCCCCCTTTTTATAGAAGGGGGGACCCCAATTTAACACACAAATGCACACCCTGAGGTGATTGCAAATAGCTGATCCATCTATGTTTCATTGTTGGTTCTAAGGGAATGAGCCATCTACCAATTGGGATCAAAGGGATTTTGACCATAAAAACCCATGGAACTTTACCAACGTTGCTCTGATGGTAAAGACGCTGTCTTACGCCTACCAGACACACCACTGAAACCCTGACGGACTTCGTTTCCCAACCCGCATCTCGCCTGATCACTGAGCTGGTTTATTTTCAACAGCTCTTTTGAGGACACGTTTCTTCAAACTGTTCCTCTACTGTCTCCCTTGCGGCTGGACCCAAGTGGAGATCTGTGCACGTCCACGTTGACCTGACTGGAAACCTGTCATGACCCGAAGTCTCCAGGAGTACACCTAGAGTCACTTAGAGGACTCTCAAACCATGGGAATCAAGATTCTCTGGTCTGATGAAACCAAAATTGAACTTTTTGGCCTGAATACCAAGTGTAACAACTGGAAGAAACCAGGCACCGCTCATCACCTGGCTAATACCATCCTACAGTGAAGCATGGCGGTGGCAGCATCATGATGTGGGAATGTTTTTCAGCAGCGGGACCGGGCCACTAGTCCTGATAGACGGAAAGATGAATGCAGCTAAGTACACTGAGATCCTTGAAGAAAACTTACTCCAGAGCGCTCTGGACCTCAGACTGGGGCGAAGGTTTACCTTCCAACATGACAACGACCGGAAGCACACAGCTAAGAGAACAAAGGAGTGGCTTCGGAGAAAGTCTGTGCATGTCCTTGAGTGGCCCAGCCAGAGCCCAGACCTGAATCCAATTGAACATCTGTGGAAAGAGCTGAAAATGGATGTGTACCGACGCTCCCCATCCAACCTGACAGAGCTTGCAACAATATGCCATGAGGAATGGGCAAAAATGTCCAGAAACAAGTGCCCCAAGCTCGTAGCTTCTTTCCCAAGACGCCTTGAAGCTGTAATCGCTGCCAAAGGTGCAGCAACCAAGTATTAGGCTAAGGGTGTGTACAGATATGTAACCCTTAAATAACCTATTTTTGTCAGTAAAATAAAATTGCATATTTTCTAAAAACCTGTTTTCACTTTGTCATTAGTGGCTATTGTGTGGAGATGTTTGAAGCAAACGTGGAGAAGTTGAAAGGGGTGTGCAGACTTTCCGTATATATATATTTTCTGTATATCTGAAGGAATCAAGATAAAAATGTTCATGTTAAAATATACAAAACTACAACAAAAGGCTAAAAAAAATATTAAAATCAACACCAAAATAAAGACTCGATTACACAGAGAAGATTACTTTATGTCAACAAGAAAACATGACACTCACGGCATTTTCTCAGAAATAAAGAGAGATATTACAAGGTGCCTGCGCACACATAGCAAAGACTTCAACAGAACCCCAGTTAGTTCAGAAATGTCAGCTTTGAGCAGCAACCCCTAAAACTGACACATACAGTACTTACTAAAAGCTGGGTATACAGGTATAGGCGGATGAGTGGTAGCAATTGTTCTTGACATAACTTAAAGAGATAGAGAACGAAATAGAAAATGGATAAGATGATTAGAACAGTTAGAATTGTGTTCATGCAGGATTGATTCACACAATAGCGCAATGGTCTTAGCCTTTAGGTTAAGGTACACTTTGTTATGTTAACAAGAAAACATGACTCATCTCAATGGCCCATTAGTTCTGCTCACGTCAAAGCATTTTCTCCTCTTCAGAGACGAAGAGAAATAGACTATAAAATTTTCATTGTCTTTTTACCGTGAAAATCCTGACTTTACATTCTCGGATAGATGTCAGGGAAATGTGTTTCCACAACGGCATTTTTCCCACAACACAATTATATCAGTTACAATTATGTCAGCAATTATATCGACAATACCCTTTTTGAAAACAAAAAAAAAAAGGAAAGAAAAAGGTTATGTTGTTACTGCATAGCCTACCAGTTTTTGCCAAACCTGAATCATAGCGCAAAGCTTTCAAAACCATAACAGCGCAAAAACCCTGAAAAAAAGTAATATTTTTTTTTTCACGGTAAGATTAATTTTTTTTTTTTTTTTTTTACAATGTTACGTTAGCTTGCTTGTCTTCTTCGTCGTTATGTTTGAGCTAAATAAGCATTAGCTACAAATATGCTGTTAGGTCTCGTTTTGTTTATAGTCCTACATCGCCTTCGTCATAGTAACTTGTTGAATTTAACCAACGTAATGGCCCTGTCACACTATTGCGTATCGTACTAGCGTATGCCAGCGTATGAAAAATATCACTCATACGCTGATATACGCGAGGGGTACGTTAGGCGTAGGTTGCATACGTTTCAAGTACGGTCGCATACGGTGGCATACACTGGCATACGGCGAGGCACAAAAAGTTTTTTAAGCATGCTTAAAATTTTTGTGCGTATTCGGACGTATGGTTTATACGCTAAGCATACGCTAGGCATACGCTAGGCATACGCTAGGCATACGCTGGCATACGCTATTTTCAAGGGCTTTTTGCGCGTATGAAAATTATTTTATGAATTTACATACGCAACTCATACGTTTCTCTCATACGCAATAGTGTGACAGGGCCATAACCAGGAAAAAGATTATTCACTTACCACGTACCGTACGTAAGCTACACATAGTGTAGCTATATAGGATGTGTAGGCTATGAATGTACATCAGAAAACAGGCAATGAATAATTACCCGTAGCCTATAGCCTACCGCGGATAACAGAAAAACCATTTAATGTTGAATATGCAACCAAAAATGCATCTGAGTTTTAAGCAAACATCACACAATCCAGGACGCCAGAGCTTTGTTAGCTGAAGCTTCAAATGTCTGAATCATAAATAGCTTAAGCTACGCGGACTTTCGTGAGTAAGTCCCATTTGCGCACGCTTATCTCAACTCTGAATCTGGCCCTATAAGTGTGGCATCATGAGGTATTTTATATACAGTTAGAAATGCACTTCGAGCCTCTGCGATCCAGTGGAATCACTCAGCTCACTCATTTCCTTTCCCATTTAATGATGCTGGGACAGACATTTATGGAAATTATAATTCATTTTGATGAGACGGAAAAAAAACGGCACCACTATTGCGGCGGTTTCTCCACAACACCCTTCCATATTCAACACTGAGAATTTAAACCGCCCAATTACCAGCCGATTTGTCTCGATAAATGACAGAAAGTGTTTAATAAGATGTACTCAGAGGGGAATTGTTTTATTTCTGTGTCGATTCGGTGGTGAATAATACAGTACTGTATCTCATTTATCCAGGGGAGAGGAGAAACCACACAGACACGTCTTGTTTCCCTGAGTACTGAGATCAGCTTCTGCAGCTTTGTTGCCAATGGCTCTTCCACCTTGCTGTGGCTCTGAAACTCTCTCAGAAACTTCTAATTCTTCTACTACTGCTACTAATGTGACAAGCCTGCTACTATCACTAGCACTATTACTGCTGCTGCTGTTATTGCTAATAATAATAATAATAGTAACAATTCATCATCATCATTAAGGCTGCTTGACCACAGCATTTTTATTGGCTGCTGGGAGTCTTTGGGCTGAAGATTAAAATTAAGCTTGAAAGCACCTGACAAACTGCACTGCACTGCAAGGCACAAGCTGTTATGCTTATGCTCAGTCCAGATTCAATGATAATGGTATCAGGCTTGTGGTGCCTATTACAGGAGCTGAATACTGTTGTGTTTTCTGTGCTGCTCATTAAAGAAATGTAGTCAGTCCTTCAAAGAAGTACTTTCACAAACCCCTCTTGGCAGGAATAAGGACCTCTTCTAATGTCTAATGTCACAAGACATGAGTTCAAGTGCTCCTTCAGCTACAATAACAGAAATGAGAGAACTCCTTACACACAAAATATATTTTCTAAACAGAAACACACACACACACCCAGACACAAACTTGCACACACATCCAGGCACACACACACACACACACACACACACATACATAGTTACACACTCGCACGCACACACACATTGATACCATGTATAGTGAAACAGTGGGAAATAAAATGAAAGCGTTAAGGCCTGGTTATAATATAACTCTACCCCTGCTGTCATTTACTTTAATGCAGACTTTATGAGATAGCTGAGGCTACTATAACTGCCAAATCTAGCACTGAACAGCCACAGAGCAGCAGGGATATATGGGTTTACATACTGTGCTTATAATGCAGCACTAAACGAATGCTTAGCCAATGCTCTAAAAATAGCATGAGAAATGACCTGACCTCTCCATCGAAATCTCATTTTTAAAATCTAATTAGAATCTTAATTTGATCAGTTTATTTAAATAAAAGGGGCCTGGTGAGGTGATTGCCATTTGTCATGTGTGGATTGTATAACTGTTCCAACCGCGTGTGGGGTCAAAGGACTAGAGAAAATACAGAACCTTTCACGGATTACACAGAGGCGTACTCAACATGATGCAGCAGACCTTAGCCTCTCGCTGTTCCAATTACCCAAAATAAAGTCTCGCTGCCCAAAATGCAGGGATGACGTTCCTCATTCCAAACAGACCCCCCACCACCTTCCGCCACAATCACCACCATCATTCTTTTATGATGTCGCCACTCAGCTGAATGTCAGACACATTAGATCTCACCAGCATTCTATTAGGCAATGGAGTATACCATCACTATAGAAACTAAGAACATATGGGCTTTAATTAGCTGTTTTTTTTTTGCCACTGAGGAATGTGAAAGCCAGTCATGAATGCTGGATGACAGTAATTAAAATAATAATAATAATAATAATAATCAGTTGATCAAACAGTATCTCTTCATTTTTCGGAAAAAAATAAATAAAAATCTGAAAAAAAGTGCTCAAACCTGACCGAATGAACCCGCTGACCTGGAAACGCAGCCAATCAGGAAGGATCTGAGAAGTCTGGATCTCATATGACTGTCTGACAGCACAGGTGTCTAAGGGTCTATTGTGCCCATTTGCACTGAATAGACTCAGGTAATGAAGTTACATTCAAGGGCAGATTTACCTCACTGGAGTGGCTCTGCAAAACCATCCACAAGCTCATTATAAAGATGGTGGGATTTTTCTACCAGCCTTCTGTTCGGGTTCCCGGAGATGAACAGGCTCTCTAATGAAAAGAAGGTGTGTGTGTGGGGGGCCCATTGCTGACTGCACAGTTCAGAGTATGTATGCTTTTCTTACCTACAGCAGCACTGTCGAACACTTTTCTGCATTCGAGCGCAGACTCCGAAGGGGTCATGTGGTCATGCAGAACTGACAGAGGCTGTAGAAGATTTTCTAAATACTGTAATTATCAAATGACGGACTGCCGGCATACGGTGCCATTCTGGAGCTTACTTTTACATGATTTTTCTTCGGGAATTTCTGAAGAACCTTTCACTTATTCTTGGAACAGGCATCATAATCACCGTTATTATCCTGCCTCCGCCATCTTTAGTATTTGGGTTCAATTGCCATGGCAACTAAATCAAGAGCTGCTGGATGTAGACGGTTTCCCAGGCCTTTGGGCTACAATCAAAGGTGCCTGCCAGCTTGAGAACTCAACACATGCACGCACGCACACACACAGCATACACACATACATATGCATAGACTACACACACAAATGTGCGTGCGCAACACACATGCACACAAACATATGCATAGACTAGACACAAACACGCGCACATTTCCTTTTAATATCAGGAAACAACTTTGTTTATATATTTGTTTAATGGTATGTTTTAAACATTTAATGTACAAATTTAAACACAGAATTCTCTGAATCCTCTCACCATTTTCCATTCAAATTCAAGTGAGTGACTAAACAGTGGCCATACTGCCCACCCTACCACTATCATATCAAAATCAAAAAGCCGAAGATGGGCCAATAAGGGGCACTCTTCCCTCTGGCTAAAATAAAAAATGTAATCCCTTAGTGTGGTGGTGGTGGTATTGTGTGTGTGTGTGTGCGTACGTGTGTTCTAGGACTCTATCGGGGGTGTTAAGCTTTCTTCTAAAATAATCAGCACATAGGATGCACAAATCATGTTCACGTCATGTTTTGGATTGGAGGGGGAGAGATGGAAAAGATGGAGCGGGAACTCTAAATCTTGAGAGACTCAAAAATGACAAGCCACAACCCCTTAGTGTAGAAAGACTGGCCATCCACAGTCAATGAACACATAGGCCATGTCCGAATCAGCACTCTTCCACACTATTGAGTAGCCTTGGTGAGTAGATAGGATGAGAAAGTCGTTGAGTAGGCAAAAATTTTTCAAATTGCAGTATACTTGAAACACCGGGATCCCACACTTACTTCTGGGGTTTCGCTGAGTACATTCGGGAGCACACTTTTCAAGAAGTACACAAACATTTTGGTCACATAAATATGACGTGAAGCTTAATTTTAACTGAGGCGCAGCTTTGCTGACGTTTTCCTTCAAATGCAACTAAAACAACACGCAGGGTTGCCAGATCTTGCCAGAGACTTTCCAGCCAAATGGTGACTCAAAACTAGCCCAAAATATATTTTTAACCGAAACCAACGTATTTTAAATAGAAATCATAATATTTTTCTTTTTAAAATAAGTGCGTGCTTTGCGACTTTTCATTTTTACCAGTGACTGCACGTTGAAAGTATCCCAATTTAGCTGTAAGACCGCGGACATGGAAACACTGGTGGGACGTCTTATGACCTGCTTACGACAGTTCCACAGTATGGTTGGAAAATAGTATGGCAGATATTTTTTGCTGACTGATAAACAGTGCACATTAAACAGCACACTTCTGCCAGTGCACTGTACGCAGGAGGCAGGGTGCAGTAGATAGGGCTCTGATTCGGACACAGCCATACTTTAAATAGTGTGAGCAAACCAAGGCCAGGGCTGCATTCAGATCCAATTTAACACATTCACTTGCTCTCTTCCCCCGAGTGTGCTATCTTGTGACAAAATTTGCGACGTCAGCAAGCAAACTTAACAGGTGCTCTGCAAGGAAGGATAGACCAGAAACAAACAAAAACAGAACTGAACTGCCCTCGAAACCAGTATAGGACGTGCAACCCCATAGAGTTGAAATGTGACAGCCCACTTTTTCAGTGTGGAGCACTGCGTTCTGGGATTCCCTTCTTGCTGGAAGCTTGCATTTTATACCCTCGGTGGAAGTGAGGATAAACGAGGGAGTGAGGAAATAGAATTACTCCCTCCTCTTTCTTAAATTGTAACTGAATCCCACTTGGTGTGGCTGCCATATTTCATCCTGGCATTTTGGGTATAAAATGCAAGCTTTCAGCAAGAAGGGGATCCAAAAATGCAATGCTCCACACTGAAAAAGTGGGCGGTCACGTTTAAACTTTGTTGTATTATGAGGTTGCACTTTCTATATTGGTTGCGAGGGTGGTTCAGTTCCATTTGTGTTCGTTTTTGGTCTATCCTTCCTTGCAGAGCACCTCTTAAGTTTGCTTGCTGCGCGTCGCATATTTCGTCACAATATAGTTCACTCGAGGGATGATAGCAAGGGAAGCGAGTGCCTTACATTGGATCCGAACACTGCCCAGTACTTTTCCTGCTGACTCCGCCCCTTTCTTCAACAACAGCAGCAGTTACCCACACCTGCCCTTAATCATCTCGTTAGAGTGCCTCACCTGAAGGGAGAGTCGAGTGTAAGGAGAATCCTTGGGTTGCATGGGGGGGTGACTGTGCAGTTAACGACTGATTTTTTTTTCCTCCTTTCTCATGTATGACCTGTTTTGGATGACTCCCTGCTTTGTGTTTTGGCCCACACTAGAAAGGTGACCACTCTTCTGCCCATGTGTTAGATAGGTAGATAGGTCCTGGAAATGTTTACCATTGGCTTTGAGGATATCTAGGTTTTTGTTTTGTTTAGTTTAAAAATTGTAAAAATAAATGTAAAAAAGAAGTATTGGAGAATTCAATCACCAGTCATTCATTCTTTCCAGACTACATCTCCCTGAATGCAATCTGCCAGAATGTGTCCACACAGAGTGTGGAGCGATTGTAGAGATTGGTCCTGCCTATACATACGTGTAATATGATGAGCTCTCCCCACATCTATACTGTATGAAAAATGACTACACTGTCCATGGCTGTTTAGCATGATCCCCTTACAGTCTTGATTTCCTCCAAGACAGACCTGCTGAAGCTATCCTTACACATCCTATACAGATTGACATGATATATTATGTGCTCTTTAATTTGCCATCAGAATAATGTGTGGGTTTGCTCTGGTAATTTTAAGGATAAGTGAGGTTATTTTAGAAGGAAAGGTTAAGATTATAATTACTGGAGTTCTCTGAGAACTTTTAAGACACCCCCTTATGCTGTTACCTTAACCTGCTAAAACACTTTTCTTTACAGATATAAATTGCTACACTCCTCTGCTCCCTTGAGTCAGATGTTTCCAGGCTTCTCCTCATTTCTACCACTTTCCTGTTTTAATTAGTCTTCTTTCCCTTTGTCTTTTATGCCAAAATGGGGTCAACTACTTTGTGGCCAGTCCGTCCCCGGACTCAACACCCAAGATCAAATACATCAAATGTTCCAAATGGAATGCACACTGTTGGCCAGATGTACTAAGCCTTTTGCGACTAATTTCCGATGCAGATATGACGCATTCTGCCCCAGAAACATGCGCGTTACGTATCAAACAGGAAGTACTGGGCTGGAAGCGCAGTTTGCCTGCCATCTACTTGAGTCATCACAAGGTGCGCTTCTCTCCTTGATGCATATGCAGGATCGCGCAAATAATGGGCCGAGATATTTTAAGTGTGGCTGATTATGTATTTCGCTTAATTGAAGACAGTTGACGCAATTAACAAGGGTCGATTTTTGCATGCAATTTCTCATCCTCTAAGGAGCAGGCGTGAATGAACGAAGGCCTATAAAAGGAGTGTTGTTGTGGGGATGACATCCTCAAACGATGGCTGCAGTACTTGTAGCATGACGGAGACAAAGGTATAGGCCTCAAAGACGCACTGAGAGAATCTTTGCAACAAGTATCACACTTTTCCAACTCCCCAAGGAAGAAATTGTACAGATTAAGCAGTCACGCAATAATTACTCTCCTGGAAGAAATAAAACACGACCTAGAACCACACACAACGTTTCCATTCCATCCCGGAAATATTCAAGCTTCTTGCAACATTACACGATTTTGCATCCAGATCACAGCAATCGACTGCTACCGCCACAGCTGGAATATCACACTGTAAAACAAAACAATATGTATTTTATGAGATAAACAATATAAAACATACCTTTCACCATTTTAAAAATGGAAGGGGAAATGCAGTAAAATTACATAGATTGTCAGTTAAAGAACGTATGTATCTTAATCGGAGTGTAATTAACATTTAACGTGGGTAAAACATACATTTTTTAATGGTGTTAAACATTTAAATTAGTTATTCAATTATGCTAACCTCATTCAAGTGCTGAAAATTTCATGGGTTTTCTGTCATTTCATACTTAAGGTATTCTACCATGAATTTATGCTAATCTACTGGAAACTCTGCTGCCATGCATTTCACCATTTTTTTACAGGATTTTTTTTACAGTCTGCATTTCGTGTGCTGTCTAGTGCTGGATACGCTTTTACGGCACATCAGCAGATACATAATTTTCCCCACATCCAATGAAGATATTCAATGCACTAAACAGGAATTGTCTTACAGTAAACTGTGCCATTTGTAATAAGCAAAATGCGATTAGTAGGCAGTCCCATTTGCGTAATTAGCTGTAGTCGTAGTAAATATAACGTTCATTTTGTGCATATTGCGTACGCAATTTACGCTGCAAGTTTTACGTACGCACGTCTGGCCCTGTGTCTTAATAAAACTCACTGGTAACCACTTTCTGTCATTGGCCCACCTTTTAACCCCTTCATGGCCTAACTCATCTTAAAATCATGGATTTTATACTGGACTCGACTGGACTAGACTAGGGCCGTTCTCTTCTGTCCCTATGGCTGGCATCTCCACTGTGAGGCAGGCTCTAAGTGTTCCATGATTTAGAAGGAGCCACAGAAGGGGAGAAGCTGCGTTTATATCACATCCCGTTCTAACGTTATTACTGCGATAAACACAATGAAGGGCGTTAAATCTGCAGGGAGACAAAGTGTTCTGTCCCGCAAACAGGCCCCTGGCCACATTAAAAGCCTGCGTTCATCACCACCACCAGAGCCCGACACGCACATTAGATGCCAATCAGTTGAAGCAGGAACATAAATATGCGTACCCTAAAGTCTTTATCTCCATGCGCACTGCAAATCTGCGTCTCGCACACATGGCAAATCGACGCACCTGTTACATTATAATTATTTTGAGGAATATCCTGGCATCATTCAAAGCTGGGACAGGACCGCCTTTCCCTTCTCGAATTCCATTAGCAATCTTTCATGAGTAGACCGTATCGGCTCAATCCAGAATCTCCAAACCCCAGCCGGCCTCTATCGCAAAAAGGCTCAAAGTATATCGTGTAATTAACAGAGAGAGTTCATCTTCTCATTTGTAAATATTAAACAGGGAACAAACAACTTGAAAGTTAGACAAATACAAGGTTAAATAAGGATGAGCTCGTTTGCCTAAATACTGAGCAATTATGCTGAACATGATGCTATTTCCATAAATCCACAGGGATATGATAATATACTGTATGGAAATATGTTGAAAGGCACACCACAGCTCAGCACAGTGCATTTATGCTTTCAAGTGATTCTTAATTATTAATTTTATATATTTCTAACTAAGCCCAAGGGGTATTCCAATCGAGAATCATCTCCCTTTAGCCTCACTGAGAGAAACAAAGAAGAAAGAGAAATTCTAGATTTTTTTTTTTTGTATGAAGATACAAAAATATGTTTTGCCATATTTCATCTTCAAGATCCATTTAGCCTATTTCATCAACATCCTGAGCATTATCATAACCATAATTATCCTCATCATCAGCACTACAATGGAAATCATCAAATCACCATTTGAATCATATCATCATTACCTTCCTCATCATCATCCTCATCATCATCGTCATTGTATTGTTTATCATCGTCATTAGCTCCACCAGTAAACAGTTCTAAGGTCTATCCTCACATCTCACCTAGGATTATAGGTAGCAGCCATGTAAATATGCTCAAAAGGACTCCTGGGAAAAATAGGCTTGCATGGGTGTAATCCCCGTTTTCGATAAAAACAAGGACATGGCAGCCATATTTTAAAGCGAACATTAAACGCGACCTGTGTGACTTTTAAAAGTGGGTGACTTTAAGGATCTATAATTCTGCACCTTGGAGAGGGTTCCTAAATTAAACAGGAAAAAGAGTGGACTCCTGCCCCAGCACTCATTACTCATGTTAACAGGAAGCAGTGAAGGGAACAGACTGTGTGTGTGTGTGTGTGTGTGTGTGTGCGAGCGTGAGTGTGTGCCATTTGCTTGTAATGCATGCACTTTCAAGCGTGTGTGTGTGTGCTTGTGATTATATGTGTGCATGCACTTTTAAGTGTGTGTGCGTCTGTGTGTGTCTGTGCACCTGTGATTATATGTGTGCATTCTTGTGTGTGTGTGTGTGTGCATGCAGTATATGTATGCTTATATTTGGGTACTTGGTATCTGTTGTAGTGGAGATATACGAGTGTGTGTATGTGCACACGTGCATGTATCTGTACAGTGCTTGTATTTGTATGCTGCAGCCCATGCTTAAAGCATTTGTGTCCTAGCAATGATTGCCCAATCACAGCGCATAGGCAGAAGCTGTCAATTACAGGGTCACCCTGGCAACAGTCATTAAACATGATCAAAATTCAGAACCTAAGAGAAGGATATTCAGATTCTGAAATGAATGATATTCCTGCTTGCTGAGGAGTTCTGAGTATCTAAGTCTGCTGTTTATAACATTGAAAGGGCCTGTTTTGAGACACGCTAGCAGTGTTGTAGGGTCACGGGGCTAATGCTGTGCTTAATGTAATTAAATCCAGCAGACTGAGCTCTGAGCTAGCTTAGATACCCAGCCCAGGGTCCAGAATGATGTTACCCTGCGGGTTCGGTGGTTCTCCTTAAATCATTACTGCTCCTTGAGCCCAAGGGAAACCAGGGTCTAATTGGTGCTCTGAGATGGTAATTATGTGAACTGTAATGTTAGGATTACACAAAGACGTGGCCCTCAGGGGCCCAGATAGAAAGTGAGAGTTAACGTCAGACTCACTGTCTCAGGAGAATGCAGCCATCCTGGCAGGGGTCATAGGTCAGAGGTCAGGGGTTGTTTGCAGGAAACGGGAGGTTTTCTTTTCTGAAATGAAGAAATTAACCAGGAGTAAGCGGAGGCAAATATTTAGAAAAGGTAGCAAAGTTGGCCCCCCACACGACAGACACACTGCAATCACAAGCTCAGCCTCATTGTGTAGCCTACGCATGCGCTTAAATCTCTCTGCTCTTACGATGTGCATTTATTGCACCATGCCTTGGTGGCATTCTGGATATGAGCATCTGATAATCGAAAACAGAAAAGTGGTTGGCAGCACAGACATATAACTGCACATTGGCCTCCTCTGTTTGCACAGTGTCCAGATAGTGTGGTGTAAATCCTACTGTGTTTACATATTTTGCATATTTTGTTCGGATCCAATTTACATACATAAGTCTGTGTATGCTCTCTTGAAGAACTTCACATAAAAACAATAACAGATGCATGCAGTTACTGGGAAATGAACCACACATTTCAGTTACATCATGTTCTTGCTCTTGCAGATGCACAGATAAAGAGTGGCAGCTTTCCGTCCACATGTATTATTTTATTTGTGTAGAAAGGTGGATTGAGGCCACCGCGGTGGTACAACGGTAAGAGCGCTGACTTTCAGTCAGTGCAGTTGTACTCTGAGGATCAGGGTTCGCGCCCCGGTCCTGCTAGATCCGAGCATGGCCGGTGCCCTGTGGGAGCAGCAATTGGCGGCTGCTTCCGGGTGGGGGGAGGGGCTCGGAGAGAATCGCTGCGCACAAAAAGGCCCTGGGCGAGTTGGAATCACGGTCAGGAGCTCGAGGAGTCACGCCCTGTAGAGGTCATGGTGCCCTCCTTTCTACTACCGGCTGACAGGGTTGTATAGCGGTGGTTCTCAAGCGGTTGCTACATGTGGGGAATTTAATTAAAATAGGGGTTCAATTGGCTACTAAATTGGGAGAAAAATGGAGAAAAAAAAGAATAATAAAAAAAGTACCTTTGAGTAAGTATACTTAGTATGGTGCTGGTCTATGACAAGTTCTCAATCGGTTATTACCTCACACATGATCACATGATTACTTCACCGAGCTGAAGACCGCAGCCAAAGAAACTAAAAGCACCCTTATCCAGGGCTCTGGAGAGTGACATCACCGTCTGTACGCCTTCTGTTCAGTTGGGCGTTTCTCATCTTCCTTAACTGCAGTTGCAATTTTGTTTCATTATGTTCCCAGCTGGCAGTGATGGAGCCGAGATATCTCTGTCATTTGTCATCTTGCGCTGGGTTATACATACTGCATTAAACAACTGTGCCATTTGCACGTACGCACGTGCAAAAGGCAGTGTGTGTGCACACAGGAGTCTAATTTCCGGATTGTGTGCAATTTAGCGGTTCATTATTTTTGTTTCTCTACGTACTATGTTGAAAAACAAAATCTCATAATCCGTGCGTCAGCAGTACATGGGCAATAACAGAAGGGTATTCCCCAGTCGTTCATACGGCAACATATTTGCTTCCCATTGCGAAGCTGATGAAAGTTTACAATGTATTCGTTTAGCGGACACTCTTATGCAAAGTGTCTTATACAGCATGCAGAGGATGATGATGGACCTGTCAGTTGTGAATGGAGGATTTAGCACTCTGGCACAAAATGACAGGCGCTACAGAATAGTAGTAGCAGTATTAGTAGAAGTACTAGTCATTGTAGTAGTATGTTCTCGAATTGATGGACTGAAGCAGTTATTTTGTACAATATAGCTATATGTTTCTGATTACAGGTCTGAGGCTCTGACTTCTAGGACACACACACACACACACACACACACACACCACACCTTGAGTGCTTGGAGACAGTGAGTAATATGGTGCCAAAGCTGTGGTCACTTAAAGTTATTTACATCATGTGATATACTTAAATATGAAGTGGAAAATAAAGGAGCAGAGATTACTTATACATCATTGCACAAATTAAAGAAATCAGTGATCAGAATAAGAGAGAGTGAGAGAGAGAGAGAGAGAGAGAGAGAGAGAGAGAGAGAGAGAGAGAGAGAGAGAGAGAACTAATCATTCAGAATTTCTCAATTTAATTTAAAGCCTTAATTATTGTTGTTGTTAAAACTGTTTATAATATTAATTTTATTTACAACCTCATATATCTACAAAGCTGTTATGCCATTTGTGCGTGTACATCAACCTGGATGAGAAAGATACTGTAATGCATATTAATATTACGCATTTTTCATTCTTAAGGACCTGAATTTGGATGGGGTGGGAGAATGGGTTTCTGTGAGGGGAATAAGCAATGTTCAAGCTAAATAGATCCTTCAAGGGCAAGCACAATACTTGTATTTGTCATTTTAGAAATAGATATTTCAACTGCTATGAAAGTCTAATCATAGTGTATAAAGACTAACAAATTACCTGGCTGTGATCATTTGTTGCTGAATTTCATTTTTCCTGTCTTGTCAAGCAAAAATATTTTTTTCAGAGACATTTTGATTAAATGTTAGCATTTTGTGTATTCTATGCCATTCTTTGACAACTGAATATGGTATAATATCTTTGATGCACGATATTTAGAATGCATTTGAACACGTAACACTTTTCACGTCAACAACAACATTTCACGTCTATAATGTTTCAAGAATATTTTGTTAGAAATATGTTTTACCTCCTCTATTCGGTGATAACCGTATGCACTGTGCGACTTGAGGATGTGTTCGACATACACACAAGCACGCACATGAATACACACAAACACACACCCACGCACACACATATACACACAAGAGCACACACAGGCACACTCGCACAGGTGGGGGAAATTGAGTGGTTGAGGGATGGATGGGCTTTGTCCAGAAGGGCAGACAGATATAGTGGGTTGCCAGACCTGCCCTCTGTTGTATGTTGCTCACCCTCATCCCTCCCCTCTCAGGCCGCCTCCAGGAGCTGAGAGATGAAAGCTGCTCTCTCTGGGGAACGTGCACGTCTGTGCCCTTCCACAATGCTTCTCACTGTTCACACTCACTGAGGGAAACCCAACCTCCGCCACGGTGTCGTCCTCAGCCCTCTACGACAACCTTTTACCAGAGAGAGGCGGGGGGGGGGGTAAAGCAAAAAGGCCCTGTTTATTAAATCTTAGCTGTTTTTTTTATTTACCTGTACTTTTTGCTACTTTATTTACTTATGTATTACGTAGTTCTACTTTTATTTATCAATAGGAAGAGAAAAAAAGGAGGGTGGTGGCTTGGTTTTATATTTATTTATTTGAAATGCTTTGGAACAGCTGCATAATTCATGCCATGCCAAGGGCCGCCGCGGTGGTACAGCGGTAAAGACCGCTGACTTTTAGTCAGCGCAGTTGTACTCCGAGGATGGGGTTCGCGCCCCGGTCCTGCCATAGCCGAGCGTGGCCGGTGCCCTGTGGAGGCGACAATTGGCGGTCGCTTCCGGGTGGGGGGAGGGGCTCGGAGAGAACCGCGGCGCACAGGGGGACCCAGGGCGTGTCACGGTCAGGAGCTGCGCCCTGTAGAGGACGTAGCGTCCTTCCTGAAAAAAGTGCCGATTGACGGGGTTGTGCAGCGGTGGTTCTCTAGCGGTTGCTACACGGGGGGAATTGAATTAGAATAGGGGTTCAATTGGCTACTAAATTGGGAGAAAAAGGGAAAAAATCAGAAACAATTTTTTTTTTTTAAATAATAATAATTCATGCCATGCCAATACAGTCTCTTCGAATATATTGGATCAGTTTAGCGTGTTTTTACAGTGTTTCTACCTGCAAAATGGTGGTTATACAGTAAGCCAAAAGAGAAGGCGGTTTAACTAATTAACAAGAGAACCAAAGTTGGTCTTTTATGTTTCACAATATCTATTAAACTAGGCTTATTCAATTAAGCTCAGTGTACCTGTGTGTTACAATCATGGAAGATACTGATCACCACCTGGTTGAAAGTGGGTCAAACTAAACTCCTCAAAAAAAGTTCGGAAACGTTATTTCGGTCGATTATTCCTCCCCTTTAATAATACCAATTGGTATTGTATTTTATATCGTTGGAAAGCCTGATTAGTCACCTTTACAACAAGGTACAACTTGTAAGGATCGTGCATTCGTGGAATGAGCAACACAGCTAACCGTGTGGGTAGCGGCCCAAAAAAATGTGCCAAAATCCCCTGCAATATTCTTTTGTTGGTATTCACTCTCGTTTTGAGTTGCTTGGTGGACTGGATGATTGCACTCTCCCACAGTAATAAGGAAAAAATAACACATATTGGCCATTTTTACACTTTATTCATTTTACACTGTCAGGGACCTCAGTAGCGTGTGGAAGATCCATACGCAGCCACAACAGCTTGGCACCTCCTCCTCATGCTGGTCACACACTGCTGTGGGATGGCATCCCATTCCATCCCACTGGCATACACCTGCCAGCACTTGAAGCTCAAAACGAGAGTGAATACCAACAGAAGAATATTGCAGGGGATTTTGGCACATTTTTTTGGGCCGCTACCCACACGGTTAGCTGTGTTGCTCATTCCACGAATGCATGATCCTTACAAGTTGTACCTCGTTGTAAAGGTGACTAATCAGGCTTTCCAACGATATAAAATACAATACCAATTGGTATTATTAAAGGGGAGGAAGAATAGACCGAAATAATGTTTCCAAACTTTTTTTGAGGAGTTTAAATGCAAATGCCGATTGTGCCATTGAAGATACCCTGGCTGTCAGCGTTCGCATCTTATTGAAGCTTTTGTACACAGATGCCTTTGTGTGTTTTTTGTGTGTGACACATCATCATCATCGTGAAAATCATTAGCATCACCTTCATCATCAACACTGCTATCCTCATGATGAAAATCACCATCATCCTCAGCATCTTCATCACCATTAGCATCTTCATCCACATTGTCACCATCAAAATCATCATCATTATTGCCATATTCATTACAATCATTATTATCATGTTTTTTATCATTGCTTGGATGTTACAATTTTTGTGAACTGGCTCACAGCTTGCACTTTACAGTGGAATCGTGTAGCTGATATTACGTTTCAACCTGGCTCAAGGGCACAATGCTAGTGTCATACCTGGTAGCTAAGTCTGCTGGGCTTAATTTGTCCGACTTGACTGTAAACGCAGCTCCTCTGTGCCACACTACTCTCTCTCAGTTCTACAGATCTAGAGCCACTCCCAACAGAATTTAAGCCAAAAAACAAGAAAACAAGAGCCAATATTTCAGCCAAAAAGAAACCAAAGTTCATAATGAGCCAATAGGAATCCACAGCAGAATACCAGATCCAAGAGGACACCAAGAACCCATTTAAACCAGTGTGAAAAAATCTGCAATATATCAGGCATTAGAGAACCAAGTGACCATAGATTAGCCAATAAGAGACCACAAGCTGGCCTCCTCCTCTTCCCCAGAGTGCATGTAAGAGTCAGGTTCCCCAGCTCTGATTAGCTCTGTTTACATACAGTACTTAGCGTTACACAGCACCCCCCCACCCCCCGGCAGGCAGAGCCCCCGCTAATGGATCACTAAAGCCAATGCATTCAATCAACCTGATAAAAATCTGCTAAAATAAGCAAGAGAGGAATAACTCCATGAGCCAGGACCCATTGAAGAGAGGGATATCAGCAGAGCAGAGATCAGGGAACACAATACGCTGATAAAACATTTTTTCCCCCAGAAGCCAACAGAACAACTAACAAATTGTTACCGACCACAAAAAAGACATCACAGGATTAATGGAGGTCAAGTTTTAAGTGTTTTTATTTGTTTGTTTGGTTCTCAGATGCATCAAGCTGAGCTGAGTGTCAGAATATGCCAATTAATAAAAGCACAGTAAAATGTTTTAATGAACGATGCATTTAAAAAATATATGTATTATTAATTTTTATTGAATAACACTTTTTCCCTAAATTTAATTTCCAGTTTCGACTGAACCCAGGAATTATGTGCAAAAGAATGGGATGGGTGGCAGGGGTGGGGATGGGACTTCAGAAAAATAAACAAATAAATAAAAAATTCCAGTACCAGCAGTGGAATGTTCTACATCATACCAAACAGCAGGATGTCAGGGAGTGCCCTCCTTCCTGTCTGTCCCTGGCTCAAAATCAGCACCCACTCTAAAGGGCGAAAAACAAGGGGGGAATTAATGTCCTGACACTGGTCTGGGTACTCCTCCAGTTCACCGGCGCGATGCCACGCCGTGCCGGGATCCCATTCCTCACTCCACTAATCCCGATTAATCCCCAAGCATCTTCGCCAAAAGATTTCTGCAATGCTACAGGAATGTGAGGGCCTAGCCGTGGAAAAGAAAAGCATAAGCACATTGGGCTCATTCACGAAACATGCGTCCAATCCGATTTGAAAGTAAACGGGACATAAGAACGTTTCCACAAACATTTCACCATTAATCTTTTTTTTTCTTACCTAAGCGTGTTTGGAAACAGGAGTTAAAGCATATACACAGAAGAGGTTTCTATTTGTACTGCTTTATTATTCATGCAAAGTCAATTTAAGTAGTTACAGTCCTCATCTTAACAACACAATATTTATCAATACAATTGATACAAAAGGCAAAAACAGGTTATTTATTTTAACTGCATTAACTAACCTATTTTAATAAGAACTAATTTTTCTCTAGTTTTTATTTTTTAGTTTTCAATTTTTATTTCAAATTCAGTTTAGTTTTAGTTTTAGTTTTAAAAGCAGGTTTGCAGGTTGTTTTAGTTTTTATTTCATTATTATTGTTTCTGCGATGAGAGTCTATGGGACTCAACCTTGTCAATCAAAAGCCATATTTAAATAAAAAAAATGAAAAACCTTTTGCAAACTAGTCCTAAGACGTTTGACTGATCACCATCAAATTTGGCATGTTTCATCTTGGGAGTACTGTGACCAAAAAATATTAAAAGATAGTTAGTTGCTAGGTCAAGTAATATGGCCCCTGAAAACAAACAAAGGAAGTGAGCCATATCTCTTCAATGCTTCATTGTATTGGTGCCACATTTTATACCCTTCTTTGCCAGGGAGCCAAAGCGGTACTCACCAAGTTTCATGACATTTGCCCACTGAAAGTCACTTTAACCTCATATTCACTGTTCCATTGCAAATCCAATGTGCTAGAGCAGGGCCAAAACAACAACAAAAATTTCAATTCTGGACTGCATTTTATACTCATGCATGCACACACTTTTTTTTTTCTTAAACTTTTTTAAGGCCAATATATAAAAGTACATTCAACGTTTATACATTTGAGCCCCTATTTTCTTCTCTTCAGCAATGATGTGCAAAATACACACTAGCAAGGTGCAAAGACAGAGAGATGTTGGGCAGAGAGATGCATTCTGGCACTAAAAGATTTATGCCATTGCCACTTTAGAAAGTAGTTTTTTTATGGTTTCACAGGGTCCTCCCTACATTTCTGAAACAGAAATAAAGACACATTTTGCTGTGAAGAATTTATTAAACACACACAGACCATATGTGACTGTGGTAGAGATGGTGTGAATCACGCTATTCCTACCAAATATGCAGTGTTCACACATGATGTTGTCGCAATATTATCACTTTGTTAGATTGCAGTATTTAAAAAAAGATATTTTAGGATTGTAATTATTATTTTTTTTGAGTTAGAAGGCAGTGTCTGCTAGATTCCATCAACTAAAGGGGAAAGTGCAATTCAAAGCAATTTCACTGATTCTATGGAAAATAAATGATACAAAATTTTTTTTTTTCTTTTGTTACATAATATATGTGTTTGCCGATCTCTGTATGTATGTGCATATTTGTACATGGAATCTAGGAATAAATGCCAGGGACAAGATAGATTTCCCTCAAAGCTAATTTTCTGAATATTTCCTTACGTATTGGCTATGATACTGCCTTCCCCTTCTGATTCAGATGGAACACGTTAGCGTCAAGTCTTCAAACCTGATGGACACCACCCTCCCCTCCCCACTCCTTGCCACACCCCAGCATCAATGCCCTGTGGGGGTCTTTAACTAGAAAGAATTAATCTCTCCGGTATGCAAAAAATAATAATAAAAAAAAGATGAAGGGCCTAAGATAAGAACAGAACATACAGACAGCGGCTCCTCGTGGGAGAAAGAAAGACAGGATACACAGATTTTCTGAGATGGAAAAGAAATATGACATTTCCATTGTGTCCCCAAGAAAAATGACAAACTGTTTGTTAATTAAGTACACAGGGACATGGTGGAAAACAGAGAGACACAGGGATAAGCTAATGGGGATATCAAAAAAAAAAAAAATGTTTTTTTAATGTGGATCTTGTGAAAAAAAACAAAAAACCATGAATTACATAAAGTTATTGCCAGCACAATGGCATATTGTTTGGCAGGCTGTGAAATGGATGCCATTGTGGCAAAAAAAAAAAACAGATGGAGGAAAAGACGAAAATGTTGGAGCATTCCATCGATCCTTCATGGAAAAGCAGAGTATGTCACGCTCTGTAGACCTGCGTGTGCAGGGGCGTCGTATGGGAGTGGGGGTCATGACGATGCCCTAAGAAAACTGTGCTGTAATTCTGCAGGGATGGAGTGGCCTCGGGCGGTGGGGCCCAATGTAAGATCCTTTCATGGGGCCCAAAATCCCTGGTGGCTCCCCTGACTGTGTGTGTGTGTGTTTGTGTCTGAGCGTGTGTGCATTCTAGAATTTTACCTATGGAGAGCTTACTATAGTCTCATGCTACTGGAAAATAAGCCTGGACTGCTTCTTTACATTTATATCTGAGGAGAAGATATAGAAGAGTATGTGCATTACTCCTATATAAATAAGTTTTTTTAATTACTTCCATGACCTGACATACTGTATGTGTATGACATATTCCCCAGAGTTTTGGTATTTAGATATTCACTGTAGATATATCCGTCAGGTAAGGAAACCACGCTTATTTTTCAAAGCGTGATAACGGTTATGGAAGAAAAAAATATATTTACCCTACCTGGCATACTGTATATCTCTAAAGAGACTTCACACATTGGTTGTAGTAAACACTCATCTCTCTTTAATATTGTCATGAAATGTCCCATGTTTTGTCAATTACTGTACTGTTTATATTTTTAAAAGTGTTCACGGATAATTTTAGCACGCCTACGCTTACCGTAACCCCATCGGTAAAAAGCCTTTCCGCTCACATCTCTCTTCCACGTTCTGGCTGTACATAACAGTCCTCAGCGCTACTGCACGTACACGTCTATCACCACAACCGCAAGCTGCAAGTTAAACTCTCACGCCTGGATGCGTAATTAGTCCGCCTCGCTTCCAACAGGAGCGTGAAGGCGTTTGAGTTGTGTGTCTGCTGTGTGTGCGCAGCGCCGGTTCCGCGCGTTTTTTAAGGACCGACCGTCACGACGATAGAGACAAATAAAGGTTGCCAAAGAAGTGTCTTCTGTTTGCCTTCTAACTTATTTGAGTTTTCAGAAATATGCTAATTAAAAACAAACTAGAGAAGGCTGTTAGGACAACATTGTTTGCACAGGCGACACCAAATATAATATGCAATAATACCAGGCAAATCCTGGGTGATGTTAGTCACCCATTACACGCTACACTATGCAATACAAGTGGATGGAGGAGGGGCGGGCTCCTGCAGCACAAAATATGGAAAAGGAGATACGAGGATCCATTCATTCCTGCCGGATTACGTGTTAAATTAAATGAGTGTTGCGTTGATTATTTTTATATTTTTGTTTTGTATTGTGATTGTTTTTAAGGCATGGAAATTACGGCAAATTCATTCCTGTAAAACGGTATAGTATCACTGACTTGACTTTAAACTGAGCCACTATTTAATGACGGGATTACGCGAGCACCAGATGGACATGCTGCTCTGGCAACCATTGCAGATATTTATCAAGTATTTTTATGTAGGCTATATACTGTATACACCACACTGGTTTCACACACTGTCTTCTTTATTTAAATATTTAGACACACTATGGTTTCATTCTTTTTTACTTTATTTTTCTGAATTTGTGGTACAGCTAATTTTTTTTAAATTTGAAGACACAAGTCTATGTGTGTGTGTCTGTGCAGGAGGGGGGATTAATAAAAAGCACTTGGTGCATAGATATGAACTTTGACAAGTTGACTATTATGATAAGCACTTTGCATATTATGCCTTGATGGATATGTAAGCCACTCTGGACTGGTGTGCGCTAAAAAAATAAAATCACATTGTCAGTCATTTTGTGAAGTACATTCATGTAGGAATAATAATTTAAAAAATGTAACACTTGCTAACACTTGTGTCATTCCGATTTCTGCGTAAATCGCCAAGGTGGCGAGATTAGAGATTTCAAACAATAACACAGAGAGGCTCAGATCTTAAACTATAATGAGACACTGTGCCCTCATACACATTACATTTTGGCTTCCCTGAGCCCTATACACAGTTTTTCTTAAATTACAATTGCTGTCCTGTAATGAAAATGTTTGGTGCTATTGATTCCACTCAGTGGGAGCACAATCCGTGGGAATGTTTGAAAACAAGACAACGTTGATCACAGTGAACACAACTTATGCAAGCAAAGTTAAAAATGGTAAGATACTGCATCACGTTTTAAATCTGTGTATTCACAATTACAAATATGTGTTGTTTGATCTGGCGTGCAGTTTTGACATTTTTGACATTTGTGATAGTCACGAGCCAGCACTCCATTAAACGTGCAGTACTCGTACGGAGACATCGGGATTTCATTCTCATGAATTGCATGCGTAGCCTCGAGTTCAAAAAAGAACGAGTAGCTACCATTTTGAATCATGCTCTACGCTCAACTATTCAGCCTTTTATGTTATTTTGCATGTAAAATGAATCTACATTGATTTTAACCCCTTAACCAGTTTTGGCCACACAGTCCTTCAGTATAGCCAATGGGGGGCTGCCGATGCTAGCAACGACTTGACATGGACAACCTAACTTCTCCCCAGTACACAGCCAGCCAATGTCAAGCTATTATAGTGATGGCTGACATCTGTTTTAGCCAACAGAATTAGGACTCGAATGTGTATAAATTGTTAGGCTTGCGCAAAAGCACACGCATTGTATTTCCTGCGTAAACCCAAACAGATCACAGCAGTTTTTCACATTTTCAATATGCGCTGGGTAAACACGCTGAAACTTTTACACACAGGACACAGACATATGCACAGGCAAAAGGGTTTTTGAGACTTATTTTTGGTTTTATGCCTAAAATGTATTTTAAAATGGTTAAATCTAAACATAAAACATGTGAAAGGAGGAGGACAGTGAAAACAGCAGCATTGGCTCCACTTTAAAGTTTAAAGAAAAAATGCACGCAAAAACATAGTCTGGGTCTCAGGGAGATGGTCAGATTATTGGTCAGTTCAATCTAGCCCAGGGACCTAAAACACATATCCTGGAGGGCTTTTGGTTTTTACAGTGTTTTAGTACTTTATTTTTAAGCACTTTATTTTAGTCACTGATTTTCTAAACAGTCCACACACCTTGTTTCCAGGGTCTAAATCATCACTGGTTGGCTAAAGAGTCCACACACCTTGTTTCCAGGGTCTAAATCACCACTGGTTGGCTAAAGAGTCCACACACCTTGTTTCCAGGGTCTAAATCACCACTGGTTGGCTAAAGAGTCCACACACCTTGTTTCCAGGGTCTAAATCACCACTGATTGGCTAAAAAGTCCACACACCTTGTTTCCATGGTCTAAATCACCACTGATTGGCTAAAAAGTCCACACACCTGGTTTCCAGGGTCTAAATCACCACTGATTGGTTAAAGAGTCCACACACCTGGTTTCCGGGGTCTAAATCACCACTGATTGGTTAAAGAGTCCACACACCTTGTGTCCAGGGTCTAAATCACCACTGATTGGCTAAAGAGTCCACACACCTTGTGTCCAGGGTCTAAATCACCACTGATTGGCTAAAGAGTCCACACACCTTGTGTCCAGGGTTTAAATCACCACTGATTGACTAAAGAGTCCACATACCTTGTTTCCAGGGTCTAAATCACCACTGATTGTCTAAAGAGTCCACACACCTTGTGTCCAGGGTCTAAATCACCACTGATTGGCTAAAGAGTCCACACACCTTGTTTCCAGGGTCAAAATCACCACTGATTGATTAAAGAGTCCACACACCTTGTTTCCAGGGTCTAAATCACCACTGATTGGCTAAAAAGTCCACACACCTTGTTTCCATGGTCTAAATCACCACTGATTGGCTAAAAAGTCCACACACCTGGTTTCCAGGGTCTAAATCACCACTGATTGGTTAAAGAGTCCACACACCTGGTTCCCGGGGTCTAAATCACCACTGATTGGTTAAAGAGTCCACACACCTTGTGTCCAGGGTCTAAATCACCACTGATTGGCTAAAGAGTCCACACACCTTGTGTCCAGGGTCTAAATCACCACTGATTGGCTAAAGAGTCCACACACCTTGTGTCCAGGGTTTAAATCACCACTGATTGACTAAAGAGTCCACATACCTTGTTTCCAGGGTCTAAATCACCACTGATTGGCTAAAGAGTCCACACACCTTGTGTCCAGGGTCTAAATCACCACTGATTGGCTAAAGAGTCCACACACCTTGTGTCCAGGGTTTAAATCACCACTGATTGACTAAAGGGTCCACATACCTTGTTTCCAGGGTCTAAATCACCACTGGTTGGCTAAAGAGTCCACATACCTTGTTTCCAGGGTCTAAATCACCACTGATTGAACGGAAAAGCAAAAGCCTGCAGCCCTCTAGGACTCCATATCTGCACGTCTGTAGCTATTAAGAAGACAACTAAACATCTGCAGCAGATCAACTCTTTTCCTCTGTCAGACTGCACATAAATGTGCACCTCACTGTAACTCAACTGTTCTAGCTTAATCCGTGCGATATGTCTCCACAGTGCAACAGTCATCTTTTATTGTCTGATTTTTAAGTTGTGTCATATCGAGGGTACAGCTGAGAAAGTGGGAGAGAAATGAAAGCAAGACGAGACGGCACCTTCCTTTCTCGCTGTTATAGACTGTGCTGTCATGACAACTTCCAGCTTTAGGTGTAATTGAAATAACACATTTGGCATCTCTGTGACTCCGCAACAGTAACAGGAAAACATGAGCAAAACGGGGGGGGGGGGGGGGGGGTGGACGTGGACGGTCTGTCTTTGTGTTGTGCCTCTGTCAGTGAACGAAGTCTGGTGACGTTGCTTCATTTGCCGTCTGCATTAATCTGCCAACTTTATCTGAAAGCAAATTCAGGTGACTTTGAGTTTGTCTCTGCTTTACACTTAAAACAAATCATTTGCACATGTGTACATTGTATAATGAGAGGCTGGAAACACGTGTACTGTATGATGCATGACATAAAATTATACTGACATTGAACTCTAAATGTAAAAAGTTGAATTAGACTTATAATGGCCTCAAATTTCCTGAACTCAAGAGGTTGATCCCAACTACTCATGAAGTAAAATTGAGCAATTTGATCATAGCTGTATCTTAATAAATTAACGAAAGTAAAAAAATATATATATCTGCAGGTACCCTATATAAACTGACAGACAAACTGTACTTTATCTGATACTAAATACGCAAATAAATGTATTTACTTCAAGAATAAAACGTTCATAAATGAGCTTTCGGCTCCTTTTTATATCAGTTTCAGATAGATGCTTTTCATCTGTTCCATTTCAAAGACTTTTATTTTTTTTCAGTGGATAAGTGTGGATGCATCCAAGTACTTTCTGTAAAATTATTAAATGATTGCCCACAGGAAGGTGGAAACTATTGTACTTTATAGTATGGGTGCCAGTCAGTAGAATACATTTTCAAAGCAAATAAATAAAATATGCCAACTGTGAAAACAACCTATTTTCTATTAGCAGCTAAGATACAGAAATGGTAACACTTTACAATAAGGGAACACACCTCATGCCTTAACTAATGCATGACTCATCATGATTTAATGCATGCATTAATGCATGATGTATTATAAACTCTGTGCGGCTCAGTATTAATAAACGATCAAGTCATTATTAATACATGTGATTACTGTACACTTAATGTATCATCAATTAATGAACATTAACTCATAGTTAAGTCACACATTAAGTAACATGTCATCAAAGTAGCTGCAAACCAGTTCGGTTGACAAAATGCTTTTAATCATTTCCTTAGCCTCCAATCAGTCGATAAAATAAATTTTTTAATAATTTATTTTACTTTTCCATTTATCATTTACTTCCTATTTTTATTTTTCAAGTCTTCACTTTTCCTATTTTCATGGTCCTAGCATGCGTGTAATTGTAGGCTATTCATCATTATTGTACCCGTTCCCTAATCAGAGTCATATGTTGAGTGAGTCATATGTTGACCAACCAGAGTCTTTTGTTGGCTGTACGATAAGTAAAACATCAATACTATATATATGTTATTGTGTCAAGTAAAATCACGATTGATTATTCTGTATTATGGTATAACTGGGTTGAAAATATGACTAAAGCACCATAGTTTTAGTAGAAACATATTAGAAGTGGCGTAGGGTTCACCGAACAGTTTATTAGTCTGAATTATTGAATATTGCAAATATTGAAAAATAATGACAAATTATAAATTTCCTAGAATAAAATTTATTAAAATAACATAAAACGTGATATTGTAAGCCACACAGATCCTGTCTTTTTATATGCACAAGCAATGGGGGGGGGGGGGGGGTTGTTATAAAAATCTGAATATCACTTATCAGTTGTTTTAAAAGTGAACAGCCTTGTCAGCACACTCTCAGGGATAGTGTTGGGGGCCCCAAAATGGATAAATACACCACTGATGGTCTGAGAAGCTTTTGTCTACCTAACTGGTTTGCAGCTACTTTGATGACATGTTACTTAATGTATGATTTAACTGTGAGTTAATGTTCATTCATTGATGATACATTAAGTGTAAAGTAATCACATGAACTAATAATGCCTTGATCATTTATTAATATTGAGCCACACAGAGTTCAAGACCATGCATTAATTCATGCACTAAATCATGATGAGTCATGCATTAGTTAAGGCATAAGTTGTGTTCCCTTATTGTAAAGTGTTACCACAGAAATTATAAAAGCTATAGATGTTTTTCTATTTTTATTTTTGCCCTACCCCAGGATATAACATTTTCAAATGAGAAAGTAGTGGAATACTGAACAGGTGTATAAAAGTACATATCATTGAGAGGGCAAGCATTCCCTTCTCTAACATCACACCATAGCACTGAAACAGGACCTTCCACCTGCTCCACGGCTACCGTAGAAACACAGAATGTTCCGTGATTGCATACACTGTACCGTCTCACAATCCGGTTTATCATTTTAAACCCTGGCACACAAGAAAAAAAGGTCTATAGTGTATACTGTAACTTTCCTGAAATTGACTGACATTTTTGAAAGTCTGAAGAAGAGAATAGGGAGAAAAAACATTGTGACGTCAGCCGTGCTTGTGATCTGTGCCCGTGATTAATTTGCCTTATGGAAGGGGACTGTTTAACAGGTTTCCGTTAATTAAGTTCTGTGAGAACAGAGTTATGGACAATGGGTTTTAGAGGATTGCATGGTGTTGACTTTGCTGTGAACCTGCAAATCCTCTCTATATCTCAACTACTGCCTTCTTTACACAAGAGATTTTCCACTGTCCCTCTAAGTATAGGCCTATTTCTCGTTTTAATCTCTTCTTTTCTACTCTGTTCTTTTGCATTTTCCTCTTTAAATCTCCTTTCTGATTTCTTTTTTTATTAAAAAAAATTTCTTCAATTTTTCTCTAGTGTTCAGTACAATGGTTTGAACAATGTACAGACATTCACACAGAAAGCCCCGCCTTTCTGCTTGTCTCTTAAAGAAGTGGCATGGCTGAGGTCACCACCCTCGAACTCTACAAAAAGGACCCACATTTTATCAACCCTCTTGTAAACATTTAGCAATTCACCCACTGTCTTATGTGTGTACATACGTATACTGTAGATACAGGCCGGTATATAGGCTTTAATGTGTGTTGGTTCTGGCCCTGATTTCTGGCTACAGATAATTTTTCAGGCCCTGCCACAGATCTTTTGGACATGTGAGTTTGTCGAATTTCAGAGATTTCCCATTCTCAGTCTCCCCCATGCCAACCTGGATCCATTTTGGTTCTTCTGTTTACTCTTGGGCCCACCCACTAGAGGGTGATACAAATGCTGCTGAGCTTTGTACAGCCTCTTTACACACCACAGTGTGTGATTTACCATCAGTTTATCTTCCCAGCTTCCCAGTTATTAGCTTTCCTCTCAAACAGTGTAGTGTGTGTATGTGTGTATGTACTGTACGTGTGCATGCGTTCTTGTGTGTGTGCGTGTTTTCTGCACATTTTTAGGTCTGTGTTTGGGCATCTCTGTTAAAGGGATGGTTCACAGTAAAAATTTATGTTGACCCAAAAAATGTATTTTGCCCCAAAAATGAAAGCTCTCCACAATATCTTTTCCAGATTTTATTAGTCTGTTAAAACAGCTTCAAAAGACCTTGCTTCAAAATTAATGCAGAAGAAGAAAATCCAGCTACAGTTTTTTCAAATGTATTCACAGTACCAAAAAATTAATTGGAAAAGAAAAACGGCAATGATTGCCAAAATTTGTCATTTGGATGCTGTCTTTTTAGTTTAGAACCATATTCATAACACTATACAACCTCTTAAATTATGTTTTCATTAGAAACAATTTAACAGGCCAAAGTGACTAAGGTGTCACACAACGCCTTTGTTTCCCTGGATTTTTTTTCCAAATCTATTGCTGCAACCTTCAGCCATTTCAGCTTCTTAGCAATTATTAGAGGAAACAAGATAACTTGAGAGATTGGTTATTATGGGTATGGTTGCAACTCCACAATCAAACTCTGAATGACTAATTTTCCCAAACAGTAAAACTACGATAAATAAAAAGAAGCACAGGGGCATTATGGGAAAGGGGTAGGGCAAACGGGTGGAAAGAGGAGATCCAGGGTGCGTCCCAATATTCTTTTTCTCCACTCACCCACTACCACTCCTCTCTTACCCGCAAGTATGCAAAACTGGCTGAATGTATTTGCATGTACAGTATACAATGTACCTGACATTGCGGTTTGCGTCCAGACATTACTTAATATGTAACCATTAATAAGTCATTAAGATCAGCAACATTAGATTAAAACACAAAAGTTTCCGTTTCCGGAGCACGGAGGAGAGGAGGGGGTAGTGGAGGAAAGGAGGGTGCATTTCTTTAGTATTGGGACGCACTCCCATTCTGAAGACATTCTGAAGGCAGGAGGGACCAGCCTCTTGTCTGAGACCCCAGGGTACGGCAGGGTTTCTGTGGCCTGCTTCACAACCTCATTGTTTGTTTGGCATTTTTTCTCTTATTCCTTATCTTCCAATTTTGCCAGAACAAAATAAGCACAACCACAAGACCCCCATTTTCCACACGCACGGACAAACGCTCACGGGCACACAAACATATGTGCACACTCACAACCATGTGCGTACACACACCATTCATAAACACGTATTCCCACATTCATAGGTATGGGGTGCCATACAGGCCAAACTTCATAATTGCACATTCACTAGAGAAGCTCTCACGTGCACCAAAAAAGCACGCACTTAATATCTGCATGCTTGCAGACGCACCATAAATCTACACCCAAAGAGCTCACATGTGGTGTGGAAATGGACACTTTATCCCAAAATTTCTTAATTAAATGGACTAAATTTGGATTAAATTGTGGTTGGTTTTTTTTTTTTTCTCAAAGTATAACAACGGTCATTACTCCAAGGTTACAATATGGGTGTCAAATATCATAAAGATCTGAGAGGTCAAGGTTAAAAACGATACATGTTTTGCCAGAATGACCCTTACTAGAAAAGCCAGCTTCTCTTTCTCTCTCTCTCTCACTGGTTTTCTCATTCTCTTTTAAATTTTCTCCTTTTCTTGCATAGAAACACTGAATACAGTCATCCGGTGTGAAAACAACCACGTGACGCTGGACATGTCAGTTTCTTGGCAAACTGAATGATGTATAAGCTAAAGCCAACCTGTTAATAATCTGTTAAAAAGATTAAACATGATACTCCCGCCCAACCCACACGTCCACCATGCACTGGATCGCTGCCCTCCAGCTTAAAGTCACCCAAATCCCATAACCTCCGCAGCTATCCCTTTTTCCAATGCATATGATTTTATTCTTGTTTTTATTACTTCCTCTGTTTTATAGCCACAGTCACACACTATGGGCTCTATCTCAACAATTTTAGCGCATGGTCTAAAATGCATAGTGCAAGTGCATTCAGAACATGTCCAACTACACTTTTGCTAGTTAGAGGGTGCATATTTTGAGTGCAAAGTAAGGCGCAAGGTTCAAATGGTCTGAACTTAGCCCATTTGGGCTTAACATGCAATAAACCAATCTCCCATTATTGGTATCTATTAGCGGTATCTCCCACTCCCTTTAAAAGCCACCTGCGTTTGCGCCTTGGCGGATTGCTAATATAATGGCGGATTTAATTTAAAAAGAGCGATTTACAGCTGGAGAAACCTGCTTGTGGCAAGGTTAAATTGTGCGAGCAATGAATATATGGATCAATATTCGGATCAATATTATTCGGACTAACCAGTATGACATGTTTTTATATGCACAATAATAATCTTGAGGGTTAGAGATTATTAAAACAGTAGAGTTTAACAACGGCATGGGTTCCCGGTAATTCCCGACCTAACTATTTCCCATTTCCCAGAAATATAATAGGAAAATATTTTTCTTTTATTAGCTTTTTTTATACAATGAAGCATTGTCAAACATCAATTCCACGAGGCTGTTCTCACAGCATGCAGACAGATCACAGGCAATGAATTTCAGCTGGCGACATTCAAGCTTCTCCGAGGTTCATATTACGTGCATTCTAATATTGATTAATAACACAATATTATTTATTTTGCCTTAAGGAGGACACTAAATACACTGAAGCTGTCAGTTTGGGAACCCATAGGTTAAGCATATTTTCCCTTGTTTTATATTGTCCTGCTTATGGAAATATGACCAACGCGTTTTTATTGGTAGCTTAATGCCTTAAAACAACTTTCTCGCGATTCCAGTGACAACATATTCTGGGAGGGAAAATGTTTTATTTTGGGGAAAAATATTAATCCCCATATCATGATGTAATGTTGATATTTTATGCATTTTTTTGTGCGCCCCTGTCTGTGTACAGGAGGGTGTTCACGTGTTTTGTGCACAAACCTATGTAGATGCATATTACTTTGTTCATATTGTGCAATAAAAATAACATTGAATCAACTGCGACATGATTTAAGACCAGGGGTTCATGAAAGCTGAGAACTGCAAGATGCAATTAATTTTTCCTAAAGTTTCCTAAACTTTCTGGAGTGTTTCACGTAGAAATCGCAATTGCAAGCCACGAACGCATGTCACAAAGTGCGTTCATATAGGCAATCCGTAAATCTGCAATCGTTCTCATCCCCCTGCCTCGTTTTTTGTATCTAACTGTCAATTATCCCAAAACGCAAACTAGGTGGTGCTATCGATTATAGGGTACTTTACTGTCTGTAAAATATTCAAAATACTTTTAATAACCAAAATTATGTTACAATTCATTGTGTCTGACTTTAATGTAATGTTATAATATAAAAATATCATATTAAAACTATGTTAATGGCCAAAGCACAATTCACATTTGCCCTTCAGGAAAATGTTTTATCCGTATCATCTGATGAATGCTGACCATTAAGCATACACAGTGGCGGGCCGTGCATTTCACACCTAGGCCTTCAGTGATGTCCTACACAGTCCTACCTGAATTATTCCACCTCTTAATACCATCATTATGACGCCATGGCTCTAGAAACTATACATTTAGACAGAAACGCAGTATAACCGGGCGTTGCATCACCTTAACATAGTCAAGTACAACAGAGTTATATTAATATTTCCGAAGCATTTATAATCAATAAATCCGCATTTACAATTAAGAGTGTTAAACTACCAGCTTTAAGATCGCTTGGATACTGTCAAAACTTTTAAATAAAAGGCGCTTTTAAGGGATTAGTCTACAAAGTTTTATTAAGTCCACCAAAAGTATGTTAGCTTTAACAAGTTTGTTCGCTAAACAGCGCATTGTCGCACCCAAAGCAGTTTCATTTAAGAAACGTGACGATAAAGACACATAAACTATTCACTGAAAATAAAAGAAAACAAACAAATAATTTGCATTTGTTCAAGAGGATATATTTGCGACAGTGGTGAAAGTGTATTCCTAGCCTTGAATGTCCACTTTGACTCGCTAGCGTCGGAGTTGGCCGTTCTCTTCTGACGATGTCTAGCTTTTCTTGAAAAGTTCGTCTTGAAAATGGCGTTGTAATTATATCTGCGACCAAATCGATCTCTTCTCCTCCTTCAGCCATTGCGGGTTGAAAAAAAACAGCTTGTAGAAATCTCGTTCAAGTTCAGTTTGCTATCTCTGCGATAGCTCTGCCTCTCAATAGTGCGTATCCAATCAAAAGACGTGCACGTGCTGACGTTATCGTACGCCTGCTAGCTGGCCCCGGTGTCGCCAACTCGAAATCTGATTGGTTAACACCACATGGTTGTTTCGGTTCACTTTAAGCTACAGGCGCCCGCACTGTCGATTCTGAAGGCCTAAGGGCAGATTTCTTGGACCCTGGCAACACATTATGGCTGAAATATGATTGGATAAAAGCTCTAACATAAAGGCCAGCCCTCCAAATCTCGATCTGAGGCTGGAAGCAGCGCAACCAAGAGGAAAGCTATGAAATGAAGAGAATAGACTATGGGGAATAATTTAATACATATTTGTGGAAAAAATATATCAAAATTAAATTTATATTCTGATGATGTTTAGGCCAGCAGAGAAGGCCTTGCTGGCCCTGACGGCCCGCCATTAAGCATACATAGCAAGATTGTATCGCCCTTTGTTCTGTGTGGGCTGGCCACGGGTGCAGCCAAGGTTGCAAGTGATATCTTGGTGAGGACGGTGGGGTGGGTTGAAAAATTCACCTTGCGATCAGATTCAATTTGAATTACGTGTTGTAGGCTAATATAAAAATGTAATTTTAAATATTAATTTTATTTTAACTATTATGTTTCCGCAGTAGGCCTAATGTAACCTACACTTTATAGTAACGTTATGCGTATTGCTATTTGTTATATTAAAATTAAACCTGCCCGTTGTCACCTAAAAGCCATCAGTCATACAAATAGCTCACGCAGTTGCTCCAAATGTAGCTGTCATTACATTACATTACAGGCATTTAGCAGACGCTCTTATCCAGAGCGACTTACACAACTTCTTATTACATTTATCCATTCATACAGCTGGATATAAGCTGAAGCAATTCAGGTTAAGTACTTTGCTCAAGGGTACAACGGCAGTGTCCTACCTGGGAATCGAACCTGCAACCTTTCGGTTACAGCTCCAGCTCCTTAAGCATTATACCACACTGCCGATCCCATATGTCATATGTGCTCCCATTTAGTCCCAGCCTCCAGGGCATCACATACAACTTGTAAGACATGTTTAATGAGTGTTAGGCTACTTTTCTACACACAGAAGTGTGTTCGTTCTCGCTCGATGCCCTAGTGGGAATTTGCGACCCATCAATTGCAGCAAGGTGTTTTGTGAAACCACGTAAACGTCTTCTTTCACTTGACGTCTGTGTTGCAGGCTGAATGAAATCAGTATGCTATTTACAAAGCGTAGTGCTGTCGTCACTTTATGGACGAATTGTACGTTTCGTTGCTTATTCCATAATATTGTTCGATGTCCGACAACCCAGAGAAAGCTGCCGGGTGCCAGGAAGCGCAGAGCTGTCACAATTTGAAGCGAGACAGATAGGGCCGTGCTCTGTTACATGTTAGTGTATGGCATAAGCGTAGCCTAATATTCCATCCCTTACAAAAAATAAGTTTATAAAAGAAGGCCTATGTCTTTACACTTTTGATGAACTAAATTGCAGATAGTGTAAGCTACTTAAAGTGCACTTTCATTTTAATTTGCAGAAGCGGGTTCAAGTAGCCTACAAGTTCAGAAGTAGTTAATAAATGGTAGTAGCCTATACTTAATGTTTAGTTCCAGGAAATACATAAATACTGGAAATACTTTAAATACATAGGCCTATTTAGTTTTATAAAGTTGACTACGTAAAATATAGTCTACTTTAAAATAAACTTGATGTACCTAAGTATACATTTAAAAATGAACTTTTATGTAGGCTACTGCATTTTTGTAAGTGATATTTTTCTAACAACTAATGGTGGAAGATTCTGCCTCCATCTCAGCACAATCAAAAGAAACGCCATACTTGCGAGGAAAAAATGTTTTGCGAGCAGCCTGTAGTCGCCGCACTTTTATTTGCGATTTGCAAGGATTGCATGCAATGCATTTTCGTGAAACCCGTTTTGACAAGAAATTGCGATCTGCGAGTGAAAATCCTCGCAAATCACTTTTGTGAAATGAGCCCCAGGTTTGTGGTGGCTTTAGCGCAATCGCTTAATGCTGCCTCAAGATTGCAATACGCCAAAATGATCCTGGCCACACCACATCTTAAGACCAACCTGCCCAGTTCACTTGCTATGGCTGCAAGTTCACTTGGTATTTAAACAACCTGAGCACTGGATGCTAAAACGACACCAGTGCCTGTTTGAAACTAAAAAAGACACTTGCATTTGGGTTACTACCGCTTTGGGCCGAGTGTAAGACAGGGCCCAATGTGCATTTTATATTTTTGCTGCTCAAGCCATTTCAGGGTAGGTTGTTTCAATGAGTATTATACTAGCATCTACAACAGTAGGTCAGAAATCACCATCCAAAGCAATAGAAATCAAAACCACTCAAATCATCTCAGAGAGAAAGTCTTGTGGCAGCCACAGAAGCAGTGCGGAAGATAGCATTGACAGTAATAGATTGTGACTTTTTAAATGATTAGAGAAGAGAGAAGATCAACCCTCTGTGTATAAACTGAATATCAAAAAAATGTTTGCATTTGCTCACATCATTTTTTTTTACTGTAGACAGAATACACCGTGACTTTGGGTACGTATATTGTTGGTGACAGGCAAGAACCTTGTGTCTTCTATTCTTTTTTTCATTTATCGGCACATAAGTATGGTTTAGTCACATAAGTATGACTTTATTAGTTGAGTTAAGTGATGGTTCCAGTTAATAAAACTGAATGACAATTTCCAATGTGTGTGTGTGTGCGTGTGTGTGTGTGTGTGTGTGTGTCTGTTTAAATTCAGACACCCTCAGAGGGGGAGAGCTTTGTTTAATATGCTCAGGGCGAAACACATTCTTTAAAATTTGCAAAATGCATGAGGCTTCTGGGGTCTGGAAGAGCCAAGAACACTGAAAAATAATCACACATTTCCCAGAATTTTTTGTTTGATTTGGTAATCTCAGTTTGTGTTTTTTTTTCTCCCCTCAGAGCACAGATAACAATGAGACAAAAAAAACATAATTTGAGAAAAAAAATAACAAGAGATACTTTGATATCCTGACCTCCATTTTCACCCCTTATAATGTTTCTACACCCACATCGAAACTTTCCTTTGCACAATATCCTGCAAGACATGGCACAGATCAGATTACGCATCACCATTCCCAATTTAGCAAAAGCATAACCGAATTTTAATCAATTTTGAGGCCTTTTTTTATGTTCTCCTTCATTCGGGAGGCTCGTTTCTCGTTTCCCATCGTTACAACATCATCTTTTAAGGCTGGAGAATGCTCTCCTCTAAAATGCATTTGCTTGTCAGTGCTTTCTTTCAGCCCATTGCATACGTTGTTAGCGGAGTACACTCTGAAAAATAACTTCAATCAGAACCCTCCCTCCCTCCCTGGAAGTCGCTATGGCCGATGAAGTGCTGGCACAGCCAGGAGTTCAAAATAGTTCAACATTTCTAATTAGTTTGTTGTAGTTTATGAATGCTCTATTTTTCAAGTTCCTAGCTGATTGTTCATAGTCCATTAAAATAGGAGGGGGGGGGGGAGGTAGTTCTTTAATAATGTGGCCAACAGTATGTTTATATCTAGCTATCTAGAACCACTTATGTAACTTTTTTTTTTTTTTTTTGTAAATATGATCAAGCTTTCAACAATGTACTTAACACTACCCACTTAAAAAATCAGGCGTGAGAAAGATGTTTACACATAATTTACAAAAAGTCCCAGAGGTAAAATGGTTTCAGATGGCAAATTACCTTACATTACCACACAGATACCCTGCACTTTTTCAAAGACATCGACAAAACAAAATCCAATTAGAAAAAAAGCCAAATCACGCAAAACCGAGACATAAAAAACCGTCAGAATCAGGCATGACCCTGAGCTGGTAAGTGTTTATTGTGTGATTAAGATTGTGACGCGCCACAGATGTCGAACAAGGAAAAGAATGTGTTGACAAATGTATGGAATTACGAATCAGGAGATAAACAGCCCCGAGACACCTGTGAAAAAAGCTATTTCTATTACGGAAGTATTATTTCAATTAAAAAATATAAATCCATAAATCCAATTTGGCTTTTAAAAGCCTGGCACTGGACCAATGGATGTTTTGTTTTTGATTATTCGTGGAGAGTGTAATATATATTTGCATTATAAATAAAAACCTTTTATAAAACAAAAAAAAGTATAAAACGAAATCTTTACCATTTCCTTTGGAATAGTCCTTTGTACCTTTTTTTGCGCTCTGTGAGATGCAGTCTTTGCAACCGGTGTTTATTTATTTATCTCCGTTTTTTAAGTCATAAAAGATAGCGTCACATCCCGAGTGGTTGAGTTTAGCTTGGCGTCTCACTTGAGTGACAGGTCTGTTCTGTGATTTCGTAAAAACACGTGTCCCCCCCGACCCACCCCTCCCCATGGGCCCTGTCAAAGGCGTGTCGGAACCAGACGTCAGTCTCTCATCTGCCACATCCAGATATTACATTTCAGTAACACTTTTGTTCATATTCACTTTGCTGCTACGTGCGAGTTTGTTTTTGCCTCACATAGTTCATCGCACAGGTATTATTATAATAATAACATCATTCTTCGTAAGACATTCGTTCAAAGCCCCTTTCACAGTGCAGACAGCTGTGCAATTTGTGGAAAGTTGCAACAGACTCTGTTGCTGTTTATTTAAAGCAATTGATTTTCAGTTTATTTTAACTGCCTCCCGGTCAATAAACTGTGCAGTCATGGCGCTCCTAATAGGAGTGGTAGGAGGCAGACGGCTCTCTGCGGGTCCTTTCTGAGGACAAAACAATGAAAATAGTTTGACTTTTCAAATGCATGACTGTGTTTCCCATCTGTGCACAGACATCTGCGACCTGTGGGGACATCTAGCAGCTCCCTTGCTTGTGAGAATGTGTGTGGTCCCACCATCTCTTACTTTTTCTTTTTGTCTTTCTCTCTCTTCACTCACCACTCTCTCTCTTTCTCTCTCTCTGCCTTATTATTTCACTTTCTGTCTGTATCCTTTCTTTGTGTCTGTTGTTTTTGACCTCTTTTTATTCTCACTTTGATTCATGGTTAAATTCAGTACAAGCGATACATGACAGATTCTGTCCCGGGTCCCTGGGATTCCTAACGGCGGCACTGCTTGTGTATGTTTTCAGGAATTTGTGTACAAGATAATCTCTGTGGCTTGGCTGTGGTCAATGAGCCTGTGCTTAATCAGGCCCTGTGTCTCCTCCGCGTCTCTAAGAGGTTTTGTTTTGTTCAATAATGAATTTTGTTAGCTGGTAAGCAGTGCTGATATAAAGCTGATGTCTGTTGTGTTTAATGGTGCTAAGAGGCTCCAGCTCCAGTACCAGCTGATAGAAAAAGATCGCACTTTACTGACCCGTGACAGGGCTTTCATTGACTTAAACTCTTTTTTGAATATGTATCATCAATGCATAATGGCATAGTTCTGCTTTGCATGCACTATATCTTGCTCTCTCACTCTCTCTCTCTCTCTATATATATATATATTGCTTAACTTTTTATTTGGGCAGGCTAAGTTGGCAATATGGCTCACGAGACGGAACAAAATAAAAGGGTGTGGGCCGGTAGACACAGTTTTATTGTCTCTGCTCCGCCTTAGGGCTGAGTATGAGTACTATGGGTTTATGAATGACCTTGTTATGTTTCAGAGCATCTGGGGTGTGGATGGGGCTGTTTGCATGCTCAGGGACGGGGGTTAGGATTAGGGTTAGGGATGTGTTTCAGAGCATCTGGGGTGTGGATGGGGCTGTTTGCATGCTCAGGGACGGGGGTTAGGATTAGGGTTAGGGATGTGTTTCAGAGCATCTGGGGTGTGGATGGGGCTGTTTGCATGCTCAGGGACGGGGGTTAGGATTAGGGTTAGGGATGTGTTTCAGAGCATCTGGGGTGTGGATGGGGCTGTTTGCATGCTCAGGGACGGGGGTTAGGATTAGGGTTAGGGATGTGTTTCAGAGCATCTGGGGTGTGGATGGGGCTGTTTGCATGCTCAGGGACGGGGTTAGGATTAGGGTTAGGGATGTGTTTCAGAGCATCTGGGGTGTGGATGGGGCTGTTTGCATGCTCAGGGACGGGGGTTAGGATTAGGGTTAGGGATGTGTTTCAGAGCATCTGGGGTGTGGATGGGGCTGTTTGCATGCTCAGGGACGAGGGTTAGGATTAGGGTTAGGGATGTGTTTCAGAGCATCTGGGGTGTGGATGGGGCTGTTTGCATGCTCAGGGACGGGGGTTAGGATTAGGGTTAGGGATGTGTTTCAGAGCATCTGGGGTGTGGATGGGGCTGTTTGCATGCTCTGGGACGGGGATCTATTTATGTGTATGTAATTGGGGGAGCTATGAAGATGGCAGCAATGCTATGTATTTTTAGGATGGGTAATAGTCATTATATGCAATGTAATGTACTGTGCATGAGGGGGTGGGAGTGGGGGGGGTCGTTTTACTTTGTGTGTGTGTGTGTGTGTGTGTGTGTGTGTGTGTGTGTGTGTGTGGTGTAATTTTGCTGGTGAGTAGTTTTTAGGAGATGGCTATTAAAGGCTGTCAAAAGTATCTCTCTCTCCTCTCTCTGTCTCTCTCTCTCCCTCTCTCCCTCTCTCTCTCAGCGTGTGCTTGCATTTTATAATACAGCAACAAATGATGCAAAGCTTGCGGGGCTAGTTAGGGCGGGCAACTTGAGAAGCACCAAATCCCCGTCAGCTCACATGCTGCTTACGCCTTATCGTAAATGGGAGGGCTATTTAATCGCTAACCTTCCCTGTTCATACATCGCTCATTCTGCCGTGCTATCCCTGCTGCTGCTGCTACATATGATTGGAGCTACATATGCTTGCTGCTGCAGCTAACTCCTGCATGCATGGGAGGTTTTTTGCGCTCCCACCACCACCCCAACATCCACCTGTGGGCTCTACTTCTCATATGATCCCCATGGGGGGGTTCAGTGGTTACTGTTAGCATTTTGGCTGGCTTGTACTAAAAAATTGTTATGCAAACACAAATGAGTGATAAAAGGCAGAACTTTAACTTTGCATTCACATTAAATCTCAATAAAATAAGAACAAACAAAGATGCTTACATCGTTCGGAATCGCTGTTTCAAGAGCTACATCAGACAAGCAGGCCTTATAACTGAAATATTCTAAAATACTCAACTCAGGTCAATCCAAAGTGGCCCCATTATTATAATAATACCTGTGCCAGAGGCTACCCCATCCACGGTTGCCCACAGACATCCTTAGGGCGAGAGCAAAGACACGGGGAGTCACAGCACACTTACTATGATGACCATGCACTATGGAAACGAGCAGTTTGCGACGTAAAGCAGGAAATGATGATAATCACTGCTGAGTAAAACAGAAACCTTGTTTAGACTTAAATCCGATACAGCTGTTGTATCGGATTTCTGTATATCCAATAAATGTGGTCATCTGTTCATACGCTATTTTAATATGTGCTGTATACCTGATTCCACGTGTTTGTCAGGAGTTGTGCAGCTCCAGTCGTGGAGAGCTGGTGAGCGTGCTGGTTTTTTCCACGCCTATATCAGACCTGCACAGTGAAACATTTTCAGCAAGGGTACTTGCGCGGTCATGCCTTTAACGGAAATGTAAGAACAAGTAAATACTGGGCTAATTAAATAATTAAGAGCAGAAGTTGGCACGAAATTCCAAAACGAATCGACTCTCGTTCTGCAGTCCTGGTTAAGACCGAGATCACCTTTGTTGTGAGGAGATTAGCTTAGCCGTGCGTGCAACATACAGACATCAGTTCTGCAACAGGGTGTCCGGCCTCCCGCATGCTTATTATGGGATATTACTAATCAGTATATTTTTGGCATTAGTAGAAGCATTCTGGAACGTGTACATTCAAATCCAATACGGGCTGGATCCAAACCAGACAACCTTTAGAGGTGCTTCAAATTGGAGTTGGACAAATTAGATCCATATGTAATTTTTTTCTGCGTTCAAACCGCAATCATAAAATGTGACACATATCAGACTTGTCAGGAAATTACGTGCAGGTCCCCTAAAAGACAAGTTTAAACAGGGCCTATGAGGCCTTCTCAGCTGCTCCACAAGAAATGAACCACAGGGGGGTTAAATTAATCAATTTCACCTTTAATTGGTTCCTCTTAAGAAGCTTTGTAATGCATAACAAGATGGTGAAATCTTTGTAATTCTAATTAAAGCTCAGGACCACAGTGTGTGCGTCGGGGCGTGCTTGAGTTGCCGTTGCCAGCAGCAAACAGTGTCATTCTGTTGACATTCGTGATCGATAAGACAGCAAATCTTCTGTTTATCTGTCACCAGAATACCGATGTGCAGCCCGGAAACCTGTTTTATTGTTATTTTTTACAGAGCCCCGGCTATCCAAGGATGTAATTTCTAATCTTATAAACTCCTCGGACAACCACGTAAACAACGCTAACTGATTTTGTCAGAGAATTGTTGTTTAGCGCATTCTCTCAATAAAGTGGCTCTTTCAGGGAAGTTGACGACCAGCTGCTGTTACGGCGGGCCCTTGTTGCTGAGTGAGAAGGTGGTTTCGAGGAAATTATTTGGGTTAAAAAAAGAGGACAGTTATCTGTCCAAATGATCACCGTAAAAACCGGGAAGGATTATCGCGTCGGCCGTGCGCGCACCGTGAAATAAAGGTCTTACCAAGGTCGTTTTCAGGGTCACGGAACTGGAGGAAGAGCCAGCGTGTCTTTAAAAGGGGAAGCCGCGGCGCGGTGTCAGATTGCTGCTGTGGGACTTTGCCGACACAGTGATCCAGAGGTTAGCGTTCAAATGGTTTTAGAGAAGCATCTGTGCGAATCATTCTGCTTTAATGGGACTCCACAGCTACTTGTGAACTGTAGAGTGTGAACCATTTCAGCCAGCACTTCTGATAGATGTAATTCGACATTTATTTATTTATTTATTTACATAGACAGTAATCCATTATGCTGCCTTTTTAGTAGCAAATTTATATCTGTTGTCCCAGAAACATATGAGCACTGCAAAAACCAAATCTTAACAAGGTACACCAAAGTAAATGAAACCAAACCGGTCATGCTGGATGATGTTGCAGGCAGTATAACATTCGCCACGACTCTTTCACATGTGCTCAGTGTGAACCTGCTGTCATCTGTGAAGAGAATGGGGTGCCAATGGCGAACCTGACAATTCTGGTGTTCTCTGGCAAATGCCAATCGAGCTGCACGGTGCTGGGCTGTGAGCACAGGTCCCACTACAGGATGTTGGGCCCTCATGCCACCCTCATGGAGTCTGTTTCTGACAGTTTGGTCAGAAACATGCACACGAGTAGTCCGCTGGAGGTCATTTTGTAGGGCTCTGGCAGTGCTCCTCCTGTTCCTCCTCGCACAAAGAAGCAGATACCGGTCCTGCCGCTGGGTTGTTGCCCTTTTATGGCCCTGTCCAGCTCTCCTCGTGTAATGGCCTGTCTCCCGGTATCTCCTCCACGCTCTTGAGACTGTGCTGGGAGACACAGCAAACCTTCTTGTGACGGCACGTATGGATGTGCCATCCTGGAGGAGCTGGACTACCTGTGCAACCTGAATGGGCTGCAGTTACCGCCTCATGCTACCAGTAGTGACAAGGGCACTAGCAAAATGCAAAACTAGAAAAAAATCTGCCAGGAAGGATAAGGAGAGAGAAATGGTCTGTGGCCACCACCTGCAAAACCCTTTACTTTTTGGGGGTTGTCTTGCTGTTGCCTCTCCTGTCCATCTGTTGTCACTTTAATTTGCACCAAAGCAGGTGAAATTGATTCACAATCGTTTACGTTTCCTAACTGGACAGATCGATATCCCAGAAGTTTAATTGACTTGGTGTTATACTGTGTTGATTAAGTGTTCTCTTCATTTTTTTCAGCAGTGTATTTAGACTATAGAATCATATTTCTGTTACTTTTTTGCTAAATAAAACAAACTATCTGCCAGTGGGGTGAAATATTTGTACTCATTTCAAGATTTGCCTGTGGGGTAAGATAATTTTACCTGTTATGCAAAAAGTTACTTAAAACAAGCTAATATTTTTCACTTTTGATTAAAAAATATGATTATTACAAGACTAAAACACTTGTTTAGACATTTAACAAACATTAATAAATAAGAAAATAAAATAAGATGCACATCCCAGAGAAAGCAAATTAGAAAAAATTATATCGACGCCATTGCTTTATTAACCATTCGAGAATATCAACCTATAGGTTTAACCGCCAGCTTTTTCAGCTGGCCCTGACTGCCCCTGGACTGAGCGTGCTCAATGAAGTCACCTGTGAAGGGATTACTGCATGAGAGCTGCCTGTTATTAACATGTACAGAGCTTTCCCACTCGTAACACACATTGTGGAATAAAAAATAGTCAACTAAAAATATGAATCTTTCTGAAAAAGATGACATGATACACTCATCTAGCAGCGGATTGCTTACATAAGGCAACTGTGCATTCGATGCATACACGCACACGCACGTACACATGCACACGCATAAAACACACATGCTCTCTTGAATTTCCATCACAGTTGACGGTGATGACACATACACAAGCATTCAGACATACATAAATGCACCTGCACACTGTGAAGGAAAACTTATTTTGAATAAAAATTGGGTCACGCATTTAATTTGATCCAGTATTTCGGTTGATATACTAAATATACTAATTTGTAATTAGACTTATATATAGACACACACAATTTTCGGATGTTCTCCAATTGCACCGTATTACCATATTGTTCAGCTGTACCATCTCTTCAGCAGTCTCTTGGTTCCAGGTTCTCCCACGTTCCAATTATAATGGAATCCCGCTCACCTCTGACATCACAAAAGGTATCCTCATTACCCTGCCTTCATTATGGCTCTAATTCGCCTGAACGAGGCTGCATAAACGATCTAAAGATGTTGACCCAAAGCCTGCCACCTGCTCTAATGAACACCGCTCTGGTAACATGTCACATGTTTGTGCTCTGACTCACAAGCTAATCTAATCAAGTGTCTCACCCACACGCGTACGCACACACGTATTCACGCTCATATATGAACACACACACACATGTCCACATGCACAAACAAACATGCAGACCGACAGACACACACGTACACATGCTAATACACCCAAACATATTACATATAAGAGTTTGTGCGTTTGTTTGCATGTATGAACGTGTGTGTGTGCGTGCGCATGTGTTCATGTGTGCAAATAAACGCATATGCTCATAAGTGCAAGCGTACACAGACGCACATATCCATAATTTTCAGTGCGAGGCTCTCACATAGGACTTATACATTGGCTCTCATTTTCAGAGCTAGATCTGATACATTTGAAGGTGTTTCATGTTTATCTAATTATGAATGTACAGTATCATGTGGTACAGAGCTGGTTTTAGCAACAGGAATGTGCAGCATACAACAGCAGCCTGGAGGTAGTGCTGTTGCACAAAAGTTGCTAAATGTGGAGCCAAAAGCAACAGGGCGGCAACACTGGTTGAGGGGGAACCCATAACGGCAACTGCAGTGGAACACTTGGAATATTTTTTATTGACGACTGGAAAATCGCTGTGATAATTTCTCAGACTCAAACACTTGACACATTTAATTCTTCTGCAGAAATCGAATTGCATGTTCTCCCTCCTTTATGGGCTATTGCCCTTATTCATTTTTAATAAAAGAGATCATTGCATTTCACTCTCCCTCTCTTTTTGGCTGTTCTACATCACTGAGCTGCGAGGTGATTTTAATGACAAAGTCCCTCAAAGAGTCATTCGGAAAATGAGACGCGAAGGTCAATAATTTTTATCCCTAAGCTTGACCACTCACGTATGAATGACTAGACCCGTCCAAAGAAAAAAGCAAAAGGATTAATGATCAATAATACGGAATATATAGAGACAATAAAATAAGAAACGCAGGTAATAAACTTGTCAACGTTTTTTTGACATCGATAAGGTAATGCTGCCATTTATTCTTTTTTTAATCACAGAATTAAACCTGACGCCGGTTAGAAAGCATGTCATAATTCACGACGGCGCGCGGTTTGGCTCGCGCATTCAAATGGCCTCGCTCGGTCATGCGTGCTCCTTCGGCAGAAACGCAAAAGTGGAACCTTATGATTTACAGCAAATCTATATTGAGAGCGTTGCTTTGTTAAATCAGAAAGAAAGCCGTGCATGACCGGAGCCAGGGCTGGAGTAGCCAGCGCCTCCAGACACTGTCATCGCCGAGCAGACGCTGCATCAGAAAGAGTGGGCCGATAATTCCAGAGCTGGAACGCGCACGGTATTAACCGCGCCGAAAACCACCCAGGGAATAAAAGGTGCCGGCCTGATGAAGTGTCAGAGCTGTATTTCTGCCACTAAACTCCAGCTTGTGGTTTTCATTTCTGAGCTCTGAGAAACTGCAAAGTGCTACCAAATGCTATGTCTGAGGCCTGTAATTCAGTCCCTGCCTGGGTTCTTTCTGGGGTGCAGGGCGATGGCGGATGGCGGTGGGTGGGTGGGTTGGGGAGGGGGGATGAGGGGTGTTGGGAGGGGGGTTTGACAGGGGGCTATATAAGGCACAGCAGTAGGAAACCGGCCCTCAATGCGGTGGGCGGTTTCACCAGCGGGTTTGGAGTGGCACGAGATCACACACAAGCCAACAAACAGCAAATCGCTTATCCTCACTGCGTTCGCGGCGCGTGAGAGTGAGCGCTGGTTGGACTGCGTCCACTGCCTCCGCATCACATCAAATGCATGCGCTGCGGCCTCAAGAATTGTTTCAAAAAAAGAATAAATAATGCCAGCTGCTGCATAATCGTCTAAGCATGAGCACGCCCGTAGCTATGAACCAGCCAGGGGTTGTCTCAGCAGGAAATCTCTTGCCTTTCCTAATGTTTAAACAAAGGAGTAAGCCCACACAGTCAAAACTATTTTGGCCTTTGTAGAGGGGGGGTTGCGTTTTGCTGTCAGTCATAACACCCCCACCTCACTTGGAGGGAGTCGACTTGCCAGAAATACAGTTACAGTTCCTATTACTGCCAGTTCTGTTGTTTACCTTGGAGGGGATTGGCATGAGCGGGGCCCATTGGGAATGTGTAGCTATGCCCCTAGGTTCTCTGTCTCTGTCCCCGGCAGGGAGGGATGTCATCATTACTGAAGGTGTGGCAGGGCCCTGGAGGCAGACCCCTTGGCTGCTGCCTCTACACACTCAAGTGATGCGATTTTTCCGCCTTTCTACGCAGCCGAACGCTTCCAGTCAACTTCTTTCATCTCGGCCCTTGCGCAGCATAGCTGATAGATGTAAGTTAGCATATGAGCATCTGCTGCGGGATGTGACATCACCCCTGAGGTATCTGTAAGCATGCCATTCGTTCCATCGGCTGGGCACCTTGCTCTTTAGCTCGGCAGGCTAGCCGTACGTCTTGTACAGATCGGCTTGTGGAGAGCGGCGGTTCAAAACCCGCGGCGGAACTATTCTGGATAAACTCATCAGAACCTACAACATTTCTGCTGTCCTCCGCCTCTCGGCCGGGGTGTGGCAAGATCTATACGGAGAGAAAAACCTCTCACCACCCACAGCAGTGCCGTCACACAGATACGCTCGCACTGTGAGCCACAGGGAGGCTGGGTAGCTGCGTGCGTGCGTGTAATTTCCTAATTTCTCTATTAATAGCTTGTAAATCTTACGTTCAGATATTGCTCACACAGCTGTGTACTTACTGAGGCAGTTTCAGGGAAAGAATTCTCCCCACCTGGGACTCACAACCCACTTATTGCAAATCTGGCTCTTTACCCATAGGGCTTTGCTGCATCCAGTCCATACCTTTACGCTCACCCTGTATGTGCAATGAGTTTATTTCTGTGCATTTATATCAAAATCCTTCATTTAGATCACATCAGTGATTGTTCAGGTTCAGGTCAGTACCTTTTTCTTTAATCAGTTCTTATACCAGTAAATTACATTTTTGTATCTACCATAAACTTAGATCTGTATTGTTACACTTAATTCTACTGTCAGTATAGCTCTATGAATCAGTTACTCCTAGACAGAAACATATTGAGTGTTAATTCATCTCTGAGAGAATACATTTTAAACTCAGACAGAGAATACATTTTATGCCTTTCGGATGCACGCAAGCTGTTATAGTTGAATTAACACCGAACATTTGCTGTCTACGTCGTCAGTCAGAGTCGATCTTTACCTTTGCGCAGATATCTGTAATGAGTTTAATAGAATTTGCGGAGAAGCAGAGATTAAAAAGAAGGTGTGTTGGTTTATAGGATGAGCAGGGCCTGCCAGGCAAATGGAAATAAACAGCTAAAGCGTCGCTTCTCTCCAGCAATTCCAAATGACTGGTATGTAAATAATTTTGCTGGAATACGTATTGAGCTAAATGCATTTTACTCTGCGCTTTCCATAGCCGCAATTCTTTCTTTTTAAATTTAGGCTGTTACTCTCCTTACTTTTAAAATTTTGCCACTGCATTAATGCATGGTACATTGACTCACACCATGTATGTCGAACACAGAGAGCATTGCACTTCTACACTTCTAAAATTGTACTGTTAAGAAAATTAATATCTGAGTAATCCTGTATTTTATTGCTCATTTTATGTTGAAAATTAATCATGAAGAAAAGAGAAAAAAATGAACGTGTAAAAAATTTTAATTTTAATTTTAACGCTCAAAGTGGAACCACAAGACAAAGAGCCGAGTGAATGTGGAAAAGTGAAATGTTTGCTCAACCACTGTGGAATGTGCACAGTTCTCTCCTTTGTGCACAATGCCACATAATCTATCAGCGTTTTTAATGCTGACAGGTTAACAGCCCACACATTCACTAACACAGAAAAGGAAAAATGTGAAAAATCTGCCCCATCTCCAGCACTCTGACTGCTACTCCACACTGCCTGCTTACCTTAGGTCCAGAGTCTAGTGCTCTGACCACTACCTCACACTGCTGTCCACAGGACCAGAGTCCAGTGCTCTGACCGCTACTCTACACTGCTGCCCTCAGGACCAGAGTCCAGTGCTCTAACCACTACTCCACACTACTTCACATAGGACTAGAGTCTAGCACTCTGACCTATACTCCACACTGAAGCCCTCAGGACCAGAGTCCAGCACTCTGACCTCTACTCCACACTGCAGCCCACAAGACCGGAGTCCAGCAGTCTGACCTTTACTCCACACGCCTGCCCTCAGGTCCAGAGTCTAGCACTTTGACCTCTACTCCACACTGCTGCCCTCAGGTCCAGAGTCTAGCACTCTGACCTCTACTCCCTACTGCTGCCCCCAGGACCAGATCCAGTGCTCTGACTGCTACTCCACACTGCCTGCTTACCTTAGGTCCAGAGTCTAGCGCTCTGACCACTACCTCACACTGCTGTCCACAGGACCAGAGTCCAGTGCTCTGACCGCTACTCTACACTGCTGCCCTCAGGACCAGAGTCCAGTGCTCTAACCACTACTCCACACTACTTCACATAGGACTAGAGTCTAGCACTCTGACCTATACTCCACACTGAAGCCCTCAGGACCAGAGTCCAGCACTCTGACCTCTACTCCACACTGCAGCCCACAAGACCGGAATCCAGTGCTCTGACCTCTACTCCACACAGCTGCCCACAGCACCAGAGTCCAGCACTCTGACCGCTACTCCCTACTGCTGCCCTCAGGTCCAGAATCTAGCATTCTGACCTCTACTCCACACTGCAGCCCTCAGGTCCAGAGTCCAGCAGTCTGACCTTTACTCCACACGCCTGCCCTCAGGTCCAGAGTCTAGCACTTTTACCTCTACTCCACACTGCTGCCCTCAGGTCCAGAGTCTAGCACTCTGACCTCTACTCCCTACTGCTGCCCCCAGGACCAGATCCAGTGCTCTGACCGCTACTCCACACGCCTGCCCTCGGGTCCAGAGTCCAGTGCTCTGACCGCTACTCCACACGGCTGCCCTCAGGTCCAGAGTCCAGCGTTCTCATCGCTACTCCACACGGCTGCCCATAGGTCCAGAGTCTAGCACTCTGACCGCTACTCCTCACGGCTACCTTCAGGACCAGAGTTCAGTGCTCTGAACGCTAACCCCAGATACATACATGCTTTAACCATCATTTTGCATATTGAGATACCAGGGCAAATTGGGACTAACTGTGTCTTTGAGAAACATACACAAATATTCCAGTTTCCCTGGTTAATGAGAGGAGGCAAAGCAGCAGTGTTCCACAGCCATACTCTTTATCATGCCCATTTAGAGTTTATACCAGGGCTGCGATGGGAGTAATCATTGAGGCAGTTTAGTCTGCATACAGTTCAGCAGAGCTGGCCCCAGGGCATTGGTGGCCCTAAACAAGAAGGTTTTTGTGGCCCCAAAGTGCGCAAATATAAATCACTAAATCACATAAAAGACATTTTTTATTAAATAACTTGAATTGTGTGGCCCAGGGATGGTAGTGGCCCTAAACGACAACATAGAGTGTTTATGCCAGCGGCTTCAGATTCACTAAAAAACAATATAAATATGCAACTTCACAAGCCCAGAGGAACACTCTTAAACAAAGTTGGATTACTTTGTACCTTGTCAAAAAAAATGGGTAATCGTGGCACACAAATTACAAAGTTAGTGCTGTGAAATAGAACAGAAACCGAGATAGCAACAAAAATAGGATGTTTATGCATGGTGTGTGCACATTTCTGAGTGTGTGTGTGCTCCCATGTGTGTTTGTGTGAGTGTGCGCACAAGTTTGTGCACGCGTATGTATGTATGTCAGTGTGCACGCGTATACCTGCGGTGTGTGCGTGTGTGCGTGTGTGTGATTGGGGCATTACTTGGAGGGTGGGCACTAGCCTTTCAGCATTGGTGTGATTTATTTCGAACATCAAACAGAGGCTAGTTTTTTGATCTCTGAAAATTCAAAGGCCATGCTCCTCTCCAGAAAGGGGAAGTAATAATTTGGCATATTATGAAAAGTGCGGCATAAGCTGAGAGATAACCCTGTAAATGACCCTCTTGTTATAATTGCTATGCTCTCTATTTATATCTCCTTGTCTCGTGGATCAAACTGTTTATTAGCTTGTTGCCAAAGCAGTTTTACGGCCTCAGGACCACCTCTTTCTCTCTCCCCCTGCTTTGTGTACGTGTGTACATTACATAAGTATGAAAAGTTGTTCAACAATGGAAATCTTTACAAACTTCCTTTCTGTCTGTCAGTAATGTTTATTAGTCTCTATTAATCACACACGCACGCCGGCATGAACTCACCCACACACTCACACACACAGTTTATTTATTTTAAATCGTGGCAATGCAGAAAGGGCAGTGAAGTCAGGTATCAATCCCGAAAAAATGTATTGTCTGTTTTATTTCAATGTTGAGTTTGGATCCAAGTCTGACTGGGTCACTGAAGCGTGGCCGAACGTGTTGTGCTCTAAAATGATTAAAAAATAATCATTCCGCGTAATGAATATTCAACCCCATGCTAATCCCTCACATTATACTGAAGGCAGGGAAGGTATAATTAATTACAAGCAGGCTGATGTCTTTCAGCATCGAATGCCAAGCCGAGCTGCCAATAAATACTTCTACAAAGATTACACACCTTATTAAAGTGATAAGATAAAAGTGAAAAATAAAACCACAGAGGAAAAGTAAGAGTGGTGCTGTGTATTCAGAGTATCGCAATGCAATTGAATAAAGTTGTGGCGTGTAATTAAATTTTTTATTTTAAATGATAAATTTTTCTTCCTCTTTACTCTCTGACAGTTGCTAATAGTCGTGGCGACAGCTTACCGGACCAAATGCTATGATCTCAGAGAGTTATTGACTGATTCCACCTCAGCTTAATGTTAAAGAATTTGATTTAACCCCAAATGATTTATGGACTCCTGTGAGAGTCTGCTTTACTAATGAAGCAAAAAGCAAGAAAAAAGGAAAGCAGGGAAATAAAGTAGAACACAAAAAATGAAGGAAGGTACAAATTTAAAGTTGCAACCCCCTAAGCTCTGTGGAGTCTCACGACTGTTTCAACGCTCAGAGTGGAAGGACCTCAAAAGGCCCTGCTCATATCTACTTTCAGCATGTTTAATAACATTTCCTCAGGCCCTCTGAATTCACAGGAACGTTTGGGTTTCACCATGTGCAAGAAGGCTGGGAACAGGGAAATGTGTGTGTTTGCGTGTGTGTGTTTGCGTGCGTGTGTTTTTGTGTGTGGTTATCATGATGGACACACAAGTGTGTGTGTGTGTGAGAGAGAGAGCGAAAGAGCTAGAGAGAGCGAGAGAGTGAGAGAGTGAGTGAGAGAGTGAGAGTACGCAACTCCGGAATCTATAAGCACCTTAAAAGCACCAAAAGAATGACAGCGGTTGAGTTGTAAAACAGCAAAGACAGCTGCAGAGACCTACATTTAGAGGAGACAAAGGGACAAGCAAATGGCCAGTGTGCCATTCGCTATCTCCGTCCACCACACACACCTCAGGTACCATGAATTCAGGAGACATTTCTTGGCACGCAACCCGGCTCCAGGGGGGTTGCCAAGATAAAAAGGGAGATTTAGAGCGATGGTTATCGTTACGATTTTTTATTAATATTTATGGCAAACATCTGCGTCTGCAACATCGAACCTCAGCGGGGATGTCCGCCACTGGAATAAAACCATTCTTCAGCGCTTGGCTCCCTAATTGCATTAGCATGAGCTCTGCCAAGTCCACTGCATCTGGGTCCCAAAAAGTTCTATTTGTTGTATCCAGGGGCTGAGAATGCACCCCGCCCTGCCAGGTGCACTCATCAAAAAAAAAAAAAAAAACATACACACACACACACCTGCCCTCTGGACCTGCAACAGGTCAGGACCTCTGCTTCAACACTCAGAATTTAGATGAGGCAATAAATCACCACTTCTTAGTGCATGTACACACAGATGTGCACACTTATTCACAAACACACACACACACACACACACACAAACACGCATGTTTCCTGAGGTTTTTTTTCTGCAGTGCGCCGCTGACTCCACTGTGCCCCTGCTCCCTTTGGGGGCGCCACCCCTTGTGATCCCTGCTTGTGTTCCTGCAGGAGAGATCTCTGAACCCCACACGCCGCGCTCCAGAGACCGCAGTCAGAGCGCTGCGACGACCGTGCATAACCAGACCAATAAACCCACCAGGGCTAAGCACCAGCCAGTGATTCGGGGTCTGATTGCGGTCACTGGGTCTCAAATGACTTCTGAGAAAGCCTGCAGCATGGATTGTTTGATCCATTATTAGAAATGCTTTGTGGATAGTCTTTACCAGGGCAAGATTATGATGAATGATGTGACTATGATTATGTGCATACAGTATCTTCTATCATCCTGTTTTAATTCATTTTATTATCATTTCTTAATCTTGTTCCCTATTTCTTCTCTGTTGTGCATTTTTATTTTGTAATGTGAAGCACGTTGTTTCATCACCCATTCTGGAGAATTGGCACAAATCATGTCCTACCGAAACATTTCACAATTATTACTTAAAACATCATATGAAATCCCAAATTTTCTGGTGAAAATTTGAATATAAGGTTTTATATATATTAAATAAATATAATTTTAAAATGTGTTAAAAGCCTTTAAAACCTAAAACTAACAATTACTAGAAAAATGGACTCATATAATTCTCTTTGTTTCATCCATCCACCATCAGATTTCTATAAAAATTTAATTTATTCAGTCATAAAAAGGGTAAGCCATATCCTAAGGACCCTTATCTCACTCTGTAGTCTCACAGAAGGCAGAAAGGTTACTTCTCCTCTGGTAAGTTTTATATTTTAAAAAAAATTTAAGAAATACTATTGCGATCAGCAGTGTCTCAAACATGACAGGTCAACTCCATCGCTTTCTAAATAGAAACAAAATAAGTACGGTTTAAAACTTTGTATTTTCACTTGCATTAAGAGACCTCGTAGGAACTGAGGCTATGCCATGAAATGAGATAATACAACATGTTGTCAACTCTGTAAAATGCCAACTGCATTGTTTTATCAGATTTTACATCTACTGTATGGTATGTATTCTTTAGGAATTGAATGATGTTATTGAATCACTATTAGAAGTATTTCAAATAGTATTTAAAGTTATTTAATAAATTGTTCTTCTGACTGCTTCCTCTTGCATGAGTGGTTTACATTGGTGATGTTAAATTGTATACCTACTGATATGGATCAATATTAACCATTGTGCATGTGTCTATATATGTGTGTGTATATATATATATATATGAGTCAATATCACTATACATGTCATGACCTAGAACGTGAACTGAACTCAAATGCACGACCAGGAGACAGAAGTACAGGATTAGGTGGTTCTTTATTAGCTTAGGGCAGTCCCAAGCTGTACACAAACGAACACACAAAATTTCAGGAGATCACAGGAGCTCTGTCCACACCTCGACTTGCCCCAAACCGGAGCTGGACTTGACTGGACTTGGCGGGGCGGACGAGAAATGTTCCAAGCCGGAACTGGACTGGACGGATCGGACTGAGGGTTTCCACCCCGGAACTGGACTGGAGGGAACGGACTGCGTGACGATGAGCAGGAGCAGGAGTGGTAGAGCACGACCGAGTAGCTGCAGGGTAGCCTCACGGGGGCCCAGCTAGGGTACTCGTCAGGAGGAGAGCGGGGGAGGCCGCAACACAGGCAAGGATACGAACACTGCAGGTGGACAGACTTGAAAACAGGGGAAAGGTTAACTGGACACAAAACGGGCTAGAAACAAACAAACACTGAGCGAATATAAACTGGATATAAAGATATTGCAGACCAGAGTGACTAACAACTATGTTAACATACAACGTTAACGAACTGGCAACGAACAAGAGACAGGGAGTGGTTTAAATACAGGGAGTGATTGGTAACAATGGGAAACATGTGCGAATGTTTAAGTGAGTAATTGGTAACAATTAGAAAAGCGTGTGAATGTCTAAGTGGGTGATTGACCAGAGTGAAGTGTGCGGAATGTGAGTAGCAGGGAGAGAAGGGGATAGGTAGAGACAGGAGTGGTGAAACGAGTGGAACAAACGGATAGGACACGCCCAACCTGCAGCACGGGGAAAGACACGGATAAGGGAGTCAAACATGACACGGAGGGAGAGGGAAAAACACGGAGAAGGAACAGGATGGGAACGGAACGTTACAGTACCCCCCCCTCAACGGACGCCTCCTGGCGTTCCCGGAGGCTTGATCTTAAGGGGGTGCAGTTTGTGAAAATCGGTTATGACGGAGTGGTCCAAAATGAGGCTCTTGTGAAGCCATGACCGCTCTTCGGGACCGTACCCCTCCCAGTCGACCAGGTATTGAAAACCCCGACCCCTACGGCGTATGTCCAGAATGTGACTCACCGTATAGGCCGGGGCATTGTCGATAATCCGGGGCGGAGGTGGAACACCTGCGGGGGCACTGAGAGGGCTGGAGGTGACAGGCTTGACCTGACTGACATGAAACACAGGGTGAATCTTGAGGGAGAGGGGAAGGGAGAGCTTAATGCTTACAGGATTGATGATGGTGAGGATGGTAAAGGGACCAATGAAACGGGGCTGTAGTTTCTTGGAGGTGGATTGTAAGGGGATGGTGGAGGTGGAGAGCCAGACCTGCTGACCGGGCTTGTACTGCGGGGCTGCGGTCCTATGAAGGTCCGCCAGGCGCTGGGTACGGGAATTAGTGCGAAGGAGTGCGGTGCGTGTCAGCTTCCAGATGCGTCTGCATCTGAGAAAGTGGGACCTAACGGTGGGAACCGCCACTTGCTCCTCCTGGACGGATAACAGGGGGGGTTGGTACCCTAACGAACACTCAAAGGGGGACATCCCTGTAGCAGTGCTCTTAAGGGAGTTGTGGGCGTACTCCACCCACGGGAGGAATCGGCTCCAGGAGGAGGGATTGCGTGCGGACACGCACCGCAGGGCGGACCCCAGGTCCTGGTTAGCCCTCTCCGTCTGACCGTTAGATTGGGGATGGAACCCAGAGGATAGGCTAGCGGAGGCGCCCAGGGCCGTACAGAACGCCTTCCATACCTGGGAGGAGAATTGGGGCCCACGGTCAGAAACCCGTGCAGCCTGACCACGTGCAACACCAGGAGTTCCGCCGTTTCAGCGGCGGAAGGAAGTTTGGGGAGAGGGATAAAGTGGACCGCCTTGGAGAACCGGTCCACAATTGTCAGAATAGTGGTGTTGCCCTCTGACAAAGGTAGACCGGTAACGAAGTCTACACCGATGTGACTCCAAGGTCGGCCCGGGACAGGGAGGGGGTGGAGGAGGCCGGAGGGTGGCTGGTGGGAAGCCTTGCTCCTGGCGCATACAGAGCAAGCCAGGACAAAGGCACGGGTATCCCCCCTGAGGGTGGGCCACCAAAAACTCCTCCCAACCAGGGCGGTAGTTCTGGCGACCCCTGGGTGACAGGCCAGGCGGGAGGCATGGACCCATTCCAGGACCTGGGAACGGACGGAGTCGGGGACAAACAGGGTAGAGTTAGGGTTATTGCGGGGGTCCGGTTGGGAAACCTGAGCGGACTTCACGGTCTCCTCGATGTCCCAAGAGACCGCAGCCACGACGCAGGAAGCCGGTAGGATGGGTTCAGGGTCAGCAGAACTGGCTAGGGGGGAGAACACACGGGATAGGGCATCGGCCTTTATGTTGCGGGAACCGGGACGGAAAGTAACAGTAAAATTGAACCTGGTGAAAAACAGTGACCATCGGGCTTGACGGGCGTTGAGCCTTTTAGCAGACTTAATATAAAGCAAATTATGATGGTCAGTCAGGACAATAAACGGGTTACCTGCCCCCTCCAGCCAGTGACGCCATTCCTCCAGAGCGAGTTTGATAGCCAGTAGCTCCCTGTCCCCGACGTCGTAGTTCCGCTCTGCGGGCGTTAGCCTCCGGGAAAAGAATGCACAGGGGTGGAGCTTACTGTCCTGCACGGATCGCTGCGACAGAATGGCCCCTACGCCGGTATCGGAGGCGTCCACCTCCACGATAAACTGGCGGGCTGGATCGGGATGACACAGGATGGGGGCTGTAGAGAACCGGGTCTTGAGTTGCTCAAAGGCGTGTTGAGCCTCGGCATTCCAGAGGTAGGGGATGGAGGTAGAGGTTAGTTTGGTGAGCGGAGCAGCGGCAGAACTGAAATTGCGTATGAATCGGCGGTAGAAATTAGCGAAACCAAGGAATTGCTGGAGGTGCTTACGTGTAGTGGGCTGGGGCCATTCTGTCACCGCCTGGATCTTGGTAGGGTCCGCCCGGATTCTGCCCTCCTCTATAATGAAGCCGAGAAATGGTACCGAGGATGTATGGAAGGCACATTTCTCGGCCTTAACGTAGAGTTGGTTCTCCATGAGTCTCTGGAGGACCTCGCGAACATGGTGAACGTGTTCCTGTGGGTCTTTTGAAAAAATTAAAATGTCATCAATATAAACGAACACAGATTTGCCCAAAAAGTCACGTAATACATCGTTCACCATGCCCTGGAATACTGCTGGAGCGTTAGTTAGCCCGAAAGGGACCACTAAATATTCGTAGTGGCCAAGGGGGGTATTAAAGGCGGTTTTCCACTCGTCCCCCTCACGAATCCGGACCAGATGGTATGCGTTACGGAGGTCGAGCTTGGAGAAGATGACAGCCTGGTTAAGGGGTTCAAAAGCAGAGTTGATCAGAGGGAGGGGGTATTTATTACGGATGGTGATTTCGTTGAGGCCCCGGAAGTCGATGCAGGGTCGCAATGTCCCGTCTTTCTTCTTAACAAAGAAGAACCCTGCACCGACCGGGGATGAAGAGGGTCGGATGATACCTGATGACAGTGACTCCTGGATGTAGGTCTCCATGGTGATCTTTTCCGGGCCCGACAAACTGTAGAGACGGCCAGACGGTAATTTAGCTCCCGCCAGCAGATTGATACAGCAGTCATAGGGTCTGTGGGGAGGCAAGGAAACAGCACGTGATTTGCAAAACACTTGTGAAAGGTCGTGATACTGATGGGGAACGCCGGTAAGATCAGGTACAGGTTGAGGGTGAGATACTTGTTTAACCCCCAAGGGGGGTAGGGCTGACCGGAGGCAGTTGGCTAGACAGTGGCTGCTCCAGTCCTGAATCTGACCGGAGCGCCAATTAATCTGCGGGTTGTGGAGGTGTAACCAGGTCTGTCCTAGGACTAACGGGTACTGTTGGGAGTGAATGAGAAACAACTGGATGGTTTCGTGATGGTTGCCGGATAGTATAAGTTGGAGGGGAACGGTGGAATGGGTGATTGACCCCAGGCTCCTGCCGTCCAGGGCGAATGCCGAGATGGGCTTGGATAGGGTTTCGGTAGGAATCCCGAATCTTTCCACGAATGCAGCGTCGATAAAGTTGGCATCCGCTCCGGAATCGATAAGGGCGGATGTAGAGGCGGAAAGGTTCCTCCACTGGAGAGTAGCTTTTAACGTGGAACGGTTCTGGGCTGAGTGGTTGGTGGTAATAGGGCTCGTCAGTAAGCCCAGCTTCACGGGCGAGCCAGCCCTTTTGGGCGAATAGCACAAGTGGCAATGTGGTGGTCTGGCTTTCCACAGTACAAACAGGAGTTCGTGCGGATCCTCCGTCGGCGCTCCTCGGCGTCTACGGAGATCTTCCCCAACTGCATGGGTTCTTCGTCTGTGGGAGTAGGTGAATCTTTATTCCTCTCCAGGGGAGGAAAGTGGCGACTGTCGTGCGAGGAAGAGACCGGGCCGTTAGACGACCCTCTCCTTCTCTCCTGGGCCCGGGCTCTGAGGCGATTGTCGATGGAGATGGCGAGGTGGATGAGGGCGTTTAGCGAGGTCGCCTCTTCACGGGTGGCTAGCTGGTCCTTCAATTCCTCGCTCAAGGCCTGAAGAAAGGCCCCCTGTAGAGCAGCATCATTCCATCCTGCCTCGGCCGCAAGGGTGCGGAATTGGACCGCCATCTCCGCCACACTGCGACTGCCCTGCCGAACTTGAAGGAGGCGTTGTGTAGCGTTGCGTCCACAGACTGGGTGGTCAAAAACACGCCGCATTTCGGCGGTGAAGGTGGGGAAGTGAAGACAGGCTGGTGTCTGGCTATCCCACAGAGTCAGGGCCCACTCCTGGGCACTGCCAGTCAAGCAACTCATGACCAGCGCGATCTTGCTGGCGTCGGAGGCATAAGAGGTGGGCTGGATGCGGAAGACGATGTCGCACTGCATTAGGAATTCGCGACACTTTCCCAGACCTCCCCGGTAATGCTCAGGGAGTTGGACACGGGGTTCTCGAGCAGCAGGGGGGACGGGAACCTCAGGCAGTGGTTCAAGTGCGGGTGCGACGGGAGCTTCCTGGATCCGAGGAAGGGGCTGGTGGAGTAGCATTTGAGTCACCTGCTCTCCTAGACCCCTCATGGCTTCCAGAACCTCATCCAGACGGCGGCTCTGTTGGGCGTTGACCGTGGCTTGGCATGAGAAGGCGTGCCGGATCTGTTCCAGGTCGGCTGAGTCCATGCTTTGGCCAGTTCGTTCTGTCATGACCTAGAACGTGAACTGAACTCAAATGCACGACCAGGAGACAGAAGTACAGGATTAGGTGGTTCTTTATTAGCTTAGGGCAGTCCCAAGCTGTACACAAACGAACACACAAAATTTCAGGAGATCACAGGAGCTCTGTCCACACCTCGACTTGCCCCAAACCGGAGCTGGACTTGACTGGACTTGGCGGGGCGGACGAGAAATGTTCCAAGCCGGAACTGGACTGGACGGATCGGACTGAGGGTTTCCACCCCGGAACTGGACTGGAGGGAACGGACTGCGTGACGATGAGCAGGAGCAGGAGTGGTAGAGCACGACCGAGTAGCTGCAGGGTAGCCTCACGGGGGCCCAGCTAGGGTACTCGTCAGGAGGAGAGCGGGGGAGGCCGCAACACAGGCAAGGATACGAACACTGCAGGTGGACAGACTTGAAAACAGGGGAAAGGTTAACTGGACACAAAACGGGCTAGAAACAAACAAACACTGAGCGAATATAAACTGGATATAAAGATATTGCAGACCAGAGTGACTAACAACTATGTTAACATACAACGTTAACGAACTGGCAACGAACAAGAGACAGGGAGTGGTTTAAATACAGGGAGTGATTGGTAACAATGGGAAACATGTGCGAATGTTTAAGTGAGTAATTGGTAACAATTAGAAAAGCGTGTGAATGTCTAAGTGGGTGATTGACCAGAGTGAAGTGTGCGGAATGTGAGTAGCAGGGAGAGAAGGGGATAGGTAGAGACAGGAGTGGTGAAACGAGTGGAACAAACGGATAGGACACGCCCAACCTGCAGCACGGGGAAAGACACGGATAAGGGAGTCAAACATGACACGGAGGGAGAGGGAAAAACACGGAGAAGGAACAGGATGGGAACGGAACGTTACAATACAGTGCCTTTGAGACTAACCAATTTCCCAAAGAAAAAGCTGAGAATTTCCAGTGAACTTCATATTCATTGTATTAAGTAGACCTTATGCTGTTAGAAATGCATGTTGGTCAAGCTCCAGCACTTTTTATAAATTAACTGCAAGCAGACAATGTACGAGCAAACCGCAAAATATGTCCACCCTGTCATGGACAAATTCAAAGTAGACTAAATACATTTTAATTGCATAGTGATTATAAAATGTACATTTTCAGAAAGGTATTTAGTCCCTTTCTCAACAATATATTTTAGTTAATGGGAAACGTCTTTTGATAATAATGCAATTATGGCAAAATATTTGTTTACCTATAAAATCTGCGAGAGTTGCACTTTCTTTTCTAAATAAAATCTAACCACAAAGATATCTGGTCAAACTTTCAAACAATACTATTTGGCCCTCATTTGTTTATAAAGAAATCACACAAAAGGTTTTGCTAACTTGTGAAAATAATTTGTTTATTTTCATAAAACATGAAAATTACAGGGTGGACAATGACATGACAGGGTGGACCTTGGCATGACAGGGTGGACAAGTTGTGAAGTGTCATTGAATGGCCTCATAAATGAAATGTATCTAAAGGAAATTATGTTATAATTTTGTCAGAGGTCCTTTTCTCATGTAGGGGGAAATTACCACTTGAACAGACTGGTTTGATCCACTCTACCTGCATGCGGCCACTGAATAAAGATGCCCAAAACGAGCCATTAATGTGGCCTTCAAGAGTCAAGAGAGTCAAGAGAGTCAAGTCAAGAGAGATTTATTTGTCACATGGTGATTGTACATGTACAACATCAGTGAAATGAAAAGAACAACTCCTAAAAACAGACTTCTGGTGTTAAACTCTGTACACCAAACATTCAACTGTAGGAACAAGAAGATAAACATATTTTAAGTGGAGAACAGTTGATAAAAATAAAGAAAAACATTGTGGTTTTCAAGTATACATAGACAATCATCAGTGTGCTACCGAGAGATCACTTAGACGTGTCTCCAAACAGTCTCTCCCTCTCTGCAGAGAGACGAGGCTCAATTCTCTAGTTGCTCTTCTACATACTTCCAAGCAGACGGCTCAATCTGTAGAGAGCGCCTGTTCAGAGCCTGTGGTTCTGGTATTAGGCAAAGTATCTGCCAATCATGGTACCAACAGATGTCCTCCCGGAGACTTGGCTAACGGAACTTGTTTGTGCCATTGCGGTGCAAACAGTTAACTTTCACACTGTGCCCTTCCACATCCATGATGACACCTGGGTATGCTTCATTGTCGTAATTAATGACACACCAATGTGCTAGAGGTAGTAAGAGAAAGACACCCTCAAGTCAGCATACTTCATTCTTTTAGCGATGGGCCTGCAACGCAGTACCGACAAAAGGGAAATTTCTTCTACCTCTCAACGGAACACTACAAGTATGGCTTCAAAGAAATAACGTGGAATTTCTTTGAGGCTAGCCATGGGAAGGGGGCACCAGACGGTGTGGGTGGGGCCCTCAAGAGGTCAGCAGACCGGATTGTGGCCCATGGAGGAGACATCCCTGATGCCCAGAGCTTATATGACAAGTTGAAAAGCCTGGACACATCTGTCGAGCTGTTCTTCATCCCAGAGAGGGATACAGTCCGTAATCCAATGCGCCCCGTAGTTCATCTGCCCCGGTTTCTGCTTCAGGAGGTCACTCTAGCTGATGTTCCTCTTTCATCTGATTAGTCCCCAGCATGTGGAAAGACACCAGATAACCCTAGGAGACCAGAAATGATTGAGTTAAAGCACATTGGAGAGTGGTGTGTCGTTAATTACGACAATGAAGCATACCCAGGTGTCATCAAGGATGTGGAAGGGCACAGTTTAGAAGTTGACAAAAAACACTCCTCCATTCCACAAGATGGAATAAAACATTTGGCCTGCTGATACCGATATCGCCAAAAAAGTCAATATCACCCACTCCTACTATGTATAGCATCTACTGTATGTGTGTAATAACTGTTGTAATATGTGTAGCATTATTAGAATGTGGCATAAACTACGCACATGTCCTCCCTGTCACGAACCATGTCCACCCTGTCATGAAAGGCTAGCTGACAGGGTGGACAATCAGGGTGGACATTTTTGGCTAAAGTTAGCATTTAATGAGAACATGGTGGACCTTCAGTTAGCAACATGATTCAGTTAGCAAGGTTACTGTGTACTGTTTAACAAATATATTTCGAATTTCTGAAAGGTTTTTATATTAATTGATATTTCACTATGACAGGGTGGACATGTTATGCTTGACAACATCCAACTACAAACATAATATGATGAAAATTAGGAAATATAAGTGTAGATACTTACTTTACTCGCAGCACTCGCAGCAACCTCCATTGAAGGAAGACAGAGTAGTGGAGGTGACGTCACTGACAACGTCAGACGGTTTCTTAAAGGGGCAGGTACCCCATAATGACAGAGTGGACAGCAATTTCAGGGACACGTGCAAAATGTTTAATATTATTATGAAATTAGAACATAAATGATCAAAATGACTCGTTTTATCAAATAACTTGTTGAGGACAATAAAAACATATTAAAATTATTTTAATTTTGTGTCATTTAACCACTTATTACACTCACTGAATTTAGCAGAGCAGCATGTGGGACATGCCAAAATCACGTACACCCACTCAAAGAAAGTGGTATAAAATGAAGGAAACACATTTCAAGAGACGTATCATTGTACCAATATGTGTGTAAATGTTTGGCCATTTATAATAAAACCTCAGAATTTCATTATTTTGTTATATTTTCATGATGACTGAGTGATTCTGATGAGGACACCAAAGGCACTTTATAGTGATATTGACCCATATATATATATATATATATATATATATATATATATATATATACACACACACACACACACACACACCATGGCTTGGATAAATACTCGATTCTAAATTCATGCGCTACCTGACAAGCTACAATTATGGCAAGTAATTAATAAAGTGAATTTATACAGTAAAATAAGCAGAATGTAGCCACCTACTTTCTTTCCCTCAGTGACTAACGTTATTGGACGGCAGACGGCTACTCCGCCTCGTAGGCAACAAATATCAACTTTAACTTAGGCTACAGCATAGCTGGCTACGATAAACCTTTGTCATTGTAATGTTTTCAAGATGATGCAAGTGCAATACGTGGTTAGGTAACGTATCTAGGCAGTTACATTATCACGGAGTTGGTGTTTAATAGTTTTTCTGCGAACGACAACGTTAGATCCGTCTCATGTTACCATAACAAGTGCAACAGCATACAGCTGATTTATAAAACCGAAAAATAACATTAATCTGCAGATAAAAAACGTCTGTATTTGGCAAATATCTTAGTTACGACAACTTTAATCTAGCAAAACATTTTTGTGGTTAGAGGTGCAGTAGCCTATTTATTCAATTTGGAAATACGATTTAGGAATAGCCTAGGCTAAATTAACGTCAGCAACGTGCGGACTGCTTGTGAATCACAAGTCACTTCACAAAGCACATTCATCTGTATAGGGTAAAGAAAACTTTTTATCCAGTGAAATTTCTTAGATAAGTTACAAATCTAACAAACTCCGTAGTATTTTTCAGATGTCCCCATGCATATCATGATGCGAATCTGAAATGTAGGCTATTTCTTTAGCTAGCCTGCACGTTAGGCTATTTAAATAAGCTACACTGCATCGTCTGCGTTATGGTTTCATACAATTTTCTTAAATAATGTAATTACAAAAATAACCAAATAAACCCAAGAAGGAACTATTTTTTCCTTATAGAATCAATTGTTTTCAGAACTAACGACGATAAATAGAACGACAAAATGTTTTCGGTTCAAAATAGAACTACCAACCAGTGTTTTGCTTGACAACGCTTAAACAATGTGTAAAAACCGCGGAAGGATATTTCAATTTTATCTGATTAAGTCGATAAAAATCAATAAAAGTAACTATATATAATCATTGTTGGTAACCATGCTATATGAGATATAAACCACTCCATGCCATATATACAAGAATATATGGCAGGACAGGGGTGGCGATTAGCCCGAGGCTGAAAGCCTCTTCCATGTAAACATAAACCCTTTTTTCCACAAACAAGCAATATTTTCAAAAACACCCTGTAATGCTGAATGTTTAGTTGAGTTTCTCACAGGTGCAGTAGCTCTGACTAAGAGAGAGAGAGAGAGATGAATAGCGCATGCAAGGCAGAACTAGGCCATTATGCATTGATGATACATATTCAAAAAAGAGACTCAAAGAAAGTCAAGCAGCTGAAGCTGAGAAAACAGATGATTGAGTGGGATTGATATTGTGGCTTTGGCAGGATGAAATGCCCATCAGTGTAACTGAAACATAATTTATTTAGATTTATTTAAATTTTAAAGAAAACATTTGTATTTTTTTCTTACTGTGTACACGACCACACATACTGTGAAGTTGGAGGCAAGGATTGGGAAAATGTTGCCGTTTGATAATGTTTATGGTTTTGAGCTGAGTTATTTACAAAAATGTTCCATAATCCAAGGCATAAACAAACATTGCTTCCAAACCCATATCCGTAATAGCATAGACGCATGCATTCACATATGCACACACACACACACAAATCAGTACACGCACATGCATGCACACACACACACACACACATGTACACAAGACAAGGAAAATATGTACTGGATTTTAGAGCAATGAAATAGAAAAGTCGTTGTTACGATCCGCTCCGCTCCCCGTTCCTTCCTTGATGTTTTCCTCTGTTTTCCCCGAACCTAATTGTATCATGTCTGCGTTCATTACCTGATTGGGTCTACATTGCACATTATTACTTGCACCACATCTTAATGACACAACTCACACTTAATTGCCTTCACCGCATTCCTCATGCATTTCCTAATTGTTCAATCAATTCGCTGATCTCGCATGCATTTCCCGCAAGCTGCAGCTTATCAGCTCTAATGACACTAGTTATATTACCGTGCTGTTCCTGTGTTTCCTTGTCAAAGTATTACGGTTTGTCCTAGTCTACGGTCCTTGTCGTGTTACTTGTCTTCCCTCATACTAGCTTGCTGACCCAAGCTGACCACCCCGGTCCAGAATCGCCACACCTGCTTCCCAGTGTGGATCCTGGCTCTACCTCCGCCTGACTCAGCTACCCTACCCAGGCTACGACCACTCCTGGCCACTTCGCTGGATCTCCAGTGCCAGCTCTCTGCGGGTTCCACAAATTATTGTTTATTTTTATACTTGATTTCCCGGTGTGGATCCGACCCGGAATCCTAATAAAGAAACCTTCTTTTCTAAGACTGTCTCGTCGTGCATTTGGGTCCGTCCCTGCCAGCACGTCACAGAATACTTTGACCAGAAATGGACCCAGCCGACGCGGAACAGATTCGCCACGCCCTCACCTGCCAGGCTACCCAAATCGCCCAGCAAAGCCGCCGCCTGGACGAAGCCATGGAATTGTTCCGGGGCATGGTGGAACAGACCACCCAATGGGGTACCATGCTTAATCAGATGGCTGCCCAGACTTCAGGACTCCGTCCTGAAGCGGAGGATCCGCCTCAACCACCGGCACCAGCTCCTTTACTACCTCATCGGGAACCTCGCGCCAACCCTCCAGAACGATACTCAGGTGAGCTGGGGAAATGCCAGCCCTTCCTGCTGCAGTGCGAGCTGGCGTTCCGGATGCAGCCATCCTCCTACTCTGCTGATGCCACCCGCGTGGCGTACGTGATCACCTGCCTGGGAGGAGAGGCGCGGGACTGGGCCGCCGCGTTGTGGGAGAAGCAACCCAGCCTCTGCACCCAGTACCTGGACTTCGCCAGGGAGATGCGGCGCACCTTTGATCATCCCGTATGCGGGAGAGACGTGAACCAGCAGCTCCTGGCGCTAAAACAAGGCGAGCGCAGTGTGGCGGAGTTCGCCATAAAATTCCGGATCCTCGCGGCGCAGTCGGGCTGGAACGACGCCTCCCTACAGGGCGTCTTCCGCTCCGCCCTCTCCGAGGAGATGAAGGACGAGATGGCCACCCGCGACGACACGCCCACGCTGAATGACCTCATCTCCTTGGCCATCACGGTTAACAACCGTCTGCGCGCCCGCACCCGCGAGAAGAGGGCTTACGCTCCTACTCAATCGCCTCTGGGAACCACATCCTCGCACCCTGCTCTTCGCCATCAGGCTCCCATGTCCTGCGAACCTCCGGAGACCGGGGAACCTATGCAGCTGGGCGGCACTACGTCCGACCCTGCCGCTCGCCGCCGCCAACGCCGGGCCGCCGGAGCATGCTTCTATTGCGGCCGCACGGATCACCTCCTTAACTCCTGTCCGGTGCGCCCAAAAGAGAAGGCTCGTCAGCAACCCTAGGCCTACTGGCGAGCCAGACCCAAACACCGCGCCTAGCTTCCAACCGCTTCCAACTCTCTGCGGTCCTCAAATGGGGCACTACGGCCTCCGCCACCGTATCCGTGCAGGCCCTCGTCGACTCAGGAGCCGACTCCAACTTTGTGGACTCCCAGTTCGTAGACGAGTCCGGGATTCCCACGGAAGAACTGGAAAGACCCATCAACGCCTATGCCTTGGACGGCCACCGCCTGGCCCACATCACCCACCGCACCATTCCCATCCAACTGCTTCTGTCCGGTAACCACCGTGAGACCCTTCAACTCTACATCATCAGCACTCCCCACTCCCTTCTGGTCCTTGGTCAGCCCTGGCTGCACGAACACAACCCCCTGCTCAACTGGATCACATCCAGCGTCACCAGCTGGAGCACCCAATGCCACACCTCCTGTCTCCACTCGGCGGAACCCCCCTCTAGCACCGAAATAAAGACATCCGTTCCGGAGGTCGACCTGAAGGGGGTCCCCCACTGTTACCGGCACATGTCCCGGGTCTTCTCCAAGTCCCTGGCCTTGTCCTTACCCCCCCACAGACCCTACGATTGTGCCATCTCCCTGCTTCCGGGTGCTCCCCTACCCTCCGGCCGCCTGTACAGCCTATCCGGTCCGGAAAGAACGGCCATGGAGGACTACATCAAGTCCTCCCTCGAAGCAGGTACCATCCGCCCCTCCTCCTCGCCCGTCGGAGCGGGATTCTTCTTCGTGAAGAAGAAGGATGGCTCCCTCCGCCCCTGCATCGACTACCGGGGCCTCAACTCCATCACCGTCCGGAATAAATACCCTCTACCCCTCCTGAATTCGGCCTTTGAACTGCTGCAGGGCGCCCGGGTCTTCACCAAGCTGGACCTCCGTAACGCCTACCACCTGGTACGGATCCGGGAGGGGGACGAGTGGAAGACCGCCTTCAACACCCCCCTGGGCCACTTCGAGTACCGGGTGGTCCCGTTCGGCCTTACTAATGCCCCAGCCGTGTTTCAAAACCTAGTGAACGATGTACTGAGGGATTTCCTCAACCGCTTTGTTTTTGTCTACCTAGATGACATACTAATATTCTCCCAGAACCAACGGGAACACCAAGACCATGTCTCCCTGGTTCTACAACGCCTACTGGAGAATAAATTGTTTGTCAAAGCCGACAAATGTCTGTTTCATGCCCCCTCAGTCTCGTTCCTAGGTTTTGTGGTGGAGAGGGGCGACATACGGCCGGACCCGGCCAAGATCCAGGCTGTTACGGAGTGGCCCATCCCCACCACTCGCAAGCACCTGCAGCAGTTCCTGGGGTTCGCCAATTTCTACAGGAGGTTCATCCGGAACTACAGCCAGGTAGCCGCACCCCTCACCACCCTCACATCCATTAACCCCTTAGTTCAGATAGTCTAGATAGTCGCGCATGCGAGACCGTTTTACGCAACTGAGACACGTGTTGCTCCTGCAGCCAAACTATTAGTGGAAAACCCAAACGCGGTATTTTAACTTTATTGGTAGACGATTCGCGACGATTTCTGGCCAATGCGTAGTTTCTAAGTGTCACTATCTTTCCGTAGCAAGTCCATTTAACAAGCACTCCCCACCAGCCTATACCTACCCATGCGTGACATAGTGGGCAATAGCGTCTATGTTGGGAGTTCATAAATATATGTATTCATCATATAATATCAGAATTCCGTCCAGCAACCAGATAAACCCACCAATAGCACGAGCGTATGCAAATACAGCGGTGCAAATCGCTGCTATCAATACCGACATAAACAAGTGAAATCATACAATGTCATTCTACTATCAATATCTGCTATTAAATATGGAATTCATGTGCAATACTACCGTGGATTTAAGCGTAGATATGTCCCTTTCAAGATTCCGTGGTCATTTATTGTCTTGGACAATCCGTTTGAAAAATACACAGCGCATTGTAATACTATTATACAAGCTGCGTAACCCCCTCTTTCTGATTGCAGTGCTGTGACACGTTCAATTTTATTCTGGTTTGATCGACAATGGTTTTATCCAATAGAAGGCACGACAAGCTTCCCAAAAGTTATTTACATGTGTAATTGAAAGCTTGGGTTAACTATTTTAAGGGCGAGCGTAACTGCAATCTTGTTCTATCACGACAATTTTACGCATGTCGTGACGCATGACGCACTACGCGATATAAGTGCGCGTAAACATTGGTTCCCTGCGTAATCATTGTTTGACTGCGCTTTCGTACGGGTTTTCCAGTATGGCTGAACGTCACGCATTTGAGCAATTCGCTTTTGGAAGTGAGTCAGAAGAGGAGAGCGACGGAGATTCATCAAATCCCTGTAGCGTAGATTCTGTAGAAGAGGATGCCTATCGATATGGGGAAGATATCCTCCTCGACATGTAAGTATTACAGCTTGTAATATTTTGATTATATACATTCGTTTTTCCACTGCATCATTACCTAGATATATATTCGTTATTTTATTTATTTGCATCGGTCGTAATAGAGCACTGTTAGCCTGCTAATAATGCTGAATATATTTGTATTGATAATATCTGTTAGCGTAGTGGCTCGTGGTGGCCTACTTTGTTTGAATTCATACCACTCACAATGAAATTGAGTATTTTAGCGCTGTTCTGTTTGGTTGCTCAGTCGTGCGTTATATTTGATGGCTCGATTTGCCGTGAAGCTAGAACATTGCCAGTGTTCCCGATATTATTTTATTGTATTGTAATTTTTTTGTGCATAATGTACTCTATGGGGTATGCTTTTCACTTAGGGAATGGAAAATATGTATTCAAATTTACTGTGTCCAGATGTGTGCAAGATGAATGTAAAAAAAAACAACAACAAAAAACAACAGAAAGTGTTTACTGAAGTACAAAAGTGAATGATTTCATATTTAGCTGTGTGTACCACAGTGTTATAATGCTTTTGCATTTTGTAATTTGTTCCTATAACATTTCACTATTTTTGCAGGGATGAAGATGCTCGACCCTCCACCTCTGCCACTCCAGCAGTGCCCTCTACTGCTCCTTTCTCTCCTGCCACTTGCCCCCGCAGGGCTGCCACTGCTGCTCCTGTCTCCTCTCCACCAGCTACTCGTGCCCGCAGGGCTGCCACTGCTGCTCCTGTCTCCTCTCCACCAGCTACTCGTGCCCGCAGGGCTGCCACTGCTGCTCTTGTCTCCTCTCCACCAGCTACTCGTGCCCGCAGGGCTGCCACTGCTGCTCCTGTCTCCTCTCCACCAGCTACTCGTGCCCGCAGGGCTGCCACTGCTGCTCTTGTCTCCTCTCCACCAGCTACTCGTGCCCGCAGGGCTGCCACTGCTGCTCCTGTCTCCTCTCCACCAGCTACTCGTGCCCGCAGGGCTGCCACTGCTGCTCCTGTCTCCTCTCCACCAGCTACTCGTGCCCGCAAGGCTGCCACTGCTGCTGCACATCCCCATAGAGGCAGGTCTTCAACAGGAACAAGTGGAGCCAAAAGGAGAGCCACTGAGCATCAGGGTGAATGGCATGACATACATGCTGAGGATGTGGAGCCTCATCAGTTCCCCTTCTGCCCACAGAGGACCCCTGGAATTCAGCTTGATATCACAAAAGAATACAGCCCCTTGGAACTGTTCCAGCTGTTCTTTAGTAAGGAGGCCATTGCAGTTCTTTGTGACAATACGAACAAGAACGGACAGCGCAAGAAACTTCAGGGGACCCTGAAGCAGTGGACGGATGTGGATGCAAAGGACATACTGCATTACTTGTCCGTTGTAATTTACCAGGGTCTGATAAGGCCCCATTCCACTCGGGACCTGTGGAGGACGGACCGGCTTCACAGCCATCCATTTCCAGTGAGCGTGATGCCGGGCTACAGATATGAAGCCATCAAAGCCTGCCTTCACATGAGCGATCCAGCAGCAGATGTCCTCAACGATCAGCTGAGAGGCCAAGCTGGTTATGATGGATTGTTCAGATTGAAGCCACTGCAGGACCAGATCCTTACAGCATGCAGGGCTTTTTATCATCCGCATCAGAACCTTGCCATTGATGAGCGCATGGTGGCCACGAAGGCGCAGCACAGGATGAAACAGTATATGAAGGATAAACCAATAAAGTGGGGCTTCAAGCTGTTCATCCTGGCTGACAGCAAGACTGGCTATACATGTGATTTCAATATCTACCAGGGAAAAGCTCTCACCCCTAGTGGAAATGGTCTGAGCTATGACGCTGTCATGAACCTGATTCGGGTGCCGTATCTTGGAACGGGTTATCATATCTATGTAGATAATTTCTACACCAGTGCGGCGCTCTTCAGGCAGCTCTACCAGATCCACTACGGTGCCTGCGGCACCATCAGGAAGAACAGGATTGGTTTTCCCAGGACCGAGGTGAACGCTCTTCCCAAGACAGCTGTGCGAGGGGACATGCGCTGGATCAGGGATGGTGCCCTGCTGTATGTGAAGTGGAGGGACACGAGGGATGTCACTATGTGCTCCTCCATTCACAAAGCATACAGTGGGAGGACAACACAGCGCCGTCTGAAGAACCCTGATGGCACTTGGTCGCGGCAGGCTATTTCAGTCCCGGAGCCAGTCCTGGAATACAACCGGTACATGGGGGGTGTTGACGTGTCAGACGCCCTCATAAAATATTACAGCGTCACGCAGAAGACCTCACGATGGTACCGGAAGCTGTTCCTCCACTTTGTGGACATCGCAGTGGTGAACAGCTTCATTATTCAGAAGGAACTGGCCCAGGAGAAACGGCACAATCCCCTGACCCAGAAAAAGTTCAGGGAGGCCCTCTGCACGCAGCTGGCTGATGTGGGCAAGGATGGCAGCACAGAGCGGGAGGAAGATGAGGAGGTGGCGACAGTGTCGACAGTGGCGACAGTGGCTCCCCAGCCACAGGGCTGTTTCCCTGTAGCGGTCACGGACACAAGCCTCTCTGATTCCCGTCACAAGGCCACGAAGGGAAGGAGACTCTGCGTGCTCTGCCTCAGCAGGAAGAAGCGAAATCACACAATATTCAAGTGCCGATCTTGTGATGTCCCTCTCTGCATGGTGGCAGACCGGATCTGCTTCACTGAGTGGCATGACCTCCAGAGGAGCCAGGCACCGTGAAAGACTGAGCATGCAGTCTTATGCAAATAGTTTTTTTTTTTTTTTTTTTTCTTTTTTTATGCCTCCTAAAATCCAACCCCTCGTCCATGTCGTAGGAGGTGGTAACAGCACATTGTCTTCTTGCAGCTAAAAGTTACAGCAGCATTATTTTTTGTTACCCTTGAAAATGCTTATTATTGATGAATAACTGTGCTGGCTAACGGGGCTCTGGTGAAAAAATGGCACACTAGGCATCAAACACTGAACTGAAACTGTACAATATCAATGTTTTCATCCATTAATTGATCGTAAGGGAAAATGTATATGCTTTATAATGGACTAAAAGCTTTTTAATAATTTTTCGGAGAGGTTTTGGGTAGGTTATTGGACACCTAGATATCCACCCCCCTGTACTGATCCAAAATAATTCCCACATAAAAATGATAAAAAGGTGAGTTAAATGAGTCAAAACAGTTGATTTGCACTGAAATGTATGATTAGTTTAAGATTTACAGCTATTCACATTTTAGCCAATTTGGATAGGTTTGGAGACCCTGGGTACATCAGGCTACACTGCTTACATTTTGTGTCATAGATCTTTAGTAGTTCTGTATATCACCCTGCGATTATTGAATGCTTGTGGACAAGGAGTTTATGATCCAGGAAATGTGTAGTTTTACCTGTTTCACTTATGTACCTCTCAGTATTTTGAAGAAATATAGAATTTGTTGAATTTTTAGCAAAGTTTTGCTTGCATTTCCGGTACTTTATTTTGACTTAAATTATGAAAATAAACAAATCTAAGTTTGTACAAAAAATGGTACACCGGTTTTGTTTCATTTAAGCCATTTACCAAGTTTATGTGATGCTCACACCTGGAGTTATAAAGCCTTAAACAGAGTACCCCCAAGATTGACCAAATATGCCATTTGCGCCAAGAGGTTAAGAACCCATTTGCTTGGAATTCCCTGGCAGATCAGGCCTTCACCAAGCTCAAGGCACTTTTTACCACGGCCCCCATCCTCTGCTGCCCGGAACCCGACCGCCAATTCGTGGTGGAGGTGGACGCCTCGGACACAGGCGTAGGGGCCATCCTGTCCCAACACTCCCCCCTCAACCACAAGCTCCATCCCTGCGCCTTCTTCTCCCGCCGCCTCTCCCCCACCCAACGCAACTACGGGGTAGGGGATCGGGAGTTGCTAGCCATCAAGCTGGCACTGGAGGAATGGAGACACTGGCTTGAAGGGACCACTCAACCGTTCCTGATCCTGACTGACCACCGCAACCTACAATACATCCAGTCAGCTAAACGACTCAACTCCAGACAGGCCCGTTGGTCGTTATTCTTTGCTAGATTCAACTACTCCATCACCTTCAAACCCGGGTCAAAAAACATCAAACCCGACGCCCTCTCTCGGATCCACTCCTCCCCTGCCGACCTGTCTGTCCCGGAGACCATCGTTCCGGCTTCCTGCGTCGTGGCTGCGGTCCGGTGGCCCATCCAGAAGATCGTGCTGGACGCTCAGGTGACGCATCCCGATCCTCGCCCTAACCCCTCTTCTGCCCTGTTCGTTCCTAACCCTGTCCGCTCCCAGGTCCTGGAGTGGGCTCACTCCTCCCGACTGGCCTGCCACCCCGGAGGCAACCGCACCGTGGAGCTGGTGCGCAGGAGCTTCTGGTGGCCCACCGCCCGGCGGGACACCCTGGCCTTCGTCCACGCTTGCCCTGTCTGCGCCAGGAGTAAGGCGTCTCACTCCCCCCCTGCTGGTCTCCTCCGTCCCCTTCCCATCCCGGGCCGTCCTTGGAGTCACATCGGGGTCGACTTCGTTACCGGACTACCACCTTCTGCCGGTAACACAGTCATTTTGACCCTGGTGGACCGGTTTTCCAAGGCGGTGCACTTTGTTCCCCTCCCCAAGCTTCCCTCCGCCCTCGAGACGGCCGACCTCCTGGTGCAGCACGTGGTGCGGCTGCATGGGATCCCGGCGGACGTCGTCTCCGACCGGGGCCCCCAGTTTGCCTCCGCTGTCTGGAAGGCATTCTGCACCGCACTCGGCGCCACCGCCAGCCTATCCTCCGGGTTCCACCCGCAGACTAACGGTCAGGCAGAGAGGGCTAACCAGGACCTGGGAGCCGCCTTACGGTGCGTGACGGCCCGCAACCCTGCCTCCTGGTCCCAGCTCCTCCCGTGGGTTGAGTACGCCCACAACACCTTGGTGTGCTCGTCCACAGGGAGGTCCCCCTTTGAGGCTTCCCAGGGCTTCCAACCCCCTCTGTTCCCCGCCCAGGAGGCCGAGGTGGCGGTTCCGTCAGTGGACGCCCACGTCCGATGCTGCCAGCGGGTCTGGAAGGCCACCCGCAACGCCCTCCTCAAAACCTCCTCCCGGAATCGTCGCCTGGCGGATCAGCACCGGTCCGCAGCCCCTCGCTACCGCCCGGGACAGAAGGTTTGGCTATCTACCTCCACCTTCTCCCTCCCCGGCACCTCCCGCAAGCTCCAACCCCGCTTCGTCGGACCCTTCACTGTGCACTCCATTCTTAACCCAGTCACCCTCAAGCTCCGTCTCCCTGCCTCCCTCAAAATTCACCCCACCTTCCATGTCAGTCAGGTCAAGCCAGTGGTCTCCTGCCCTCTCAGCGCTCCCACTCCTGCCCCCCCACCTGTTCGGGACATTGATGGTGCTCCCGCTTTCACAGTCTCCAGCATCCTCGATGTCCAGCGCCGGGGACGAGGCCACCAGTACCTGGTCGACTGGGAAGGGTATGGGCCCGAGGAACGTTCCTGGGTTGCCCCTCGTCTCATCCTGGACCCTACCCTCATCCGGGATTTCCATCACCGCCAGGCCCAGTCGACCAGAGCCTGTGGTCCGCCAGGAGGCGTACCTTGACGGGGGGGTACTGTTACGATCCGCTCCGCTCCCCGTTCCTTCCTTGATGTTTTCCTCTGTTTTCCCCGAACCTAATTGTATCATGTCTGCGTTCATTACCTGATTGGGTCTACATTGCACATTATTACTTGCACCACATCTTAATGACACAACTCACACTTAATTGCCTTCACCGCATTCCTCATGCATTTCCTAATTGTTCAATCAATTCGCTGATCTCGCATGCATTTCCCGCAAGCTGCAGCTTATCAGCTCTAATGACACTAGTTATATTACCGTGCTGTTCCTGTGTTTCCTTGTCAAAGTATTACGGTTTGTCCTAGTCTACGGTCCTTGTCGTGTTACTTGTCTTCCCTCATACTAGCTTGCTGACCACCCCGGTCCAGAATCGCCACACCTGCTTCCCAGTGTGGATCCTGGCTCTACCTCCGCCTGACTCAGCTACCCTACCCAGGCTACGACCACTCCTGGCCACTTCGCTGGATCTCCAGTGCCAGCTCTCTGCGGGTTCCACAAATTATTGTTTATTTTTATACTTGATTTCCCGGTGTGGATCCGACCCGGAATCCTAATAAAGAAACCTTCTTTTCTAAGACTGTCTCGTCGTGCATTTGGGTCCGTCTCTGCCAGCACGTCACAGTCGTATTTGAAATGATTCTGGTTCTTCTACCAAATGGTAGTTTAATTTGCTTGCTTGTGAAGGTTGAAAGGACATTTTATTTTGTATTACTTTCACAATACAAATTCAAAATAATTTTACAAGTACTGATATTCCATATCATTATAGCTTTGTTGTGCACAGTATACAGTATATATTTTTGATATTTTGTGAAGCCTGAAATAATTTATGCTCCCATGTCTTTAAAATGCACAAACAACAAATAAGCTGAAAGCAATTAAAGTACCTTCTGGGCTTCATTAACACTCTGAATCTTGAGGCAAACGAAGCAGGTTAATTACACGAGTGCTTAATATGACAAATTAATCTTCAGTGATATAAAGAATGCATTGTGAAAGGAGTGGAACAAGTCTTTTCAAGTGAACAATACAATTCAGTTTTTAATGATCTATATTCATTTAAAACACCACTGCCAAAGTATAAAATTCACACTGAAGGGGTTGCATTAGCTATCAGTTTAATTAGAAAAGCTACAATTCACAGTGTACAATTTAAGCATTTAGCTCATGCTTTTTTTTTCAAAGTGAGTTTCAAAAGGTGTACTTAACACGGCATGAAAGCGACCGCTGGAGCTAGAGATAAGTACGGCCACATTTAAAACCGGTGCCGTCATTGAGATTCACACCAGAAGACCTTCAAAACAAAGGGAGGAAATGTTTAGCTTTTTAAACCTGTGGTCTGAAAAGCTGGGTTTTCAGTCTTGTGGAAAAACGACCAGTGATTCTACCTTCCTGGTTGAGTGCGGAAGGTCGTTCCACCAAGGAATGAGGGCAGACAAGAGCCAGGGCCGTAAAGACTGGCTGCCGGATCCCCAAAGAGAGTCGCTTAGCCAGAGGAGGCCAAGAGGGAATGTGGTGTGTGTGCTGTAATCATTGTCTGAAAGTAGGCTAGGCCAGTAGGCTACCTCTCACAGCATGGTATGCGAGTCCATGTGACTATCCAGGTGGATACTGGAAGCCAGTGAATTGGGGTAAGAAGTGTGTGAATTTATGTTGCTTGAAAAGCAGAAGTGTGGTAGCATTCTGGACCGGTTGCTATGTAGTGATGACACGGGCTAATAACATTACCATGGATTGGTCCAGTAGAGCCGTTTATTGGGAGGTAGAGGAGCTCTTTCTTTCCCATGTTGAGGTGGGGGGTGGACATCCAGACTAATGAAGGGGAGAAATGAGGAAGAGTTGGGTGTCATCAGCATAACATTAATATGCCTGATAACTGAGAACGAGAAATAACTGGAACGAGAAATTTAGTGTAGAAAGAGAAGAGGACAGGACCCAGTACTAAGCCCTGTTGAACACCAGTTATGAATGGTTAGCTACTGTAGACATGAAGTGGTCCAACAGAAGAAAGATTCTGAGATGCTCATCTCTAAAAGGAATGAGTGTAGGGTCTGGGAAACAGGACGTAGGAACAGGAAGGAGACACACTTAGTTGTTCCTCTATTGAAAATCATATTTTGGCTATTTATGTGGAGTAATGATCATTTTATTTTTTAATTAGTTCTTACCATCTCCTCATAGTGATATATAAATATACCTACATGGCAATAATACTAATAAGAATGGATTGCATTTATATTGCGCTTTTGTCACACTGAAAGCACTTTCCAGTGTTAAAGGGGAAACCCAACCACGACCCATGTGTAGTACCCACTTGGGTGATACACAGCAGCCATTTTGTTCCAGAACTCTCTGCACACATAACCTGAGATGGAGAGGGAGAGAAAAACTTTCGTCACTTAAACTAGGGGATGATTATGTAGCAGGTAGAGAGAACTGGATTGGGAATTGAGAACTGTCCCTCCAATGTTCAGAACAGTGGTCTTTAGTTACACTGACTGTAATGCCCAATGAGGAGGGAGATCTGACCCACAAAAATAAAGTAATTGTAAAATTCCCCGCCCCAGATTTTGTGATCCCACCCACTGATGATGACACTGGACGGTATGTATGACCTCTTCAGGTGACACCATTACCACTGCTGCTTATGTGGTGTGATGTGTCCTCCATTGTCTTATTTTTCCAGCTGGGCGCCTGCTTCTCTTCTCTCACCCCCCCCCAATCTTTTTTTCAGTACAAATCTAAAGAAAACAAACAGGGGGAAATAACGTTTTCAAAACCTTATCACCCCGCTTATGCTTGTGAGCGCCACTTTGGGAATGTACTGGCATGTTTGCATATGTAGCTTTTTTTCTTTGCACTGTTTTGTTTGCACTGGGTTTTTTTCTTTCAAAGCTGCCAACTATGAGCTCAACCCTCACCCTGTTCCTGTCACGTTTGATATCAATAGCTGGTTGAAAGTTCAAATCCAAAATGAGACTGGCAGTTCTGTTGAACTCAAGAACACGGCACTTTTTCCTACCGTAAGTTTAATTAGTTTTTTCTACAAAGTAGGAATTCTTCGTTGTATTTGTAGCCCTTCCCTATTGCCTCATATTCTCCATAAATTCAGGGAAGCACAAAGGTTCATAGTCATTAAATTAGAGGAATACACTTCCTCAGCCTGACTGAGAAGAGGAGTCGCTCTTGCACAGGAGACAAGGATCGCAACCCTCCGTTCCCAGGTGATGGCATGCAATCGCACCCCACGACAAAAAACCTACACTGGCATGGTCGGGATTTGATACCAGACCATGGGGTGTATTCACGGTTATCCAGCCCATCCACTTATATACTAAATGTAATATAAGGGGTGCTCACTGGAAGGAAAATGGGTCATGTCAGAAAACAGGTGTCATGTTGTGCACAGGAAGCCTGCAGTATTGTAAGAGGAATTAGTGCTAGGAGCAGGCGGAACATTGAGCCCTGCAGCAAACTTGCTTCATAGGCAAGTTTCCAGAAGCACCAATACTGAGCGCCGGGTAAGAACGCGGCAGAACCTACCGAAAATAACAGCAATCTAACTGTCACCAACACCATCACCGTCTCCTTCTGGCAACATCACAGCATTCGTGGAATCCATGCAGCATTCTGAAAAAGGTTCAAATGACCAGAAACAGGATTTATATATAGTTCTCTCCATAATTATTGCCACCCTCAATTAATATGAAGATGAATGCCTGATAAAATTCACAAGGAGGCTGTACAACGTACTAAACACGAGGTGCCAATAATTGTGACGTCTTTTTTAGAATGTACATGATTTCATGTTAAATAATTTTTATTCTCTGAGAAATAGTATCACAATATGATTATTGTTAGATTATTTTTCAGAGAATAAAAATTCTTTAACATTAAATCACAGTTTATTCCGAAAAAAACATTTATTGGCAATTATTGCCACCTGTGCATTTATCACCCCTCCCTTTACCAAGATAACAGCACTGATAACAGCACTCCTATAATGTTTGCTAAGGTGGAGAGCACATAGCACCTCACGCCTGGACTACTGCAACTCCCTGCTCACAAGCCTACCAGCCTGCGCCATCCTGCCTTTTCAACTGATCCAGAACGCAGCTGCCCGGCTTGTGTTCAACCTCCCGAAATGTTTGCATGTCACCCCCCTGCTGAGGTCACTCCACTTGGCTGCCAGTTTCAGCCAGGATCAGGTTCAAAGTTCTGACCCTGGCCTACACTGCAGCCAATAGGAAAGGTCCCGCCTACCTGCAGGACTTGATCCAGAACTATGTTCCTGCTCGACCACTCGCACTTCCCCCCCTCCGTGTCAATGGCGCTCGCTCGTCCTGACTGCGTAGCTTTTCCACCCTAGCTCTCCAGTTGTGGAACGAACTCCCCATTCCTCTACGTTCTACTCCAACCCTGCCTGCGTTCCGTCGTGGCCTGAAGACACACCTTTTCAGACTCCACCTAGACTGATACACCTATCTAGGACCTCTCATGGTACTTGTTTAACTGTGTGTTGAATTTAGAATAGAATTGTAGTAGAGCTGATTTAGCCAGCTTACTGTGAACTGCATTCAATGTTCATTACTAGGGATAGCTGCTACTTTATGGGAATGATGTGCTTTGTCTTATCTGTTCTGTAGTTACTTCGATGACGTTTCTGTATGCACTTACTGTATGTTGCTTTGGATAAAAGCGTTTGCTAAATGACTAATGTAATGTAATAGCAAGGGAAATCGCCTCTTCAATACCCCATTGGCACACCTTGTTTTTCCATGGGCATTGTTGTAGCGCATCTGTGAGGGAGTGTTGGCCGTGGAACTGAAACCAGACTTCGGATTGAGCTCCTCTAAGCGCACCTTGATGATGCTGCTGCTCTGTAGCTGCCTTTTAATAAAGAGGATCCGTGAACGTTTTGTTGTTGTTACCTTATTAGATTAATTATTTTTGACTACAATTCTATTATGTTATGTTACTTGGAAGATATAATTAATCATATCTTTAATAAATGGCTCTAAATTGCTATACTGTCTATCATCATGCCTTTCTTCATATCCAATAGGTGGTGATAGGTAGGATTACAGCACTGATATTCAGGATCTGGTCATTTTGAAAAGTCTGATTGTGTTGTCTGATCCTGGATCACAAAAAATGGGATTTCTAAATCTGATCCGATTGAATAGGGATTAAAAGTTTTGAATACTGGGCCCTGGTGCTTATGTTTTTAATTTGATGATAGTTCCGACTTTCTTCAGGAAAGTCTTACAAATATCTTGTTGCTAAGGCATTTATTTGAATTGCAGTTTTGGAAACTTGGTGACCCTGAGATGCAACCAACTTCTGCTAGTCTTGAACTGTGATTCTTGGGAAATTGTTTGGCTCTACTTTGCGTCCTCTTCCAGGCAGGTTCATCATAGCTCTCGTAGTTAAACTTCGTAATTATTGCATTAATAGTGGATATAGGTATTTTCTCGCATTTTGCTATTTTTATAGGCATTTCCTGGTTTTTGAAGGTCAACTACCTTTAGTCTCATTTCATTTGTGTGTTCTCTAACCTTCCCCATCTTGATGGATGACTAAGGGAGTTTGGCACATGTGTCACCTCATATTTATACCCCAGTGCAACAGGAAGTCATGATATATATAGATACACCTACGTAATAGATTTTTTTCTCAACTCTCCCAAAAGTGAATCTGGCACAATGTAGCCTGCCTTGTAGTCTAATGTGTCTAATACAGCAGCCTAATCAAGTCATTTAATGCGTTGTTAAGCACATTAAAGAAGGGTTGTTTCACAATACCTTTCGTTAATGTACCGAGTAAAAGGTTTACAGGGTTACTGGGAAATTAGGCATTGACAGTTAGAGTGATTAGATGCTGTAAAATGGTTTTTCTTTTCTATTCTCACCTTCTTTCAATTCTGTTTCCCCCCCAGTTATCGCATTGCAGATTGACAAACCTTACTCACTCAGTCTTGTCTGTAGGTTTCATATTTTTAAGTACCCATAATTGGCCCAGAGTGAGTTTTTAAATCAGTGTTTCCGTAATTACCAGCTTTTTTCTTTTTGAAATGAATAGAGGTATTTAGCAAAATAGGAAACAGCTGGTCTGTTGATTTCCCTCATCCGTTATGACTATCATCCCTTTCTCAATCTGAGAGAATCATGCTCAAACAGGCCTCAATTTAGTGCTGAGTAGTGAGCAAAATGAGTAGTGAGCAAAATGTCAGACTGAGGGCAGCAGTGTGGAGTAGCGGTCACTAGGACACTGGACCTTGAGTCTGTGACCGGCAGTATCTCAGCTGTACAAGGGCTGAACGGAGTGTGTTAGAGTTTTAACGGTAAATGATTCAGCAGTAACTCAGGCTAACAGCTGTAGAGGAAATAACCCAATGTGCAGCTTATGTAATGTTAGGTTTGGGGAAAGCACATTACATTACATGAACATTAAACGGATAGTTCACGTTCAGGGTTTTTTTGAGGTGACTAAAATTTTAGTGTATGCTTTTAATTGAAGGATATTGTAGATATTTGGAGGAGTTTCTGATGACCTGCTGACTTTTACGATGGCATATATTAGGCATTCAGGGGTCTCCATACACTTTGTGCTTTTTAACCCTTAGATGCACGAGTGATTGGACCCTACACTCTTCCATAAGTGGGTCGAAATGCCATTTTGTCATTTTGGTTAAGAATAATCATTTGTATTATATTTTGTATTATATTTTGGTCCACACATTAATAATTTTATGTTTGAAATATGTTTATTTTTCACTTTTTAACATTTTGAGAACATTTTGAAAACACACACACAATACATACAGTAATGTTAGCTAGCTTAGTTATACACAAACTATAACTAAGATAGCTAACATTACTGTATGTATTGTGTGTGTGTGCGTGTCATTCATGACTATTGTATGAAAGAGTATGTGTTATTATCATGTATCATCAAATTAGCCTACTTTATAGTTAGCTAACATAGTTGACGTATATCAATTTGATGTCAAATATTTTTTGAGGTAGAAAATTAAGATAATACTTACATGTATCAGATCTTGCTGTGTAAAATAATCTTCTTGAGGGGTGACAATTCTGATATAGGCTCGTAATTGTTCTCCACAATAAATATATTCCTGACAGCCACAGTTGATAAGAATCAAAGGTTCCCATGAGATTCCACAGGAAATGCATTTTTGACCCACTTATGGAAGCTTGGGGTAGTAATACAAAAACTACAATTTCTTGAAAAGTATAAAAGGTACCTTAAAAATTTAAATGGCATTATATCAAAAACATGTTTTTTGAGAAATAACTGGAATATGAAATGATAACAACATTTAATTACAAAGATATTGCAAGGAAACGACCTCACCTCACTTATGCATCTAAGGGTTAATTGCCTGCCTTAATTGTTAACAATATGTTATTTGACTTTAATCTTTTACTTTTTTTAGTCTGTTCTGTTTCACTCATGATTATACATTATGTGCATTTGGCCTGCTTCATGAAACATTCTTAAATATGTGCGTACATTTACACACAAAACAAGTTCATACTAAAATTCTACACTGGATTCATCAAACCGTGCGGGAAAGGCATTGCCTCCATCTACCAGGCACGAGGGTCTTTCTTGCAGCCTGGAAATAAATAAAATATGATTTCTTTCATCATTTTGTTGGTGTTCTGTGCATGTGAGAGGTGTTTTGAAATCGGGTAATCACATACTTTATTTTAGAGTGTGGAGTTCAAGTGGCGGTTCATCCAACAGCAGACCTGGTTCAGGTGAATTGGGGATGTCTGGTATAGAACAGGCGTTGCATGGCGTGTGTGCAGTCTATGGCACCGATAACATTGGGCAGGTTGGCAATTTCATAGAAACCCCACTTTACCTCCACCTGGCTTTGCATCCTGTAGGGGAAGTGGATGTATGTTGGTATTAGCTAGATTATGCCGCTGAGCAGACTAGGTAGTATGCGATTCAGGGATGGCTTGGATATCCCGGCCCTGTCCGAAATCTCCCGCTGAACAGTCGCTGTGGCTAAGAAGCCAAGTACAGGAAGGACATGTAGCCTACCTGTACAGGAATGGCATAGGATCCGTTTGTCGGCCCTCTAAGATTAGGCTCCAAAATGATGTACAAATGCAGCAGAATTGATTTTGGCAGTCGAAAACAGCCAACAAATGTGCACCCTCCCTAAAGATGCGTTCTCTGCAAAGGATGCCATGTGCCAACATCACAAGATCAGCCATCGCAACACTGGCTTCAGACCTGTAAGCCAATCTAAAAAAAAATTGTTTTTAAATGTGTGCTTTAATTCGCATATTTAACGTCATATAGCATTTAAATTTGATCCATTTAGAAAAATAGTAGCCTACTGGGAGCATTCATTAGCCTACATTATGCGTCTAATTAATCAAGTTCATAGCTTACAATTGATTAATAGGCGTAATTGAAAGTGTTTGCTTTTTACAATCGAAATTTATTACGTTTGCATTGTGCATTTCAAAGGCTACATTTAATCTTGTGAATTTAACAGAAAATAGAAATACATTTACACACAAATTCATTTAAAAAATAAGGCCCATTGTGTTTTATGCAGAGAGGGGTCATGACCTTGAGGTGGGAGGGAGTAAATATGACAGTGTCTGGGAGGATATGACTCAAAGTGACCACAGGAACGCAATTATGTCCATTTTAATGGCTCTAACAACCACACGCGGGGGATTATGGGAACCACACAGAGGTCTATGACAGTCCCACCATTAATAAGCAAACACTCTCTCCTAATGTGATAATTATAAATAATAACCATTGCAGAATGAGCTGTGCTAAAACACTCTGCGAGCGACCTTGAGATGCAGCCCATCAGAATGATTCATTAACAAGATTAAGTGCCTAAAAACAACCATCTGAAAGGTCTAACCAGTTTTCCAGCTGTCGAAACCGTCAAAGAATTAAACAAATTCTAAAATGTGTAAGTTTTTATGTCAGAAAGCCTAAAATATAAGCAAATTATAGGTCAGGAGTGTAGTGTAATAGTTATGCAACTGGGCTTGTAACCCCTAAGGTTGAAGGTTTGATTTTCATGTGGGGCACTTTGTACCATGAGCAGAAATCTCAACCTGTATTTCATCAGTAAAATATCCGGCTGTAAAAAACTGAAACAATGTAGAGTATCTACTAAATGTCTTAAACATAAATGTAGAATGTAGTCATATACGTATATTTAACAGCCGTTTCAGCTCATCAGCTGCATAAGCGATATAACTTTGAAGTAAGACGTCCGCTGCGTTCATACATGTATCTAGTTTATATATTTGATTTAACAATGTTTTCAAATCGCTTGTCAGCCACTGCAATTTGTCTGGGGTCTTTTTGTGAGCTCCATGTGGAAATAGAGGAGGAAACGAAACCACAAATCAGGTGTTCTTTGATCTGTATGATCACAGGCGGTGTGTGAATTTGTCTGCAACTCACCTGAAGCATTGTTATCTATAATTCAGTTGCTATGGAATATTAGTCATATGCAAACGTTTGTGAATTGATAACACGTTGTGCCTAATAGCCAACTAGCCCTCATGGGAAGGTGAAGGCATTTAAGCAGTTGCAGATCACATGAACCTTCAATTACTTAGAGTACAAATGGTTTACTTTTTAACAAAGTATGGAAGGCATAATAATAAAAATGTAATAACTGAAAATTATCCACTTATGCTTTTGTTAGTATTAATGATTGCAACATAAAGCATTATATACAGACATTTCCAGTCCATCTGAATAGAAAAACCACACATATAGAATTCTTTCACTTTTGGAACATACGGTTTATGTATTTTGCTGTTTTTCCTGTGAAATACATTTTTCATCATAAATGTCTGGTGTAAAATTATGTATTAGCAGGAAACAAATAGTTTAGATGTTCACTCCAAGATTCATAAATGATAGGAAGGCCAAAGTTTCTAGACTGAAAGTAATCAAAAATCCAGTTTGCAACGATACTGTTACAGTCAAGCCGGAAAGTCTGAACACCCCTTTCACCTTCTCCATGTTTTATTACATTACAGACATATTCTACACTAGATTGAGTTCATTTTTTCAACAAACTACAACAACAAAATAGCCCATAATGACAAAGTGAAAAACATGTTTTTAGAAATCTTTGCAAATGTATTAAAAATCGAAAACTGAAATCTCTCATTTACATAAGTATTCATACCCTTTGCTTTAACATAATTTTAAAGTATCATATTTAATATTTGGTCGCATATCCTTTGCATGCTGTTACTTCCTGAAGTCTGTGACCAATCAACATCAAAATACTCTCCATATCTTATTTTCAGGTACTGTTACAAGCGATACTATAACCTCTCTGCAACAGATCTCTATGAGAATTGGGGGGTGAGACTATATTCAGCTGTGAATTACGCTGGTACAGTATGGAACACATGACTGGCGAAATGGCTGTATGTCATCAAGGGTCTAAGGTATCAAATGAGCCCCAAACCATCACTCTTCAGCCAGATATGGAGTAGATGTGGATGGATCCATTTAAGGGTTGTTTCTCCTGACTTTTTTCCCCATAGAGTTCTATAGGAAAATGAGTCAGGAAAAATAACCCTTGCAGTGTTCCATCCACATCTACTCCCTATCTGGCAACAGAGTGATGGTTTGGGGCTCGTTTGATAGCTCAGACCCTTGATGACTTACAGCCATTTAGCCAGCCATGTGCTCCATACTGCACCAGTGTAATTCACAGCTGAATCTAGTCTCACCCCCCAATTAATAGGCGATGTGTATTTCAAAGGCTACATTTAGTATTGTGAATTTAACAAAAAATAAAAATAAATTCATATTCTAATTATCACTCAGAAGCTACATTTACCGGCATTATGAATTTACGAATGCGGTACGCACGCTCCAGAGCAGGTGTAAATTTTGTTAAGAGGTACTAACAAATCTCAGATACGAAAATGTTGATGAATACCAAAATACGTGCAAAATTGCAATTACGAACGATTTACGTACAAATTCGTTCTGCTCATGTTTCATGAGGCCCAAGTAGAGGAAAATGGACAAACAAAAATAGAGAATGAAAAACACTCCAGGCATAAGCAAACTCAAAACAACCCAAAAAGAGAGTGAACTCTAAACCCGAGTAAAATGAAAATACCTCTCGCTCGTAATACGAGAAAGCAAAATAAATTGTGGTATGAATAAACAAATGAGAAGCAAAAAAGGGAAAAGAAAGAAATCTTTCACTCTTAATACGGGAGAGCACTAGAGAGGTAAACAAAGAAAACAATATCACATATATAATTTTTTACCGCGTGCAGTAACTTTTTTATGTTCCAGAGTTTTAATTGGTCACAATACAATGATGACACATACGGAAAACAAATAAAATGTATTATCTTAAATGTAAAAAATATGTTTTATGCCATTTGATTGGGTAGGCCTATGATCAATATGGATAGGCCTAGGCATTTCCAGGCCTACCAGTGACTATGCTAACTTGCGCATACAGACTATCCAATGCATTTACCCCTTACCCCACCATTTCAACAGGCCCCTGTCAAGCTAGGGCCCTGGTGCAATTGCAGACGTTGCATACCCCCTAGCGCCGGCCCTGTGCTTTTCCATAAATATGGTCAACCATGTCACATTTGTTTAGTTTTTCTATTCCACCTACACATACACATATGCATATATATATACACACAAATGCACCCTTGTCACATAGTTTTTTCTGGTTTACACTGGTTTCCATGGCAGGAACAGCATTCGGTTTCCAGCTAGTTCAAGTCACACGGAGTACACATCGGCCGTCTGTATGAGGGTGACGGATAAAGACATCACAGCCCAGAGGTGCCAGGTGTCGGAGACCGTGCCGCTCAAAGTATCAGAGTGACGGTTTTATTACAGCCATGGAGAGAGAAGCAATAAGCAGAGTCAGACATCCTCTTCAGGAATGACAACCACACTCCATCACTGTCTCGTTGGCAATCTGTGTGTGTGCGTGCACGTGTGTGTGTGTGCATGCGAGGGAGGGTGTGTTTTGTGGTGGAAGGCTTTTGGGTTTCAGCCCTCAAACTGGGTGAATTGCATCCTGGGATTTTCACCAGCTGAAAAGAGGTCAGAGGATTTGAGATTGATATAATTTTCAAAATGCTTGCTGAATATTTACAACTACAACAAATCAGGGCCAGGACAAGCCGTAGAGTTTAGTCCTAGATAAAGCTCCATCCAGATATCTATCTTGGCAATGCCTATTTGCTTTAAGAGCTAACCTACACGGAGATCAGAGGTGGGGACATTGTCGGCATGCTGTAAGAGGTTTAAGAGTTAGCCTCTGATAACAGTCTCTCTTTAAACAAATGGTGAAAAACTTATCAAAGCATACTGTTGTGGTGTTGACGCAGATTTGCTATGTTTCTAATGACTCTCCCTTAATAGGCCCACTGTGGAGGTCATTTGCATTCATTACGAACTGCCCCCATGCAGCAGTGATGGATGCAGTGTGGACGTGAAGGCCAGCCCTGCTGAACTGAGCCGAAAGGTGAGCAGGAAGGAGCCGGGGGGGGGGGGGTTACATGTCATTTGTAAGAGTTTGTCTGTGATGTCGGGTAATTAGTTTAATCTTTGCTGAGTTGTTTACCAGAAACAAAGGCTGATTAAAGCCAAAGGAGCATTCCTGTAATGCCACCCTTCATCACAGTGCGAGCACATTGAGAGCCTGCAGCGTACTCTCCGTGAGCAAAATGATCCCATAACACAACGGTTTTGCTTGGCATGTCCTCCAGGAGAGCATTATCCCTTTGATTAATAGTGAGCTTTGAACTGGCCTCTTCCTGTGTGTGTGTGTGTGTGTGTACCTATATGCGTGCGCTAGGGTATGTTCTTGAGTGCATGTGTAAGCCTAGGTGCAAGAGTAATGTTCCACTCTGCTGTTCTCCAGTGGATGCTCTGGTTGAGAAGGGCTTGATCCTCAGTTCACCATGGAAACAATATTTCATATTATGGAAATGGTGAAAGCCGGTAAATTCTGGCATAAGTTTTTCCAGAGTGACAGGCCCCAGCCTGTACACTTCTGCTCATTCTGAACAAGCCAAAATGAAGGATGTAAAGAACAAGCTTAACACAAGGAGGAAAAGCAATCCTGCAGCATTTAAAACCATGGAGAGCAATGCAAGGCCTGTGGCCAGTGTGATGCCACTACCAGCTGTGAGCTGACTCTACATTACAATTGTGTTTTTAATATTCATAGCTAATAACAGCTTCAAGAGTTCTGCTTTTAATGGGAAGTGAAAAGGTACATTACTGTGTATGTTCAATCAGTGGGGAGGAAAAAGTACAAAAAACATACATAAATGTACAAAGAATGTTCAAATGGAAAGATGTTTATAATACATAAATACTACCTTCCAGGTAGCTTTTGGACATGACACACCTCTAGGGTTGCCAGATTTAGAATTTATCAAAATTGGACACCATGCACACGCATGCTTGTGTGTAGACACCCACACAAAGGCGAAGTTTGGGCTCGCTGACCGGGGGCAGCATTGCAAAGCCAGGAGTCTAAAAAGGTGTAAAAGTGGAGAGTAGTCAAATGTCAATCAAGTATTCACACCGGACCAGGGGGCGCGCTCAGGATTTTAAAATCTGCCTGTCATCGGGTTGCCAAAAAAAGAGACATTGTGATCACATTCAGCTGAATTCAGTGTCCCTGTTCAGTGTCCCTGTTCCCCTGCATATTCCCCGGTACTGTGCTTGTACTGATTATATATATATATATGATTGAATGTATATCGGAAATAATGATGCCACTATGGATGGCCACTATGAATGAGAACGATGTCTTTATCAAGAGGGCTACTATTATTTCTGAGCAGATACCGATAATTTTATGCAGGGGAAACAGGGAACGGAATTCACCTGAACACCTGTCTAGAAATCTAGGCGACGAGGACATTGGATGAAATGAAAAAATAATGTATATCCATCTGAACGAACTCGGAGGCTCAACCCGCCATCCACTCTCAACGAAAGCAAACTTTTCAATTAAAAAAAAGTCAAATGTTACTACTATTGGCATGGCAACCGAGTGTATGTGCCAAGACGGACATATTGAAGTGTGCAGTATCATAAAAGCAAATATATTTTGTTGTATTAAATTGCATTGGCATATTTGAAGTGTTTATTTTGAGGCAATCTAATGTTTTTGTATTTCTATATTACATTGTAAATTGGACATGAAATACTGGATGATGATTGGGGAGCGGGTGCTCACATCAATGACCGCATGCTCCTGGGCCGGACATTTATATTATCTGGTTGGGACCACAAACCGGACCTTTACAAATAATTTGAAAACCGGATCTATTCAGGTCCAAACCTGACCTTCTGGCACCTCTACACACGTCACCGATAGCCGTTTGCTATCATCAATCTGTGTGCTAAACATGTGTTTGCTGCTACTCTCAGCAGAATCTTCCCTTGGAGCCAGGAGCCTGTGTCGTTCGAGTGCAGTTTAACAACGTAGGAATCTATGTAAGCCTTCAAACCGTCAATGTGCGACATTAACTTGCTGCTGCCATTGGAAAACAGGCAGCAACTCACTACAGAACGAGACCCATGCTAACACATTTTTATCATTTCTTTTCACATTCTTTCACTTGTACAGTAACATTGTACAGAAAAAGAGAGCAGTGTTATGCCCTGAATATGTTAACAACTGTCTCAGAGACTGGCTCCGCATAAAGAATATAACTGAGCTGAATGATCATATCTGGCAGTGTGTCTATTTATTTTATAAGAGCTGGTAGGAATCATGTGGTGTGTTCAAAGTGAACGCCACTTGATTTTCATGAATGCACAAATTACTTGTTTTCAGTGAACATGCACCACTGATTTTAAAATATTTTGTTTTGTGCCCAATTGTTTCATGGAAAAGGCTGCTTTGAAGAATCTGTTTCTAGTCTACACAGAAGCTGCAGAGAATTCAGATAGAAATGATTAGTCGTTGCAGTGAAAAAAAATCCTTGATTATTTTGTGTTGTCAATAAAGAAAAATTACATTTGAATAGATTAAATGCTTTGCCAAGAGTGTTATTAACATAATTTTGAATACTAACTTTTTTGAGTACAAGAATGTAATTGCTTTATGTATTATTTACTGGGAAACTTCAAAACAAAAGCATGCATTTAGATCTTTCTTTAATGTGGCAAATCCAAGATAAGAATATTAATTGAGTGCTGTTTATAATTGTGATTAATTGCAATAATATTTTATGCTTGACAGGCTAAGCGTTTGCAAAGCCAATTCTATTAGAAAGAGGGTGCTGGTAGAGCTTATAATTTCGCACATTATCTATTTATAACGCTGGATATTCGGTAAAGCTGTTCCTTGCTGAAAGGCAGATTGCATCTCATCTGGGGTTTAAGAATGTAAGGGTTCTTCTCTTTTTATTACAAGCCCAGCTCTAAAATAATTACCCTACTTGGCAGCCCTTTGTATTATGCCACAGTATTATACTATTGTCATATTTGTCCTGTTCACACTGTCTCCTGACTGTGCTGTAGTTTATCTAACCCAAGTGGCTGACCTCTGCTTTCCTCTACGGTCTTCCAGGAGTGGGAAGGGACTTCCTGTTTGGCCTTATCAGTTTGAACCACAACACTCACGGCGGCTCCTGCGCCATGGCGCACATACGATACTCCTCCAATCAGCATCCAGACGCCGCGTGTAGCGGTTGCGCGTAAATGCGCGTGTCTGTCAAGTACCTTTTGTCTAACTCGTAGGATATCGAGGTCTTCAGGTGGAAAATTAATCTACTGGAAAACGATACTGTACGAACGATTGCGCATCAGTGCGGTCCCTGACATTCGACCCAGCAGTTGACATGGCTGAACACAGCTTGAAAACAACATCCTGCTGTTTTTTCAGTATTTAGTCTGCTGCCCATGGAAAGTGCCAAGACTATTAAAATCTGTCAGATTCTCCTTTTCATATACTTTTTTTTCTGAAACAAAAACAAAACAGCTTTTTATTTTATTTTTTTAGCGCTGAAGCTACCTGGAGGTATTTTGTGGTTCTTTGAGGCCAATGGGAGGTGTGGAGAACCATACTCTGCACTCTTATTTCATCAAGGACATCAAGGTCTAGTATACACAGTAGCACTATCAAGCTCTTAACATACATGGTTGCTACAGTACTACATGTCATGCTGATAGCTTTGTTCAAAAAATAAAAAAGTTAAACATTTTTAGTTAGATTGAAAACTCAATTATCAGCCATTTGTACACACTGTAGAATTTACATTACTTGGAGCTGAGCAAAGCTAGGCGACTGTTGCTAGGTGACTGTTGCTAGGCAACAAATGGACTAGTCAGCCAAGCAGCTGTTTAAAGTATGAATTAGATTCATTAATATGTGCTTTATTAGACATATTAATATGTTTATTAACAGGTTCTTGGATTGTGTCACAAAAAATCTAATTAGCTCAACTGCCATAGGCGCACCTACTCAGAGTCAAGTTGCAACAGGATTTCATATAAACATGCCTGGTTTAAACAAAGTGCCTGGCCTGGATCCCAGGACCTTCTTGTTGTGAGGTGACAGTGCTATCCACTGTTTTAATAAGGGGTTAATGAACTTTCAGCTCAAACTAGTGTTTCCATCATTTCCCAAGAGAAGTATTTTGACTCAGACAATGGAAGAGCTGACAAGGGGAATACATTAAGAGAATAACGTCAACAATGCACTTTATCTCAAATCACGCTTGTCAAAAGTTGTCTGTATCTGTTGAAATCAAAGCATTGTAAATTTACTCATTTAATTTGTATTAACAGCTTGGCCTACCTTATCTCCCTGTATAGAGTCAAAGCGTGTGTGGGGCTGAACTAAGAATTTAAAGAAAAAATGACTTTTTGGTACTTTTTCCACTTATCTACTGATTTGTTTTTTCTTTTTTTTTTGAAATGTCAGTTTACAGATATTGACTGAGAGTAGATACCATCATCTACTGCCAGGTAATCATATTCCCACTCAGTGAATCAGCAGAAATGCCGTATCTCACCAAGCTGCTTTAATGGGCCCCCGTCTTTTTGGATATCTCTCATCATCTCCATCAGTGAACCAAGACCATACATGCCTGCGTGTTCTCACAGATATGCGCCAGGGGAAAAAATAATAAGGCAAGGAAGAGAAGGGAACGAGTGGCCATCTTGTTCAAAATAACACCTAAAATGCAGGAAAAAAGCTTAATTCATCTAATTAGTTATTTTTCTAACCCCACCACCCCCTATACATACACATACTTTGGATACTATGCAAGAAGATGAAGCAGGCTAATCTAATTCACCTAGCAAGTCTACAGCATTGTGAGTAATAATAGGTTAATAATCAGAACCACCATGAGCAGAGGGGAACTTGCAGCGGTAATGGGGCCAGTGCACAGCACTGCGGTTTTTAACTGGAGTATATGATGGCCGAACAGCGGTCTTTCGATGAGTCGTCCCCTGAACTGTCTTGAGACAAACTGGCTGGCGGAAACTCCTCCTCCCCTAGCTGTTGAGGATGCTTCGAGTTGGAGGTGAGCAGTCGTTGTCTCCGCTCTGTCCAAAAACACTCTCCCATGAGATGACCCTCACTCTACCTTCTGGCTGTGGGCTTCGGTGTGCTTGCTGAAGCCTAGGTCACTGTCACTGTCCCTGTTGGTTTTACATGCTGATGGAAGAGTGAAGCTTCATGGACCACAAAATGGATGGAAGCGCCTTGTTATTTTGTAGGTTTTAAAATATTTTTTGTATTAGATGCATTGAATCGTTGCTGCACTATATGCATATATCTACCTGCTATGCGTTCAGAGTATGCTGATTGTTAGATTTAAGTAGCCTAATATAGCGAAAAACTAACATGCCACCTACATATGTTGAATGTGTGCTTTTGAGATCATTGTTTCTTTCACATTTTGGTGTGACATGGCCTTCCACTGATGAAGGCACCATCCTTTTTAAGTGAGAAATTATAAATTTTTAAGTATTTTGAGGGTGCAGTCTGGTTGTACTATTTATGGAGTTATTTTCTGCCAGAAACAAATAATTACTTTGAATGAGTGTTGGTGCCGTGCTATGGATGAATGACATGGCTTGTTTGGTTGTTGTTCATTTATAAAACTAATAAATCACTGAGATAAGGAATATTATTTTTGATTGCCACCTTGCTCACTTACATAACAGGGCTTTTACATATAGTTGGCCAAAGTGTTGTGCAGTATGGAAGATTTTCAGTTACTTTATTAAATGCAATCTCTATAGCAACACATAAGTGAAATGTAATACAAACCTGCGTTTGCTTTTACTTAATGATGTGCATTTATCATGCCATAATTAAAAGCTAAACACATGTTGCATTGTATTTCATTGTGTCAAAAACACTCATACTGAAATACAATACGGGGTGCATTGTTTTTCAAAGCCAGTGCCACAATTAAATGTAATAATGACCTGGGAATGTACTCTGTGTGCTCGTAAAATGACAACACGCTAAGCAATCATCGTTCTTGCATTTATTAGACTACAGAGTGGCCTATCATTGCTGTTCAACATCACGTACGGTTTTTATGCCACAATTAAACGTAATACACACTTGTGAATATAATTGGTGTGCTTTATCAAAGCACCACGGCGTTTCCGTGCCTAAATTAAATGCAATCAACTGTCTAATCATAGTCTGGGGGCGGGATGGGCCCCCCATCGTTTCACTATGTGCCGCTATAGCGATTGCATTTAATAAAGTCACTGAAAATCTTCCGTAGTCCAGAGAGGGTTTACTGTAAGTCAGCAGGGCCCTCCTCACCTGGTTGCTAAATAACAATCGGGAGTAAAAAAGAACGACTTTCGATAAAAATAGTTGTGTTTATTTTCCTTCCCTTTGTTTTCTTTTATAGAACATATTCAAATAAGCTGCAAAAACCTTTGAGTATTCGGGTCACCTGTCACGACTGGAAAAAAAAGTTAGCGTTGATAGAATCAACCGCTCAGAAGTTACAGGGAAGTTTCCATGAACATGAGTAAACCCGTACAGAGTGTCCCAGATAAAGCGCCTCAAGGCGGGCGGTGATGGGACGGGGGTTTTATGGGGAGGTAAATGTTTTCACTTACCCCCCCCGAGGACAGAATAATCTTCTGAGCTTGCACACTATCCCAGCGTAAATAATCAAACGCTTAAGAAATGTTTGTGAGTAAATAGCCTATTTTAGTGTATCCATCACACAAAGGTGACTGTGTGAAGTGAACACAGGAGAGTTGTTTTGTAAAAAGATTAGTAAAAATCTGAACAAAGAAATGACTACTGTGTTGCAGGATAAGGGACTCTTAACAGTGCGATTATTTTTTCCTATTTGAATACCCAAGATAATATGTCAAGCTATTATTGAATACATTTTTTTTTTTAAATAACTCTAGATCCGTGGTAGGTTGTCCCAGAGATGGAAAATGGGAATAAAGTAATTTTTCTTGTCCTCCAATCATGTTTAAGCATATGATGACATGTCTTTTTTGACCTTAACCCTAAGCCTTTTTTTGGGCATAATTCATCAGGCGTGGGCCCGAGCAGGAACCCAGCCTTAGCTTTATTTATTGCATTTCACCCCCCACCCCCGACATCAATGGAAACACAATCTCCACCTCTACGCCATGTCGCTTCCCAAAGGGCCTGCCGGCTATGAATGCTGGATCCCATGTGATTAATCCTTTAAACTCCCAACAACCAAGACTGTTCCCTTCCCTCTACCTTACAGACTTTGACAGTCATGTTAAGTTTTGAAATTACGATGTTTTATGACGAGTCGCCATCAGCGAGTCCTTCATAACACATAATAGATTATCCTGAGAGGAATTTTTTAAATCAGTTAGGGTATAAATTAAGTGTCTTGTTTATTCAGATTACAGGTTTTTTTTTCCCCTCAAACCAGCACAGGAAAGTAATTTACCGTTCCAGGATAAGACGGTGGTATGTGCATCCATTCTTTCTGTTTCAGATTAACAAGGAAAAGATGGCCGTTTCTTGAAACATGGCTGTGTCTGTTCCAGCCGAGAATATTGAATGAACTGATGTGAGCTTCATAAAACTGAAAATAGTTGGAGGCATCAGTGATTCATTCATCACGGAGCAACATACATTTTAACGGAGCAAAATCATTTCGTTGTTTCAACAAGTCAGTGATTGATAGCTATGTGTAGCCTCACCTGTTAGGCACCTGGGGCCTAATCATTAAGCAGAAAGGTCTGCTATTTTCAATGTAATCCCTCTAATTTTGAACAGTCTATCTATTGACAAGAAATTCACTTCAAACGGTTTGCTATGTTATGCAACATTGGCTCCGCTCGGTTGATGCACCAAATTAGGTTTAGGTTTATTGGACATCTTTGTACATATGGGACATATATAAAATGTGATGCCATACAAAATTTAAAACAATATAAAAAAACAACAAGTTGTAGTAATAAATATACTTTGGACAGAGCATCATTACTATATAAAACATCCTAGCTACAGGTATATGCAAATATAGCTATCAATTGTACAATTTAAAAGCTCTTTAAAAGCAAAAACATAATTTTGATGCCTGGATGTATGGCTTGTTGGGATTCTGTAGTTTCTTGCGCTCCTCAGATTCTGTGTAGTTGGCCGCAATATGAATATCACTGTTGAATTTAATTCTACCACCATCTCAGTGGACCTACCTGGATAGTTCTCCAACCATACTGTATTGTTCAGTTCAGTTTCTGTTTTTTTATTCACGTGATTTTGATTCTGACTGAACAGCCTTGGAGGAGGAAAAGAAAGCGGATCGGCTGAAGAGAAAAGGTCCAAAGCCCTCACACGTGTGGAAAAAGTGCATGAAACATCTTGTGTTATTTTTACTGATTAAAAAAAAAAAGCTTTTGAAAACGAGCACTCTGTTTTAATTGGGCGGAAGGTAACGCCACATAGGTCATAAATTAAGTTTTCAGCAGGCTGCTGCATTTAGGTCATAGAACTCCATAGAAGTGCACTGGAGCAACCTGAGAGGCCTAAACATTAGCACGAATAACATAGGGCACTGCTAATTTATACTCACACATAAACATGACAGTGTGGAAATATATGGGATGTCGCTGGTGCGAGACGAAACTGACGTAAAGCTTTTTTCAATTTTAACTGATCGTTTCTGTGTCCATTTTATTTATTTATTTATTTATTTATAGCTTTTTATTTCTTTCAGCATGTCACAGTTAGATGGCATTGTACAGTTGTGCAGTTTTTAATCTCAGTTTCTGCATATTTTACTTTTTCAAAGCTTGATACTTTTTATTTTTTTATTTTTTATTTTTTTCTAGATATGTATTTTGTTTGGTTTTTCTTCATTTTGCTCTATAACGTTTTTTTATATATTTCACTATGCAATAAGTATTATGTAAAATAATAATGTGTGTTTTTAAAAAATTTTTTATTTAGCCATTTTCTTAATGAAACCGGAATGATTCATTTTGACATTTTTTTGCCAGAAAGTAAGAAAAGCATGCAGGTGAGTCTGTGCTCCAGACAGAGTGAAAATTTGCAGGCCGGAAGTGCAGGATTTACAATAATCCCTCAGTTTCAACACCAAATTAAAATGGATCAAGATTTACTAGATAGTTTAAACCCTTTTAGAATTTGTTTTGGGGAAGAAACTTGTAATCAATCAAACAAACCTGCTTTGAATAAAGCGTCCATCTTCATACCTCTCCCTGCCAATTTTGCAGAGAGAGAAGGAAAGCTGGACTCAGATAAACACATGAGCTTGCAATCTGCCACCTTGTGCTTCCAGTCCAATCGAACAGTTATCTTGACCTTTGACATTTCCCATCATGCCTTGCCCACATTCTGTGTATGCTTTCCTGTTTCAGCTGAGTAACCTGTCAATATTCCAGAATAAAATGAAGACTTAATAATATATACAAAATAAAGACACTGACACACACACACACACACACACACACACACACAGATGACACTGTTTTGTGTGGTAGGTGCAGGAGGACATTTTTTATTGTTCTCTGAAGATGCAAAAATGTCAGCCCCACCGGGAAGTACCCAAAGGTTTTTCTTTACAGCAGTATAACTACTTTGGAGCTGACCAAATTCAATTCCTACGGGTGTAGTAACCTGTTGAACTCATTTTCATTTTATTAAAAATGCTAGGTGTGAGCGACTATCTATAAGCTCATTCTCATCTCTGTTTTTGGGGCATTTTACAAAAGAATTCAAGCATCTTGAAAAGCTTGTACTTGGTAGATGGTAGAACTGGCTGCTTGGAAACCATTGCCATCCACCATTCTGGTCAGGGAGAATAGATCCTGACTGGTGAATACAGCTCTGAATTTTCTATAAACAAAACAGTGCAATTGTCAATAACCACAATTATCCATATACATGCACATTCAAAATGAAATGCCATTACGTTGCGTGATCAGGTCGGTCATAATCACTGAAACGAGTAAAACGTTATGCATACTCTGATCACGTTAGTGCACAATATTAAGGGAAAAGGTTTTGACAAGTTCAACTAAATCCACCTCAAAGTCAAACTGCCATTTTTTGATGCCATCTGCAACTTAATAGCAATTTACAGCCGCAAGGCATGTTGTGTCACCCTAGACAACTCTCAAATCTGCTGTAATTGCTTTCCCTTATGATTGTCTGTGCCATCACTTGACTTGTCTGGGACCACAGACATGCTGTCAGCTGTCTTTACCTGTTTCTTTATATTCTTTATATTATCTACAGCCTACACATACTTCTGCATAAGCAGCTTTGCAGAGGGCGTTCCCTGTAATTGATTAAATGCTTCTTGAGAAATGCACATAATTTGGGGTTATCCAGTTTTTAAGTGGAATGTTTTCGCTCACATTCTTCAGTCAAATCTTGGGTGACATCTGTCTACAGCTCAAAGTTCTCGTGTGCCTTGCTGACAGCTAATTTTCCCTAGTTATTGGTCTCTGTACAAGACCATAGTTGATGTTTGTTGTATTGCAAATGTCAATCTCTTGCTGTTTTGTGTGCAAAACGTACAAACGGCAGAATATATTGAATGTGTCTCTGTGCTGTGTGCCAGGTGGATATTGGTGCATTCAGTCACTCAAAGACATCTTTACATTGTTGACATGCTTGACATTCCACCCATTTCCTTCTTCTCTGTGGTTTAGGAAAATAAATAGCTTTTTTGAGGGTCACAATAAATCACTATTTGTATGATCTTTCAAGTGAGTGTGCTAATTCAGTATCTATGGGGTATATTGATTGTTAAGGAAAGTTTAAATCCCAGTGGGTTACATGATTTTTTTTTTTTTAAACGGTGACCTTTATCATAACTCTGCCATAAGCATGGTGCAACACCTATCACAACCCAATGCAAGTCATGCAAGCATATCACAGCTTATGTCAAGTGCCATAACACTACCCTAATGACTGCAGACATTTTCACAAGGCATGTTCAAAAGAACTGACGCAAAATCTTTGCTCGATTATAACAGTGTTATGACATCGGTCATAAGATGTAATATGCCATTGTGGCTGTTTATAACTAGATTAAGTCTTATGACACAGTTAGGAAGGTTTATGGCAAATAGTAAGTAAGTAAAGTTTTACAGACAGTTTTTTATAATTTATCTGCCTTACCTTAAGGCACTCATCAGAAAGGTGATTGGGAGTACGGTCTGCTCTATAAGTAAACAGACACAAACTTACAAACGCATTTCTTTTCAAAATGAGGGTATTTCGAATTTTAACCGCATCTGTTTGTGCGATTAAATGAAAACATGACATCACTTTAAATGACATACCGTAACTCTCGGATGAAGCAGCCCAAGGGTGACGTAGGATCTCAGTTACGTTCTTTTTTCTGTTACTGTTGTTTGCGTCATTGCATAAATGCATTGTTGTTTTTTGGGGGCTTTTTTCTTTGTTTGGTTTGTCTCCAGCAGGTTTTTATCTCTGTCTGATTATTCAGCGCTGCATAAACAAGGAAATTAACTCAAGTAATAATTGCATTACGCATGCTCACATTACAGGTAATGGTTGAGAGGCTTGGCTTTTTGGATACACTGCCAGCAACAGCTATTTCTCCATCCACCCCCCCCCCCCCCCCCCAGGACACAAGACTTAAAACAACAGCCTGTTCATGTGAAGCGTGGGAGAAGAGAGTGTCTCAAAGCCTTGTGGAAAATAAAGTGTGGAACTTTGCTCCGCTGTGCCTAATTGACTTTTCCTCCTTGTGTTACCTCAAAGGAAATTTCCATCCAAACCACGTTGAAGTTAGCAAACTCCAAAACCCACTCACCTTTATCTCCATCTGTCCCAGGGTGCACTGAGAGGGCATCAGACGCTCCTATAACAGATGCGTGTGCATGTTCCCTCTCCAATCACTCAGCTGCTGCCTGGACTGTTCGCCCAGATAAATATGCAAGAGTTTGGCCCCTCACTCTGCCAAGAGGGGAGGATGGGGGAGTAGAGGGGTGGGGAAAGAGAGAAGGCAGGTGAGAAGGAGGGGGGGGGTGATCTAATAAAAGTCTTTATACTCTTCTCTCTCCCCACTTTCCATCCTGTGCATATAAATACACACAAACATGCACACAAGGTCACTCTATCTCTGGTCTGATCTCCATGAATGAATTTGAATGTCATCATCATAGAATAAATGGTTCTGTTATGCACATGTCTGTAGTAAAATAAACATCTAATTCTGAGCTTTGTGTGTCTGTCTAAGTATGTGTACATGTCTGTGTGTGTGTGTGTGAGCGTGTGCGCGCACAGCAGTGGTGGCCGTAATAGGAGTAGTAACAATAGTAGTACTAGCAGTTGTAGCAGTAGCAATAGCAATATCAGTAGTAGTGGACATACATGAAGCAGAATGAAGACTGAATAAAAAGAGGTGAGTAGCAGTAGTAGCAGCAGCAGCAGCAGTGGTAATGCAAGTTGTAGGCGTAGCAAGATAAATGTCAGTAGTAGCTGAGGAAGTCTTAGCATTAGCAGTGACAGGTAGAACAGGACTCTGATAGTTGCTCTTTGTTTGAGTCGTTGAAACGTCTAACAGCGCAACAGTTTGTAAAACTTCTCCTGAGGATATGAGCGCGGAGATATTTTGTTTCCCCTGCAGTTTGTCATGATCAGTTTGATTGCACTCAGAGCGGTGCCGTGACACTCCGCTCCCGTTTGAAGTGGAAGGGAGATTGAAAACAAGTTGTAACTTATACCCAGAACCACCGCCAGATTGCCAAGAAAAACAGCGGCGCGCACCAGGGGAAGTGCAGGTGGCTCCGTACCTATACGAGGAGACGCATGGGATCCGGTGAGAACTGCACCACAGCGGACGAGAAGAGGGGGAAGTTTAAACCCCCCTTTCAGCTGCTGTTCTGTGCCTTTTTGGTATCCGGAGGCCCCAGAGAAGGTGAGGTATTTTAGTCTCGTATCAGCATCACTCAATTCCCTCAAACAAAACAAAATGTCGGTTACAATAAAAGAAGGGAAAATGGTGGAGGACACTCAGAGGATAGACAGGTCTCTGACAAGCATTTTTTTGTTTTTCAGTCATGAGGCCAGAAATCCCTCAATGAACACTATGCTGGTGTAGGTTTTTGGGGCACCAGTTGGCTGCTACCCTGGTAAAATATAAATCAGCAAATGACAGGTCATAAATTACTGTCTGATAATACGATCTGAATAAAATGTCTCCTGAGAAGATTAAAATGCATTAAATAAACAATGTCAGTATAAATTAGTGTTTGGAACCTGGGCTATGGCTTTAGCTGACAGTCAGTTATAACTGGGAGTCCAAATTTTGGAAAAAAATACTGATTATAATGAAATTCTACTGCTGCACAAAAACTGCAGAAAGTGCCCATTTCTATGAAAGATGTGACATTTAAATGCCTGAATTATCCCCTCAAACCATTTTCAAATGACAAACCATTTCTTGTTCCTGTGAGCACTTTGTCATATACTGAAATTCTAAAAGCCCTAGCAAAGAAATCAGGAAAGACAAAAAAAATACATCTCTTTTATAGTTAATCTGTTAATAATAAAAGGTTGTTTGCAGTATTTAATTGTCGCCATTTGCAGCGGAGTAAAAGCTGAAGTTACAGGAGTAGGAGGTGACTCCCTGTAGAAGGGGAGATTTCATCGACAGAGGAGGAATGTTGGTTTTGGTGGGTGGGAAGTTTTATTATCGAGCGGAGAACGGGGGAGTGTGGAACATCTGGCTCATGGTCGACTGGGTAGACCTCGACAGTGGAATCAGCATTCAGGGAATGGCGAAAAAGGGATGCACTCCCATCGTCGGAGTTAACGTCTCGCCCGGGACGGCAGCAGCCGGCCAGGAAATTAAAAAATTAATTCCACAAACAAGATAACGGGCTTTTCTTTTATTGCGTTTCCATTTGCGCAATTAGGCGGAATAGTCTGAATGAAATTGAATTCACTCCCCCCCTACTCCGCACCCAGCCCCACCAATCAAATGTCTAATTGCATCAGGCTAGTTAGTATCACGGAGAGCACTCAAGACATGCTCAAATTAGTTTTCTTTGACATTTTTACTAGTGTGAACACCTTGGGGTCGATTTACTAAAATCCCAAATAACGAGTGTTATTTTGCGTGCGTGTATTTGCACGTGTTGTCATTTCATACTTTGCGGGCGATCAACAAACAATCATTATGTCAATTACTCCAGCCACAAACATCCATATTTAAATGAGAGATTTTGCGTGTTTGGAATGGTTAGACTGTGAAATAAATGATCTCATAAGAAACCGGTGAAAAGACTGGCAGCAATGTTACCAGTGAAAAAGCATTTCATGAATGGGGAAAAAAAGTATAAATCCTGTTATTTTATGGGATAAGTGTTAAATAATTAGTTATTGCCATTATTCTACATGACTTTGACAGTGTTTAGAATTTTTTTTACAAACATTTTACATTAATATAGTTTTTTTCACAGTGCATTGTTACAAGATTTTACACTTATCCCATAATATAGCAGAATTCATAGTTTTCCCCCTTCATTAAATGTGTTTTTGCGAGCAATATTGCTGCCGTTTTTTATGGTATAGGTGTACGCTACTGTTAAATGGAACAAGTTTCCGTCTGGAGTTACAGGTGTTTGTCAGGACTGAAATGATCATAACTATACTTAGGAGCACTACTTATGCTGATATTGCCACATAAAATCACATTTCCATGATTTCCATTGGTCATGGGTTTTATTTTGATAATGTTTTTATTTGCTTTGTTATTCACTGTTTGTTATAATAGACATTGTATGCTATTGCTTGTTTGTTGAAAATAATAGTTACTCTTATATTCTGTAACACAATTTGCTTCATGATTTAAAATGTAAACTATTTATTTTTACTGTTAAATAAATACCTGCTCTGTGGGCTTTGATTGTTACGACATATCTTTCTTGCTACCATGACACCCGTCATCTTATTTTAACACCTACTTTCCATTTATTCAAAAAATGCACGTGCAACAACCTTTCCCAAAATTGCTTTTGGGCTTAATAAATCATATTACACATGCTAAAGTAATCTATTTGCATGACCTACTCCCACTGTTTCACGTAATAACAAAGGGACGCCCGATTTTGCATATTCATTCAGGCTACCCTGCGAAAATTAAAAATCCACGTATCGTTTCAGTTTAACACACGCAGCTCTCTTTGCACCTCGTTGGTAAATCACCTCGGATGATTTTTCGCGGGTGGTAGCGGTCCTACACTTGATTGCATACACCCAAGCCGTAAGTATATCGACCCCCTCGTGTAGATATCAGTCTCCAGTCGGAAATTCCAGTCTGCAGTTAACTTTAACAACAGCAACCTTTAACCCAATGTGCGCTTCCCATCGACAATCCTGTCTGCTTCCTGAGCTCTTTCGGGAATTCTGTTGCGCGCTGACAAATGACGTCACAGGCATACGCTGCTTCCCCAGCAGGTAGCGCGTGCTGTGACACACTCTTTTTTACCATTGGTCCGCGTTGAGACATTCATGAATATTTAACAATTCATATGTAATTCATATGAAATCAGCAACATTACAGTAGGACACAACGATCCGTTTCCGGGGCACGGAGGAGAGGAGGTGGTAGTGGAGGAAAAAAGAGTGCATTTTTTTAGTATTGGGACGCACCCCAAGTCTCATTAAGGAAGGAGCTGGTGCAAAAAGTGTGATGATCCTTTGTCATTTTTCCCAGTGTTAGTGATGACCATTAGCTGGTGTTAATTATCAGTCGTGAGTGACGGGTAATTAATGTCCGAACAGAATGTGCGCTGCTGCTTCTCTCACACTTTGATCCTCGGCCATGTTCTGGTGGATTTTTATGGAGACGGACATAGATTCTGTCCCTGTGGCCAGCACTATTGCATCTATGACTTGTGATGTTGTGTCGACACTGTAGACCATTTATCTTGTGTGTATGGCCTGGATTCAATCAATATTTGTTCTTAATTCCGACTGATGATTAAATTCCGGGCTTAGTTTTCTTCCTCGCTGACGGTTTGGCAAGGCTTGCGTTCACCATGCAGGGTACCTTGCCACACCATGTGAAAGTAAAAGCGGTTTACGTTTGATTTCACGATGCCGATTGAATCATTGCCCGCATGAGAGCCGCTACAGTGAATGGCGCCTGTGTTTATTATGCACTGAAAGGTGTAGAGGAGTGCTGAACCAGCTTCTTTTCTGAATTTGTGTTCTGTTACCAGCTGCTGCGACTCATTCCGGACATCAGGTGCCAAACAACAGCCAGTCGCGTAGATGTGATATTCTTCCTGCTCTCTATAAAAAAATGAACGCAGCAATATTAATCATCAGCCTACGCATGGCAACAGAACAACAGCATCCGCGCTGGTTATACAGCACTACAGCCGCGCATGTATTAGCTGAACACTCTCCAGTGAAAAGCTGTAGGGGAGCATACTTCAATGAACACACAGCACTCGTTTAAATATTAAATAACTAGCAGGTTAATGACCCCAGCGTGCCTCTAATTAAAACGGCAAAGTAATTATGGTGGCTCTTCAAAGCTCTGCAGAGGGCACTGAACCAGTTCAGGTTCAGCACTTTTGTCCTGAAAACAAAAGATGTCACATTTCTGAAAGCAAGATAAATGTCCAAAGGCTGCTGGGTGGGTCGGCCGGCTAAAGCCATTGGTTCCGCGCGTGGCTGTGTCTCGCGGCCTGGTGTTGAATTCTGACTGCACGCAGTACAATGAGGGAATTCATAGTGAATTCAACTTCTGTAAGACACCGAATGAGTCCAATAGGGGCCATGTAACACTGAACATTTTACCGTGCAGCTGGTGGTACCCCGGGGCACACTGGCATTATCTGAGTTAGTTTCCACCAGTAGAATTGGCTTTGAGTCTGTGCACCAGCGACTCCTTCGTTCGGCCGCCGGGCTGCAGCCTTCCCGCTGCCGACAGCGCGCGAAACGCACTCTCGCGCAACGACCGCGCGGCTAGCAAGCTGCAGAACGGCAGCTTGGATGAGGGCAGCGTGCCTGCAGGTCGGCGGCCCCCACAACTGTCGCACAATGTCACAGATATGAGACAGACCTACAAATATAGCGGTAAATATCAGGCGAGATATGGGAAAAATGAGAGTTTAAAATAAAAATAAAAAAGGAGAGACATTTCCTGTGCATGTATAAGATCGTGTGCAAAAGAACAGCATGCAGAAATAAAGCCTGCTTCTGGCGAGCCAGAAACGGACGGGAAAAAAAACCCAGTGCCCAGGCCAGAAGGTCTGGCTCCATGACTGTATGACAACTGTTAAATACAGGACAACAAGTTCACAATGCTCCTCAATGCATGCAGTACTAATGAAGCCTCTGAGTTAACAGAACAATATTTATTTCAAGCTGTGTGTTTGCAGCGTGGTCGATCTTGTGTGTGTGCGTGGTGTGTTTTCGTCTGTTTGTGTGCGTCCATGTGTTGGTGTGCGTTTGTTTGTGCTTGCGCATCAATGTGTGTGTGTGTGCACGTGCAGGGAAGTATGTTTTTATACAGCCATTTCCATTCTAACCGCCCTGTGTCCTGAACCGCCAACTTCTTCGCACCTACAATGCAATGTGTTTTCAATTTACTCCGCAATTCCAGCCAATCGAATCGTCTCTTCTGAGGAGGATCTGTGCCGCAGCTCATCAATCAGGCAGAGGAAATCGCGCTTCCTTCAGACGCAGACTTAACTGTAATTAAAGAGTAACGCTCCTCACAAACTGCTCCCAAACCGCCACCGTGGTTAATGACCTCTCTCTGCCTGAAACAGGGAAGACGAAAACCGAAATAGAATTCCCCATCTGCATCACACCACATAAAACACATGCAGGATCATATTAGCTACGCGTGTGATGAGAACCGTGTCCGTGTCGTTTCCTCTGCTTGGCCTCGCTGCGAAAGATATAGCTCAGGGGTAGTCAGCCCTGGTGCTGGAGTGCCAGAGATGTTCCTGGTTTTGGAAAAATCCAAATCTATAACCGCATAATTGGATGAATTATTAGGTTTTAATCAATGCGAGAGACCGTGTGCTGCGCTGGAGGGATGCAGCTGTTTCACCATTCAGGCTCTGTATATTCCTCTCGGGCTCCAAATAGTCAAACGTTTGCGATCAATCTTGGGTCAAATGAAAACCAGAAACATCACTGGCACTCCAGGACCAGGGTTGCCTAACCCCGGATAGCTGCTGCTTGAGAGCGACATGAATCACGACTAAGTCAAAAGCGCTCGTCCGTGTGCTCGAGTCAGCGAGGACAGGCGAGCAGAAGCGCCTGCTGCTTTTCTTGCGCTCTTTAAATTGAACAGAATAGAGAATATGTACGCGCTTCGCGAATCAGGCCCTTGGAAATAAGCGCTGCTGTTGACTGTCGGGGCCCCAGATTGTCAAAAGCAGCGGTTCCTAAGCTGTGTGGGTTGTGAGAGCGGCTTAGGTGAGTTGCGAGGCGCACGGTATACACTTTGAACATTTAAAAACACATGCCGTACCCCCCCTTCCACAGACATTTATGTGAATTAAATTAAATGCTCCGATGGTGAGGGTAAATGCGGGTGGTTTGGTGCATATTATTATTATTTTCCATGAACGTATTGACATTATAGCAAGTGGTTTTTACCCCTCCATGTGGTTTTCAGCCCACTCACCCGACCATGTGTTGGGTATATTTTACTACTACCACATAGTTTGGTGATACAAAACTGTAGACAGAATTTTAATTTGTGAAAATAGCTTACACAATTAATTAAGAAACCCCTTATGCCAGTGGTCCTCAGGCCTGGCCGTCGAGGATCACAGGGTCTTGCTGTGTTGTTTTCAGCTCAAAATCACCATCAATTTTAGACCCAAGAAACCAGGTGAGGTGAGTTAACTGTACGGTGAACCCGATAGGGATAGGCACACGTCACAGAACAATGCATGTGCTCACACTGCCCTTTAACTGACAAATGTTGCATTCAATAAACATTACTTAATTTTGATACTACATTAATGCAAGCAAGTAATAGAAAACATTAGAAGAATTGTTTTGTCAATGCAATAATGTTTTTTTATTTTTATGTTTTTTTTTTCACAATTTGTGCCCTAAGTATTGTTATTCCTGCATCAAGCATTAATACTTCCTTCAATGTCTTCCTCTTAAACGCACAGGTGGGCCGGCACTAATATGTGAGCTGCACCGAGGCCATGCCTTAACCCTGACCACCGGAAGGGCTTTTACTTTGCACTGTGCTTAGAAAGCAGCAAATGTAATGCAGGTATGCTAACTGCAGGCAGGGGAGTTCAAACATTAAAGTGATTCAAATCCGGGTAAATCAGATGTTGCCATTCCCGTGTTTCCGCTTTCTTTACGCTCAAATCATCAAACAAGGAAGACTAAGAACATAACCGAAAGCAGAAGCAGGCTGTTCAGGGAGAAGAGATCAAAGGCATAGCTGAGAAAAAGAAAGAAAACAAAAGAAGAAAAAAAAATAAGTGAAGTCATAGCAGTTCAGTGAGAGACAAGTACAGCAGCATGTAAAGAAGCCCTTGGCCAGAGTATAGTATTCTATCTCTATCACAGACATCATCAACCACAATTCACGAAAAAGCAGCATTTCCCCCACACAGCCTATTAAGCTATTTATGGCTGTGATATGTCTTGTGATCCATGTTTTCAGTGTACACTTTGAACAACCTGTACCCACACCCACCCCACCCCCTCACCCTCACATCCCGCTGAATTGCCAAAAAGACACCAGCGCTGTCTGGTTATAAGCACCACGGCATCACACAAACACACCCCTGAACATTCTCTTTGAAGGCCCCGCGAAGAGTCTCCATTTAAAATGTCAGCAGCTGCCGAGCCTGCCAGTGTTGTGTTCCCTCCCTGCACGCTCCTCGGTTCCGCTGTGCCTTCCCGCTGTCTTCTCCGCTGCGGTATGACCATGCCAGCTTCCAGCAGCCCAACGCCACTCCGCCATCTCTCCATGGGTCAGTCAGGCTTTTCAAGGACCAAGAAGGGTCATGCTGACAACCAAGAAAAGAGCTAGACTGAAAGGAATAAAAAAAGAGGAAAAAGACCATGGTTTCTAAGTGCTTGGACTAAACATCGATTTATACTCTACTCTATTTTCTTTTTGGTTTGCTTGTTCCCTTTATTATTTATTTGCTATATGTATTTATCGATCTATTTATTATTATTATTATTATTATTATTATTATTATTATTAGAGCAGCGGCAACAGACCTGAGCGGTGTACTACGAAGCGAGATTAAGAGGATAGCGAGCTAAATTAAGCTTCAACCCTGGGTTTTCTGTATCACAAAGCCGACTCACTTTTAATCGGGGTATATTGCCACCACGGCAACTTACTCTGCACGGCTAACCTGCTCCGGGGCAGGTTATGTTCAGGATAACAGATTGAAACATATAAAAGCACCGCCCTTTGACTAATCAAATTCTTGGCTTTGGAAAAAGGCATCTCCATTCCACAGGATACCATAGAGATATGTGCGGATACTGAGGGAATCTCTTCGCATGGCGAGATTAGTGAGTTCCGGAAAAGATTTTCCATCCCGGAAAATGCTTGAGAGACTTTTTTTTTATGAAAATGCGTTGATGTGATTGCTTCAGCAATATTTAAACATGCTGTATCAAGTTTAAAGTTTAGAGCTCTAGAATGTAGTAGTACAGTTGTCACATTAGAAATAAACTGTATGACAATGTACTGAGAGTATAGATTTATTTGTTACGAGTGGTAAGGTGAATAAGATATTAACTAGCCTAACCAATTTAACCTACACGATGAGCAATTTTTATTTTTATTTTTTACAAAAGCTTCTTCCTGGCTGTGTTGGAGGCAACGGTGTTGCTTTTTGCTCTTATGATTGTTTCATGTTCTTATCTGTGCATTATATCTGTCCGTATCAGTCTTTTTTCCCCACAGGAGAGAAATACGTTGCTCTAGTACAGCCCATGCTGCAAGTTGATAACCATGTTCGTAGTACCGGTTAAGCTAAATTGTGGTGTTTAGGCTTTCTGAAGCCAGCTAACGTAAAGAAACCCTGGCTATGTTAAGCTTCCTTTGTAGTATACCCGCCTGTGGTTAATGGATAATCGATAGTTATATTTGTTAACATTAATAATACAGTGCTTTTATCAAAGTTATTGTCATTATATTGTGTCACATTATATTGTGTCAAATCTATCAACGTTACCACTGTGATAAACAACATAGCTAGTTATATATCAATAATGTAACATATTAGCAAACTGCACTGGCCGCAAAACACATTTATCATAAATATTTCAACCAGCATATTTCAAAATTGACTACCACAGAAATATCTGAAATATTTCTAACTATGATCGTCTAATAAACTAGTCTGTGAACTAGAATATGATATACCAGCCCAGCATTCATTTCTGATAGCAGCTATTTCTGTACCAACTGGGGGGTGTTTCACAAAGCAGGATTACTGAGTTAGCTGGATAACTGCACTAAGTAAAACCCGGAACAGCTCTTTTTACTTCAGTCCATGTTCCAGATTTGGGAGGGATCCGGCTATTACTCAGTGCAGTTATCCAGCTAACTCCATAATCCTGGTTTGTGAAATACCCCCCATATCTGCTCAAAGAGTTATTCCTTTAAACTAAGAGAAGTGTATCACTGTGTAATAACATTATCATACAACTCCGGGACTGGTGCTAGCTATGCCTCGGCATGTTTGTGGTCACACATGTCCTGCACTGTACACTTATAAGCATACCAGTACCAAGGTAATGAAAAACAAAAGTGCCCGGTCCAGTATGGGTACAGTTAGGGTTAGGGTTAGGTGGTAGAACTAAGAAAGGTACCTGTTCCCGGCATCATTACAAACCAGGACATGGAGTGTGAATAACATACCACTGCAGGAATATTTGATGCCAGCCTAAAAGATGTTTATTCCAAAACAGGAAGTGTGTGACACAAACGGTTTATTGAAGTGGTCTTTATTTTTCACGGTGCTATTTCACATTTGAACTTTCACTTCATGCTTTAATTCCTGCCTTCAAGATGGAGCGGTTTGGCTACACATTGAGTCAGATGAACAGTATTTACTGAGGGCTAAATCTCCTTTAGGACATAGAATAACTAACTGATCCCTGACCTTCTTCGATGCTCCAGTGGAGAGAAATATAGATTGAGTGAGAGTGAGAAAGAGAGAAGGCTATCAATCGAGCTCGTAAACCCAGCCTACAGCTCCGACAGACTGAATGCATTTCTCCAGCTGGGCAGATGGGGGAGATCAAGGAGGAGTTGTGTATTCGACAGAGCGGGACTGGGGGAGGTAGGCTGTTTGTGCCCAGTGATGTTCAGCTCCTCCACCAATGACATCCAAGAACCCGGTAAAATGGAAAATCTACCAAAATAAACTTTACCATCAAAGGTCATTAGTCAGGAGACGGACCGGTGCGACAGAACTGACCCCCTCCGCGTCAGCACCGGCGCATTTGGAGATTGGCAGTTTCAACACCCAATCACACAATCGAGCAGGTTCGTTGGGCTCCGAACATGGAGCCATAGGCCCATTTAACCTGAAAGATTATCCTAAATCGTAGTTATGCACTTGAGGGCAGTGGCTGTGAATCTGACAGAAACGTGGCGCACATAAACGGCTACGTTTAGTCAGATGGAGCTGAGGCTCCAGAGTGACAACGTGATCGATTATGGAGATGAATCACTACATAAAATTCAGTCGCATTTCTTTTTTTCTTTTTGTTTTTGTTTCTCTCTCTCTCTCTCTCTCTCTCTCTCTCTCTCTCTCTCTCTCTCTCTCTCTCTCTCTCTCTCTCTCTCTCTCTCTCTCTCTCTCTCTCTCTCTCTCTCTCTCTCTCTCTCTCTCTCTCTCTCTCTCTCTCTCTCTCTCTCTCTCTCTCTCTCTCTCTCTCTCTCTCTCTCTCTCTCTCTCTCTCTCTCTCTCTCTCTCTCTCTCTCTCTCTCTCTCTCTCTCTCTGTAGAGGGAACAGAAATTTGTAAACAAACAGCGCTGTTGACTTCGATTTTCCATGCAGGCTTGCTCTCCATGTGTGGTTGGACTCACACTGGATAAAGAAATGAAGCATAGCTGAACTCCGGCATGAGCATGGCCCTTTAGAGACCCTTCTGCCCAAACCATTTAAGGGAGATGTACTCACTGCATGTGTGTATGTGTGTGTGTGTGTGTGTGTGTGTGTGTGTGTGTGTGTGTGTGTGTGTGTGTGTGTGTGTGTGTGTGTGTGTGTGTGTGTGTGTGTGTGTGTGTGTGTGTGTGTGTGTGTGTGTGTGTGTGCGTGCGCGCGCATGCCGAGAGCATACATTTTGTTGTGTTTTTTGTGTTTTTGTCCATATGTATGCAGTTTGGTGATTTTGTGTGGATGAAAATGCGAATGGCAAAGTCTGTGTCTGTCAGGGGTAGCGTGGGAACGAAGGACCAGACGCGACAGTAGGTGTACAGAGGATGCTACCTGAACACCACAAAGCGGGAGCGAAAACCCCGCTAACAGGGAATAACAATAATCAAACAAAATATAACTCTCCACACCTGGAGAGATACCGCTACAACTGAAAACAACCTCCTGTAGAAATTTGCGAAGCCTAAAAAACGTTGAACCTGTTTAAGAGAGGATGGCGTGGGCCAATTCTTAACGGCCGAGACTTTAGCTGGGTCCATCTGAACCTTGCCTTCTGCCACAATGAACCCCAGGAAAGACACTGATTTAGTGTGAAAGACACATTTTTCTGCCTTTACAAATAGCTGAGCCTTGAGCAGCGCGTTAAGGACCTGCCTGACATGGCGAACGTGCGTGGAAAGATCGGGAGAAAAAATTAAAATATCATCAATATAAACAAAAACCGATTTTTCAAGCATCTCCCTTAGCACGTCGTTAACTAACGCCTGAAAAACTGCGGGGGCGCTAGTGAGCCCAAACGGCATCACCTGATACTCGTAGTGTCCCGAGTGGGTATTAAACGCAGTTTTCCACTGGTCTCCTTCACGAATGCGGACGAGGTTGTAAGCGCTGCGTAAATCCAGTTTGGTAAAAATAGACGCCCCCTGGAGGCGTTCGAAGGCCGAATTCATAAGCGGGAGAGGATAACGATTCTTAATAGTTATCGCGTTAAGTCCCCTGTAGTCGATGCATGGCCTAAGACTGTCACCTCCGTAACATTGCAAAAATCAGACACTGCCTCACCCCCTCTGCTGCTGAAACCCTCATTCATGCTTTCATCTCCTCCCGTCTGGATTATTGCAACTCCCTCCTTACCGGTATCACCTCTCGCTCCCTCCATAGACTCCAGATGGTTCAAAACTCAGCTGCCCGCCTCCTCACCCACACCCGATCCCGTGACCATATCACCCCTGTCCTCATTAATTTCCACTGGCTCCCCATCAAATTCCGCATTACCTTTAAAGTACTCCTCCTCACTTACAAAGCTCTCCACTCCCTGGCCCCCCCCTATCTGTCCGATCTCCTGATCCTTCACCACCCCACCCGAGCCCTCCGATCTGCTCACACTCTCACCCTCACCGTCCCCCCATCCAGACTGAAAACCTACGGTGACCGAGCATTTTCACGCACAGCACCCCGCCTCTGGAACTCACTCCCCCAGCTCATCAGAGACTCACCCACAGTACAAATTTTCAAATCCCGGTTAAAAACACATCTCTTCTCCCAGGCCTACAACCTCCCCTACCCCTAACCATGCACTTCATCCCCTGACCCCCCCCCCCCTCCCCATTTGTCATCTCCTGCATCCACTCACTACTGCTGTTACTGTTGTACTGTTGTCACCTGCCTCTACTGTTGTCCCCCCTACCTTTGATGCTGTTACGATCTGTTTTCATGTTTTGTTATGTTCCAGTCCCCCACTGCTACTGCCCATATGTTGTTGCTATGTTATGTGTTATTATGTGAAATGTGTTCATTATGTGTTTTTGTTTTGTTTCTTTTGTTTTTGTTTTTTGTTTTTTTGTACCTATGTAATTGCGTCTTTGGGTTCCTGAAAAGCGCTATATAAATAAAATGTATTATTATTATTATTATTACTACCGTCCTTCTTCTTGACAAAGAAAAACCCGGAGCCCGCCGGAGAAGTGGAGGGTCTAATGAACCCGTTGGCGAGGGATTCCTCTATGTAATTCCTCATAGCGGCACTCTCAGGGGCCGATAAGGAATACAGCGCTCCCCTGGGGGGAATCGAGCCAGGGTATAGCTCGATGGCGCAATCATACGGCCTATGAGGAGGCAGAGAAGTGACGCGTTGCTTACTAAAAACCTCCGCAAGATCAGTGTACTGCTGAGGAACATTAGCTGGCACTGGAAATGGAATAGCTCCGCCCACCTGAACATTCTCCAAATCTGATTCCGAGTCGCGAGGGATGTCCCAATCGATCTCAGAAGGAGAGCTCTCCTCCTCCCATAAATTAAACCCATCAGCAAGCGAATCCCAAGAAAGACTCCCCCTGGTGTCGCGAGATGACGCTACAGACCCATGAGCCCCACGGAGAACACTCTCCTCCTCCTGTTCGCTGTCCGAACTGAAATCGGGAAGGGAGCGGCGCGAGCTGCCAGATCTAACAGCTATATCTCTAACACAGTGGTGTCTGCCCTGAACTCCCCAACGGAGAATAACCGAATCCTCTGCTCCCCAGTTAATATTGGGCTTGTGCTGAACCAACCATGAGTGACCCAGAACAAGGGGGTATGTGGGAGAATCTACTAAAAAAATTTGAATACGCTCCGTGTGATCCTGGAACGGAACTGACAGTTTTAAGGAGCTGGTAACCCGTCGAATAGCGCCCGTACCCAAAGGGCGACCGTCGAGAGCCGTTACTAACCGTGGAACGGAAAGAGAAACTGAGGGAATCCCCTGCTCCCTAGCCCACTTAATGTCCATAAGGGACTCTACTGATCCGGAGTCAATAAAGGCGATACAGCTGTTGGAATGCTTATTCCAACTCAGCTGCACAGATACTAGAGTTCGAGGAGAAGTTTGATCTTGTCTCACTAAGGACCTCGATTCCCTTAGCGAGACTCCTCTTTTCCCGCTAGTTTAGGACATTGATCTCTGTAATGCCCAGCGCGTTTACAATAACGACACCATGCCTCTCTCGCCCTGGTAAACTTGGGATCCCGTACAGCCGTCCCATCTACCTGCATGGGCTCCTCAGAAAATGAGGAAACCGGAACAACCACCGGACGAGGCACATAAATAGAGGACTGACCACTGCGTGGACCAGCGAATCTCTCTCTCTCTCTCTCTCTAATCTGATTGTCTATTCTGATAGCCGTAGACACTAACGCACCGAACGAAGCGGGTGGTTCGAGTGCAGAAAGGGCATCTCGAACTGAATCCGAAAGTGCTTTAATAAATAGAGCGGTTAGCGGTCCGTCCGGCCACCCAGTCTCCCCTGCGAGTGCACGAAAAGCAATAGAAAATGACGCCACCGTGTCGGAGCCTTGACGAAGATAAGTGAGTCGCATCGCCGCCTCCTGACCGGAAACGTCATGGTCGAAAACCGACGCCATCTCTTCTGCCAACCTCTCCATAGTGGACATCACGGGGGACCTTGCTCTGATTAAGGGATCCGCCCAAGCGAGAGCCGTGCCTGTTAAAAGTGAGAGAATAAACGATACGCGGGCCTCCTGAGTGGAAAACCGAGAGGGTTGTGATTTAAAAAATATAAGACACTGCGTCAAAAACCCCTTACACTTCCCGGTCTCTCCTCCATAGCGAAGCGGGAGTTGTAATTTGGGCTCGCGTGGAACGGGAATCCCTACAGGATCAGGAGGGATTAGTGCCGCCGCAGTTGGTGCTTGTATTACCGGGATTGAAGGTGAAGTAACCTGGGGAGACGTAATCGTCATAGTTAAAGTGCGAATGCTTTCCGCTAAATCACGCAACCCGTCTCCCTGATAGCGCAGCTGATTGCCGAACTGTGCTTGCTGAGAATGTAGGGCTTGGACGGAGGCTTGAAGAGCCCTAATGCCGGCCTCATGGCCGGAGATAGCAGCCTCCTGAGCTGAGAGAATTTGCCCTAGGTTCTCGACTGTCGCTGGTGCCTCCCTACTGGCTTCCATATTCTGTCAGGGGTAGCGTGGGAACGAAGGACCAGACGTGACAGTAGGTGTACAGAGGATGCTACCTGAACACCACAAAGCGGGAGCGAAAACCCCGCTAACAGGGAATAACAATAATCAAACAAAATATAACTCTCCACACCTGGAGAGATACCGCTACAACTGAAAACAACCCTAAAGGCGAAAACTCTTAACACTTTATACAATGCAATAACAACAAACAAAAACCCTATAGCTCACAACGAGGGAACCGAAACCAAAAACTCTCTTGCAAAACGAGATAGCCCTGCACACACGGGCGGTAACAATAATGGTGATATAAACGACAACGAAAAAACAATTGCACCCTCGGTACGTGGACTATAACGCCCGATAAATGGTGAAAGCAATGAAAACAAAATAACGCTTACGAATTCCAAAACGCGACGAGAGCGGGACTGGAAAAGGATGCTATCCTACGATACCGGCTTTCCTCGAGAAACGAATGGCAATATGGAAGCGTATAATAACGCTGACGTGTGCTTTAAATACTGACAGGTAACCCTGAACAGGTGAACACACTGAACTGAAAACCAAAACCTGAAACGGACTAGGAAACCAAAGCGAAGGAACGCAACGTGAGCGCTCTCCAGGGAAGTGGACAATATACAACAAGCAGGCGGAGAAACCATGACAGTGTCTGTATAAATATGCATACGTGTGTGTGCATGTGTGTGTGTGTGTGTTTAGCCCTCGGTGCAAAGTGACTTTTCAACACCATAAAATCTCACTGCCGTGTATAACATGTATATGACATTGTGAGACTCATTACATGGCTGCAATTGACTTCACATCAATACACAAACACACACACACACACACACACACGCACATAATGTTGCACTGTGGTACACTCCTGTGGTTAATATGTGCAGGCCTCTTTTTCCTTTCATGCTGCTCTCTATATTAATGCAGTATATCGCTCCTCAAGCAGTCTCTAAGGACAAGCGGGCCGCACGTGCCCAGAACACCTTTCCACTCCAGTCACCACCAGTGCGCTGAAATAAATTGCCCGTATTCTCAAAGGGGAGTGGCGCTGGTGGCAGCGTGAAGCTAAAGCTGAAATATTGTTGATATAGCTGGAGACTCACCAGGGGTGTGTGTGTGTGTGTGTGTGTGTATGTGTGTGTGTGACATGTGTTGGGGGAGTCCAGCCCTGACCTCTATGTGTCTTTGCTATGTGGAGACCGCACTGCAAGTGAACCCCCACCCACACCATCTCTGCCCAACCGCGAGACTCTAGAACCTTCCGCACCTCAGAATCCTGTCACATCATCATTTGTTCCCTCCAGCGTGGGCCTTCCGCTCGGGTCCTGTGGATAGACAAGCGTTTTTATTACCAAATTACAGCATAATGGAACATTGCTTGATCGTGATAACATAAATATTCAGCGTTGACTTTCCCTGTGTGCAGTCTCTTTCAATTTCCTCCGCAGGCCGATGCTTTACTCAACGTTTAGAAATCACACAAGCTGTAGCGATTACAACTGGAGCGATAACAGTGTACCTTGTCAACGCATTCCTCTGCAAAATACAGATGCATTCCTCTACAACCTGGGTGTTTTCATCAGTGGGTCCGTGGACCCCTGAGGGTTCTTGAAGGTACTATATGGGGTCCCTGGCCAGGCTTGATATGCAATGACTATATATGGATTTGGGGAAATATAAAAAAGCTTTATAACCCTTTTAAACTTATGAAAGGGGGTGCCCGGAATGGCTGTAAGTGGGGATCCCTGTATCAGATCAAGTTGAAACCCTCTGCTCTACAAAATTTAGATGCGTTCCTCTACAAAATATAGAAGAGCAACATTGCGCAAATGGCATGCAATGGACCATTGGACGAACATGTACAATCAAAATAGCGGGTTGCGTAGGCTGTGCGACCGGATGTTTGGTGCAAAGGCACAAGCCATACAGAAATGAGTCGAGCAGACTGAGTGTAATTGTGCAGAATGCACGCGGTACATCTCTTTATTGTCATGTGGAGATGGGCACGACATAGACTATGGGAGCAGCGCTCCAAACTGGCAGACAACGAACAAACAAAGTGTCTGTGGCTACTTGTACCTGGCATGTGTATATGGACTAGCATGGCCCTGAACTGCATACGATGAAATAACATGCATAATATACCGTATGTAACTGCAACTCACAATGCAACAAGTCACAATACTGTTGCTGAGCTGAACCAAGCCAAAAATGCCGTGGAGAAGAGAGAAAGGGCTTGGCACGCCGCCCTCTTCGCAAGGTCAGAAGTTGGGTGATATATGTCCTCACCCACCTGACCTTCCCTTCATCGTACCTGTCAGCCAAGCATTCAATCTGTTCCAGTTCATACAGCAGGACGCCGGGGCCCGCCCCTTCTCTCCATCAGTAAATCACAGGGAGGGGAAAGTTCACGCAGCACATCAGCTTTGAAGCTTTTAACTGTAAACACGCTGATTTTGGCTTCAGAGCCCATAACTGTAAATAACCTGAACTCAGCTCCGGGTCGTGAATCTGTAAACACCCTGAGTTTAGCTTCAGAGTCAAAACCATAAACTCAATGAGCACGGCTTCCGTCTAAAACCATAAACACTCTGAGCTCAGCTTCATAGTCTTGTACACAAACCCTTGAATCGCCCCAGAAAAAGAAGGAAAAAAAACACACAAACTCTGATATGAAAAATGTGTAGGTGTGTAGGTCACCCTGGGAAATGTCCTAAACAAACCAATAATGCAATGTAATTATTATTCTGAGTAAACTTTAACCTCTGCTGTCAATATATTTTTCTCTCCCCTTTTTTCCTGTTTTCCATTATAGTTTACTTGTCCCGGTTGGCAGCTGTCAGGAAATAGAATGAAAGCAGTTAGAACAGTGAGGTCATAATGTACAGTCAGCAGTTACACGATTACGGGAATTAACCCCAGAATCATATATATATATATATATATTTTTGTAGTTGTGCTGTTGCCATGACTACGGAGCCATTTAAGGAAGGAGCCCAGTCAGGCAAGATCGCGTCCTGCACGTATTCTATTTCTGAGTACGAAAGGTCAGTCCCCTGGAGATTTGTAAGGTGTGATTTATGTGGCGGTCTGGTGTACTGTGTTAGGGAACTAATTTTGCAGGTTGTTTTGTGTTGGCTGGTGCATGTAGCACCCTGGCAGAATGTACTTAACCTGAACTGCCTCAGGTATTAAGGCCTGGTTGGGTGTATTCATTGTAAACTCACAAGATATCAACCCCCGAAGACAGGGGCTTCTCTAGAGGAACTTTAGACCATGCACTGCTGTACAAATGAGTACTAAATCAAACAAAAATTATTTTAAATATACCAGTAATCAATATATTAAGAATAATTCCAAAAGAGTTGTATGAAACGTATTGTAACTGACCACACAGTGGACACCAATGACTTCTCCAAACTCAGCGGCCCAGCAACCTTGGCCCCGGAGAGCCGCACGGTATGCGGTTTTTATTGTCACTCAGCACTTATCTGATCAGTGAAAACGGTCGATTACGATGAACTCACTTCGCCTGGTTTGTTCGGTCGGAATCGCTCGCTGATTTTTCAGGTGAAAACGGAAACGGACAGGCACCGTGGCCTCTGCCAGACTCTTTTCCTACTGATCGCCGACTAACTCGTCACTGGGAAACGTGGCCGCCCCACTGTCGGCATGCTTTGTTCGTTTAAAATGAGGGAAACGAGTAGCCAGAGAGGCCATTTTGTCTCAGCTTGCCTGCATGTTGTTCTCCGGCCCGGGCTCTATGAGAACGGAAGCAGAGAGACCAAATCTTAAGCGCAAGGTCACAGCTCTGCTCCGGCCGTCTAATTACCAGCCAGTGCAATTAGTCCTGCCGTCCCGCGGCCTGCGTGTTTCCTCCCTGGCACCTCCTCTGCACTCCGTCATCTTGAGAAAAACGGAAAAACTCCCAAAAAAAAAAAAAAGATTGTTTGTTTGACCGGGCCATTTATAATAGGCTCCCCCTGCGGAACGGGGGAGAGAGGAGGAGGACTGAGACCGAAGACATTATCGTGACACGGTGATAATGATGTTTCCACTCAGGAGAAGGAAGAGCAGCGTTCGAAACAAGGGAGAGCCATTATCCTACCGCGCTGAATGAATGTCAGAGATTATGTCAACACTTCTGAAAAAATGAATGCCACGAGGACAGACAGATTGGCAGGGGCATTCCATGTCATTCCAACCGCTCCCCCGTGTGACTGTGTGTCTCCTCTCCCCTCAGTAACGGTGGCTCCGCGATAAAAAAAATGCTCCCGAAAATTAAATTTACTGCACCGCAGTAAAATAATTTTAAAGCAAAAGTCAAAGTCACTGGGAGGATATCTGTCCACCTTTCCTCATAATCTTTTTCTCTTTTTTTATATCGGGGGTCAACGGTGCATGACAGTCCCTCCAACTGTCTACTGCGTCACTTTCTTTGGTGATCTTAATTTGAGAGAAACAGAAAAAAAGTATTTTTTTAAAAAATCCTCCGTTCTTGGCCGAGCACGGCAGGCAGTTGAATCTGTGTACTGACTGTGGCTGTCAACTGGCTCCCTTCCTGAGAGGGAAAGAGCGAATAAATGTCTCTGTCAGGAGCGAATGTGCCGCGCGGTGTCCAAGGTCACCTCGCCACAGCCCCCCCTTCAGGTAATGAGGCGCACGGCGGCGCTCGCCGCAGCCGGATCGCTCGCTGGCGGCACTCTATGGCTGTTTCCTGTGCCATTTCACCTAACCCTGGACCAGACGCAATTACATCGCACTCATTCAATCTGCCGGGGCCCACTGTATATTACGGCAATAAAGACCACGAAGCCGTGCCACCTTTAGATCCCATCGCCCCGTAATGCGCACGGCCATCTGTGACAGCAGCTTTCAGACTTCATATAATGTCATAACACAATCTAATAACCACCGGAGCAGAAGGCTCGGCTCGCTTACGCCCAGTCTCCTTTTTCCCCTCTCGCCATGCGAGCGCACGCGCGGTACGTAACGGCAAACAGCGATTAGCTGACAGATCCCTCCGGTGACCCCAAAGTTTGTTTAGAAGTTAGTCACTATTGACTCCGGCCCGCACGGTGCTTGCACTGCAAGTTAAGGTAGCTCTATCGATTGAAACCTCACTTTTCTGCGGATCAATTGAATACAAAGCAAACTGGATTTCAGTGGCCGAGGCCAAGTCTACTGTTTTTAAAAGAATGTGGGCAGAGGTTCAATTTTGTCCTGGAAACTATTTGGACAGGAGGCGTGGGTTTGAGCCCCATGTGGAGAATTTGGGATTTTTTTACATTAATAATAAGAATTAAGTTATAGTCATTTTATACTTGCTTATCTAGGTGGGCAAATCTTCAACATATATGGATCACGTATTTATATATTGCCGTTAAATCATTTGAGCTTTTTATATTAAGACTGTTCTCAGGGGATTAACTGCCATGCCCCTTTTAAGATTTCGGCATGTCACTTTGATCTTACAAGGGGAGATTTTATTTCTTTCGGTAGTATAAATTCACATCGATTATACAACGTGAGCAACACATTGTATTTCTGTTGGACTTGATGAGATTACCTCATGTTCTAAATCAAGTAGATATCTTTCTATTTACTGTTCCATTTGATTTATTTGTTTTTGGTTTGCTCTACGATCCAGATTTTTAAAACGGGGCATTAGATCAATGAAGTGATTGAGCTGTGTGCAGGGTTAAGTCGGAAATTCGGGGTAACTTCCCTTCATTATCTGCACTTCATGGTGCTTTAATTGAAATAGGGAGGATGACGAACTTTGCCATTGCTGTACTGCAAGCCAAGACTTGCCAAGACCAAATTCCAATCAGCAGAGTGTGAAGTTAAAAAGAAAAAAAAAACATGCTCTTGTCCTGCACGGATTTACCCGAGAGTTTTTTTGTGTGTTTTTTATTTCTCATTTGGCTTTGCAGCCACCATGAGCACCTGCTCGGAATTCAGCACGGATTCTGTGCTTATGTCAGAACCAGTGGCGGCCGGCCTATAGAGGGCGCTGGGGCGCCGCCCCCCCTCCCCCACATACAAATTTTAAAAAAAGTTTTAAAAAAATTATTATTTTTTATTATTATTTAATTTTTTTAGTAGCTTAAAATTATTATTTTTTATTATTATTTTTTATTATTATTTAATTTTTTAGTAGCTTAAACATGTTATATGTTGGCCTTGCGTTGTCTAAAGTTTAATACATTACATATGCATGTTCCGGGGACTGCGGGGCGCCGGTAACGTTATGGTGAATCAGAGCACTCATTCATTTTCAGGCGAGCCCCCTGATACTGCTGCCTGATTCGCCGCCAAAAAAGGAAGTCCCGGGGCGCAAGCCTGTGCGCCCCGGACTATCCTACCCTTTTCTGATTAGTCCTCATGGTTTATGATATTATTTGATTGGATTTAAGGCATGTTTATCACGCCCAGCCGGCATCTAGCAGGATATCACTGCGAGTGCGCAAGTACGGCTCGGTTCAGTCGGCTGCATCTAGACCAAGCGAGAGAGAGATAATTCGAAATGGCTTCTTCAAGTGGAACAGAAAGCAAAGAAAATTCGGTTATTTCTTTGCAAAAAGAACCTTTCTCAAGGCGTTCATTGGGAGAAACGGGTCGGGCTCGGTCACGGCGGCCGAACAACTAGCGAACATTTTACTTTTGAACTACAGTAAAACCTTGACATACGAGTGCACTAACTTACGAGTATTCCGAGCAATTTCTTGTTTCGCCTTACGAGCCTAGACCCGAGTTACGAGCCGAGCAAGCGGAGCATTGCGAATGCGAATGCAATTTCGGAAATTGCATTCGCATTTCCGAAAAATTCTGAAGGGAAGGAAGAAACAAACCACCATGGATAGGTTTTTATCGAAACGCCCTGCAGATCAGTCAGAAAAGCGTGACGAAAAAGCCAAAAATCTATGAAAAAGATGCAAACGTCACTGATGAAGATTAAGTGTAAGTGAAGAATAATAATGTAGCAATTAAGTTTAGAACCAGTTTATTTCTTTATATTCTATTTTATTATCTTTGTATTATATTTTGTATTAATTATTTATAATTTATAAATACATTTCTCATTTTTATAACAACGTAACAAAGAAATTAGGGTGTTTTTTGGGGGGCTGGATCGGATTAATGGTATTTAAATTAATTTCAATGGGGAAAATTGATTTGATATACGAGTAAACCGAGTAACGAGCTCGGTCACGGAACGAATTAAACTTGTATGTCAAGGTATTACTGTACTAATTGGGATGGGTTAGCTTACTGCACATGGTGCTTCAAGTTGTTTTTGGTGAAAATATAGTGTGAAATAAATAAAAATGATACCGAATATTGTGTGTGTCTGTTATCTACCAATAAAACAATGCCTTTTGACGGTCATTTAGGTGCCCAGTGACCACTAAACAGAGAAGCTGTAACCATGGTAACAACAACTGCGTGACAGGGAAACACAATGTCAGCGCTTCAGTGCCTTAACTGCGTCGGGCTCGGGTCGGGTTCGGACATAAAAAGCAGAATTCCTGTCGGGTTCGGGTCGGGCTCGGTCGGGTTCGGACAGAAATATGCGGCCCGATCCGCACTCTAGTTCAGTGATGTCTTACTTGAAAAACTGTCCTCCACTGTTGCCAATCAAACTGTCTTATGCAACTGAGACACACGGTAGCTTGTTTTTTCTGTTTAAAGTCAAAGTCAGATGTATTTTTTTTTTTTTAGAAATGCTAGCGCCCCAACCTATATTTAGATCACCAGCCGCCACTGGTCAGAACTGCAGAACAGCCGATGGACAAAGCCACAGCCCCAGAAACTTTCCCTTCCCCATACTGCGCCACACCTTTTCACCAGGTCTCCTTGTGAAACTCATACCTGTCTGTCCTCGTCATCAAGGTGGATTGATCCTTATAGGTTGTCCTTATAGATTTATCCTTATAGTCAAGATTTTCCCTCCTCCTTTCAAATTGGTTTCCAAATTGCCCTGCTCTTTCATCACATACTGATGGTCCTCAGTGAAATCAAGATTTTCTTCTCTCTCTCTCTCTCTCTCTCTCTCTTTCTCTCTCTCTCTCCCTCTCTCCCTCACTTTCTCTATATCTCTCTCTCTTTCTCTCTCTCTTGCACTCACACCTACAGACCCCATCACAGGGTACTCAGAGTAATTAGGGCCTTGTCATTTGCCGACCTTGAGAACTGACCAGACACCAGAGATATGGGACATCTTGTTAATGATGCCATACATTTTCATTTTAATGAGCTTCTCATTTTTTACATTTCACAAGGTCTTCTCATATCGCACATTAGCCGAATCCAGAATCAAACATGTTCTGGAAGCAGCTCTACCCCTGAGGCAGAAGAAATTCTATTGGTTCGTTCTCACTAAGTGGGCAGGACTAATCTGCTTTGATATCCCACATTAACGCCCAGCCGGCCAGGTGAAGGGCTATACATTTTGATCTCTCCCTGCTTTCACCTCATTCATTGGTTGGTATGTGCACACGGCTCCCCACCTCCATGCCCACTGCTGGCCATTGTACTGAAAAACATCATTACCCAAAACTATATTTGCTTGGCTATCACTTGATAGATATTTTATAGGCTAGTACAACTTGTATAAAAGCAAAATTACACTCAAGGTTGTGCTGTCATACTCAGCCTGCGGCCTTGTGCCTATGTATAGTTACCTCCATATTTATAAATGTGACATCCAAAATTATTGACATAAACAACAAAGGAAGATGAGCTATATTTTATGCTCCAAAACACAAGGAAATAATATTGTTTAATTCTAATGAAATTGCCTTTTTTATTATTATTTCCCAAAAAGACAGGTGTCAACATTATTGCCACGCATGTTTTACTTTGAGCACCGTCTTTGACCATTGACATTTCCGCCGTACAGAATCTCCCAAGATCCTTCATAATCTTCGGTCTGCACTTGCGGACTTGCCCTCTTCAATTCAAACCACAATTTCTGATCAGATGGGCACTGAGATGGCCATTGCAGAACAATTATTTTGTGATCAGTTAACCGTTTCTTGGATGCATTAAGGAATGGTTGAGAATGATCGTTTTTGATTAATTTTCTGACCAAGTTTGATCTTCCTGGCATGGCAGGGAATGATACAGGGAATAAGTACAGCTCTCTGAAAAGTGCACTGCTTCCCTCAGTGAGCACTAACTCCCCTCTCTTCTCCCCCTGGTATCGCAGGTGGTGATAGACTAATAATAAAAACAAGCAGGCCCGGGGAGAAGGAGGGGAGGTTTAATACTGGATTTGAAATGAGGCAATCTGCACCTTTTACATACCACTGGGGGACTGGATTGGCACCATTTCATGGGTCAGCAGGGTTGAAGAAATTAGATTTGGGGCTTGGATGGGAGTTGGGGGAGGGGCGCCTGGTCTGTGATGGCGGGGGGAGGTGCACTTTTGAAATAACATTATTTTCACAGTCCCTGCTCTTGACGGCGTCGCCCTCAGAAACAGCGCCCCCTACAGTGAAGGTTTGAGTATTGTAATGGCAATTTCTTTAGCGGTCCATTAATCCAAGGTGGTGTTTAAATGACAAATCCATCAAAAGCACCACATGAGATGAATTAAAGGAACATACAAAAAAATCTCATTTTAAAATGTCATTTAAAAAAGAAAAATTCACATTGTTACTTCAAAGCTGTCCAGGTTGAGGATTTTCACTGGGGAAATATAAACAAATTACACACTAAAAATACCATTTGCAGTCAACTGATAATACCACTGTACAAATATAAAACATTATAGCACTGGCCAGCTTATATGTCTCATTTTTACACAGATAGACCCAGTAATAGAATGTGAAAAAGTGCAACCCTTATGGATAAAGAATATACTGCAGTATATTGAAAATATATCAAAATTATCATCACAATATATTTAAAATATACTGCAGTATATTACATTTTTATAAGGGAAGGGAACCAGTCCACTGCTACTTCAGAATCCATACGCAAAACCCCAGTGTCAACACGTAGACAGCACCAGAAGGAACACACAGCTCCAGAGTTCATGCAAAACCCCACAGTCGCACTGTTACGTTCTCCGTAGTGGTAGAGGTAAGGACCCAAACGCAGACCACAGGATAAGGCACAAGAGTTCTATATTCCGTTCAGGGGTCAAGCCAGGTGATCAGAGGTAGGTAGGTACAAAACAAACGACAGGCGATAGGGCAATGAGGGACAATCCAGGAAGTCGACAAACCAGGGAATCAGATTTCAGGCAGTGCAAAAGGATCAGGCAGGAGAATAGTCGGTATACAAACATGGTCAAAGTCGAACGGCAAACTAGGCAGACAAGGGCAAGGCAAAAGAATAGTAGTAACAAAAGGGTATCGTTGAGGCAGAAACAGATCACTGGCATAAACACAGGTAGCAGGCACAGGAAAAGTAAAACGACAATCCGACACAGACTGGAAGTAACAAAGGGCTTAAATGCACAAGTAACTAATGACACAAGAGGAATCAGGTGTGTGAGGGGCGGGGTTCCAAACGAGAGACAATGAAATACATCTGGGAAACAATTAAACAACCACAGAGACAACTAGGGAAAACGCGGACTGGATTCCAAACATACACAATGACAGATGACCTGGAGTTTCAGGAAATCGTGCATAGAGTAAGATGACAGGAAGAGGAGATCAGATGCAGCTGAGAATGATTAGCAGAGAAAGAACAGCATGAAAAATGTGCGCTCTAATATGTTAGTGAGATTAGTAACTATACACACACCCCTGCCATTAGTATGATTAGTAAGTATATACAAATTAGTCTGTTAGTGGAGTTAGTAGATCTAATCTTATCGTTAGTCTGTTAGTGGTAATTAGTAAATCTAAGTGCACAGAGATAGGTGTGAAGCAAGAGGGAACCCGAACACCAATGAGATCACCCGAATGGTACAGAGACGTAAACAGGGAGTGACAGATCAGAAGTAAACAAGCAGACAAAGGACAACTAGGAAAAACCGGAAAATATACAAGCCAGAATACAAACTAAGAATAAACAATACATACAAAATAACGATACAAATAACAGGCATTACTCAGATCCTTACAGCACACCTCCAGACCAGGGATCTAACCTCCCCTGGGATTGCACCACTCTCTCTGTTCTTCCACTGCATTCTACATTCTAACAAGACCATGCTTTAATGCTTTACAAACTGTATTTTACATTCAATTGAGGATTTTGTAAAATATTTTTTCAAAGAAATGATCCCCAGTTACTCTAAAATATTTCAACACAAAGCAAAAGGTCACATCATACTTACCAATAAAGGTCACTTGCTATAATTGGCAATGGTGTCATCAACACATGTTCAAATACACAAAGCACTGACCACAGTGGCATCCTCCTTTATATTCTCAACCCGTTCCAGGGAATTAGGGATTACTTATCCAGATGTGAGTTTCACATGATTTACCGTCTATTGACTCCCCTTCCACGCCAGCGCTCATACCCTTTAGACCGCCATCTAATATATCTCTGTGTCACTGCCGCCGCGCTGACAATAATCGCTCTGGTTCCCGATGCCTGGATTAGCGGTAATATCACGGGATGTCAACCTGCTGTCATGGGTAGTGGCTGTCTCTTTTTGTTTTCTACCATTGTTTTCCGTTTGGCGTCGTCTGAAGCTCTATCGGATTTTTTCTTCTGCCATCCCGGTGTTTGGATCTCTCCAGGTCATTATCTCCTACACCTGTGTTTGGTTTCCGTCGGCTATAAATAGAGCTTGACTTCCGTTTTACGGTGCTTCTAGATTGACGTTGCAGTAGGACTAGAAAGCCGGTATAGGGTTTATAAAAAGTAAAGAAAGAAAACAAAGAGAGCTGTAGTTACAGGCTTGCTATTTTGGTTAATTTCTTTTCAGTTCTCGACCTCTGATACATGCAGATCAATTAGTGCGTGAGGTCATTTCTTTGGTTGTTAGTTTCTCGCTGTTTTAGCGAATCTCCGCCTCCGTTTGAGGTTGTTTTGAGTTAGCCTTGTGCTAGGGAAGTTTTGTTTCCGCTTTTGCGTTCCCCTTTTACTAGTGCGGTTTAATTCCGCTTCTATGGCGTATCTAAAACTAGATACGCTTTCTGTATCCTTATCTTTCGCGTTTGGTTCTCTACTTTCTAAACCCAAACCTGACACTGCTGCCCGCTAATCATGGAGTAAATTCACAGAGATGCAGAAGAAAACACATGTTTCGAGGAGTGAAAGATGAAGAGGCTCGGTCTCATTCTCAGCTTTATAGACTCATCACCAGAGTCCCCGCTTTGCCTGGGTCACAGATTGCCACTTGGGCTTCAACCCCTCGGTGTTATTAGAGAGACGGGAGGTGAGAGAAGGGGGAAAAGAGAGGGAGAAAGGATAAAGGGGAGGGGACGGCATGCTGATGTTGTTGCACAGCATCAGCGCATGATGGCAGGGAGTCCAAGAGATAAAGATGGAGAAATAAGGATAAGAAGGTTACGGAGTGCCATGTAGAGTTGTAAAAAACGAGATTATTATAGAAAGGGAATCAGCAACGGAGGGAGGGTGTGTGTGCCCGAGAGAGAGAGGGCGTCAGAGACAGAGAGTAGAGTCAGAGAGAGGGAGATCTCAGGGAAACACTCAAAACTTTACCCTAGGAAAAAATTATATAGAAACAACAACTTATTTAGGCTTAAAAATCTGTTCCACAGGAAATTTCAGCTTGGCCATGAATGAACTGAAAGAGAAAGCAAGAAGGGCTTTCTATGCCATCAAAAAATCTATCAAAATCAAAATTCCAATTAGGATCTGGCTCAAAATATTAGAATCAGTGATCAAACCAATTGCACTTTATGGCAGTGAGGTGTGGGGTCCACTTACACAATTTGATTTTGTTAAATAGGACAAACATCCAATTGAGATCCTGCATGCTGAACTCTGTAAAAGCATCCTCCAGATACAGAGGAAAACCCCAAACAATGCATGCAGGGCAGAATTAGGCCAATATCCTCTAATAATAAACATCCAAAAAAGAGCCATCAAATTCTGGAAACATAGAAAAATGAGCGACCCCAAATCATATCATTATAAAGCCCTGCTCTGCCAAGAGCTGAACATAGAAAGGAGTCCCCTCAGCCTGCTGGTCCTGAGGCTGAGTTCAGCCACAGATACTAACACTACTAACACCAATCAGCCTCAGGACAGCGATGCATTATTTCATACACTTAGACCAAACCAAATTATGATGAAAGAAAAAGAAAACTATATCACTTATTGGAACAAAACCACAAAAAATCAACACAAGCTTGAATGCTATTTGGCCCTAAAAAGACAGTACACCTTGGCAGAATATTTGACCATGGTGACTGATAACAAATTGAGAAAAGCATTGACAATGTACAGACTCAGTGAGCACAGCCTGGCCATAGAAACCGGCCGTCACAGGCAGACCTGGCTGCCCAGAGAGGACAGGTTGTGCTCCCACTGCGATCAGGGGGCAGTGGAGACAGAGCTGCATTTCCTAATGGAATGCACAAAATACCAGGAAATTAGAACACATTTTTTTTCAAAAATTGGAACAATGTTACCCAAATTCCCAATTTATAATAATCTTGAAAAGCTCCCCTATATACTATATATTATATACTATATAGAAAACCGAATGTGTGGCATTGGCTGCAACTTATGTGGCCTCCTGTCACAAAATGAGGGACAAACAGTGAGGCACCATCTCCTTTATCTGAAGTGTTAATTGCTATTTTATTGTTATTGTCCTTATTAGTGTTTGTCGTTCAACAATTAGATTGTCTGTAGATTTGGTTATTTATTATTTATTATTCCAGTGTATTAGTACTATGCTATGTGTCATTGTTAATTGGTTTTATTGTTAATTGCTTTGGCAATATTGTTCATATACAATCATGCCAATAAAGCATTATTGAATTGAATTGAGAGGGAGTGGGAGTGTCAGAGACCGAGAGAGGGAGAGAGAGTGTCAGAGACCGAGAGTCAGAGAGAGGTAGAGAGCTAGTGTGTCAGAGTCAGAGACCGAGAGTCAGAAAGAGGGAGAGATAGTGTGTCAGAGATAAAGAGTCAGAGAGAGGGAGAGAGAGTGTGTCAGAGATAGAAAGAGAGTGAGTGTCAGAGACAGAGAGAAAGACAGTGTGTCAGCGATAGAGAGTCAGAGAGAGAGAGTGTGTCAAAGATAGGGAGTGAGTGTCAGAGGTAGAGAGTCAGAGCGAGAGTGTTAGATATAGAGAGTGAGTGTCAGAGGTAGAGAGTCAGAAAGAGGGAAATAAAGAGTGTGTCAGAGATAGTGAGTGAGTGTCAAAGATAGAGAGTGAGTGTCAGAGACAGAGAGTCAGAGAGAGGGAGAGAGAGTGTGTGTCAGAGATAGAGAGTCAGAGAGAGGGAGAGAGAGTGTGTGTCAGAGATAGAGAGTGAGTGTCAGAGAGAGAGAGAGAGAGAGAGAGAGAAAGTGAGAGGCTCAGCTGCTTCTGGGGCCCTGAGCTGTTTCCCACCACCGCCCGTCTCCTCCTATCTCGCTTTCTCTCCGTAAACAAATTTCTGCAATTAAGTGGACTTTTAATTGGCTGTCTCTGTCTCCTGGGCATCAACCCAGTTATCATCTTTTTTTTCCGTCTTCCTCGAGATTTCTTAATCATCTCTCCAGTCTTGTGTGGGAACCGGAGGATTCTCAAGAACGCCGGCATCGCCGCACTTTCACGCACACCGGGGCGAAGAGGACGGCGATCTCTTCAGTTCGTCGCACGCCAAAGATGCAGCGCAAATGAAAAAACAATCGCGTTATGCAGGGACGGCGAGGCGGGCATTAGCAAGAAGGTCCCAGCTGAAAGCCAGGCTGGCGCCATGGCAACCCAACACACTTATTTACCAACAGCCAATTCATATTTATGACCTCATCGGCGGTGTAGTGCAGAGCAGCAGAGACAGGTCTTTGAACTAGGACGTTGCCTGCTCAACTCTCAGGTGGGCGGTGCAGCCAGTCTGCCCTAGACCCAGGTACTTGACTTGAATTATTTCAGTAAATGCCACAGCTATGAAAGATTTTCACTTTTATTTTTCTAAAGGAACATTTTATAAAGGACCTTTTAAAATTCCCCGAGTGACTGCCAAGCAAACGAGCAATGCAGCTGTTCCGTTTTTTTCCTCTCTTTTGATTCTGTGGGTGGTGGATTTTTTTTATGGTGGAGGAGAGCAGGATAAAGAAGGCTTGTCAATAGCCTCAGCTATTCCCAGGTCACCTCTCCTTTCCTCTCAGTTTGACCCATTCTCAGTGACCTTTCATCCTTTCCTCCAAACCTTTCTCTGGATTTCATATTTTACATCTAATTTCATTCTACCTTTTATGAACTGCTTCAGAAAAAAACTATCAGCATGATGTACTGACGGTGGGAGAAAGGAGTTTCATGAACCCAAAGAACCAATCATTGTGTTTTGCTGTGGAGAAAATTCCACTGTTTATAGGCATATTTGACCTGGACCCAAAAAAAAAATGACACAGACCTGCTAGTACGTATAATGCACAATACAGGCCTTAGTTTCCATTGGGCGGGTCTTGATAAAAAGCGTGTAAAGCCATTTCACAATGTGAAACCAAACTCTGAGCTTACGGTAAGATCAGCAGCTGTCATCGCTGAAAAGACTTTTGGGCCGTCGAATCAATATTGTGAAACGTATGCCTCCGGTGAGATGAAGTAAGATTATCAATGTTCAAAAGTGCGGGGATGGGAACGAAGCCTCTCGATCCGCCGTGATTCAGCTTTGTGTCTCAGAGGGTTTACGGCGGGGTCACAGACGGGCGTCCTCCAGAGGAAAGGACTCATTTTAATATGAGAAAAAGAAGCCGAGTAATGTCGGAAATGAGCTTCATCCGAGGCTTACATAAGCTTTGCACAATTGGAAGTAAGCTCAGCTGTAAAAGCGCAAGAAATATAACACGTTATAATGAGATCCGGTAAATAAAAGCATCGTAACTGCATTATAAATTACTGGGAATTTTTTTTAACGTTTCAATAAGTACAACTGCTGAGGATTCCAATATGCTAAAAAGGGACTATATGCTGTGTACAACATAGTAATAGTCTTGTGAGGGATTTTCTGCATCTGGCAACCCTGACATAGGATTTACAAACATTTATTCCTGTTAGGCTGTTCACCAGGGGTTAGGACTGAGCTCTTTCACCTCCAAACATGCTACTTATAAGAGCTTATTAAAAAAGCATTTGGGAAGGAGGACCACACCTAATTTCACACGGTTCATAAAGCGCTCTGGTATAAATGCCCTTTCTGTCTCTCCACTGCAAAAATGTCAGTGTGAATCTAACACTGTTGGTGTACATTTAACACCCTAGAGTGCTTATATGAGACCAAGGTCTCAAATGTACACCAAGATTTTTGCCGTGTGCAAACTGTGCATCACGCCTCTTCGTCCCTTCCTCAGTCCATCTCAGGGGATAGGCTAATCTCTCCCCCCACAGAGATGTCCAGCCCCTGCTTCAGACACTGGCTCTCCTCTAGACTGGCCAGTGTTTTATCGTACGCACAAAATGCTTAAAATGACTAGCTTCGGTGTGGTCCTTCATTTGTGAAACCTGAATCGTTTCCAGAAATACCCTGATACATAAAAGGACGACGCGCGAAAATGCAAGCTATTCTAATTTGCCCCGAGCAAGGGCATCTGCTAAGCATGTGGTAATAGAATGCTAGGAATAGAAACGCTCGGTACTAATAGGAAAAAAAAGAGCTGAGAACAGCAGCCGTGTCATCCCGACACACGAGACACGACTGACGCAGAGATTTGAGATCCGCGCAGCCTGTGTCATCGTTTCCGCAGGATTGATATGTTCCTTCAGCGTCTCTCACGGGGGACGGACATGGGCATTGTTCTAAAATGCATTGTTATTGTTGCAATGTTCAGATAAACTTACAGGGTAATCAGTGTCGGTCTGTAACAGAATCATGTTCGCTGTGTGGGAAGGTGGGCTTATGGATGCCTGTGTGTGTGTGTGTGTGTGTGTGTGTGTGTGTGTGTGTGTGTGTGTGTGTGCACCTTTGTGTGAATATGAATGTATCCACATGTTTTATGTATTAAGGGAGCTTTTGTGTCTGATGTTTCTTTGAGATGATCAGAAAAAATTGGCTTTCTTTTTCTCGCAAAGGAAAATTAACATCTGCTCGCCTGACAGATGTTCTGAGATGGGGGGGATTGCACTGGAAAATTATATTATGTGCTATCAATAGAAAAATAAATAAACACACACACACACACACACACACACACACATAACACATACAACCTAAGGATTTCAATACAGCAACAACAGTTGAAATCCCCATCCTGACTGCCTTGCGTTAGATATAGTTGGGTTCTCATGACAGATGGAGGTTGAGAGTGAGGTCACTTCCTTTCCTGAATGGTGGCATCACCCGTCCAGGTGCTGACAGAGCCTGTGAAACAGGACTGTCTGCCTTTTTATCGTCTTCTGCACTTCTGTTTCTGGGACATTCGAGATCTGTAACAAGAGTTTCCAGTGGTGGTGGTTTCAAGGAATGTGAAGTAACTAGAGAGGCTGGCAATAGAAAGGGTGCCGGAACAGATAGCCAAGTAGCTAAGCTGTCATAGATTTAGTCTGGCTAGTCAGCCCGTTTTTTTTAAGCCGGCTAGATTTACAGTTACAGCTAACTAGCTTTTCAAAATGCATTCTTGGTTGTAAGTCCCAAATGTGAATTGACAGCTTACATTTTTCAGTGTGTAAAATCAGGCTTGATTGTACGGCGAGAGAGACCACTGGGTCCTCCGTAAACCGAGGGACGGGATTAACCAATGAAAAAGGGTCTGCCGTCGGCGTTATCCTATTAATATGTTACTCAGATATCACCACGGCTTCGGCGCTCCTCTCAGAGCTCAGAGGATCTGAGGAAGATGCTCTCCTGTACCGTTAATGAAAACGGTCTGCCCGGCAGGCTGTTTGGGGGTGGTGGGAGGGAGGGGGCCAGTCACAAAGGACAGAACCGCCTTAGGCCACGCCCCCGCCTGTCGATAACTCGTCCTGGCACAGTAATGGAGCCCAGCTGTGAGAGCGCTGGAGAGAAACAGGTTTTCCTTTGTGCCGCCACGGAAAACCTCCCGCATCACCGCCGCCGCGCGACAGCTGAGAGACGACGGCATGTTTGTTCTTGTCAGTCCGCGGCGCAGACCGCCGCCGATTGACGGTCATAACGGTCTCTGACACCGCCAGAGGACGACGGTTCCTCAGCGCCTGTCGTTCCTAATCCCATTTCACACACCCTACGCGGAGGAAGCCGCCAGAAATCCTCGCTGCGACTCGCGAGCGAAAAAGCAAGAGCCCGTGTACCAAACCGAGCCAAACGTCTTAATTAAACCGCTCGGGGTCGTAGGTCTCCGCGAAAGCATATGTTCGGAGATGAAAAGACACCGGCGAGCACGTCAAGTCCTGTAGCACAGGCACGGGGAGGGGGGTATGGTAGCAGCGGCTCACTGTTTAATAGGTAATGAACTGCAATTATGCGAAGTACATGGTGGGATATCACTTAACAGTGTCATTTAACGTTCTGAAATTAGAGAACGCGGCGTGCTAATGACATTCAACCACCCATGTTATGGATCGAATGTAAAAGATTAACGGGTTGTGAATTCTGAATCAATACTTTAAGCCTGGATCATTAGTCATTGTGTGTAATCCTCAGCTTTTCTATTCCTATTATATGCTTACCACAGCCTCCCATATTAATTAGTGTCCAGCATCACAGGGCCTCTGTCTCACCTGCGCAGCTCACAGGGTCCGGTTTCATAGTCATTTTCCCTCTGATTGTTATTTAAGCCAGGAGAGCAGTGGCGTAATGAGCAACTCAGGTCCTTAATTATCCAAAAGAGCAGGAGCTGTACTGATTACACTCGCCCGACTTACTGCTACCTCTGCTGCCTGGTCCAGCACGCACACACACATACACACTGACATAGCGCATACACACTCAAACAGCATGTATACACACACACGCACACATACACACACACATGCACTGCACACACACACAGTACACACACACAAGCAGCGCACACACACTCAAACAGTACATACATACACAAATACATGCACACACACAGACACGCACACTAGGCACACGCGCATAGTACACACATACACACACACGCTCGCACATAGTACTCACAGAGTGCACGTTCCAAAAGGTGTGAATAGTGGGTAATGGCTTGTGTCAGAGGCTTGGCTGCAGCTCATTAGTCTCACACAGAGAGATAATCTGATCTGATGTCTGTTTTGCAGTAGGACCCCCTCCTCCTGACCCCCAGGAGCCCAGAGAGACTGGGGAGGGTCACCATGCAGGACGGCCACACCTCATCACTCCCACACAGCGCACACACCCTGCCCCGCTTCGCGCTTTCTCTCTCTCCGCTCACTCTCTTTCTTGCCACAGTCTCCCTCAGAAGTGTTCAGCTTTCATTCCACAGCATTCCAGCAGAGTTTCACATTATCACTGTTCACACACACACAAACGCTTGTACACACACATGTACACAGGTGATCACGCACACTTTACACACAGCACACACTCGCACGCATACGTGAGCACTGCACACACACATGCTCACACGCGCACATGCGTACACACACGTGCATACAGCACACACTTGCACACACACACACACACACACGGGCTGAACATTCCCACTCTTTGCATGCTCTCACATATAATGGCAGGATGTATGAACTATGAAATGAAATGCGCACTAATGTAATTCACAGTTGTGCCCGGGGGTTTCGTGCTTTCATGCACAAGATTCCAATTTGATGACAAAGAATGTGTATTTTTATAAAAAGGGAACCTTTAAAGTTGCCTGGGAAAGCAATATTAGTATGCCTTTATGGAAAATATGTAATTATCATTTCTGAGATCGTTTCAAATGGTTTCATTAATGGGAAAAAGGTTAATAAAACAAAGCTGGCTTTTGGTGGAAAGTGCTTCTGAAAATATTGAGAGTGAAAATGGAGAGGATTGCTTTTCATCTTTTTGTTTTTCCTCTATTTTCTTTCTCCGGCGAAAAAAGGAGAAGAAACCCTTTATTCACACGGTCAGCATTTTCTGCATCTGACAAATTATGAGGCTGCTTTCTCTGTTACTCCTCTTCGGTTTCATACGGCTCCACCGTGGCACGCTGGCTTTACATGGAAGCCAGGATTGTGAGGCCGTGGGGTGTGGGCTGTGTGTGTGTGTGTGTTTGTGCGTGCGCTCGTGTGTGGGTGGGGTCTGTGCGTGCTTGCAAAATCAATGTAAATGTATAAATAGTTCAAAATTCTACCGTACCGTTATGTAGATATGTGCGTGTGTGTGTGTGTGTGTATGTGTGTGTGTGTGCGTGTGTGTGTGTGTGTGTGTGTGTGTGTGTGTGTGTGTGTGTGTGTGTGTGTGAATGGAGGGGGGGGTGTAAGAAGTTTGGAGGGTAATAGCTGTCAGAGTCCCAAGGGAATTTGTGTCCCTAAATATCAGCTCCGCTGCTTACTTTCCCTGACTGGGGAGAGAGAAGAGGCAGAAGAAATAGCCGGCACTATTTTCACACAGGGAAGCATTTATCATTCCCAATGGCTGCCACCGGCGTGCGCGCATGTATGAGGGAGAGAGAGAGAGAAAGAGAAAGAGAAAGAGAGAGTGTTTGTGTAGCATGTGGATTGTCTCTAGCCAGAGAAAATTTACTCTGGTTTTGTCTGGTTTACACTGGTGTGATAATTACATTTTAACTATGATCTTACATCCTATTCAACCATCTCTTTACATCCATAACTTGTTAACACTATCACCCCAAAAAGTGTGACATTTACAGACATCTATGAAAGACCACACCAAGTACCATGTATTTTATTCTGGGAACATATACAAGACTGTATAGACCATAACCAGCCCTGGTCCAGTAGAGCTGGCTTATGTTCGTACTTTAAAATCAAAAACAAATTCAGGCCCAAGGTGTGACGATAATGAAGCATGCAACTGACAGGCTGTAATGTATCGGTTAAGCTCTGAGAAGTAGCATGTCAGCCAGGGCCAAGGTTGGCCAACTCTGGAATAGAGACAGGCATGTGGGTTTAATGGAGTTTGTTACAGATTTCATTTTCAGTGCAGATGATTCAAGCAATAAAAATGGGCACGGACATCTTTTCGGGGTCGGGCAGGGTTGGGAACAGCAGGTAAAGCCAGGTGACAGCCATGCCGTTCATGGGCAGGGAGGCGGGGCCGAGGACTCCAGGCCAATCCAGACGACAGTCTATGTTACGGCAGATGCGTCAGCGCCAGAAGAACCCGCTGCTATTACTGTTCCTCCTCCGCCGATGGGCCAATAGGCTTCTTATTAGAATAAGTATTTAAATTACGCCGGAGGGCGGTAGCGCTCGCTCTGATTCGCAGTGATTCACTCTTTTTTCCTGACAATGAAAGTAAAGTGTCCTAATTACAGAAATCTTTCTATTCCTTAAACGTTGTGGAAGCGCAGCAATTAGATGTGACTCATATTGTCATTACAGCCTCCACTAATGCTCACTCCCTGCATAGAATTAAATTAGATCACCTTGATTTTTACAGTAAATATAACCCTATAGGAGCACAGGCCAAGAAGACACATCGACTTCCCTGCCTGGACTGACAGCGTGTGACAGTATGTCGGTATACATTAAATATAGTCTATCAGACATGATGCGGGCTGCTGGTTGGCTCGTCCAACCGAGACTCTGTGTTACGCCGTGCCAGTATTGTCCGTGGCTGCTCGGCCCCCGATTGGCTGCAGCATTTCTCTGCGGCGCGATTGTTCTCAACGAGGCAGCTGCAGTCTGCCCCGCATCACCTGTGCACGACTGCGCGCATGCCCGCATCTCTGCACGTCTTCCCCTTCTGTGCGATCAGAGACGTTGCGGTGATAAGACGGCCTATGAACACATTCCAAGTTTTGGGGAAAAGAAGAAGAAAAAAAAGGCGGTCAAAATGTGTCGAAAGGGTGGTGCAGCGGTAAAAGCATCGACTTTGAGTCGGTGCAGGTGCATACCGAGGATTGGGTTTCGCGCCCCTGGTCCTGCCAGATCCGAATACGGCTGGTGTCTTGGGGGAATTGAATAACGTAGGGTCCAATTGGCTACCAAATTGAAAAAATTTAACAGAGACATGATTGAATGCCTGGTTGTTTAAAAGGCCTGCCTCCAGAATTCTTAAAAAAAATATCTGTTGCTTCTTCAACTCTGCAGCCCTGAGGCAGAAAGTTGCAGAGGTAAAAAGCACTACTCTCAGACATTTTATCGCCCCATAATCTTAATTTAGTGCCAGGCCCTAAAACCTGACCACAGGCTGCCAATCACCATCAAAAAAGGTAAGAAGGCGTGTATTCAATCCAGAGAGAGGGAAGGTACCAAAAGTATTTTAAAATCAATCCTGAATTTGCCCGAAAGCAAGCACCCGGCAGTGGACTTATGTTTGTCCATCCGGCGGAGTGAAGTTTGACATGAAATTTTGATGTTAAAATTGTTAAATATAATTAACTAATAATAATAGTAATCATCATTATCATCATCGTTATCAAAAGTGCTATCTAATGTTCTTGTGCGCTGTGTCCGTTGGTGAAGCTCGTACCAGAAGTACGATGTGAATTGAGAGATGACGGAGGAGCAGATGTCAGGGCAGTCCGTGAGATAGGTAAACAGGCACACGTGTGTTTGGACAATCACCGGGACGCGCACAGAGGCTGTAAGAATCAATCACCTTAATTGCCGTCATCGTTTCCGCAATTTGCCGCAACCATTACGCCGGGCTGGGCTCAATCAAGGTCGTGGCCGACCTCTCGCGGCTAGAGAATCTAATTCATCCGCCGTTTCGACCGAGCCGCTAATGCTCTGCCCCCTCCCCGTCCGCCGCGACAGGGCCGGCCCACAGTAAACAAGCTATTTCCACTGGACTTCTGACAAAACATTTCAAGGTTATCATCATCATCTCATTCACACAGAACGAATTTCAATATTTTCAAAAACGCTCGAGGAGAAACGGAGATGAAAACAGAAGGGACCGTGGACGCGCACAAATGGTTCCTTCTCGTGTTTTGTGTTTTTTTCTTGTTTTTTTTCCCCTGAAGTTAACAACATCCCAGATTTGAGTACGCCTTGTACATGTACAATCTTTTTGATCCGTGTTGATATTTCCCGGAGGCTCAGACGAGGAAAGCCGACAGAGAGCTGGAACGTCGCTAGGGTGTCGTGCTGCGGTGTGCGCAGCTATCAAAGGACCCAGCCTTGTTATTTTTGAGGACACATTTTTGATACTAATTGGATACATTAACTGTGATTCACTTTCAAGAGGCCAATTATTTATTCTTTATTCTTGGAGCAGAATCAGACTTTTTGTCTTTTTGCCCCCCCCCCCCCCCAAAAAAAATTAAATAGCCACTGTATTTGCTTTTTCAAAACCTTCCTGTTGTGCTTGATGAAAAGGCAAAAATGACTCACTCTCACCTGGTGAGTGAAATATTCAGACATAAACATAATTTAATGGTAAATCTCACAGATATTCCTGAAAGAAACACAAATAAAATATAGTACTGAATTGTCCTACAGGGATTCTAATGGAATTTGTTTTTTTCTTTTACTTTGTTTAGTACCTTAATTGTCACTTTGCCTAATCAGCATGGCACAGTTATGACCCAGCCTGTCTCACACTCTGAAGAATGGTCCTGTATCTCTGACCCAACCAGTCTAACACTCTGAAGAGTGGTCCTGTATCTCTGACCCAGCCTGTCTCACACTCTGAAGAGTGGTCCTGTATCTCTGACCCAGCCTGTCTCACACTCTGAAGAGTGGTCCTGTATCTCTGACCCAGCCTGTCTCACACTCTGAAGAGTGGTCCTGTATCTCTGTCCCAACCTGTCTCATACTCTGAAGAGTGGTCCTGTATCTCTGACCCAGCCAGTCTCACACTCTGAAGAGTGGTCCTGTATCTCTGAAGAATGGTCCTGTATCTCTGACCCAACCAGTCTCACACTCTGAAGAGTGGTCCTGTATCTCTGACCCAACCAGTCTCACACTCTGAAGAGTGGTCCTGTATCTCTGACCCAGTCTGTCTCACACTCTGAAGAGTGGTCCTGTATCTCTGACCCAGCCTGTCTCACACTCTGAAGAGTGGTCCTGTATCTCTGACCCAGCCTGTCTCACACTCTGAAGAGTGGTCCTGTATCTCTGGCCCAGCCTGTCTCACACTCTGAAGAGTGGTCCTGTATCTCTGACCCAACCTGTCTCACACTCTGAAGAGTGGTCCTGGATCTCTGCCCCAGCCTGTCTCACACTCTGAAGAGTGGTCCTGTATCTCTGACCCAGCCTGTCTCACAATCTGAAGAGTGGTCCTGTATCTCTGTCCCAACCTGTCTCACACTCTGAAGAGTGGTCCTGTATCTCTGACCCAGCCAGTCCCACACTCTGAAGAGTGGTCCTGTATCTCTGACCCAGCCTGTCTCACACTCTGAAGAGTGGTCCTGTATCTCTGTCCCAACCTGTCTCACACTCTGAAGAGTGGTCCTGTATCTCTGACCCAGCCTGTCTCACACTCTGAAGAGTGGTCCTGTATCTCTGACCCAGCCTGTCTCACACTCTGAAGAGTGGTCCTGTATCTCTGACCCAGCCTGTCTCACACTCTGAAGAGTGGTCCTGTATCTCTGTCCCAACCTGTCTCACACTCTGAAGAGTGGTCCTGTATCTCTGACCCAGCCTGTCTCACACTCTGAAGAGTGGTCCTGTATCTCTGACCCAGCTTGTCTCACACTCTGAAGAGTGGTCCTGTATCTCTGACCCAGCCTGTCTCACACTCTGAAGAGTGGTCCTGTATCTCTGACCCAACCTGTCTCACACTCTGAAGAGTGGTCCTGGATCTCTGCCCCAGCCTGTCTCACACTCTGAAGAGTGGTCCTGTATCTCTGACCCAGCCTGTCTCACACTCTGAAGAGTGGTCCTGTATCTCTGACCCAGCCTGTCTCACACTCTGAAGAGTGGTCCTGTATCTCTGTCCCAACCTGTCTCACACTCTGAAGAGTGGTCCTGTATCTCTGACCCAGCCAGTCTCACACTCTGAAGAGTGGTCCTGTATCTCTGACCCAGCCAGTCTCACACTCTGAAGAGTGGTCCTGTATCTCTGAAGAATGGTCCTGTATCTCTGCCCCAGCCTGTCTCACACTCTGAAGAGTGGTCCTGTATCTCTGACCCAACCAGTCTCACACTCTGAAGAGTGGTCCTGTATCTCTGGCCCAGCCTGTCTCACACTCTGAAGAGTGGTCCTGTATCTCTGACCCAGCCTGTCTCACACTCTGAAGAGTGGTCCTGTATCTCTGACCCAGCCTGTCTCACACTCTGAAGAGTGGTCCTGTATCTCTGTCCCAACCTGTCTCATACTCTGAAGAGTGGTCCTGTATCTCTGACCCAGCCAGTCTCACACTCTGAAGAGTGGTCCTGTATCTCTGAAGAATGGTCCTGTATCTCTGACCCAACCAGTCTCACACTCTGAAGAGTGGTCCTGTATCTCTGACCCAACCAGTCTCACACTCTGAAGAGTGGTCCTGTATCTCTGACCCAGTCTGTCTCACACTCTGAAGAGTGGTCCTGTATCTCTGACCCAGCCTGTCTCACACTCTGAAGAGTGGTCCTGTATCTCTGACCCAGCCTGTCTCACACTCTGAAGAGTGGTCCTGTATCTCTGGCCCAGCCTGTCTCACACTCTGAAGAGTGGTCCTGTATCTCTGACCCAACCTGTCTCACACTCTGAAGAGTGGTCCTGGATCTCTGCCCCAGCCTGTCTCACACTCTGAAGAGTGGTCCTGTATCTCTGACCCAGCCTGTCTCACAATCTGAAGAGTGGTCCTGTATCTCTGTCCCAACCTGTCTCACACTCTGAAGAGTGGTCCTGTATCTCTGACCCAGCCAGTCCCACACTCTGAAGAGTGGTCCTGTATCTCTGACCCAGCCTGTCTCACACTCTGAAGAGTGGTCCTGTATCTCTGTCCCAACCTGTCTCACACTCTGAAGAGTGGTCCTGTATCTCTGACCCAGCCTGTCTCACACTCTGAAGAGTGGTCCTGTATCTCTGACCCAGCCTGTCTCACACTCTGAAGAGTGGTCCTGTATCTCTGACCCAGCCTGTCTCACACTCTGAAGAGTGGTCCTGTATCTCTGTCCCAACCTGTCTCACACTCTGAAGAGTGGTCCTGTATCTCTGACCCAGCCTGTCTCACACTCTGAAGAGTGGTCCTGTATCTCTGACCCAGCTTGTCTCACACTCTGAAGAGTGGTCCTGTATCTCTGACCCAGCCTGTCTCACACTCTGAAGAGTGGTCCTGTATCTCTGACCCAACCTGTCTCACACTCTGAAGAGTGGTCCTGGATCTCTGCCCCAGCCTGTCTCACACTCTGAAGAGTGGTCCTGTATCTCTGACCCAGCCTGTCTCACACTCTGAAGAGTGGTCCTGTATCTCTGACCCAGCCTGTCTCACACTCTGAAGAGTGGTCCTGTATCTCTGTCCCAACCTGTCTCACACTCTGAAGAGTGGTCCTGTATCTCTGACCCAGCCAGTCTCACACTCTGAAGAGTGGTCCTGTATCTCTGAAGAATGGTCCTGTATCTCTGACCCAACCAGTCTCACACTCTGAAGAGTGGTCCTGTATCTCTGACCCAACCAGTCTCACACCCTGAAGAGTGGTCCTGTATCTCTGACCCAGCCTGTCTCACACTCTGAAGAGTGGTCCTGTATCTCTGGCCCAGCCTGTCTCACACTCTGAAGAGTGGTCCTGTATCTCTGACCCAGCCTGTATCACACTCTGAAGAGTGGTCCTGTATCTCTGACCCAGCCTGTCTCACACTCTGAAGAGTGGTCCTGTATCTCTGTCCCAACCTGTCTCACACTCTGAAGAGTGGTCCTGTATCTCTGACCCAGCCTGTCTCACACTCTGAAGAGTGGTCCTGTATCTCTGACCCAGCCTGTCTCACACTCTGAAGAGTGGTCCTGTATCTCTGACCCAACCTGTCTCACACTCTGAAGAGTGGTCCTGGATCTCTGCCCCAGCCTGTCTCACACTCTGAAGAGTGGTCCTGTATCTCTGACCCAACCTGTCTCACACTCTGAAGAGTGGTCCTGTGTCTCTGACCCAACCTGTCTCACACTCTGAAGAGTGGTCCTGTATCTCTGACCCAACCTGTCTCACACTCTGAAGAGTGGTCCTGTATCTCTGACCCAGCCTGTCTCACACTCTGAAGAGTGGTCCTGTATCTCTGACCCAGCCTGTCTCACACTCTGAAGAGTGGTCCTGTATCTCTGACCCAGCCTGTCTCACACTCTGAAGAGTGGTCCTGTATCTCTGACCCAGCCTGTCTCACACTCTGAAGAGTGGTCCTGTATCTCTGACCCAGCCTGTCTCACACTCTGAAGAGTGGTCCTGTATCTCTGACCCAGCCTGTCTCACACTCTGAAGAGTGGTCCTGTATCTCTGTCCCAACCTGTCTCATACTCTGAAGAGTGGTCCTGTATCTCTGACCCAGCCAGTCTCACACTCTGAAGAGTGGTCCTGTATCTCTGAAGAATGGTCCTGTATCTCTGACCCAACCAGTCTCACACTCTGAAGAGTGGTCCTGTATCTCTGACCCAACCAGTCTCACACTCTGAAGAGTGGTCCTGTATCTCTGACCCAGTCTGTCTCACACTCTGAAGAGTGGTCCTGTATCTCTGACCCAGCCTGTCTCACACTCTGAAGAGTGGTCCTGTATCTCTGACCCAGCCTGTCTCACACTCTGAAGAGTGGTCCTGTATCTCTGGCCCAGCCTGTCTCACACTCTGAAGAGTGGTCCTGTATCTCTGACCCAACCTGTCTCACACTCTGAAGAGTGGTCCTGGATCTCTGCCCCAGCCTGTCTCACACTCTGAAGAGTGGTCCTGTATCTCTGACCCAGCCTGTCTCACACTCTGAAGAGTGGTCCTGTATCTCTGACCCAGCCTGTCTCACAATCTGAAGAGTGGTCCTGTATCTCTGTCCCAACCTGTCTCACACTCTGAAGAGTGGTCCTGTATCTCTGACCCAGCCAGTCCCACACTCTGAAGAGTGGTCCTGTATCTCTGACCCAGCCTGTCTCACACTCTGAAGAGTGGTCCTGTATCTCTGTCCCAACCTGTCTCACACTCTGAAGAGTGGTCCTGTATCTCTGACCCAGCCTGTCTCACAATCTGAAGAGTGGTCCTGTATCTCTGTCCCAACCTGTCTCACACTCTGAAGAGTGGTCCTGTATCTCTGACCCAGCCAGTCCCACACTCTGAAGAGTGGTCCTGTATCTCTGACCCAGCCTGTCTCACACTCTGAAGAGTGGTCCTGTATCTCTGTCCCAACCTGTCTCACACTCTGAAGAGTGGTCCTGTATCTCTGACCCAGCCTGTCTCACACTCTGAAGAGTGGTCCTGTATCTCTGACCCAGCCTGTCTCACACTCTGAAGAGTGGTCCTGTATCTCTGACCCAGCCTGTCTCACACTCTGAAGAGTGGTCCTGTATCTCTGTCCCAACCTGTCTCACACTCTGAAGAGTGGTCCTGTATCTCTGACCCAGCCTGTCTCACACTCTGAAGAGTGGTCCTGTATCTCTGACCCAACCTGTCTCACACTCTGAAGAGTGGTCCTGTATCTCTGCCCCAGCCTGTCTCACACTCTGAAGAGTGGTCCTGTATCTCTGACCCAGCCTGTCTCACACTCTGAAGAGTGGTCCTGTATCTCTGACCCAGCCTGTCTCACACTCTGAAGAGTGGTCCTGTATCTCTGTCCCAACCTGTCTCACACTCTGAAGAGTGGTCCTGTATCTCTGACCCAGCCAGTCTCACACTCTGAAGAGTGGTCCTGTATCTCTGAAGAATGGTCCTGTATCTCTGACCCAACCAGTCTCACACTCTGAAGAGTGGTCCTGTATCTCTGACCCAACCAGTCTCACACTCTGAAGAGTGGTCCTGTATCTCTGACCCAGCCTGTCTCACACTCTGAAGAGTGGTCCTGTATCTCTGACCCAGCCTGTCTCACACTCTGAAGAGTGGTCCTGTATCTCTGGCCCAGCCTGTCTCACACTCTGAAGAGTGGTCCTGTATCTCTGACCCAGCCTGTCTCACACTCTGAAGAGTGGTCCTGTATCTCTGACCCAACCTGTCTCACACTCTGAAGAGTGGTCCTGGATCTCTGCCCCAGCCTGTCTCACACTCTGAAGAGTGGTCCTGTATCTCTGACCCAACCTGTCTCACACTCTGAAGAGTGGTCCTGTGTCTCTGACCCAACCTGTCTCACACTCTGAAGAGTGGTCCTGTATCTCTGACCCAACCTGTCTCACACTCTGAAGAGTGGTCCTGTATCTCTGACCCAGCCTGTCTCACACTCTGAAGAGTGGTCCTGTATCTCTGACCCAGCCTGTCTCACACTCTGAAGAGTGGTCCTGTATCTCTGACCCAGCCTGTCTCACACTCTGAAGAGTGGTCCTGTATCTCTGACCCAGCCTGTCTCACACTCTGAAGAGTGGTCCTGTATCTCTGACCCAGCCTGTCTCACACTCTGAAGAGTGGTCCTGTATCTCTGACCCAGCCTGTCTCACACTCTGAAGAGTGGTCCTGTGTCTCTGACCCAACCTGTCTCACACTCTGCATGAAGAGAGTCTGGACTAAACTCATTATCTGGCACTGTGGCCTCACTGAACCACAAACTCAGTGACGCTAATGTGCCAAGTGCTGCCAATTAATATAGACGTGTTTGGATAAATCTATAGTTTTCTCTCCACAACATAAAATTGTACTATTTGTTCAAATCATTAAACCCCGTATAAGGCACAGTATACACAGCATATACACAGTAAAATGTATTCAGTCACTGTTAAATCAACTATTTTACCACATGTTACCCTGGTAGAGAACACAAGAGTAATCTGTTAAAGTTGAACTAATGCTGCACATTTCACTATGTGCAGTAGCTCCACCCATTTTATGGAACTTAAAGCCTCATGCCCCAATTCCAAACAGCTTGGGTCAGATTTCTGTTATGTAAATCTACCAGGTTTAAATTGCAAGAATAAAACCTTGTCAGTGTATTTATGTCTGGTTTGTGTTTAGTTTTTTCCTCAGTGCAGTCTATCACCAATACCACCAAGGTCAGACTGGATCAAGTGAGATCATCTCTTTCTCTCTGCAGAAACTTTTCAGACTCCATAGCAAGGACTATATGTAGCTAGATAATAATTAGGATTCCATTCGCGCTTTTGTTTTAGGATTTTTTTGCATCTAGGCCAGGGGGGATCTGTTTGAATTATTTCTATTCTGGTTTCAAAGAGTATAAAATGAACTAATAAGGCACAAAATATATTTCAAGCCATTCAGAGAACAGCTTTTCCAGCTAAAGTTTTGAACATTGATTAACTAACCTGATAGGTTCTCAAAAAAACCTATCGCATATAAAACAAACAAAAAATATATATATATATAATTTTCCATAGCTATATGGATATTGACCAGAAATCATCATATTCAAGTCTGTAATTTTAATCATTCCAAACCTTTTTTATAGGTACGATAATTCAGTCTTGAGAGGGTTCCTTGAAACAGTGCATTCGGCAACTCAAAGACTGAAGATTAATATAATGCACCTTCTAAAACTCACAAATCCGCTTTCAAGTTATTTCTCACGTCATTGCCAGTAGTCTGACAGTCAACTCACTTACTATAAAACAAAATTGAAAAAGATTTTTACTGCTTCTACATAAATGTGATACTTCATAAATTAATGCATTTAATCTATGATCAAGGAGAGGGCTTAGAAGGGAAAGAGCACATTTGCTGATGAAGACACATATTTAAAGAAGAGGAAAGGGCACGGCCTCGGCACTGTACTCGTTCAGAAAGGGATCAAAATCACAAATGACCTCATTAGTCCGCATGCATTACAACCATTTCCTGCAGCTGCACATTAATTTACATGTTTATCTATTTTATTATGTATTTGTTTATTTATTAATTTATTTCTTCTGGGGTCATTCAGGTAAAGAATCTCTCTCATTAAAAAGGGTGCAACAGCAGTTCACTGCCTGGCTTTTCGGATTTGGATTTGCATTCATAGTACCGTATTCACAAAGAGAGAGGGTGATAAAAACAGAGGGCATAAAGAGAGAGGGAAAAAAAGACAGAACATTTCATTAGAATCTATTTCACGCTCATGTAAGTTGAGCCCAAGGCGGCCATCTTGGCATTTTCCCAGAAGCGAGTGTTTGAGGCTGGCGGGTGTCAGAAAGCCTGCCCATCTCCCTCAGCTGTGCCCAAGCACCCACACATGATCACTGGGCCACGCCGAGGCCGATCCATTCCTTTTCAGAAGTAGTCAATCAATCAATATTTATTTTTGTATAGCAAATATGTGAAAACGGGTTGTCACACAGCGCTTCATCTTAACAATTTCCAGAGGGAATTAAAAAGTAAATGCAATCCTAAAATTGTTCCAATCTTGGAAAACTGGAAAATGATTCCTCGACCCTTAAAAATCAATCAAGCTGACCTCCTAGTAGTCATTAACTGCGTGGTTTATATACTGTAGGTTGGTCCCGTAGGTTGCCCATATGCCATAAGAGAAAACTGTGGAGTGCCAGAGTGCTTTATATTTAACATGCAGCGAAGGCCAGCGAGGAGCATGGCGAGCGTCACCTTTACCTACACATTAAACGTTTGAGATTTTTTATTTACAGTAACAAACAAAGCCATTGTTTCACCTCAAAGAGAAGACAAAAAAAAAGCAAGAACAAAAAACAACAACGGGATGGTAAAAATGTAAAGATGAAAAAATAAATACAATTTTTTTTAAATATTATAGTACGCACGCATCACCTCCTGACGAAGTTCTGAACGATTTAACGATCCAACGTTCCAACGATTATATTTATATATACGCACGCGAGAAAAAAAAAACGTTCAAAAACGAACGTTAAACGTAAAAAAAAAAATAAATAAAAGTTAAAAAAAAATAAACCCCCCCCCCCCCCAACCCCCCCCCCCCCCCAATCAACAATCAATTACAAGTAATCGACAAGTCAAAAAAAAGTGGCTGGTTACGGTCGGTTTTTTTGGTTGTTGTATACTAAACATCTCTTGTTATATAGTATTTTGCAGTGTCGCATTATTCGCTGCAACGGACAAACGGCTTTAACAATAAATAATAATAATAATATATACAAATATGTTTAATACCTTGCTGATGATATCAATAACAAAGCTCATGATTTCAGAACAGCTGTTTAAAAGTGGCAGATTTTTCTTACCATTCTAATGTCCTCTCCACAAGGACATTACAACAGGGCATTCCCACAACATGTGCGTGCATGAAGGTGCCCGACGCATCCAAACAGCAGTTCCCTGTCCCAGACCAAATCAATACCAAGAGGGGTATTTTTAGCAATTATAAAACTGTGATGTAAAAAAGACACAAGACCCCAGGTAGAGTCAAAACCATCGAGATTCAGCAAGATTCAGCATGCTACTGTAATGAACTGTTCCAGGGACCTCATGAGCTCCAGTGGAATTGATCTTGTTTGATTAAGCCCCACAATGTGATTGGTAGCAATGTAATACTAATACTAATAATAATAATAATAATAATAATAATAATAATAATAATAATGCCTTGCATTTTATATAGCGCCTTTCTCACTCTCAAAGCGCTTTACAATAATGCGGGGGAAACTCTCCTCAACCGTCACAAATGTATAGCACTCACCTGGGTGATGTAACGGCAGCCATTTTGCACCAGAATGCTCACCACACATCAGCTGAGATGTAAACGGAAAGAACAATTTTTTGCCTATTAAACTGGGGGATAATTAGGTGGCAGACTGAAAGAGCCTGGGTTGGGAGTTTAGCCAGGACACCGGGGAAACCCTTACTCTTTACGATAAGTGTCATGGGATCTTTAATGACCACAGTGAGTCCGGACCTCGGTTTAACTTCTCATCGGGAAAACGGCGTCTCCTACGGCACAGTGTCCCCATCACCGCACTGGGGTATTTGGGTTTATTTGGTGAGAGATTGCCCGCCTACTGGCCCACTAACACCACTTCCAGCAGCAACTTAGTTTTCCCAGGAGGTCTCCCATCCAATACATATAATAATAAATGGCCTGCACATGAGAATGGTAGATTTTATGAGGGCGGCCAAGGTGTGGGGTAACATTTGGAGAGGAGGCTGCATATTACAACTTCCATTCATGCATGAGGAACTGAGAGTAATATCATGAGATATTAAGTCGCCTACATTAGCTGAAAGTCAGGTCAAAGAAATAAGCTGACTGTGGTCATGCTTTGCAGTCCCAATGGTTTGCATTCAAGTCAGGACTACAACTACAACCCCAAAGTGGCTCAATACATATTTTTATAACAATATCGGAGATTTTATAAAGATACAGGAGACAAATTTTTCAACACACTCTCAGAAATGAAGGTACAGTGGAGGTACATTTTTTCTTCTTTAAGTAACAAATTTGCCAAATGTACCCTGAAAGTGAAATAACATTCTATTACTAATTTCAAGCAAAAAAGGTACAAATTAATTATGTAAAAATTAACAATTGTATGTGCCTATAGAGTACCACCCCATTGACAAGCGTTTGTGCCTTTTTAGGTACTTTTCGTGCCTTTTTTTCTGATAGTGCAGGTGAACTTTATTTATTTATTTTTTTATTGTGTTTGAATGCAGACAGCGGGAAGACTTTTGAGTCCCTTCAACGAGGCTGGCTTCATCAGAGCCCGCTTTGTTCAGCCACGTGCAAAGAGCGGAAAGGCTGGTCCGGGGTTCAAAAGGGTACCCCAAAGACAACAGTACTGTCAGACCTGAATTTAATTATCATTTATTAAATTCTTGTTTTTTTTTTTTATTCCACAGAAATCTAATAATAAAAATAGGGTCTTTCTGGTTTCCAGCCAATGAGCCGGGGGGGGTGAGTTCACACTGCGGACACGTCTGGGGTCACTCTGAGGTCACTCAACAGGACTGTCACCAGCAGGCTTCTGGCACGCATCTTACACTGGCACTCTTATCATTGGGGCTCTAGGGTGTTCAGAGATGGGCGAAAATACACAGAAATGTAATTTGGTACAAAATAAAAAATGTATCTAAAAGCTAAAATCAAAATTGTTGTGGAGGTATAGAAGGTGTGGTGGAGGCGTAGCTTGCTTTGCAGATGGCAATAGTATAAATCATTTTTAAAAAGTGTTATTAAATATGAGTTACATCCATACAAATAATTATTTAAAATAAATGTATGTGAAATACTGCCCTTCCCTGAAAATATGTTTTTACGATGCTGCAAGAAAGAAACATTTATGCTGCAGAAGCATGTATCTGATATGTTAACTGTCATACTTCCATCACATATGGACATTCATAATCTGAGTCAGGCATTTTTTAGCGATTAGCAAAGCAGAGCTCACTCTCCCTCTGTAACAGATGGGCTTTGTGTCGTTAACTCAGCTTGGCTCTGTACTGCCCCAGGGCCTCACTCTCTGACCCTTGTAAATGCGACATCTCCTCCACAGGTCAGAGTCGGGGTGGAGAGGGGGGTGGTAAAATTGCATTTAGGCTTTATTACAGTGTATGTGTTATCGCGGTAACATTTGCAGTGTTGTGACCCTACAATGTATGTATACCAAATAGGTGGATATATGCTAGACATGTTCATAATGAACAGTATACATATTTAATCAAAAATATGACAGCTAAATTTTTTCTTTTATTTCAGAAAGACAGAAACTTTAAATGATGGAGCACAGTGCTTGTTTACGGAGAACTCAAATATGAAGACATAGACACAGGTGCACACACAGACAAATATAAGCTACAGGTATACACAAAGGCGAACCCGAAATGAATGATGTAGACTTTCAAAAGAAGCAATCTTTTTTATTGCAGTGTGCAGGGTCAGTGTCATTCTCACAGCTGGACGGTTCCAGATGCTGCTGATTGGATGCTGGAACTTTGACGTGCGGTGAAACGGCATGCCCCGACACCACACCCAAAAGCTGCTCCCCCTCACAGGGGAGATAAGAACTGTGAATTCACCCTATCTCAGGCTCTCCCCCTCACCTCCCCCACTATTGCCACAGGCTGGGCTGAGTGACAGTGATATAGAGTGTGCCAGGAGCAGAGAGGGCCTTTATCCTTTATCAGGGAGGGAAGGCCAGGGCTACCGCACACTGAACTGAGCCTCTGCTGCCAAGCTTCAGACCAGGACCCTTACGAATCAGGGTCCACAGACTGGGAGAGAGGGACAAGGGTAGAGAGAGAGAGAGAGAGAGAGAGAGAGAGAGAGAAGGAAAAGGAGAGAAGAAAGAGGAGTGAGGGAGAGAGTGCAGATGGTTTACATTCTCTTTATTTACATGTTTGCAGTCAGCTTTTTGTTTCATCTTTTACCAAATGAGTCAGTCAATTATTCTTGAAAAAGTGATAAGAAAAAGCAAAGAAATAAATAGCAAAGAAAAATTTAAAAAATCAAATCAAATCAAAGAAAGCGAGAGAGACAAATTGAGAGAGGGTTTTTATCAACATTCTGTATATATACAGTATATATATATTCAATTGTTGTTATTTATTATTTTTTATATTTATTTCATTATTTTTAATTATTAAGTTTATTTATTATAAACTTGTTTACTATGCTTTGGCAACACAATGTTATTTGCCATGCCAATAAAGCTCCATTTGAATTTGAATTTGAGAGGAGGATAACATGGTAGAGCGAGGAAAGAGGATGCTCTCTCTCTCTCTCTCTCTCTCTCTCTCTTTTGCTTGCTCTCTCTCTGCCAAGAACTGATTTCACTCATGAGCTATTCCCTGAGGACTTGATGAACAGAACTCCTCTGTGAGTATAAGATGTGCTTTTCAGAATTCCTGCACATAGGAGCGCTGGGGGACTTTGCTTATCTGTTACACAGAGTATAATAAGGAGTCTCTCTCTGTTGTTTGTTCTTTACTTTAACAATATCAGAAACAACAATTAGAGGAAAAATGTCTATTCAGCAGTAGTACCTGCACCTCAATTTCTTAAGGGTTGAGGGATTTATATAGACTCTATTATATAGGTGGATATATTTACAATATATTCTCGCATTGGAACAAGACCCTGGGCGCTGCTGTCAAACAATGTGCCTCGTGCTAATGAGTGTAGCTAACCTACAGTCAAGTTGGGGTTTGTAAAAACACCTCTCACTCACCTCAGGTATAGCTAACCTACAGTCAAGTTGGGGTTTGTAAAAACACCTCTCACTCACCTCAGGGGGGAATGACTTACACCTGTGACCTGAGGCTGAGCAGCTCTCCTCAGGCACAGTGAGGCAGGCGGAGGTCACTGAGGTCAAACGAGGGCCGAGACGTCAGAACCCCTGGCTCAGGTATTTTTGTATTGGACGTGCGCTCCCCTCCTGAGGGAAGATCCTCTTTGTCCCATCCTTCCTTCCTCAGAAGAAGAAGGTCTTTTAATAGAGCGTTCCCTGCTGTGTGCGAGGAGACAGAAGAAGGCGGGTGGGTAATGGCGAGCGGTCACTTGGAGGTCAGAGTCACATTTTAGATGGGGGAGATAACAGGCAAGGGCAGGGCTGGGGGGAGCGTAGCTGAAGGGCCTGTTGCATTGCAGCTGTGACGGCTCCAGAAAAAACAGATACCATAAAAGAACAAGCCACTAATATGTATCCTTCCATCAAATGTGCAGTCATCCTACTTTATGGAAATGGGCTATGCTGTAATACATTGTAAATATGTGTACGTTCTTGAAAATATAATGATAAATCCATTATAGTGGTAGTACACTGTATATTATCAACAATACAGTCGAATCCAACGGATTATCGCATAATTCCAGTATTTGCATAGAATTGCCGAATCCCAAACCATTTTCCATTCATTCCATTGTAAAGAGATTTCATATTTGCATAAAACATTGTCGCATATTTTGGATATGTGCATCGAATTATGTACAATTCCATCACAAAATTATCTAGAAACATACAATAAAAGTTGACAGATGCGGCATGAATATACTGACAATTGCCCCTATAAAGACATAAAACTGCCAAAATTTAAGAAGGCAGGTGGTGTACTGTTTGTTGTGCCCTGTCTTTCTGTAGCACCCCCCCCCCCGTTGTACAGTACTACTCATCTAGGCTCCTCCGGTCGAATCAATTCAGCCAGATAAGCGGATACAATTCTCTGACAAATGGGTTATGCAATTTTACTAGAGCAGCAGTAATTTGAAAAACGTTCTATATTGTGAAGTATGGTAATACCTGATATATTATTCCAATATACACTGCTCAAAAAAATTAAGGGAACACTAAATCATCACAGTATAACACCAAGTCAATTAAACCAAACCGGTCATGCTGAATGATGTTGTCTGTCACATGTGCTCAGTGTGAACCTGTTCTCATCTGTGAAGAGAACGGGGAGCCAATGGCGAACCGGCTAATTCTGGTGTTCTCTGGCAAATGCCAATCGAGCTGCACGGTGCTGGGCTGTGAGCACAGGTCCCACTACAGGACGTCGGGCCCTCATGCTACCCTCATGGAGTCTGTTTCTGACAGTTTGGTCAGAAACATGCACATTAGTAGCCTGCTGGAGGTCATTTTGTAGGGCTCTGGCAGTGCTCCTCCTGTTCCTCCTCGCACAAAGAAGCCGATGCCGGCCCTGCCGCTGGGTTGTTGCCCTTCTACGGCCCTGTCCAGCTCTCCTCGTGTAATGGCCCATCTCCCGGTATCTCCTCCACGCTCTTGAGACTGTGCTGGGAGACACAACAGACCTTCTTACGACGGCATGTATGGATGTGCCATCCTGGAGGAGCTGGACTACCTGTGCAACCTGAATGGGCTGCAGGTACTGCCTCATGCTACCAGTAGTGACAAGGGCACTAGCAAAATACAAAACTATAAAAAAACAGTCAGGAAAGATAAGAAGAGAGAAATGGTCTGTGGCCACCACCTGCAAAACCATTTACTTTTTGGGGGTTGTCTTGCTGTTGCCTCTCCTGTCCATCTGTTGTCACTTTCATTTGCACCAAAGCAGGTGAAATTGATTCACAATCGTTTACGCTTCCTAACTGGACAGATCGATATCCCAGAGGTTTCATTGACTTGGTGTTATACTGTGTTGATTAAGTGTTCCCTTCATTTATTTGAGCAGTGTATTATAAATATATTTAATTTGCATTAGGGCCACATATCCCTTCAACCAGTTTTGACATCTGAATGCCACCCCCCCTTCAAATCCTTCATCCATATTATTTCCTTTTGATAAATTGGTGTCATGTTTGAAGAAACTTCCGTAGAAACAAAAGATACTTTGTTAAGCGTAATGGAAAGAATCTGAGATTGAACTTGAACTGTGAGAGTTTACAAGGACGCAAAATGGCCAGCGCCCATACATAATGGTCTGCTCCAAATCAATGGTAGTGTGCATGTATGTGTAACCTTTACCAGCTTTCCCGTTGCCAGGCGACCTCAGCCAGCTTTCTCTGGGTCGTCAGTGCCGTGATATGTTTATGCTGTATGAGTCCGCACTGCCTCTCAATATTAGTCAAAAGTATACTTAGCCTTCCATTCAGATGTTGATATGTGACAGAAGAGACAGCCAAGGGACCTTGAAGCCTGAGAGAGAGAGATAGAAAGAGAGAAAGAGAGAGAGATAGAAAGAGAGAGAGAGAGAGAGGGGGGGGGGGGCATTAAGAGTGAGTTTATTTGTGATAGTATTGTTATTGTTGATTTACATTTTATGTAAATGACAGCTTGCAAAAGATTAAGACTGGACTCATACTCCAGTGAGCTTTTCACTCCCTAGCTTCAGAATAGGGCTTTTCATTGTGTCTCCCCTTTTTAAATATCATAAGTATGGTAGAAGAAAGAAGTAATAAAGCTTTTTTTGTGCAGTCTCTCAAATTATGGAATGATCTACTAGAGCTTCAAAATCTCAATTTGAAAAACAAATATATTTACATTTACCTTTTATTTTTTGTAATTATTTGTATATTTTTCTGATATTTTGATTTGTATTATTACAAAATGTGTATGTGTTCATTCCATGCTTTTTAGTTCATCTTAATTTTATGCATTTTTATTTTATTGTCACAGTATTTTTGGAAAGCATTTGAATAACTGTTTAAGAAACATTATATCACTGAAAATGATGATATTATTACTATTGCACCAAACCTCCCTTCTCTCCACTGCAGACTGTGACTAGCTTCCTCCTGCAAATATTCCCAAAGGGTCAAGAGGTTAAAGAGTTTAATTGGTCATTTACTTTCGCTCTGGAAATCAAGACAAGGCCGAGTTCATTGACCAAGGGGGACTGGAACGATGTTCATTAAGGCTAATGCACCTCAAACCCTTCCATCACGCTTCCTCCAATCAGAAAGGTCTCCCCAGTCTCCCCTTCCCTCCAATCAATAGCGGCAAAGTAATTGAGGGGATATTATGAAAAAAACATTCATAAAATGGTTTCCTCTTCAATACCTGCCGGGTTTGAGCGCCAGGAAGGCCAGTGACACAATCACGTTAGCGGGAGTCCGGTTGATTCTGCACCGAAACGACGTGCGACGGGCTACGTCACGCCTAATTTCCCTTCATCAAATACCCATGTCTCCCACAAACGCCAGGGCCAATTGGTTTTGCCCTTCCTGGCCTGTCGCACGCAAATAAAACCTCCCCCCCAGCCCCTTTATCCGTCTTCAAAAAAGCACCTCCCGGAGCTTTCGCCTTTTGTCATCTTTTTTTCTTCTTCTGTGCCAATCAGAGCCGTCCCCCAATCGCCTTGTGACCAATCGAAATGTGCAAAGGTTAAATATAATTGTGTGTCTACTTTTTCCCCTCCTTCCCTCTTTGTCTGTTTCGTTTTTTTGAACATTGAACTGCGTAATTTGTGAAAGATGTGCGGGAAGCTGCCTTTTTCCAGCCTTCCCGCAGAAGTGCTGATTGCAGCGTGTATAAATGACCCCAGTTCCTGAGGGACTGACACAATCCTCTTAATGATCCTATCAATAACCATGATCTCAACGTTCCCTTATGGAAGCAATAAAAACTAAGCACCCAGATAAAGTATTTATGAGAATTTAGATTTGATAGAAAAGGCTCAGAAGACGTATTCCCTGCTCATATAAATATGTAAAGTGCAATTAATAGATGAGAAATATCCTTTTTAACCCACACTCAAGATGTGCAAACAGTCTTCGACATCTGGTGCTAAGGGCTGTGTGTTATTTACAACTCACCAAAACAAAACACAAATACATGAAATAGTCAATTTAAAAGTATATTTTCCATAATACAATACAATATATAATTGCAAGTAAATTTACAATTATAAGAATTCTCAGAATGTAAATGATCAGAATTTCATAACACCAACTTAGCTTTGAATGTGAACTGGCTTCGTAGTCATTCATTCTGGCATGCATGTAAAAAACAGATTTTAAAAGGCATCAACTTTCCACGTATTTGCATTCTAAATTTCAGATAATGATAATCCTTTATACATGCAACACTGATTAACTGCACACAGGATTAAGAGCATGGCCCACTGCTCTTCCATACTTAAATCTTTTGATCAAGCACAGAGTGTTAAATCAATGGAACAGGGAAACTATATTACCACACCTGCATTGCTCCCAACCACTATTCTACTGGTAACTAGCTCTCACTATCCAGATCTGATGATATGGGCAATTGTTTACTAGATGGCCAATGCAAATATGTTGATGTTTACAACATGTATTTTATAATTGTGAAAAAATATGTAATATGCAAATATAATATACTTTCATCTTGTACGTATATATACACTATACAGTATAACTGGATTATATAAATGGAGAGTTATGGCAAATCTTTGGATAGCATTGCTAGGTAATCCTGTTTCAAAGATCTCTTTTTTATGTTAAATATGAACACATTTTCCTTCTGTGACCATCTGCATACTGATGTTTTAACTCTGAAACAAAACATCACCCATCTCGGCATCTGGGCCATGACAAGCAGGCTACTGTGACATCCCGTTTTTTTTTCTTTTATTCATGCCGTTTATTTTTCGCACTTTTACTTATTTTCTTTGGCTGTTTTGTCCGTGCACATGGAAAGCGATGTAAACGCTCTCACCCTTTTAATTAAGGTGAGAAATCAAGTGCTAAATCCAATTTTCAGCACTGTGCTATGGTGTGAGTCGTTGCCGAAATAGCGCCGGATTTGCCCTCCAGGTTCCTGCGGAGCAATAAACGGTGCTAAGAATATGCGGTGAAGTGTCTCACATTTTAATTAACTCCCCGTTCTCTTCAGAGGAAAAAAATGTTCATGTTTAGAGCCTGTTTTTTATGGAAATGGAAAATAACTTAATTATGTTGTGGCGCTATTCCGCTATTATTCAGGCACCATAAAAAAATTTCAATTTTTTGGGGCCCTTGGTTCTTGATCAGCATAGGTAACTTGAACTACCACTAGCATTTTATTGCATTCATATTTTACTTACTGGTCTGGGAATGTTGTTAGCCAGGTCTAACCAACGCTATTGCTGAGATGAATATATTAATCAGGTTAATGTTTCTCCGACATTGGATAAGAGCTTCTCACAAATGAATGTAATGTAATGTCAATTTACAGAGTCTATTCCCTGTAACACGGATTCTCTGGATTGCACTTTTGGAAAGATAAGTACTTACAGTAGTAGTTTAAAGATTCTGGCTTCAAGAGGAGTTTGAGAATAGCAGCATAATGCGGCTGCCTCCCTCAATAGAATACATCACGAATATGCCACATAATCTAAGTAGCAACATACATACAGTGAGGTCCACAATTATTGGCACTCTTGATGAAAACTAGGGGAAAAAAGGCTATATAACATCGATAATTAACTATATTTCATGCTCAAACATATTGGAAAACAATACACTGGTATTATAATACTGTTATTCTTTTTAAAACATTCTTGAGTAATACTGAAGATAGGTGTCAGAATTATTGACGCCCTAAGGATTTATTTAAATTCCACAGTTGCACTTATTTCGTTTAATCTCAGGCTTAAGAAATTGTGTATTGTGGCCTTCCATCACTTCCTATTTAACTGCAGTATAAAAACAGGTTAACATGCATGTAAAAGTGTTATCTGTCCGGTGGTTTTTGTACAGGTAATGAGTACAAAAAAAAACATAGTTAAACAAACCACCAAGCACTGATAAGACAATAATCAAAAGGTTTCGCACGTTTAGAGCAGTTGCGAACTTGTGAGGACGCGGAATGTCGTCACCAAGCACAGTGAGGAAAATGGCGAGGGAGTGAAAGAAGAATCAAAGCTTCACAGTTAAAGCGCTGCAGAGTTTAGTTGCATTTTGGGGGGTCGGGTCAACGATAAAAGGCCAGCTCGACACCAACAGGGTCTTTGGATGGACTGCATGAAGAAAGCCCTTACTGAGCACAGCCAGCAAATTCAAGTGTCTGGACATTGCCAAATATCATTGGAACTATCACCGGAAAAGGGTGCTGTAGTCAAGTGAGACCAAATTGGTGATGCAAATCCATATGAAGGACAGCGGTTGGAAAAATAGCTGCATCCAACTTATTTGTGTGATATTACGGAAGACAAGGACTATGCTCAGTGACATGGCTGGATCAGTTTCAGATGTGCAAGCAGAATGATCTGTTCACCATTAACCTTGATATATCAGATTCTTCGCATACATACAGTTGAAAGTCGGAAATTTACATACATTTAGGTTGAAGTCATTAAAACTCATTTTTAACCACTCCACAGATTTCATGTTAGCAAACTATAGTGTTGACACAAGTAATTTTTCCAACAATTGTTTACAGACAGATTATTTCACTTTTAATTCACTATATCACAATTCCAGTGGGTCAGAAGTTTACATACACTAAGTTGACTGTGCCTTTAAATTTTTACATATTTAATATTTGGTCGCATATCCTTTGCATGCCATGACTTCCTGATGTCTGTGACCCAACAACATCAAAAAAACTCTTGATATCTTATTTTCTGGTACTCTTACAATCAATACTATAACTGGAACTGAATGGATCTCTATGGGAATTGAGGGGGTGGGACTAGATTTAGCTCTAAATTACACTGGAACACTATGAAAATACATGGTTGGCTAAAAGTCATCAAGGGTCTGACATATCAAACAAACCTTAAAGCAACACTTTGCTGCCAGAAATACAGTAAATATGGATGGATAACTTGAAGGGTTTCTTCTCCTGACTTATTTAAAATAGAAAAATTTGTCAGGAGAAACAACCCTTAAAGTGATCCATCTATATATTGCATATCTGGCAGCAAAGTGATGGTTTGAGGCTCGTTTGATACCCTTGATGACTTACAGCCATTTCACCAACCATGTGTTCCATGCTGTTCCAGCATAATTTACAGCTAAATCTAGTCCCACCTCCCAATTCCCATAGAAATCCATTCAAATGCAGAGACGTTGTAGTATCACTTATAACAATAACAGAAAATAAGATATCAAGAGTATTTTGATGTTGTTGGGTCACAGACATCAGGAAATCATGGCATGCAAAGGATATGCTACCAAATATTTAAAAAATTAAAAGATTTAAAGCACAGTCAACTTAGTGTATGTAAACTTCTGGCCCACTGGAATTGTGATATAGTGAATTAAAAGTGAATTAATCTGTAAACAATTGTTGGAAAAATGACTTGTGTCATGCACAATGTAGATGTCCTAACTGACTTGCTAACACTATAGTTTGCAAAGATGAAATCTGTGGAGTGGTTAAAAATGAGTTTTAATGACTTCAACCTAAGTGTATGTAAACTTCCAACTTCAACTGTATCTCTGTATTTTGTGGGATATAGAAAAGACTCGTCATTGTGTTTGGCATCAATTGCCTCAACAGGGAGACAACATTTTTGCCACTGCAGAAGGACAACCCTAAACAGAATAACAGAGGAATCTAATTGGTGAGCCATGCCATACCACTCCTACAAACACAACAAAGAAATGTTGTAGGTTGCACAGTGTGACTAGGCTGAATTTGCTACAGGATAACTGTGTAAGTATTACTTCCACCATGCAGCGAAGATCTATTCCCACTGCAGGGCCCTTCCACTTCTTTTGTTATTTTTCAGCTTTATTTAGACTCGCTGAACACTCAAATCATTGATCTACAGTTGGTTGCTCTGATATTATTGTCAGAATCTACACTTTATATAAAAATTATTAAACAAAAAAAAACTGTTGAAACACTGATAACAATTGATTTTACATGATGTGGTACGAGTGCAACAAAGAGACATTACCACAACAAAATTGACAAGATCCATTCAAATGCAGAGAGGTTGCCGATCCGGGTCTTATGTGAACTGCGAGGACCCGGTACTTACCCGTGACCATCGTGTGGTGTAAACAAAAAAAGTGCAGAGTTTCAGTAATAATGGATAATTACGAATTATACCAACTACTACAACTCATTTTGATTATTAGTGTAGTGTAGTTATCGTGGAAGTTCTATTAGTTATTATTATGCACTGTGGTAGAAGTCACAGTAGCAGGTAAGAACAGTCTTGGTATTAGCAATACTGTGTCTTTTCCATACTGTTCTATGCAACGTATTGTGTGTTGATTTCATGGTCATTTTTAGATTGCTTAACATTACTGACATTTAGCAGACACCCTTATCCAGAGTGAATTACGAAAAGTTTTACATAGTATCCATTTATACCATTAGATATAAACTGATTGACTGCAATTCAGGTTAAGTACCTTGCTCAAGGACACAACAGCAGTGTCCTACCTAGATATTGAACCTGTAACCTTTAGATTACCAGCCGAGTTCCCTAACCATTATACGACACTGTCAATTTTGTTAAGGTAATGTATCTTTGTGGCACTCGTACCACATCATGTACTAGTGCCTGCTCTGGTCAACCCAGCTGCTAGCCCTTGGCCTCATGAATTGACACATGATGTTGCATTAGTGGGATTCTAATTATCACTTGAAGGGCTGTTTCTCCTGACTCATTTCCCTATTGAACTCTATGAAAAAATAAGTCAAGAGAAACAACCCTTCAAGTGATCCATCCATATCTACAGTATTTCTGGCAGCAGAGTGAGGGTTTGAGGCTCGTTTGACACCACGGCAGACCCTTGATGACCATTTAGTCAACCATGGGTTCCATACTATTCCCGTGTAATTTACAGCTGAATCTAGTCCCACCCCCTGCCCCCTTTTCATATTGAAACCGGGCCGTGATGAACTCAAGTAAAACCCATGTGTAATGGATTTTAATGGCGGATGATCAAACGCAAAGGTCACGCATGCAGTGAGGACCAATAAAGGGAATAACAAAATAATAAATGCAAAAAAAGAAAAGACGGGAAACTACTTCCTTGTGGCTAAACAGCCAAACAAAAATCAACCCACTAAAATAGGGCGAACTCGAATAACGAGTGAAACACAAACTAAATTTCCCGAGCTCAATACTGGAGCCAAAACGGAAAACTTAGCAAAGAAAAGAACACCTTTGGCACATGAGTTCGGGCGGCCAAAAAGATGTAAAACCAAAACGAAACAAACAAAGAAAAACTGTCTCAGAGAGAACAGCAAAGAATAAAATAAATAGCACAGAATGCTAACAGGAGGAATAAACCCTATACCTGAAATAAAAGCTAATAGCAAGTTCCCCATGAACATAAGCATTTAATATCAGAAGGTCGCTAGTACCAGGCTATACCTGGCTCAATGCAATGCTGAATGAGAAAGAAACACTGGGGAAATGGAAGTGAGGAACTTAAATACCCCGCAGGTAGATGCACAGGTGATAACAATGATGAGGGAAAGCAAACCCTGGAACGGAACATGGAAAAAATCCTATAGATTCTCAATCGGAAAACCAGGACGAGAACCGCAACAGAAAATAAAATAAAAACCCACGAACCATGACACCATGTTGTGACCAGGGTCCCAAATCGGATAATGTGGGTTGACCCATTCATACCAACGGCAAACACAGGTTTTACCCTGGTGAAAGGTATAACTGTGTGTGACATACATTTTTCTTCTGCCAGTTCAGCTGAAGGAGACTCAAACAGGATTAAAGCCTATAAAAACAAGCTCAGATAAAATATATATGTTCTGAGCATTGGGTTTTTGTTTATTTGTTTGTTTTTTGTTATAGTACTGTATGAATGGAGTTAAGGCAAGTGATGATAGATCGTATCCGCAAATCACACGCTTCAATCAAGCTATTAGAGCTGTGATTGCCATCCCCTCTGACTGGGGTGACATGAGACTATCTTGTGCATAATCTGAATCTAAATCCGCTGTTGTCTAATGTCTTCATGTTTGGACACCGAGTTATGAAACCAGAGATAACACATTTTGCCGGGCTGAAGAATAAACAAAAACTCGAGATCAGGGAGATTGGCTTGCCACCAAAAACCCTGTAGATATATAGAGAGAAATGATGGAGATAATCATTTACAAGCATTTATTTGTTTCCATTACAGCTTTCCAGGAGGGTATCTTGGCTGAGTTGTTATTTATTCATGGTTATCCATATTTAGAGTAATTGTATAGATCTTCCCCCCAGTTATCAATTAGGCATTCTAGCATTTCAACCGCCATTAGAAAGCAGATGGGTACTCTGAATATGCAGTTAAAGGAGCTATTGACTGGCATGTCCTGCCAATGCAATGGCCTTGGCCAGCAGCCATTCCACCATGTACCCTGCTCCCGTTGAATGGCTGACGCTGGGCAGGTGTGGGCTTGGCTAGTAATTGGTTGGGAGACCTTGTGGCAAAATTTAATTGCTGCTGGAAGTGGAGTGGGTGGGTCAACAGGGGGTGATATTCCCTCTGGTCAAATAAACCCCAATGCCCCAGTGCAGTGATGGGGACACTGTGCTGTAGGAGATGCTGTCGAATGGCATGTTAAACCGATGTCCCAACTCACGGTGGTCAAAAAGATCCCGGAATACTTATAGCATAGAGTAGGGAGTTATCTGGTGTCCTGGCTAAATTCTCAACCTGCTATCTGATCAACCCCCAATTTAATTGGCTAAAAATTGCTTTCTCCCTCTTTAGCTCAGCTGATGTGTGGTGAGTGTTCTGGTGCAAAATGGCTGCCGTGCATCACCCAGGTCAATGCTACACATTGCTGGTTGAGGAGAGTTTCCCCCTCATCACTGTAAAGCACTTTGAGTTTGAGAAAAGTGCTATATAAAATGCAAGCTATTATTATTATTATTATTATTATTATTTCAGTGGCCACATTTCCACAGTAGCATAAAGTCAGGTTAGCCAGGGTTTTTCAGTTTTCAGTGCCTCAAGCCTACATCTCTGGCCCTTCTGATCCACTTTTGGGCCTCATTGGGACCGTCAGCTTTTATAAAACGCTATTTACAATTAGCTTGTAGTAAAACACAGAAGTTAGCAGCTATATTTCAATGGGATTACGACATTAACACTAAAGGGCTGTTGGATGTGAGGAATTTAGAGAGACATTGGCACCTCTGTAGCCCAAAAGTAGAGAGGCTAAGAGACCAGCCATCTGATAGGGGAGTCCACAAAAGGATTGCAATGGCTTTGCACCCGTTAAACTGCTCCACATACCAGAAAAAAAATAACATGATATGAATCACAAAGAATTGTAGAGACAAATATTTAGACTTAATTTAAAGTCTGGTAGCCATTTTACTTTAATAAAAACAGAAATGTTCCAACTCTATTAATTGAGATTGTACGTTGTTCCAAGATATATTGAAGAGGTTAATTTGCTGGTCATTCAACCAATCTTTTCTGTGGCTCTATGGTTCCATTGTAAAGCCTGCACTATTACTTGTGTGCCAAATTGAAATTAATTTTCTGTAAAATGACAGGCAAGTTTCCAATTAATGTTACTGAATCAGCACTTGCTCAACTTCAAAAATAGGTCTGAGCAAAGCCAGCCTTTTACTTTTGCCTTTTATATTTGCAGAAGATATATATATATATATATACAACAAACAACAATGCAGAATTTAAACTAATGCAACAGAGAGGATGAAGCTTGAATTGACCATGACAAAAAAAATTAAACCCTTTCAAACTGTTACAAAAGATTTAATTTTAACTAAATTATAAAAATTCAATTTATGTTATGTTCTCAACATTAATACACTCATATTGACTCACTAAGCTCAAAACACTGGGCAAGGGCATGCCTGGTTTTGACAGTCGGCCAAATGACTAACCAAGATAATTTATCTGTCCTCATCATCAATCATGATTTCACCCAAGTATAACACCTTCCCTTTCCCCCACTGTAGAGAATGGACTCAGAAAGTTTAGTTGCAGTTCAGATTCATCTAAAATTACAGTAAAAACCTCTACTTATGTCATAAATACATGTGACTTCCAAACTGTATATCAAAACACCATTATACAGTATTTTTTACAATTGAAAAGACACATTATTTCACTTAAATGATAATAAGAGTAGGAGTTATATCCCAATCACATTTTCACTTCAAATATAAATTTCCAGACACAGACACAAGACCACTATTCTGAGCAAAATCCAGAATATAACTTTAATGTTTAGATGTACTGAACTGCAGCTAATTTTTTTTTTCCATGCAGCTGAAACTAATACAACAGAGGATGAAGCTTGACATGACTCAAAAAAAAAATAAAACCTTACGAAGGCTGATCTGACGGCCATGCAATTTAGTTTCGCAACTAAAAACATTACATACTATTGTACTTGTGAACTGCACTCCCTAACTATTTGGGTGTGGTTGCACAGGTTCTTGATTTGCATCAATACTTTGGTGAATCAGTCATTAATGACGGAAATAGAGTTCTCAGCTGTTGTGCAATAAGCAACAGAGACTGCTTTCTTTGTGGATCTACCTCTGAGTCAACGCAAGGCTCACTTGATCTTTTGGCTCAACCTGACTTCGGAAATGCAGCGTTGCAACGTGTCCTGCAGTCCATTATCGCATCCTAACCAGTGCCAGCACTTGTCAGGCTGTCTGGCTGCTAGGCTCACAGGATGTTGCATAACAGAATGCCTGCACACAGCAAAGCGTGGTTTGGGTCGGCATGGTAGGCACAGGGCCTCGCTGTCTACACAATTAAGCACCAGTGGTGTACAGCCAAAGCGCTGCCTACATTGACCACGTGTCTCTGGTGCTTAAATGGTTGGGTTGGTCAGCAGGGTTCTCTCTGTGTATCTCATTGTGGTGGAGCCCTCATTTAATTGGGTGCCTGCAGGTTTGAGGAAATGTTTTCCTCCAGTCCACCCTGGTTGAATGGCGGACTAATGACTGGTCAGAGTAAGAAGCAGTGGCTTACAGGAAGCACTTTGAAGTAGTGTAGCTTGCACGTCTGTGTTCTCTGGAACTGATGCAATGTTGTCATGATGAGAGGGCCTACTGATATTGGGTATATTACCTTAGCTTTTCTTTTTGTTTTTGGATTTCCTTTTGGGATAATGATGTTATAGGTATAGCTGTGTGAAAATACTAATTGTTGATCAATTCGGCAAACTCTTATTATTTTATTATGTTTTGAACTGATTGGGCCTCATTGATGAAACGTTCATAAATATGCGCATGGATTTATACTTTTTTTTGCGCCAGATTCATCAAACCGTGCGGGAGAGTCGTAACTTATTAGTGCTTCATGTTATTTTGTGATTAGCATAAATCCACGCCCAGGAATTGTCTGATATGGAAGTTGTCACTTCCATTATCACTTCCATTTAAAGTCAAAATGTCTCAGAAAAAGCAAAAGCAAGAATTATTCCGACACACGAAATTTATTAGCAGATGTTCAATCAAGGAAAAAACTGTGTTTAGTATTGTTTGTTCCAGTGTATAAAGTAAATAGTAAAGTAGCCTACATGGTAAAGTAAAAAAAACCTGGCAGGAGATGTAGGAAATGCAGAATCTCCCATTACACAAACTGTTAACTGTTAAAGTTCAAACCTTCCTGCATCGGACGAGCGCATTGCCTCCATCTGACAAGCACTACGATCTTTCTCGCAGCCTGGAAATACATAAAATTATTATTTTATTAATTGAATCATTTTGCTGATGTTTTGTGCGTGTGAGAGGTGGTTTGTAATTCCCGATTCTCTAGTGATGGAAAGTGGTAATTAGCAGTGTTGTAGTCGAGTCCACAACTTCCGATTCCGAGTCCGAGTCTGAGTCCACACCATCCAAGTCCAAGTCCGAGTCCACCCATCCGAATCCGAGTCCGAGTCCAAGTCTGAGTCCAGCGTTAAAAATTCTACCATGTATATTTCCCAACTTAAATTGTATTTTAATTATTTTTTTTAAGTCCTAGATACATATATATAAGTATATAAGTTCCAGACAGAAAAATGTTTTATTTGTGCCGAAATAATGTAAGCTGAATTGAGTGCAATTTATACATACATGTATGTATACTGTTTGTATATGAACAGGTGAACACATATAATGTAGCACTGTACTTGTTTCGTGCCAGTATACCAACATCATAAAGTCAACTTTCAATATCTTGGAAGTCGCGTCACTCGAAAATTTGCGTAAAAGGGTGCTCCACAATGCGAGATTGACTTATTTTAAAATGCAAATAATGCCTAGTATGTATGCACTATAATCCACTGGATGCGTTTTTGTTTACGTATTACGATACGGCGGTGATGGTGTATTTAATAGTCGTAGCGCACTAGCTTGCTACGACTAGCGACACGCATGAAAATCCCTGCTGCGTTTCAGCGACATGGAAATCCCTTATTCGAGACCTAACGGCACAACTAGACACTGACTGGTGAAAATAGTCACTCTGACTGAACGACAATAAAACTAAAACAATGACAACAGCTAGCTTGCTGTACAGTTCAGTGGATGCCATGTATCAGAAATGAAAGTATATTTAGTATGTCTATTTTATTGACTCATTACAGAATGGGTATATTTTTGAGAAATGGACGAACTTTGCAAACTTTTTTCACCCACAAAGAGTATAGGAGAAAATTCTAATTGTATAATTTTAAAAGCGGCTCAGTGTAATAATCAATTGAATTTAAATAAATAATCTCCCCCAAAAAAAACACTTACGACACATTTTCGTAAGCCCGCGCTTACGCACTTAATTCGTTTGCGTGCAAGGTGATGTTCCGGCTCTTTTTGCGCATTGTTCTCTTGCGGAAATTCATGTGCACTTATGACTGTATGTATCAGTAACACTTCCAGTTTCACATACAGTGTATGTGAAAGGGCTGTTATCGCGATAGCCGCTCAGATTTTTTAAATGAAAATAAATGAAAGTGCGCCGCTTCTTTGGGCGGCTGTGTATACATGGTCTGCGTGTAGAGCGCTGCTGCTGTGATGTGTATGCATGTGTCTATACAGTCTGGGTCTGTGTAGTGTGTACGCATGCACTGTCCAACGTTGCTGCACGCACATAATTTATATCGGTCGACGGCGTAAACACATATCATAGCGATATGCATACAGTGATACACGCTCGCGATCTGTTCCTACTAGGGATGCGAATCGTTAGATTTTATTTATACCGATGCCATTATCGATTCGGCTTATCGATCTGATTCTTTATCGATTCCTCAAATATAATTTGCTAATAACTTTTAGGCTACTATTAGTATCGAGTGGTCATCTAAAACGGATTAAATGACATAATATTTATAAAGTTTAAAGCATTTATTTTTATTTAACGTTGATAAATTATCAGTTTAACGTTATGTCAAAACAGATGGCTAAAATATTGTTCTTTAACCGCTGCTCTGTGATTGGGATATTTAGGAGTTTCATTCTCTAACGAAGATACGAAAACTTCGATGAATGCCAAAATACGAACAAAATTTCTAATATGAACGTTTGACATGCAATTTTGGTCTTCTCATGTTTGGGCCTTCTGTGCTTTCATTGTGAAATCACACTTTTGTATTCTTCATATTAGTACTGAAGTTCTCCACTTTTATAGGTCACTCTGGATAAGAGTGTCTGGTAAATGAATATAATGCAATGTAATGGTACGCCGAATCTGGAGAAAGAAAGACATCGGGGATAGAAATGATCTCCAAACAAAAAGTGCCTGTAAAAGTGCATTGTAACCAGATACATTAGGGTTTGTTAAGTGATTTGGGGGGAAAAAGATAACGGATGACAGCACAGTGTAGTTCAGGAACACATGCTACTGAGGAGGGTCAATACACCACAACCTTAATGTAGCAGGAAATGTAAGAACCAAAATAAAAAAGAGACAGAGACTCTCTGGGTTTCAAGTCCAGGCTTGACACAGAGCTTATTAGGTTCACAAACTATGGCCCAGGGGCCAATCTTAGCCTGCCTCTTTAGTTTACCTGTGAAACAAACAAAAAAAAGAAGAATAACACATCATCTTGAAAAGTGAATGGGGAAAAAAATGTCAACCATATCAAACTGTTTCAAAACATTTTACATCAAATAAATTATATAAACACATTCCATTTGTGTTTTCTTCTCAACCTCATATTAATACACCAGCATACATCTCTAGCTTTGAATCTATGAATCTTAATATTTTGGTTTACGGGACATTGCAGAGATTTGGGTTTGACTCACTACGCTCAAAACACTGGGCAAGGGCATTCCTGGTTTTGACAGTAGGCCAAATGACTAACCAACATAATTTATCTGTCCTCATCATCAATCATGATTTCACCCAAGTATAACACCTTCCCTTTCCCCCACTGTAGAGAATGGACAGGAAAGTTTAGTTGCAGTTCAGATTAATCAAAATTTACAGTAAAAAACCTCTGCACAAATACAGTGATTTTGACTTCCGAAATGTATATCCATGTATATCAAAACAGTTTTGTCACCATTATACAGTATTTCTTACAATTGAAAAGACACATTCTTTCACTTAAATGATAAGAGTCGGAGTTATATGCGAATGACATCTTCACTTCAAATATCAATTTCCAGACAAAAGACCACTATTCTGAGCAAAAGCCAGAATATAACTGTAATGCTCACATGTACTGAACTGCAGCAAAAACAAATTACCATACAGCTGAAATTTGCCCATTGGGTACAAAAGGTGTACCCACATAAACGTTTTATCTTTTTTTTTTCAGACACTCTCCCATCACACCACATTTTAAAACAATAACCATGGGTAAAATATGTAGCTTAATAATAATGATTCTCATAGATAAAAGACTGCACGGTTCTCAGCCACTCTCTGCAGTAGATGTGCTGTGACAGACAGCCTCTCATATTGCCAGGTTTAATTGTCTGTTTTTTTTTTTTAACATTACTGTAATTACAACAGTGAAGGAACAGCACTTATGGCTTTCTTGCCATTCACTGAAGCTCTAGTATGGTGGGTTGCCACCGCAATACTCTTTTACATTTAATTACACCACTTTAAACTCAAAGAGCAATTAACTCATTCTTTTTTTTTTTCAGGGAAAATAATTTTGACCAGATGAAACTGATTCAGTACATATAGTTTTAAAAACATCATGTGCACTTCTCAAAGTATTGCATTTCTGTATTAAAATGTAGGAAGGAAGACCGCAAGAGGATTGGATTAGGTAATCTGACAGAATTGTAAGGGTAGATTTGAGTAGAGGGGAACCAGCAAGACAGAAAGTGAGAGACAATGACATTAAAAACAATACGGGCACTGTTGCATATGTCAAGCCCAGGTATGCCAAAGGGAGAAGGGAATGAACCCTAACTTCAAGTTAAGTCCACCAATTACAATGTTGCCCAATGAAGCTCTTACGAGAGCAGTCACCAGTTGAACCAATCACCCTTAAGTGGAAGAATAGTAGCTAAGGGTAGGACATGGAAATTATAATTAACTAATATTGGAGTTATTTAAAAATCTCTTGTATGTTACCAGTACTCACGCATTTTCTGTGCTGTGTGTGTGTGTGTAGGGATGAGAGTGTAGTGGGCAGGTCAGTGCAGTTACACACACATAGTCTGGGTGTTGAATTCCAGCCCACCAGGGTGGTGCATGATTGATTCAGTCGTTACTGGCACAATCAGAGCTTCAGTTGGTGGGAGTGCCCCTGTCTTTTTGAGCGAGAGTGGCTCCTCTCGTCATAGACTGTGCAGCTTGAGCTGGTGGAATATGGAGTGGAGAGAAGTGGACTGTGCTTTTGAGGGCTAAATGATAATAACAATAATAACTTGTATTGCACCTTTCATGCAATGTTGAACATAAAAGTGTTTCACAGTAACATAAAAATGGTCAGATACAACATAGAAATAAAAATGTGATATACAGTTAGGTCCATAAATATTTGGACAGTGACGCAATTTTTGTTGTTTACTTGAAGGAAATTTGGTGAAAATTGGGTGAACGGTGTAGCAATTGTAGACATTTTTATACATAGTCCCCCCTATTTTAGGGGACCAAAAGTAATTGGACAAATGAACATAAACTTTAATACATTTATCATATTTAATATTTGGTTGCATATCCTTTGCATGTCATGACTTCCTGACGTCTGTGATCCAAGATGCCATGCCTCATAGTTACTGTTCCATTTAAACTCCAAATGTGTTGGAGTAAATAGCCAAAACAACAAAAATTGTGTCACTGTCCAAATACTTACTGTATAAAGGACCTAACTGTATAATGTAAAAATAACACAGCACAGATCAAGTAGCAGTAGTAGTAGAATAATTTATTTGTGGTTTGCAGTCACAGACTCTAATCAAACACCAATTTACATACATCATTGCATCATGCGCATAAGCTATATCACAAATAATATAAAAAAATATATATAATAAAAACAAATGATAAACTCAACAACTGTATACAAGAAAATACAATACTCGGGATACAGCATATTCATTGCAGAAGAGAGGAAAGGAATCGGCAGTGACCTAAGGGGTGTGTTTATTGATGAGCCTTGCAAGACAAAGAATGGCAGAGTTCTGGTAGCGGCCTGTTCTAGCTTGTGGTGTGTTAAGTTTGGGACTATTGGGGGTGGTGCGGCCAGGTATTTGCTCTCCACCTGGGGGGAGCCAGTCTGAAAACTGGGGCGACTGCAAGGAGCGAATTTCAGGCAGACGTGCTCTTGCCTCATCACAAGGGAAGGGCTTCCCAAGGAGTATTCAATGAAGTGAAGTACAATAACAACAATAGTCCTTCAAACCGATATCCTGGAAAGGACACACATGTGAGCCAAAGGACTGCCAGATCTGTCTGAAAACTATGTGTGAATGTGCTCTGTCTAATTCTATCTCGATACACGAGAGCATGGGCATTTCTGGTGATGAGGAAAGAGCTTTATAAAAAATATACAATTTGGCACCCAACGTGGGGCTGAGCATAACCAATTTCCACCCAATTCGGAGTGGCCAATCGTCTACAAATGCAATCTTGCACACACTGAAACCCCACTGCCTATACTGTAGACATTCACGGTTCTCCTCCGAAACATGTGATGTTTCCAGTTGCTTCTTTTCGCACCGCAGACTACAGCTAAGCTCTCATATAGTGGAGTCAGAGGACAACCTTTCATAGGAGGCATGCAGTCCACGGGGGCTTTCTGTCTGTCATCCATGTCATAAACTTCTTTAAACTAATTGGCTAAACTTAAGACTAACTGTAAGCATCTAATTAAAATGGATTGGAATGGTTGCACGTTTTGGCGCAATTACCACACGGTGCATGCTGGGGGAAAAAAGAAGCGTATATAATCTCGTCGTTGGAGCGCGTCTGTTCCCTTGGGTTCCAGCCCGTCTCCTCATTAATATCCCGTTCACAGAAGTCAAGCATCTCGCTTACAGGATCCAAGAGGAAAGAGACAGAAAGTTAAAACCCCACTCCTTCCTGGGAAAAAAAATGTTTGCTTGACGACACACTTCTGCTAGGGCTGTCGGAGTCTGTGTAATCAATCATCCGCCTCTCCCAACCGAATTGTACCATGGCGGAGAGATGTCGTTGTGAAACTCCGCCGCTCGCGGTTCTATATATATATAGATGTGAGGCTGGTTCAGACAGCTCCACGCTTACCTCCATAGCCTACCTTCCCCATGCTTTTAAGAAACAAAGCACAGCGCAAAACCGACCCCAGCGCCCGCACTCTCCATTCCGCAATTCTGTGAGACGAGGCTGGAAGGGAAATATCGCTGATTTATTTATCAATTTATTTTATTTTCTATGCCAAAAAAAAAACTGCTTTCAACCAGTAAAAGTGCAAGCATGTTTGTTTATTTATTTATTGTATTCCTTTAGCTATAAATTAATAACATATACAAAAACATCTGAAAACAAATATGTGGGTCCAGTGCGCTGCAATGTTTACAAACTTTCAGCTGTTATTTAACGAAATAACAATCCGTATGACTAAATAAAGTAAGCAAATATATTATTGTTTATGAATAATATTATTCTGATAGTATTAGGTTTTGTAGTATTAATATGTACAATGGGTTGTACATGAGTGTATATGCGTGTGTGTGTGTGTGTGTGTGTGTGTGTATGCGTGAGCATGATACATTTTAACAGACATTTGAAATACAAGCCTCTCATTTCAAATTTTCATATGCCTCCAGTACTTCTTCACATCAAGCCTTCCCTGTTGCTAGCTGCCATACAGCTGGCATAGCTCCCAACCATTTGAAAGACAAAATAGCACAAATGCAGAGCGATGGGTGATACCCAATACACATTTAAATAAACGAGATATTTTTACTTGAGTGTCTCAATTTTTTACAAGTCCCAAAAGCACAATATGTCTGTGTGTTAAGCTCTAGGGGGACTGAGTAACAGAATACAGAGAGAGGGCAAGGCAAATGTAAAGAACGAGTGAGAAAGTAGAGGATGGGAGAGAGCAAAAGACAGAGGGAAGTAGAAGGATATAAAGTTTAGAAGAGCAAGGGAGGGAGAGAGAAGGCAAAATGGGAAGGAATAAAGATATGGCTGAAGTAGAGCGAAAGAGTACTTTCACAGGATTCACAGGTTTATGAGCTGTTTTATTAGATATCTTGTTAAAAAAAGAAATACTGTATGCAAATCCAGCCCGCTTATGTTCTGCAGATATTCAGCACCGGTTTATATTAATTTATTATCTCATTGCTGTTAAACTGTTGATTAGTAGAGTAATGATTGGGCTGATTTTTTTCTCCACAGTTAATTACCTACTTCCTGTGTTACATGCACAGCCTGTGCGATGCAAACTACCGCAGGAGTCACGGCACAGGCGGAGCGGTGGGAAGTAATTTGCCTAGCTAGGTTGCTATTATTGATAACGTTACTTAATTCGGAGGCCAGTTCTTGGAAGAAGGAAATGCTACCGGCTACTCGGCTATAACCATGCATGCCAGCTGTAGCCAGATAATGCCTGGTTCAGACTAACGTTAAATTAACTCAGATGCAGCAAGTTTTATGATGCTTTGATTGCCAAATCTGACCGTGGGACAAACATACTTGTAGCCTGAGCCAGGCTGACCTTGCATACCGGTAAGTTTATATTTCTGGGGTCTTTATAAATTTACCTAGCTATATAATTTAGTTAGCCATCACTGTCAATTGTAGTGTTCGAGTAAAAACTCTTGGGTCTGCTGGTTTTTGTGGTTACTCAGCACTTCATTTGTGAATTAAAGTGGTTGGTTATATTCATAGGTCGAATTCAAGACTGTTTTTTCCAAACATCACTAAGTCCAGTTTTGATAAACCACATTTTTCAATGTGGTTATAATTTTGCTGAAAAATGGTTAGATATTTGCATACTTATTTTTGGAACTATATTAAGCTGTAAATTACATGTGAATAGTATAGAACCCATGGTTGGCTAAATGGCTGTAAGTCATCAAGGGTCTGTGGTATCAAACGAGCCTCAAACCATCACTTTGCTGACAGATATGCAGTAGATATGGATGGATCACTTGAAGGGTTGTTTCTCCTGACTTATTTTTTCATAGAGTTAGAACCATGAGTTCCATACTATTCCCGTGTAATTTACAGTTTAATCTAGTCCCACCCCCAAATTATCATAGAGATCCATTCCAATACAGAGAGGTTATAGCATCGCTTGTAAGAGTACCTGGAAATAAGATAGCAATTGTTTTTTGATATCCTTTTATAAATTTTGTATATAAATGTGATTTTCCATGTAAAAAGAACTCCAATTTAAAATAAACAAAATGTCTCGTGGCGTTGCCTGTAAAAGCACGTCCACATGCCATTCGAGTCTGGTGACGTGACCTTTGTCGCATGTCTCCCCCTATCTCCCATTCTTCCTATCTCTCTACACTGTGCTGTCCAATAAAGCTGAAAAACCTTTAAAATATAACTTGATAGAAAAAAATTGTAAAAGTGGGCTGAGTAAGTTTTGGAAAAACACTCTTCAATTGTAGTGTGCATGCAGACAATTGTCAAATCCCAGACAGTGACATTTTCCACATCACCCCTCTCCCCTTCATCCTCTTCCCCACCAACTCCAAGCTGCCAATATGACATTGAACATTAGAGCAGCTGCCCAGGCAAGAACCTTCCCTTTTATGTGAATCAACGTGGTTTCTTGTACAGAATTGTATATTTTAACAAGGGAGACGGCTTTTCCAATTTCGTTTAACAAAGAGGAAGGTGCTCCCCCACATTCAACAACAATTACAGCCAATTTGAATTAGGGTAAACTCACCTCAGCTGTTCCCAGGGTCTGAAGTGGTTTTGGATCCTAAGGTGTAAATAGAACCCAGCAGACACTGCACCTCCTTTAGGGCCAGGTTTGGGGAGCCCTGCAATAGACTGTGCTCCTTCCCTGGGCACAGACAGTAACCATAACATCAGATTGAGACGATATCCCTGCGCCATCTTAAATGAGTTACATCTGTGCTTCTTTCATCAGTACTCTTAATTCAGGTCTTCATATTCTTTTTTTCAGTTTTAAGAGGTTCTCAAAACCTCCATTACCCACATGGTTATCTGTCGGATGTAATATATGTACAGACCTACGTCTAATCAGAGGAAATGATTAGAGTTTTATGAAAGTCGGTGGTGATTAAAATCATACATGCAGCACTTTGGCAAGTGTCCATGCTCTTAATAAACCTGCCGAAAGACAACCCTACGGAATACCATAAACGACAACTGAAAAGAAAGGATTTGCAAGCTTTATATGAAACTCAATAAAACCCCAAAAGACTAATTACACCCCCAGACTCAGTTAATGCCTGTCTCCAATTACACTCTCTGATCACACAGAGAACAGAATATTACCGCTCCAGCTCTTTTAATGCTTTAAAGAGGAACTTTATCTAAAAATCATACATTGTCTGACTTAGACTTAGATTAAATGGCATGACCTGTATTGTGTCTAAACCAAATCTTTCATCTGCTTCTGCAAAAAAACCACTTGAAGTGATGATGTCATTGGGATATAACTCTTTTCATTGTTAAACTGAATGGGGTTATCTTTTGGCTTGGAGAATACAGTATCATGTTGAGGAAACATTTTGTTCCCTATATTTCAAAAGTCACATTATTAACCCCTTCGCACAGATGCAAAATTTGGTCAATCCTCGCCTATTTAGGTATTGTTTTAACTTCAGGTGTGTGCATTACAGACACTTTTAAAATAGCTTAAATTACATTTACAATGCTAACTTAGATTAGTTTATTTTTTATAATTTAGATAAAATAAATATGCAAATGCAACTAAATCTTGACAAAAAGTCAAAAAATTTGTTTGAGAGAGTTATATGTAAAGCGTGTAAAACTATACATTTCCTGGATCATACACTCCTTCTCTACAATACAAATCTGAGGTGATATGCAGAAGTACTAAAGATATATGATGCAAAATGTAGGCACTGAGTGTACCCTATTGTCCCTAAGTGTCTCCAAATCTATCCCAAATCTATCCTAAATTGTGCACTGCTGTAAATCATAAAATAATCATATACGTATATACAGATCAACTGTTTTGGCTCATAAAACTCACTTTTGCATCCTTTTCAAGTGGGAATTACCAACTTTTAATCAGTATAGGGTGAAAGATATCTATGGGTCCAAAAACCTACCCAAAACCATAAAATGAATAAAACATGTTTTGTCAATTATAAAGCATATACACATTGATACTCACTCCAAGATACTTTTTACATTCATCTAGCACATATGCACAGTAAATAGGAATGAGTATTTTCCATACCCTAAGTGACAAGTATAGCCCAAGGTAGATACAAATACGATATGTACGATAAAATTACAATACAATAATTAAACCATCAGGAAAATGCTGGCAAATGTTCTAGCTTCAGGGCAAATCAAACATAAAACACCACTGAGCCACCAATGAACGATTACACTACAGTATGTGAAATGCGAAAATACAGCACGACACTGTGGCGATAATGCATTAGTAAAGTAAGGCATTACTGTGATAATACTACTTTTTTTTAGTAACGTGGTAATATAACACGCTACTTTTTAAATTTGTGCAATAAATATTGCTTTACATTTTTTTAAATTAGTAACACGTTACTCAACCAAATATATAGCATTCTATGCATGTCAAATGCAGCATGAAACGTAGCATAGAATATTAGGTTGAGATGCATAGCCTACCAGTGAATAAACTCGAATAAACATATTTGTAGAATAGAGAGAGAGGCCTATCAGCAATAATGTTGTTTATTCAGAGTGGGTTAATAAAATGTTATGAAAAATAGGCCTACATTTATTCTGAAGATAATCAGTGCGTTTTATTTATTTAAGCTATTTATTTCATTAATTTTATATGAAAGTACATTGCATGCAGCCTAAGGCCCCTTTTTGAAAAAAGAAACTTAGCTTATTTTCGTGTGAATGATGCAACTGTGAGATTTTCGTTTAATGAAGTTGACAGAATTTTAACATTAAAACAAAACAGTAACGTTACCATAGCCTACAATATCCAGCCTGCTATTTGTTGTTATTTCCACACTGAATGTGTTTTATTTTATTATTAACCTATTGGGATTTTTTATTTTATGTAAGATATTTTTGTTTAAAATGAAGATAGGATTATCTGCTCCAAAGTTAAGTAACCTACATTAATTGAAATAAAAAAACGTTGCTCTTGTGTGTTGAAATAAGCAGAATGAGAATGTTACAGTAGCATAGGCTAATAACGAGTTATTATTTGCACATTGAGTGAGCTTGTCTTAGCCTATTTCATTTTTTAGTAGAACCGATTTGGTTATTGCACACCAAGTAAGTTTGTGACTTATTCAGACTATTTGTCCTATGGATATTTTCTGTTTCTGTTTCTGTTACTATGGTTACATTTGAAATTGCCATGAGCTGCTGAGCTGAAAGAGTTTAAGGAATTAAAAGTCAGTTAAAAACGATTTTTCGATGTGTCCGTCTTGTCTGTGTTGGCCTGATGTGCCCTCTTGAGGATTTACGATTTACGCATTGATGTTTCAGAAGTGTAATAGCATTATAAAGTGACGTGTATTTTTGTCGGATTGTCCCAGACAACAAATGACCACTGAATTTTGAAAGGGACATCTCTATGCATGAAAGCAATGGGAGGATTATATATTTATTTCATATTTAGTAGTATATATTGGCAGTAGAATGACGTGGTATAATTACACAAGAATTTCACTTGTTACTTTGCTATTGAGTGAGCAGGGCTTTTCACTGCTGTTTTGACAAACGTTCAGGCTGTTATTGGGTTTAAAAATATTTTTAAAGGTTATTTTAATCTATTCTCAAGAATGGGGGAAAGGGGAGACATTCTTTTCAAGTGACACCATTATTAGGGGTGGGGTTGTCCATTTTCTTTGTTCTGGGTTAAAGTAGTACATGTGACACATCAGAAATGAGAGATTTTATTTTTTAAGGTGAGGGCCAACATGGGGGGACCAACATAATGGTTCTCAGATGGAGTTCCCCTTCAAAAACCATTTTAAACACACCCAGACACAGTGTTGCAGTGCAAGGCTTTACGTGGACAAACGGCTAGTATCCCTTTTGTGAGTATTGATTTCTGCATTGTCTGCCATGGCTTTGCTTTTCATTGTTAACAGAGATGTGGCCATGATGGACCGATAATTACGAAGCTCTTAATTCCTGGTACTGCAGTCCTGCGCATCTGTTGCTACTTAGCCACCTCTCACATTAGCATGAGTATATGCAACCTGCCCAAAACAGATGGAGAAAGTTTTACTCAAGGCTTTCTATTTGCTTGCCTCTAGGGGAGAAGAGAAATTTCCTACCACTATTTGATGTTTTCAGTTTGTCCTCTCAAGGGACTGTTTTATTAAATATAATTTACATATCACATATTATCATGTACAGTATGTACTGTATCTTACTATCTGCAAGCTGTTCCTTTGGGACATCTCATGAATTATTTATATGAAATGCCTCAAAGGACTTTCGCTGCGTTGCACCAAGATTGATTGATTGATTTGTTGACTGATTGTTTGATTGATCGATTATTTGCTATGATGTCCGTTGCATGGTAACAGTAAATTGTGCTGTTGTTCCTCTCAGTCCATATTATTTATATGTCTATATTCTCTTTCACATTTACATATTCTCCTTCCCCTGAGGTGGGTATAAATCTACATACATATATATATAAAATATGAGTTTCATATAAAATAACCATTTATAACAAACCATATACAGTGAGCACCATAATTCATTGGACAGTGACACATTTTTTGTTACTTTGGTTCTGTACTCTAGCACTTAGAGGTAGGGGGAGCGGTGGAATCTATCAAATAGCGCACGGTAGTGCTTTGCACTTTCGCTATATTAGAGTTGACTGAGATGAAAAGGGTGTTCAAAATGTTGCTTTTAAAATGACATTGACAAAATGAAAAGCGAATCAAATTAAATATAGGGCTTTATCGGATAAATCGGATTATTCATCGATTGGAGAGTTCTTTGTAATAAATAGCCTTAGCATATCAAAAGCAGCATGAAACGTAGCCTACAATATTAGGTTG